>CAWUFW010007317.1:0-600000 GCA_963921515.1 Calotriton arnoldi
CAAGAAGATGGGTCGTCCGAGGAGGGACAAGTGAGAGGCTGATGGCCAAGCGCAACTCCCAGGAAGCCTGAACCTGTTCTGGATGTTCACCTTTGTGCACAGACTGTTCACCCTGTTGACGGCAACACTACTCCCACACATTGCATGGGGAGTACAAGTTGGACCAATGTGTCAGACAACTGTGGCCCCGATACTGGGGATTCTGTCTACCAGGACTTTCAATTCACCTAGGAACTTCGGATTGCACGATTTATGTACAGCACTACCCATCCTATGCACTATTCACACAAATGTATCACAATAAACACACTAATACACCACACTTGCCTCTGTTGTGATTCCAACATGGGTGCTGTTATGGGGATGATGAACTGCAAAATTACACTGTGTATGCGAACTGCAACAGCAAGGACAACACAGGCATGTGAGTAAAGGCAACGTGACACATATGAGGGAGACACACCACCAGGGCTACACAACACATACACACCTAGGCCATCTGACTCATTGCCTACACTGATGTTGCCAGGGAAGACGGTGCAATGCACAGACACCACACCCATTCCCAGTTGTAGTCAAGTAGCCCACAGGTGCAGTAAGCAAATGGCAGTCAAATGTGTGAACACAGACAACGCACATCACAAAGTGAAGCACAGGTTTATTACACAGTTGCAACATGTCGTAACCACTACAGATGCAAGGTAATCCCACCTGGCAGCGGGCACACAGTCAACAACTGTAGACGGAAGGAAGTCCATGGGTGTGGCGCACATCACCTGTAGGGACACAACAGCTACCAGCCTGGAAGTGCAATCACGTCGTCGGTGGACACAGTTGACCAAACGAATCTGTAAGTACCCTGTGAAGGACAGAAATGACACACAGTCAAAAGCAATGGAGTACAGGACAGGACAGCAAAACTCATGCACAATACATGTTACAAGATACCCACCCAGAACCAAGTTAGCATGTCAACACTGTTGGGGAGTACAGCCCACCTGTAAGCACACATCGCAACACACATCCAGTCAAGTAGCCCATGGACACACTCCAACAGCACCAGAGCACCACCTACACATCATGCCAACTCACATCATTGACATGACACCTCAGGATACTCACATTCAGCTAAAGAAGTTGGTGATGAGCTGTGTGCGGACATCACCATCATCATCATCATCATCATCATCGTCACTGGCATCGTAGTCCAGGCCAGGATCCTCCACAGGTGGCGGATGTTGGTCATTGTCATCCTGGATGAGAGGCAACTCCTTCCGCACTGCCAGGTTGTGGAGCATGCAGCAGACGATGATAATCTTGCACACTTTCGCAGGGGCATATGGGAGGGACCCTCCGGTCTTGTCCAGGCAGCGGAAGCGGCTCTTCAGGAGACCAAATGTCCGCTCAATCACTCTCCTGGTCCGACCATGTGCCTCATTGTAGCGCATCTGGGCTGGTGTCACAGGGTTCCTGAGGGGTGTCAGCAACCACGGCATGTTGGGGTATCCCGAGTCACCTACGGACAGACAAGTGCACATTAGCTGACTTGGAATAGTGGGCGGAATACTACAGATCAGATCACACACAATGGCACAAAGTCAGTACACACTGACAAGCCAGGCACGCTGGTTCTGCATCTGTGTCATCATCCTGGGGATGCGACTACTCCTCATCACAAAGGCATCGTGTGCTGAACCAGGGAAATGGGCACACACGTGTGTGATGGTCATGTCTGCAAGACACACCACCAGTGCATTGACCGAGTGGTAGTGCTTGCGGTTCCTGTAGGCCTGCTCCTGGGCCTGTGGTGGTACCAAAGCCACATGTGTCCCATCAATGGAGCCAATGACATGCGGCATCCTCCCCAGGGCATAAAAGTCACTCTTCACGTCAGTGAGTCATCGCAGTCTAGGGAAATAGATGTACCGGTTCAGGAATAGCAACATTGCCGCCAAAACATCGCGGAGCACACGGCTCAACATGGTCTGTGACATCCCACCAGCAGTCGCCACAGTATGTTGGAAGGTACCGGTGGCAAAGAAGTGTAGGGCTGCCATCACCTTCACCTTGGGGGTCAGCGCTGTAGGATACGGCCGGCCAGGCTGCAAATCTGGGGACAACTGCACTGCCAAATCCTCAATCAGCTGCCTGGTGAAGCGGTACCGTCGGATGCTGTCCCGTTCCACCATCGTTGCCAGGTCTGGGAATGGTCGATGGACAGCAGGAGCCCTGCAGTGCAGAGGAGAAGTAAGCAAGATTGTCAGTCAGCCCACATATGCGGCATTGAACACACTCAATATACCAACGTACATCATTATGAGGCACAACTACATGAAGTGTGCAGTTCCGTAAGGACATGTATGGTACATACATGGCCAACATCTGTCAACACGGTCCAACAGGTGGCATCAATTAGTCCCAGGTTGGCCCATTGGATATCATGAGGCCGTGTCACAGTTCCCATCTCCTGCTGCCGTGTCACAATCACCACCCACAGTGACATGTGAGGACAGATGTGCCCCAGGCACCACAGCTCAACGACAGGTACATTCCCAGGGACCCTGTATTGCCACATGGACACTGGCATTACATGGAGTATCATGTATACACCACAGCAAAACAACAATGACCCCCACAGGTAGTGGTCCCACTTGCCACGGCAGGACAGACATGGACGTCTGTGACACACACACGCACAACATCAAAGTCCATGCACACACAACCTGGATGTGGAGACTGTCTCCCATTGTGCACATGAAATCAGAGACATTGTAAACACTACATGCACAAAGACTGTGGAGGACCATCACTATTGTGCCACTGGGATACCCTGGCTCAAACATACCATCCCACATGGGACTCACGGGGTATGTGACATGACATACACATAAACCACCGTGAAATGTGACCATGGCACATGCACAGATATGAACAGTTGCACATCACAGTGGTCATGTACACGTAACACCCAGGATCCTGTCCCCATGAACACGTGCACAGCCTGGGGGTGGCTGCCCACAGGTGACACCCACAGGACAACATGTACACCAACATACACACAATAGGAAATGCAGCCTTACATGCCTTATGATAAAGTTTGGACAGGCTGTCGTGATGTAGGTGTGCCCCTCACTCCCTGGGAGCTATCTGTGGCTGGCATATGTCCATCTGAGACAGGCATGCTGACATATGCCAGTCACATGTACAGTGATGCGTTGAACAGCAATGGACCGATCGGTGCCCCCGGCCGGCCCATTGCATTCAATGTGTGCGGGTACGCGTTGAACCCCTGTACGCGTTGAACTGCAATGGACCGATCGGTGCCCCCGGCCGGCCCATTGCATTCAATGTGTGCGGGTACGCGTTGTACCCCTGTACGCGTTGTACTGCAATGGACTGATCGGTGCCCCCGGCCGGCCCATTGCATTCAATGTGTGCGGGTACGCGTTGTACCCTGTACGTGTTGTACCGCAATGGACCGATCGGTGCGCACCCATTGACAATGGGCTTGCCTGGCAACGGACGCGTTTTCGAATTTCGAACGAGTCGGTTGCTGTAAATTTGGTTGGTCACCCACAACAATGTTGCAAAATCATGTATGTCATGAAGTTGAAGATTTGAAGGATGCTGTGGGCGTGTTTTGGTGCTGCTATTCCATGGACTGGCCAGATTCAGAAGATGCAAACGACTTGGACCTATCACTTTGGACACAAGGGACAGTATCTGCCTCTCCAGCACATATATATCGCTGGCTGTTCCCCAGAGAGCTCACTTGCCTGCACTACATGCTCCAGGACGACATCTGCCACTGCACTGCTGCTGTCTCTGCCCCTCTGGACCCTGCAATGGCACGTACTGTGGAGAGAGCCCCAGCCTTCAGCCTTGAAGAGAACCAGGCCCTGCTGGACAGCCTACTTCCACAGTACAGCAAGCTGTATGGGACACCAGGGGAGCAGGTGAGTGTTCTGTGCACTGCCTTTCTGAATGTGCATATTGTCTGACTAGCAAGGCTGAAAGTCTGCACGCCACTGGCTAGCAGGCTCACTGAGTAGTTGTCACCCCCATAGTGTGTAGTGACATGCACTGGACAGGTATGGTGCAGTGACAGTGCATTTGAACAAGGTTTTACTTCCCATGCAATGATACCATGTAGTGACGTCTGGCAAACTGTCCATGTGCAGCTTTGCACTGCCTGTGTACATCATGTGCCCCTGTGATTGAGACATGTATATGCAACTGTGTCATGCACGGATATGTTGCATGTGTAGTAATGGCCTTTTCACTTTGTCATCCTGACAGGTTAATGCCCATCGGAAGCAGGATATCTGGAAGGACATCGTCCGGGCCATCCGGTCCGTGGGGGTCTACAAGCGCCGGATCCGCAACTGCCAGAAGAGGTGGCAGGACCTTCGGGGCTGGACCCGGAGGATTGCACGGGTCCAGCTGAAGCTGTCGCCTCCTCGCAGGAGGGGCGGAACACGGACCCTGACCCCCACATGCTCCAGATCCTGGCGGTGGTGTTTCCAGACCTGGATGGGCAGCTGAAGGCCAGACAGCAGCAAGGAGGGGGTGAGTCAAAGACTGCACTGTGAACTCTGTATTACATGCTTTGTGCCCTCCTCTGGCCTGGTTCAACTGCCACAGTGCAGCAGTCATGTTGTCCAGGAGCCATGTCCCTCTATTGTGCACTGCCCACTGCTCATCTGATACCCAGGTGTGGCCCTTACATTCAGGGAATTGTGTCACTTGGGACTGTGTCCTTGCAGTTAGCTTCACTAAAGGTGGGGGACAGCATCTGTTTCCCTAACTCTGTTGTGGGCATCATGGGTGGGTCCATTGTTCACACAACGCCTGTGTTCGGACATGTAATCTGCGTGTTGCTTTGATATGCGGTCCACTTGCTGAGCTGAGCCACCACATGTGCCTGGGGTATGTGGCAAACGCCCATGCAGCGGGTGGGAACAATGTTTGGGCCCCAGGAGTGTGCAGATTACGTGTGTCACACATACATAGCCAGCTATCCACTGTCCAGGGCTCATCCCTCATTCATGTGGAGCAGGACAGTCATGCCTACTCCAGGCCATGCAATGCACTCTGTACTCCCACTCCCGTGTATCAGCTGACACATTGTGCACAGTGATTTGACCCCTCAGGTGTCTGCCTCTGTGTCAGTGTGCTGTGGATTAGTTGCCAGGACTGCTGGGGTGTTTCTTGGTAGGGGCTCAGCATGCCCCTGGAGATGTGACCATAGGAGACGATACTTGTGTGTCACATAGGTGTTTGATCAGCTGCCCGTGCAGACTGGGGTCTGCGAATGTGAAGTTCAGGCAGCTGTTCCCCATTCACAGCAGATTGTGAGGGGCTCAGGTTCAGAGGGTAGTGTCACAGGTCTCCCATATGTCCAATAGGTATGACCTGGACAGATGAGGGTTAAGATGATGTGTTGTGTGGGGGATGTACATGTGCACTTGTGCAGCTCCAGGACTTGCATTCCCCATGACCTACTATTGTGACACAGTGCATAGTGTTGTTGTCTGGCTGCCAAGTCATACATCACTGAGACAGTGATGTATGACTTAGCAGTCATGCCTATGCCATGGCATGTGTCAACTTATTGGTGGTCCTGCAGGGGAGTGACATGTGCTACATGCACACCATTGTGGCGATGGCTATCAGGACATGGGTGCATCATGGTGTCTGTCGCTGGTATGCATCACATGCATTTCCTATTTGACTCTGGGCATCCCTTTCATCCGGAAACCTGTACTGACTCAGTGGCAAGAGCTGTGATGTGTGCATGTCCACATGCCACACCGTGTCCTCTGCACTGTCCAACTACTGTGTACTTGGTGCATGTGTCCACACTGGGGTGTTGCAATCCAACAGACACCAGACAGATGGGTGCAAGGCCATGTGGGATGTGAGTGCCATGCTTGGCATCAGACTGACAATTGGCTTCTCCTGTTCAGTTAGGGCACTTTTAGCAATGTACAACTAATGATGCCAGGGCTTGCTCTGTAATGTGCTGTGCTCACAGTGGTGTGTGCGTTTGGTGCAGGTGACTGATGTCTGTCTGTTTCCCCATTGTTTGCAGATACATCCACGGCCACGGAAGGGGACAGCTCCACGGACCAGGAGGAGCCAGAGAGCCAGACTGGGTCAGCAGCCGAGGAGTGGTCGGAGGGACCCAGTGGCACGGAGGGCGAGGGGAGCCACACCGAGGAGTCCTCAGCACCATCCACCTCAGCTGAGGACCAGAGCAACTCGGAGGATGACTCCCTTATGGAGGCGGGTGTCAGCAGCCACCACACCCCAGCTAGTGTTGCTGTCCCCGCCACCACCAGCACCACCACCGCCCTCCCATTGGCTCCCATTCCCCAGGTCCGTGGAGGCTCCCATGTTAGGGAGCGTGTCTCCTTTGGGCCAGGCACCGCACCCCCTGCCCCTGTGTCCCCTGCTGCCCTGAGTGAGGAGTCTGTGTACCTCCTTCGCCAGCTCCATGTAGGGCAGACAGCCATGCTGAGTGTCCTCCATGCGCACACCGCTCTGTTGACTCAGCTGGTGTCGTTCATGGAGGGCATCTCATCGGGCATGTCTGACCTACAGAGGGGCAATAGGTCCATGGACTCCTCCCAGACGGCAGCAGTGTCCCTCCTCAGACAGTCCCTCACCCCTCCTGCCTCTGCTCCATCCACACTCCCCAGCACCTTACCCGTCCCAAGCACACACACACCGGCACAGGCACACACCAGCACACACATGTCCAGCATACAGACACACACGCCACAAACAAAACGCACACGCACGCACAGTCAGGGGACTGAAACCAGACTCACAGGGGATGGGGCCCTGGTACACACACACGCATCCACGGGCACTGCACAGTCCTCAGTTGCCTCTCCCTCCAAAACACCCTCCCTTGCCTCACCTGCAACCTCAAAGACCCAGCGCCTCTTCCTCAGTGACCTCGGCCCCTCCGATCCAGCTGCTCCAGCATCCAGGGGAAGAGGAAGCCCCCACACGGAGCAGAGTGCCCCTCGCCCCCGGACACCCTCTCCCAGGCGCAGACAGACTGAGGCCCCCACCCGCAAGTCCCCCGGAGTGGTAAGAGCAAGACCCCGCCGCCGCCCTGCAGCTCAAGCACCAGGTCTCCTTCCTCCATCCCTCAGGCCCCCACTCCACAGGTGCCCCCACCACACCCTGCCCCAGGTTCCCCCACCCACAGATATACCATCCCCAAGAGGCTCCGGCCTTCTCCCCTGGCACTTGCTCTCCCGGCACCACACCCCCGCTGCGCTTGTCTGTGCCACTGATGTGGTGAGGGTGTCCTCCCCTCTGTCCAGCCCACCTTGCCTGTTCCCCATTCTCCTCCCCTGGTGGTAGGCACTGCAGTGGAGTCCACTACCACCCTGTCTGACTTGGGCACTGCAGTGGCGGACCTGTCCACTCCATCTGCAGGGTCCACTGCAGTCGTGCCGGCACCCACAACATCTGAGCCATGCCCCCCAGTTGTGCCGGCACACACCATGTCAGACACCTCCACTGCAGTTGTCAGTGGCTCTCCAGCACCCACCACCCCTTCCCTGCTTCCTCCTGGTGAGCCCTGATCCTGTCCCTGCGGTGCCTGGCCTACCCCCCGGTTGCCCCTCCTAGTGGATTGTCCCTGGTTTTGTGCAGGCATGTGTAGGGTGGCATCTGCCACTGTCACCCACTTGTGACTTTGTTGATGGACTGGCCATTGGCCTTTGTTTATTTCCTACCGGACTTCTACTTTTAATGCCACATATGCTGAATAAAGCAACTTTCAGTTCTCTAGTGCTTTTGCTTCTGATGTACATGATGTTGATGATGCTAACCATGCCCTTGCTGCAGTGATGGTGATATTTGGTCTCATGATAATGAAGTGTTACTGTGCAGGAACCCATGTGGTCCAGGGGGAATGTGTCCTATCCTGTGGTGTATCCATGTCATCCATAGCAGCATCTGAGGGTGTCATGTGTTCAGTATTTGGCAATGGGATTTCCTACTTAGATTGCCTATTTCACATCTGTGGCTTACACCCCTGCACATCTGTTGTGCCTGCCATTGTTCAATTCGTCTACTTCCCTGACCGTGTGGCCATCTCCACTGGACATGCAGGTTTGGGCATCAATGGGGAAGGACTCATCTGTGTTGTCAGTGCAACATTGCTATACAAGTGTGTTGGATCTGTGCTGATGATTCCGTTGGCACTTCCATGACCAGGCTGATGTTACGGGAGCCCTCATTTGGTGCTAATTGTTGATTGTGTGACCAAGTGCTCAGCTGACATGATGGGGCCCTACTGAGGCAACATATGGCACAGCTCTCCTCACACAGGAGTGGAGTCCCCTCATGGCAGTGTGTACTCCTGTGACATTGCCTGCGCCTAAGGTGTGTGTTGTATGTGCATGTCTGTGTGTTCACTTCCGTTTAGCTGTGCATGCTGTGATCCCTAGTGTTGTACCTGTTTGTGATGCTAGCTGAGTTGACCTATGTTCCCCCAAAGTCTTCGCCTGGGTTCTCTGTGATGTGGGTGCATGGCACATTACTGGTCATCAGGGTGTCACCCATAGGTGTGTTTGCTGTCAGGGCTGAGTTTGTGTGCTGACGCAGATGGGTCACAGTCAGGTTTCCCCTTGGCACTTGTTGTTTGCCCCTGTCATGTGATTTCCAGTTTGTGTTATCTTTCAGTGATTGTGACACGTTGTGTGTGTGACTGCTGGCACTGCTCAGGGTCCGGGCTGCAATGTTGGTTGTTGTCTATGTGTGTTATTTGTGGGTGACCTTGGCTTCTTCATTGGTGTGTGACTGTGGCTGGGATCCCATTGGTTGGTGTGGTATTGCTGTCATGTCCATGTACAGCGTAGTGTGCAGTGTGTCAGACATTCAGGAGTCTTGTTCAGTGGCCATGTGTGATGTGTTTCTGCACCTTGGTTCCCACCCACCCTGGAATAGTCATGGGTGCATGTGCAATATCACCAGTGCATGTGTGCTTCACTGCTGCACATTGTTGGAGGTCGAGGGGTGTGGTGTTGAGTGTGTGCAGATGTGAGTTGTTTCCCGGCTAGGCCCCTGCCTCCATGTTGGCCTTGGCTTACTGGCCATGCTGTTTGATTTGTGCTTGTGTAGGTGTGATGGTAGTTAGTTGCTCAGGACACATGACTGTGGTTCACAGTGTGAACGACATTTAGCTTTGTCATCACAGTGGGATTGTAATGCAGCCCAGGGTCACCACATTGTGGGGGCCCTGGGGGTGGTGCTGTGGTGTGTCTGTGTCTTGCTGTGTCAGTTGCTGTCCCTACGTGCCTGTGTGACATGTGTGATTTGTGCTCCCTCTCATCTGTCAATGCCTGCTTGCCCACATAGGGGATTTGGATCCATGAGTTACCTTTGTGTGGCACTGTATGCACATCTGTATGATTGGTATTCAGGTCTCCTCATGTGTTGTGTGGTTGCCTGGGGACACTGGCACACCCCCCTCACCTGTTGTGTATGATGTGCAGTGTGGGTCTGCCTGTTTGTGTTTGTGCATCTGCACCACTGCATTGGCATATCTTGGGTGTGCCATTGGCTGTATGTAGTTTGGTGGGTTTCCCCTGCTGTCCCTGGGACTCCTAGGTCATCGGTCAGCACAATGATCATGGTTTGTGTGTCCCATTGCTGCCAGGGTATGGTATCTGTTCACCTCACATCTGCAGTCTCCACAGGGTATATGCATGTGTGTGCCCATTGGTGCAAATATGTGGGTCTGCATTCTGATGGTCACTTCTGTCATTGTGTCATTGATGATTGTTGACGGTGTCAGCCCCCATGGGTGTTGTTTGTCTGCACATGGCCAAAGGTATGTCTTATTTGCACTGCAGTATTTGGCTCCCCCAATTTATGTTGCAATGGGACACATACACTACTTTGCCACTGATGTGTATGTTGTTCTGTGACCAGGAATCATCCATGCAGTTTGGCAGTTGCACCTCTTTCTTTGTCAACACTTACCTTTTGGTCACTGTGATGATGGGGGTTTGGACCCCATTGCCTCAATGTTCAAAGTGTGCTTCAGCTATGGACCCCACACTTACATTTTGGTCACTGTGATGATGGGGGTTTGGACCCCATTGCCACAATGTTCAAAATGTGCTTCAGCTATGGACCCCACACTTACCTTTTGGTCACTGTGATGATGGGGTTTAGACCCCATTGCCACAATGTTCAAAATGTGCTTCAGCTATGGACCCCACACATACATTTTGGTCACTGTGATGATGGGGGTTTGGACCCCATTGCCACAATGTTCAAAGTGTGCTTCAGCTATGGACCCCACACTTACATTTTGGTCACTGTGATGATGGGGGTTTGGACCCCATTGCCACAATGTTCAAAATGTGCTTCAGCTATGGACCCCACACTTACATTTTGGTCACTGTGATGATGGGGGTTTAGACCCCATTGCCACAATGTTCAAAATGTGCTTCAGCTATGGACCCCACACATACATTTTGGTCACTGTGATGATGGGGGTTTGGACCCCATTGCCACAATGTTCAAAATGTGCTTCAGCTATGGCCCCCACACTTACCTTTTGGTCACTGTGATGATGGGGGTTTGGACCCCATTGCCACAATGGTCATGGCCTGCTTGCATTGTGGGTGCCACACACATATATGTGTGGCACATGTGCTAGGGGGTCACATTGTATGTTCAAAGTCATGTTTGGTGTTGTAGGCATTTGACACAGTCTACACACGCTTGTCATGGTGTTGGGGGATGTCTTCTTCTTGCATTCCCTAGGTTGTGGTGTGCTGGTTGTGTCATGCATTGTCCATCCTATGAGTGGGGGTGGTAGTAGTGGTAGGCATCCAGCCCCCTGGGTGAGGGTGGTAGTAGTGGTAGGCATCCAGCCCCCCTGGCTAAGGGTGGTAGTAGTGGTGGGCATCCAGCCCGCCCTGGCTAAGGGTGGTAGTAGTGGTAGGCATCCAGCCCCCTGGCTAAGGGTGGTGGTAGGCATCCAGCTCCCCCTGGGTAGGGGTGGTAGGCATCCAGCCCCCTGGGTGAGGGTGGTAGTAGTGGTAGGCATCCAGCCCCCCTGGGTGAGGGTGGTAGTAGTGGTAGGCATCCAGCCCCCTGGCTAAGGGTGGTAGTAGTGGTAGGCATCCAGCCCCCTGGCTAAGGGTGGTAGTAGTGGTAGGCATCCAGCCCCCCTGGGTGAGGGTGGTAGTAGTGGTAGGCATCCAGCCCCCTGGGTAGGGGTGGTAGTAGTGGTAGGCATCCAGCCCCCCTGGGTGAGGGTGGTAGTAGTGGTAGGCATCCAGCACCCCTGGGTGAGGGTGGTAGTAGTGGTAGGCATCCAGCCCCCCCCTGGCTAAGGGTGGTAGTAGTGGTAGGCATCCAGCCCCCCCTGGCTAAGGGTGGTAGTAGTGGTAGGCATCCAGCCTCCCCTTTCTAAGGGTGGTGGTAGGCATCCAGCCCCCCCTGGGTGACGGTGGTAATAGTGGTAGGCATCCAGCCCCCCCTGGGTGAGGGTGGTAGTAGTGGTAGGCATCCAGCCCCCCCTGGGTGAGGGTGGTAGTAGTGGTAGGCATCCAGCCCCCCCTGGCTTAGGGTGGTATTAGTGGTAGGCATCCAGCCCCCCCTGGGTGAGGGTGGTAGTAGTGGTAGGCATCCAGCCCCCCCTGGGTAGGGGTGGTAGTAGTGGTAAGCATCCAGCCCCCCTTGGGTGAGGGTGGTAGTAGTGGTAGGCATCCAGCCCCCCTGGCTAAGGGTGGTGGTAGGCATCCAGCCCCCTGGGTAGGGGTGGTAGTAGTGGTAGGCATCCAGCCCCCCTGGGTGAGGGTGGTAGTAGTGGTAGGCATCCAGCCCCCCTGGGTGAGGGTGGTAGTAGTGGTAGGCATCCAGCCCCCCTGGCTAAGGGTGGTAGTAGTGGTAGGCATCCAGCCCCCCTGGGTGAGGGTGGTAGTAGTGGTAGGCATCCAGCCCCCCTGGGTAGGGGTGGTAGTAGTGGTAGGCATCCAGCCCCCCTGGGTGAGGGTGGTAGTAGTGGTAGGCATCCAGCACCCCTGGGTGAGGGTGGTAGTAGTGGTAGGCATCCAGCCCCCCTGGGTGAGGGTGGTAGTAGTGGTAGGCATCCAGCACCCCCTGGGTGAGGGTGGTAGTAGTGGTAGGCATCCAGCCCCCTGGCTAAGGGTGGTGGTAGGCATCCAGCCCCCCTGGGTGAGGGTGGTAGTAGTGGTAGGCATCCAGCCCCCCTGGCTAAGGGTGGTAGTAGTGGTAGGCATCCAGCCCCCCTGGCTAAGGGTGGTGGTAGGCATCCAGCCCCCCTGGGTGAGGGTGGTAGTAGTGGTAGGCATCCAGCCCCCTGGGCGAGGGTGGTAGTAGTGGTAGGCATCCAGCCCCCCTGGCTAAGGGTGGTGGTAGGCATCCAGCCCCCCTGGGTGAGGGTGGTAGTAGTGGTAGGCATCCAGCACCCCCTGGGTGAGGGTGGTAGTAGTGGTAGGCATCCAGCCCCCCTGGCTAAGGGTGGTGGTAGGCATCCAGCCCCCCTGGGTGAGGGTGGTAGTAGTGGTAGGCATCCAGCCCCCCTGGGTGAGGGTGGTAGTAGTGGTAGGCATCCAGCCCCCCTGGCTAAGGGTGGTAGTAGTGGTAGGCATCCAGCCCCCCTGGGTGAGGGTGGTAGTAGTGGTAGGCATCCAGCCCCCCTGGGTAGGGGTGGTAGTAGTGGTAGGCATCCAGCCCCCCTGGGTGAGGGTGGTAGTAGTGGTAGGCATCCAGCACCCCCTGGGTGAGGGTGGTAGTAGTGGTAGGCATCCAGGCCCCCTGGCTAAGGGTGGTAGTAGTGGTAGGCATACAGCCCCCCCTGGCTAAGGGTGGTAGTAGTGGTAGGCATCCAGCCCCCCTGGCTAAGGGTGGTGGTAGGCATCCAGCCCCCCTGGGTGAGGGTGGTAGTAGTGGTAGGCATCCAGCCCCCCTGGGCGAGGGTGGTAGTAGTGGTAGGCATCCAGCCCCCTGGCTAAGGGTGGTGGTAGGCATCCAGCCCCCTGGGTGAGGGTGGTAGTAGTGGTAGGCATCCAGCCCCCTGGCTAAGGGTGGTAGTAGTGGTAGGCATCCAGCCCCCCTGGGTGAGGGTGGTAGTAGTGGTAGGCATCCAGCCCCCCTGGGTGAGGGTGGTAGTAGTGGTAGGCATCCAGCCCCCTGGGTAGGGGTGGTGGTGCGCATTAAGGCCCCTGTGTGCATATGTGGCATTGGTGATGGGCATCCCGCCCCTATGGTGCTGCTGTTGCTGGTGTAAGTATATTCTGCATCCCTCTGTGTGTGTGTGATGTGTCGTGTACGTGTTGTATGTGTTTTGTGGTTGGTGTCTGGCTTACCTTCTGCGCCGTACGCGTCCGTGCCTGTTCCGGTAGTAAATGTAGAATATTGGTATGATCGGGACGAAGGGATTCATGGTTGGTTCGTGTCGTTCGTCCTTCTCGTTGCTTCGCGTCGTCCTCGTCGCTTCGCCTCGTCCTCGTCGCTTCGCCTCGTCCTCGTCGCTGGCGTGTTCGTCTCGGAGCCGTGGATCGTGTTGTGGCGCGATTCGGAGCTTATGTGCGCCTCTCCCGGATGCTTTGACGTGCCGTGCGTAGCGACGGGTTCGGCGCGTACGGAAAGCGCATCGTACTCGTTCGGCCGGACGGAGCAGCATTTTCCTTCCGTGCGACTCGATTCGGCGTTTCCGGATTCATCTCGGTCGGGGAACAGGACCTGGTTTGGGTGAGTACGGCTCGGCCGGATTCTGTGCTGTTGTGCGCATCGTACTTACTCGTTCGGTGTGCTGTACGGATCGGTCGGGAAACAGGCTTTCGCATGGCTTTTTCCCGACCGAATGCTATTGGGTGCGCCTCCGACCGAGATCGGAATCGGCCCCTCTGTGTTGGGAAGTGTTTTTGGAGGGCTTCTGCTTGTCCTGCTACTTGTGGCGGGAATTCTCATTTAAACTTTTCTGCTCCCCAATGGACCTTCCAGTTCAACGCTGAATGGAGACAGCACTGCTTGTGCTGTGATGCCTTGAGCGCATGGTACACTGTTTTGGCACACCTCAGCTTCGAGAGCTAAATGAGCACTGGTTTTTGTACTTCAGGCCTGTTTGGCTTCACTGCTTACAACTTGTATTCCGCTGTCTAATATGCAGTCACGAATGCGTATTGGACCTATGCCTAGGATCACACACCGGTTGAGCCACTGGACATTGAGGTACTGATGGTGAAATGGACATCGGCTCTATGATACGCTTACAGGATTCAGCCCCTCCTTCAGCGGCTGCTGTGGGAACTGGATGGAATCACCTTTGCTCTATAAACCTGCTACGAGGTGCGCATCTGGGAACATTGTCTGCAGTTGTGGGCAACAGCGATATTGCAACTACCACTCGGAACTCATAAACAATTAGTGTTTTCCATGTTTTTAAAACAATATGAACAAAAACAGCTTTTTGTTTAATTTTTCAAGGCACCATGGCTTTATGAGTGCTTGGATTTACAAGTAGTATAATGACGTCAAGGCTTTTATAAGAATATTTTAAAGGGATGCTTCCTTTTAGATGATTTTAAGTGTAGTTTTTAACCTTTTTAAAATTGTATTTCATTATGGTCTGCTGACTTTTTAGACAGCTTTCATGTATTGACCCTTAGTATGAAGTGTGGGTATTATATTCCCGGGTTAGGACCATGTACCGAAGCGGCTTATTTCTTACATTGTCCTATTTTCTCAGCTGTGAACTTTTGCACACATTGCATGCACGACAATGTTGGATTAGTTTCTCTGAAACTGCCCTGTTTACACATCTAGCTTCGCATAACATTATCACGTTGCCTCACACATCATGTACAAGGCCTCTTTATGTACTAGGTACAAAATTTGTTCTATCTTCATCCACGGGCGATAGAGCTATCTACATATCCATAATATTGGTAATCTATATGTAAGTTGAAAGCCTGCTTTCTATTATAAATAATGAGCATCCCCATAGATTAGCAGAGGAGGCACTTCAGCTGACACCGAGGGTCCCTGCATGCTGAGACTTCACCACTCAGAGTTCTGACATCTCTGTGAGGGGCGTCCAGTTTGTGACCAAGATGGGCTCCTACATTCTCTCTCAACAGGTAATGGGGTAAGCTCATCCCTTTGGGGATTCTTAAATACACACCTACACACACTCTAGACGCATGCATAGTAGGGTTTTGCATAGTAGGAGTATGCTAAATTACTGCCTTGTTTATATGCCTGCATGTATACAGTGTCTTCTCACCATGGTAGAACTGTATCTACTATTTACACTTTTGGTGCTTGTAATCGCTTTCTTCAGCTTCTGTTGACTGATTATTGCAGCACATGTATTCTACACCAGAATAACGTTGGTTCAATGAATATATATTGAAAACGTCTCACTGTGTATTCTGTATATTTCTCTGAGCATAAGTAAGCACGAGTGACTTAGCGAAAGGTTCTGATCTGTTTCCACGATCCCTAAGGGTTCAGGATTGTCATGTTCAGTGGTTGCCAGAAGCCATTTGCTTCCTGGTAAGGTTAGGGAGCTTACGGTGGCTCTGTAAGGTAGCTGGTCTGTAGGCCAATATATCCTGCGGGGGTGTCTGGAATCAGTCTAGGCACCAAGACCCTAGTTTATATTGGACAAAAGTCGTCCAGATCCCATGAATTAGTAGGAACTACACAACAGAGGTGTGCCTCTGGGAACGCCATCTGCAGTTTTGAGCAACATCAATGTTGTGTCTACAAGTCGAAACACATAAACATTTGGCTTTTTCCATATGGTGAGAACAATTTGGCCTGTTTTTTAAAACAAACTGCATCAAAACAGTGTTTTGCTTTATTTTTCTAGGCACTATGGCTTTCTGAGAGCTTGGGATTTCAAATAGTATAATGACTTTTTAAGGCTTTTATATTAATATTTTAAGGGAAGCTTGCTTTTAGATGATTCGTTTTAAACATTATAGCCTAACTTCATTACTGCTTGTTGGCTTTTTGCCTGGGTTATACCCATGTAGTGAAGTGACTCATTTCTTTCATTGTCCTATTTTTCACAATAACATTTCGGCTATGACCTTTTGCACATTTGCGTGCGTGACAATGTTGGATTTGTTTCTCTGAAACTACTTTGTACACACATATGGCTTTGCACAACATTATCACGATGCCTCGAACATCATGTACGGAGCCTTTCTACGCACTAAGTACAAATGTTGTTTAATCTTCATCCACTGGGCAACAGGGCTATCTACATATCCATAACATTTCTAATCTAGACGCACATCGCTAGGATGATTTCAATTATAATAAATGAGCTTCCCAAAAGATTAGCATAGGAGGCACTTCAGCTGACACCGAGGGTAACCGGCGTGATGCGACTTCACCACACAGTGGTCTGACATTTCCGTGAGGAGTGTCCAATTCATTACCAAGACGGGCTCCTACATTCTCTCCCACCAGGTAAGAGGGTTGGATCGTCCCTTGGGGGATTCTTGGCTTCACACCTATACACACTCTAGGTACACACAGAGTAGGGTTTGCATAGTAGGAGTATGCCTGATTACTGCCTTGTTTATTTGCCTGCATATATACATTGTTTTAGGACCATGGTAGAACTATATCTACTATTTACGCTTTTGGTGTTGAAAACACTTTCATCTGCTTCTGTCTACTGATTATCGCATCACATTCATTCTATACAAGAATAACATTAGTTCAATAAATATATTGAAAACGTCCCAGTTTGTATTCTCTGTATATTTCTCCTAGCACAAGTAAACACGAGTGACAGCAAAAGATTCTGATCTGTTTCCCCGATCCCCGAGGGGTCAGGGTTGTCATGTTTAGTGGTTGCCAGAAACCATTCGCTCAATGGTTAGGTTAGGGGGCATTATGGTGGCACTGTGGACTAGCTGTTCTCTAGGCCAGCATTTCTTGCGGGTGCCCAGAATCAGTCTATGCACCACACCCAAGGTTTTTGTTGTCCAACAAATGCGCAGGTCCTACAGATTAGTAAGAACTACATGACACAGGTGTATGCCCATTGTATAATTCTATAGGGATGGAGCACAAGCACTTTACCTGCTGGTTAGAAGGAAACAAGTCCTTATAGCAACAATAACAGGTTTAACAACGGAAGGCAAAAATCTAGGGGTGAATCTGAAAAAAAGGTCCCGGTCCAACAACAAGAAATACCGAAAAGAGAATAGAGGACATACTCATGAATTTGTAAAGGAGAAATAAGGTACTTGGGGAGATCAACATAGAAACATACAACGAGGAACAGCAATTGCGAAGAGACAAGATAAGAGCTGACCCAAAAGTTTATCTGTAAAAAACGAAATGAGTGTTTCCACCATCCAAATGAGATGAAATGTGTAAGTCGTGAAAAGGGCAATAAGGCAAATGATGTCACAACAGATCTCTAATCTCAGGTGAGATCATCAAACAAACATTCTAGAATAAATTTTTTCTTTTTGCTGTTTTATATAGCGCGAACTCAGTCAGCGTCAATTCTACATGGCTTTTTGCATGGGAACGCCTAGCCTGCATACATTATACCTGGCGCAGGTATAATGTGATGCAGGAGCTTTACAACGTGACGCATCACCCTAGATGCGTCACTTTGTAAATTGGCTGCATTGTTTGCGCCGCCGTTGCGTAAACAAAACTGACGCAAGGGCGGTGCAAGGAGGCGCAAGGGGCTTGTAAATCTGCCCCTAAGTGATTTGCCCAGAATCACAGGATGCTTGAGCCTCCCACCAGACCCGAACCTGGTGCCCCAGCTTCGAAGTCAGATCTAGTCGTTAAGCCACTGATGGAGCAAGGATTCGAGAAAATGAAACTTGCTCGGAGTAATCCTCCATTAACTTTCATTAATCATTAAAACTGTAGATAAGACAAAACTAATATACACCTGACACCGACACATGGGGAGAGAAGCTTACGCATGCTTAAATTAATGAAGAATAAAATGCAATGCGACTAAAACCCGCTTTAATTTGCTAAAACGCTTTGCGCATGTGCAAAAATGAATTACGTAGAGATAATGTGACTAACTCGCTTTGAGAGGGAAAACCTCGCGCATGCGCAAGAAAAACTAACACATGGTCTTGAGGTACTGCATGCCCGGCATCTGCTTGCTTGAATTTAAAGAAAGCTGCTGTTGTTAACGCTTTTGCCTAAGACAGATAATAACAACATGGGAAAGAGTAGAAGTGGGAGGTGAACAGTGAGCATTATATGTATAAGAAAATAACATCTGTTTATGATTCCTTTATTAATAGTGTGCATTCGAGCCTGCTAGAAGCTTGACAGAAAAAGAAAATGGCGATGGATGACCAAAAGTTGCGCATGCTCAGAGAGTCAATGGTGTGACTGCCAAGAATCAAGGACAGAAGACATGAGAAAAAGAAGACATGTATCATTCGTCTATGTAGTCTGTATTGAATAAATTATTGCGAATGGCAACAATATATGCATGGGAAGAGGACAATATGAATGAGCTACAGGGGAAGGGCTAGCTAACAATAAATGCCTTAATAGAAATCAATATGTCAGTATGGTGTGATGAAAACTCCCGTACCCCTGTCCAATCATATTCCGTATTTTAGTGAAATTTGCAACTCTTGAGGGTGGGACATGTAGAAATAAAGACTATAACTAGAGTAAGTTGAGTTAAGTTAGCAGATCGATCGTCATCGACGCTGAGAGAGAGAGAGGCGAGAGCAGACTGGGAAGATTCAAATCCGAAACAAAAGCCTGATTAGATTCGAAGATTTGCGGAAGAAGATCGAGGAGGGAGAGAGTGTAAGAGAGGGAATTGTCCTGGTGTGTCGGGTTTGTAGAAGAGTCTAGTAAGTATTAACCCTGTCCTGATCCTTTCCTTTAGTCTTTGTCTCCTGATCCTAAGTCAGGGGACCTCCACCTCCACCATTCCTTTGGCCAGAGGGTTGGTTTTCCGGTCATCTCCTATTGGGTAAATGGTATTCTATCTCAAATTTGCATATTTCTTTGCAAATTAACGTTAATATGTGTCTTTTGTCTCTACATCTATCCACTCTTATGCATTGATTTTTGTTGAATGAGGTTGTGTAATTGAATGTATTTTGCTAAATGAAATTTCTCTCTCTCCCATTGAAGAATGATGGAATTTGCACTGTGAATCTGTAATGATGAGCGTTCAACTTTATGACTGAAAATTTAGATAAAGCTTATAAATCTTACTCAGAGTCTGTGGTCATTTCACTAAGAGCTGTGCATTAGTTAAGAAGTTGTTAATATCACCATCAACTAACTCAACTAATGGTCCATCAACCAGAGGAAGAGTGTTGATTCGTGAAGATTAGTTAGGCATTGAAATGTCAATTTAACCTGATTTGTGGTTACAGGGACATAACTAATCAGAACTTAAGTGAATTATAAAACTTGACCCCCAGCGAAGCGTCCAGGGAGTGTGGATGAACACTTTGTATGAATGTATATGGGCCCATTGAAATATTCAATTTTTGTGAAATATTCAACCCTGGGGCTTCCGCTGGATCAGTTTTTCTGGTTGCAGCGTTATGGTTATTATTGATTAGTTTGGTGATTATTGATTATTGATTATTGATTTTAACTACATGTTTAAGACAAAGAGTTAGTGTTGCGTTTTATGTTGTCTGGAAGTACAGGGACAGAGATACCTGGGAATCCCGGGAATGGAATTTAGAAGAGTGTGGTAAGGAAATCACACTGCAGAAGGTTACTCGTCTGTCGTCATAATACCTAAAAGCTACGGAGGGTTTTAGGTGTTATATTATGGACTATATTGTATGAGAGTAGAGTGTGAGTGATAGCGAAGGGTCCACCTGTGAAACTTTGGCCTTACCCAAAGGAGGAGTATCCCTAGAGGAGTAATAGGTCCTCTCCGAGCTTAAGTGAAGGGTAAACAGTGGTTTTTACTCGCAGTGTAAGGAAGTACTTTCTCTTTTGAAACAAGGGAATAAACTATCTTTGGATTAGTGGGGCAGACAGAGTAGCGCTGTTTTTATGTTGTAACTAGCAGAAATTTATAAAGAAAAATTAGAAAATGCACTGTCGTATTACCTTGTGAAGGGAGGGTCAGTAGCAGGAGTCATACTGACGTCACAAAGAGCCGCGTTGGTATTGGTTGAGACAGCGGGCGTGTAACAAGTGCAGATTGTAAAGGGAGGGTCAGTAGTAGGAGTCATACTGACGTCACAAAGAGCCGCGCTGGCATTGGTCAGACAAGTGGGTGTGTTGAAAGCCCTGATTGGTTGGTAGACAAGAACTGCGCTGGTATTGGTTGGGGAAGAGAATACATACTGAGCCCTGATTGGACTGTTGGTGTGAGACGCGCTGGTATAGGACGAGTGTTGGCAAACCGGATACATGAAAAGGAGAATACGGAAGAGTCTCTAGTTTTAGCCTGCTGAAATAATTAGTCACAGGGATCGGAAGAATGAAGTTGATTAATAAAATCAAAAATTTCTTTAAAAAGGATAAGCGTGTAGTAACCAGAGAAGGAATTCTTATGCCACCCCCTAACAAGCCTGCTTCCTTTATGATGTTGGAACGAGGATATCATACTTGTGTTTGGTTGGAAAATTGGGAAGAGTATAGAAAGGTGATGGTGTTCTAGCTTTTCCTGAACATGGTACGTTTAATGTAAGGATTCTTCAGAATTTGAGAAATCAGATGAATTCATTAGAACCAAGTCCTAGGTTAACGCAGTATGAAGCTTTGGAGGAATGGGAAGTTGAGGCATTTGAACGAGAAAAATACAGAGGAGGTAGAAGAATAAATAGAGGGTTTTTACCCAGATATCCGTCTGAAACTCGAGGGGATCAGATGAAAAGATGGAGAAGAGCTGTAGTAACGGAAGGCTTGTATCCAGTGTTGATGGCTGAGGATCAAGTAGCGAGTAAGTGTAAAGAAAAAGTGAAACACATAGGTATGTCAGGAACAGGATGTGAAGAATCTGATGATGAGTTATTAGAAGACCTTTTACTCAAAAGACCTCCACCTTATCAAGAAAATTTTAGAGATACAACTCCAAGTGCACCAATGATGAGAACTCCATTAGTTCCACAAGTTTTATATGATCCAACAGTCACCCGAGCATTACAGGAAAAAGAAAGGAATGCGTTGAATAAGACAAAAGAAGAGATAATTCAGAAAATAAATCAGTTAGGTTTGAATGCTGAAGCCTTGACAGTACCGGTAACAATTGGTCCTGTTATACCATTGTATGTTGATAAACGAGATACCCGAGATTACAAACAGTGACAGTTCCACAAAATAATGCTAGGAAAGAGGCAGAAATGTTAGAATATCAAAATAGTGAATGTGATTCGAATATCTCGTTACTAGATCTCCCTAATCTTGAAACGTGACTGAGACCCCGAAGAGAATTACACCAGTAAACACAAGGAGAAAAGAACTGAATGTCACTCCAGTAGCAGGAAACTCTAAAGGATGTTCACCAGAAGACCTAGAGGAATGGGCAAAAGGATTAGACAAGAAAAAAACCCAAACACCAAATATAGATGTAGGCAAGTTGAAAGTGGATTTAAAAGAAATGATTATTGGTACAATAAGCTCAGACAGACTAGGTTCATATGGAGATGATGAATGGTTGTTTTTGTGTAAAAGTATAACCTGGAGAGCAAAGACTCTTCATGAGAAGATAGTAGAAATGGCTTCAGAATTTGGAATAGACGTAGAAAAGTCGAAAATATTACAGAAACCATATAGGGCAGAATTTACTGAGAAGGATTTAGAGAGTTTGAATGCGTCAGGAAGGAGATTACAGATAAAAGAATTAATGTATATTTTGAAGAAAAGGGGAGATGCAGATCGATGGAGAGGTAGATGGACAAGAAAAAGAGATGAGGCAGCTACAAAGGAAACATCTGCATTCCCATTAAGAGAGACAGAACAGGTTGAAAAAGTGTGTCCAATGAGAGAAGTTCCTGGTGGTGGATATGTTCATGTTCCTTGGTCGAGACAGGATATTTTGTCTTTTACAAATGATTTCCCGAGATTGAGAGAGAAACCAATTGAATGGTACAAGCAGGTAGAAAGATTTGTGAAAGTTTCAAAGGTATTATTAAAGGATTTGGATGGCCCGTTTGACATAGTGGTACCAACTGATTTGTGGACAGAATGTAAAATTACTATTGATTGGCCAGCTGAAGAGTATCCCAGAGACGCAAGGACAGGTGCGCCTTCAGATGAAGTGATGAAAAAGTATCAACAGGTGATTACTTTCTTGAAAGGGAAAATTCCTCCAAAAGAAACAGATTGGGTTAAAATAGATAGAACAACTCAAGAACCAAAAGAGTCAGTACACGCGTACTACGAAAGGCTGTTGCAAGTATTTAAGCAGTATAGTGGATTTGAAAATATTGGTGACAAGGATATGGGACATTTTGTCTATAGGTTTGTGTATGGATTGAGTTCAGAAATTAGTCAGATGATTCAGCAACATATGCTTTGCTGGCAGAGCAAGCCCATTGATGATATCTTGAAGTATGCGAAGTATTGTAGTGATGATATTGATGCAAAACACAAGAAACTGAAAGAAAAGATGATGTGGGCACAAGTGAAGCTAGCAGAACACCAAGAGGCACATTCTGGCTCTCAAAATGACAATCAGATGAACGATCAGAATCAGAATAGTCAAGGATCAAATGGAAATAAAGGAAAAGGACGAATGAGTAAAGAAGAAGCGAAAAAAAGTTTCCTTGTCATGCGTGCGGAAAGCATGGACATTGGAAAAATGAGTGTAGAAATGTTCAACAGAGTAATGGGGTAAATCAAAATTTAAATCCACAGATGCAGAATGAGGTGGTTGTGAACCAGCAGCAATCGCAACAGGTAGTTACTCCGCAATTACAGGTGCCACAAGCCCCTATGCCCAACCATGTGAACGCTCAAGTGCAGAGATAAAGTGTGAACACCGGATTTCGTGGAGAGAGTGGTAAGAATACACAAACGGTTCAACAATATTGGATGCAAAGTGGTGAGAGTAATTTGGACACTTCTCAGTGACGGTGCCTGAGGGGGAGGAAGAATGCGTGCTTGGCGCATCCTTGGCGGTAGATCCGTCAGGTCCATTTGTTGATGGAAAAGTGGAAGGTAATGACATCACTTTTCTAGTGGATACTGGTGCTACCCATTCTACTGTGAGAGCAGCAGAAATTCCAAACGTACCCCTCTCGGGAGAAACTATCCAAGTTGTAGGAGTCTCAAATAAGCAAATAAAAACCCCACTCACTAAACCAATAGAAGTAAATATTGGGAATTTCAAAGACATGCATCGGTTTGTGGTATGTGATTCAAGTCCAGTGAATTTGTTAGGGAGGCATTTGTTGTGCAAAATGGACTGCACCATCTATTGTACGCCTGATGGTATTGCTTTCCAAACACCTGATGAAGATATTGCTTTCAAAATGATGCTAGCAAAACAAGGAACAGAAGTGGATGAGATGTTTTCACTTCTTTCTGAAAATGGTTCACCTGATGAGCTGAAAAACACAGTGAAATCCGACGTGTGGGATTTTACAGGAAAAGAAATTGGTCTGATGGCAAATGTAGACCCAATTAAAATAATGGTGAAAGAAGGTGCAATTTATCCGAACACACCCCAATACAGAATGAGCCCTGAAGTAAAAACTGGAGTTGCTCCAGTAATTGATCAAATGATTGAACAAGGTATTTTGAAAGAGATAATGGGCAGTCCTTGCAATTTGCCAATCATGGGGCTTAAAAGCCTAGCGGCAAGTATAGGATAGTGCAAGATTTAAGGAAAATGAATAAGATAGTAGTACCCTGTTGTCCAGTAATACCAAATCCAGGAGTGATCCTTTATCAGATACCTTGTGATGCACATTGGTACACAGTGATTGATTTGTGCCAAGCATTCTTTTCGATTCCGTTACACCAGGATAGCCAATATCTTTTTGCATTCCGGTTCGGAGACCGTGTTTTGGCATGGTGTCGGGTTCCTCAAGGGTACACAGAGAGTCCCTCAATTTTCAATCAGATCCTGAAAAAGTGTTTTGAAACATTGATTATGCCAGGAAATTCAGTTTTGGTTCAATACATTGATGACCTATTAGTGGCATCAAAGACACAAGAGGCTTGTGTCACTGACACAATTGCCTTACTGAACCATTTGGCAGAAGGTGGACACAAGGTGTCACCAGAAAAATTACAGTTTTGCCAACAAGAAGTCCAATATTTGGGACACAAGATAGAAAAGGGAGTCAGGAAAGTGACACCAGAGAGAATAAAAGTGATTCGACAAATGAGTCTGCCTAAAACTAAGAAAGAAGTACGGATGTTTTTGGGAGGGATTGGATATTGTCGTCAGTGGATCAGTGGATTTTCATTGCTTTCAAAGCCTTTACTAAGAGTGACACGAAAGGATGTGACAGACCGATTGAATGGGATGATGAAAGTGAGGATGCATTCGTAAAATTGAGAGATTGTGTCAAGCACCAGTGTTAGGAATGCCTGACTATACGAAAGAATTTGTTTTGTTCTGTTGCGAGAGAGAAGGATGTGCACTTTCAGTGTTGACACAGAGACATGCATTGTCAAGGTGTCCAGTGGCATATTCTTCTGCCACTCTGGATCCAGTGGCTGCGGCATTGCCTGGCTGCTTAAAAGCAGTAGCTGCTACCTGTGTGAGTCTGGAGCAGAGTGAATCGATTGTAATGGGACATTCCCTAAAGGTGTATGTGCCACATTCAGTCGAGATCCTTTTAACAAGGACTCGTACTCAGCACTTGACCCCTAGTCGGCTGACTAAATATGAAAGGGTGATCCTGAGTGCTGAAAATGGAAGTGTGATAAGATGCACCACAGTAAATCCAGAAACATTGCTGCCAGATCCATACTGTGAAGAAATAAAAGAGGAGGCTGATCATGATTGCTTGGATGTGACAGAAATGTGTACAAAGCCCAGACCGGACATCTTTGATGTCCCATTGGAAGAATCAGACTATGTATTGTTTGTTGATGGGTCATGTTTGCGAAAACAAAATGGAGAACTGAGTTCTGCCTATGCTGTATGTACTGTATCTGCTATTCTAGAAGCATCCTGTCTAAGAGGAGTCAAGTCTGCACAAATAGCCGAATTGATAGCTTTAACAAAAGCATGCAAAATTGGGAAAAAATTGAGAGTAACCATATTCACGGATAGTCAATATGGTTTTGGGGTTGTGCATGACTTTGGCCAATTATGGATGCAAAGGGCATTTCTGACTTCTTCAGGTTCTCCTATCAGGAATAGTAACAATGTTAAAGAACTATTGGAAGCACTACAATTGCCCCAAAAAATTGCAGTGGTCAAATGTGCTGCACATAAGTCAGGAAATGATTATGTGACACAAGGCAACAAATATGCTGACCAAGTTGCACAATTTTGTGCTCGAAATACGTCTTTGAACAGAGGGTTGGAAAAAGAAGTTACCAATTGCAAACTAATGTTTTTCTCTGCTTTTGAAACATGGGATGAAGTTAGACAGTTACAGGATGAGGCAGATGTAAAAGAAAAAGAATTCTGGATCAACACAGGTTGCACAAGAAGAGCAGATGATGAAGTATGGGTGTGTCCAGATGGTAGACCGATAATGCCAGACAGTTTACTATCACAAATGGTAAGAGTATATCATGGAGCAACACACATTGGGAGGGATGCCATGATTATACACTTCAGGCAGACATGGTACAATCCCAAATTTGGGCTGATTGCAGAGATTCTCTGCCAGCGATGTTTGACATGTCAACAGCAGAACCCAGGTAGAAAAACATGTGTCAGTTGGGGAAAAATCAGAAAGGCAGCGGGACAATTTACAAGACTGCAACTTGACTTCATAGAGCTGCCACCATGCAATGATCTGAAGTACGTCCTTGTCATTGTGTGTCTGTTTTTTCGTTGGGTGGAAGCTTATCCTATGAGGAGGAATGACAGTCTCACAGTTGCCAAACTACTGTTGAGAGAAACTACATTAAGCCTATCGACCGGAAGTATCTGGAGTGGTTGAGCAGCTCAATGGCACAATAAAATCCAGGTTAGGGAAGGTGTGTGCATCCACTTCACTGAAATGGCCTGATGCTTTGCCCCTTGTATTGATGAGCCTTAGGAGCATCCCTGACAGAAGGACGGGCTTGAGTCCTCATGAAATTCTCATGGGAAGAGCAATGAGACAAGCATTTGTACCTGGAAACAAACTGATGAATATAACTGATGATCTAGTGTTGGACTATTGTAAAGGACTAACTGATCTGGTACGTTCTGTGTCTCACCAGGTTGGAGAAGATGCAACTGCAGCACAGTCGAATCAAGCTCATTATTTGTGTCCAGAAAACTGGGTTGTGGTAAAGTAGCACACGAGAAAATCGTGCTTAGAACCCAGGTGGAAAGGACCTCATCAGGTTATATTGGTCACAACGACAGCAGTGAAGTGTGCTGGCTTGCCAAACTGGATCCATGCCAGTCATACCAAAAGAGTCCCAAGTCCACCTGAACGACAAGAGCAGCAACTGGTAGAACAAAGAGAAGAACCAGAAGCTGAAAGTTGTGAAGTCGAAGAAAACAGAGAAACAGACCCTGAAGAGCGTATTGATGATGAACAACCAAGTACACGCAAGTAGTGTGGGCACCAGTTACTGGGTCTCAAGAGGCTGTTGTAGAGGCCGAGGAAGAGCAAGAAATTGAGAGACCAGAACAAATTGAAACGGAAGATCCAGATCAAGCTCAATCAGAAGAAGAAAAAGAAAAACTGACAGGTTCAGAACAAATTCAGTCAACAGAAGAATCTACTACAGGAAATTCAGATCAAGCTCAATTAGAATTAGAAAAAGAAGGATTTAAAGATCAAGAACAAATTCAATCAACAGAAAGAGAAAGATCAGAAATTCCAGAACAAGCTCAGTTAAAAGAAAGAGAAAAGAAAAGGACGTTAGAAATTGGCTAAGAAGGTGAAAAGGCAGTACAAATAAAGAGGATCAGAAAAGGTGATCACTGGCCAAGTGGAGTAAAAGGACTGAGATATGTTTTGAGAAGAAAAACAGGGAAAGAACTAGAACAAGTAAACAAAATATCAAGTCAAACTGAACAAGAACATCCAAGAAGAAAATCTTTACGAAAATCAAAAAGAGTGAGAATTCCGAGCAGAAAATATAAGGCTCCTGAATGGACATATATCATCCTCGAGGATTTTGAGAATCTTGATCTGAATGAAGAACAAGAAGGTGTTGCTATTGAAGGAATTGATGAAACCAAATTGAGACCACCTTAAAGGAAAAAAAAAAAAGAAAAGACTTTGACACAAAGGGTGGAAATTGACAAATAAATAAAGAAAAGAATCAAAGAAACAAAAGAAGAAAAGAAAATAAAGACAAAGGGGAACAAAGACAGAAAGCTCTTGAAGTGTGGGATCACACAAAGATTTTATATATTTTAATTTTTTTGATTTTTTTTTTTAATTTAGAAGAAATAATTTAGATATTGGTCAATTTTAGAACACTACAAATGGCAGAAACGAAGGTGACTGAACATTCGAAATCTAGTTTAAAACGAAGATGTGTTAAATATTGTTTGTGCAGTGTTTTAATACTAATGTTAATGTGGTTGTTGCTAACTGTTGTGATACCTATTTTGATGGTAAATAGTAACAGAAATAACACTAATACAAGTGATCGAGTGAATACAGTTACTAAAAGAACAACTACCACAAATTTAGAGCAAATGGATGAGAGCATGTATCATCATGACAAGTCAAATAGTGATTCGTCATTAAATGTATTTACTAAACTTCTTTACGAATACGTAGATACAATGGATGTGAGTGACTTATGTTTGCATGAAATTACCTTCGTCTGTCTCGGAGGGGGTGACATCTCACCATCTTCCTTTAACATATGGTGTGTCATGTAGTGTTGTGTCCAGTTTGTTCTATGTAACAGGCAAATTGCAGTATTATTATTCGAATATGGATTTAGCATTTTCAGAAATCCCTATTCGAAGAAACCTGAACCCAGTGCTTAGTGGTAAAGATGCAGAATTCATGGGTGAGTTCTTCTTAACAGCAAACCCAATAGACATAACATATGCTCATAAGAATAATCTAACGTATTTTGCGTGATGAAGAAAAAGATTTTCTAAATTTAGTAGAAGAAAGAAGGCAGGATTTCCAAAAGAAGGCTGTTGAACAGAAGTCACATGTACCGCCATGGGCTAATAAGGAAGGGGTCTATAAGAAAGGCGAGACTCATGCTGCAATGTCCCTAGATTTGTCAAAATTGGGAAAATTCTGTCTGCATAGACTGAAAACTGACTATAAAAACATTTTCATCGGTTCTAGTGATTGTGAACATACCTTCCTAATAATGGGGAGATGGGGACTAAAAGGTGGAACTGATCCTGTTTTTCCAGGGATTTATTACGTGTGTGGTAAAAATGCCTATTATAGGTTGCCCACGCGATGGTATGGTAGTTGTTATGTTGGAATAGTATTTCCAAAGGTATATCACATTACTAAGAACAAGGAAATGGATGTAGTAAGTCAAGGACTAAAACGAACTAAAAGAACAAGCTTTTTAGAAATAGTAGGTGATATATTTGGTGCACTGATACCGACAGTTGAAGTCATACTGAATTCACATAACATACGAAAGTTGTCAACGATAGTTGATTGTCTATCAACAGATACTGCTGGGGGATTCTTAATGATTAATACCGAAATGGTTGCAATTAGATCTATGGTTTTGCAAAATCGACTTGCACTTGATATATTATTGGCAAAAGAGGGCGGAGTCTGTGGCATGTAGAAAGTACAACATTGCTGTACATATATCCCTGACAAAAGTAAAGGTATTGAGGGATATATTCAGAACATTACAAAGATTCATGAAGATTTGACCCAACTAGAGGTTGACGGTGTCTGGGAAAGACTTAGTAAAAGTATTTCTGCTACAGGTAGTTGGTTTTCCACTTTAGGGAATAGTCTATTAGGGAAGATCCTATTACCTGTAATTTCGATAGCAATAATAGCTCTGATAATAATGTTGACATATAGATGTTGCAAGAGTAAAACAAGAGAAAGAATGTTGGCAGAAATAAAGAATAAGAGAATGGGAAGAAAGAGAAAAAGGGAAGAGATTGAGCTAGAAGAAATGAAAGGAAGTTTATATGATAAGATGAAAGAATTAGACGTGAAAAAGAAAAACGAAGCATTAGTAGAAAAAGAGGAAGAAAATAAAATTTGATGAATGAAGTTGCCACTTGGTAATGATGGGTATTTTATGATGGCTCAAAAATGCCATTCAGAGGGGGATTGATGAAGCGAGGATTCGAGAAAATGAAACTTGCTCGGAGAAATCCTCCATTAACTTTCATTAATCATTAAAACTGTAGATAAGACAAAACTAATATACACCAGGCACCGACACATGGGGAGAGAAGATTACGCATGCTTAAATTAATGAAGAATAAAATTCAACGCGACTAAAACTCGCTTTAATTTGCTAAAACGCTTTGCGCATGTGCAAAAATGAATTACTTAGAGATAACATGACTAACTCGCTTTTAGAGGGAAAACCTCGCGCGTGCGCAAGAAAAACTAACACATGGTCTTGAGGTACCGCGTGCCCGGCATCTGCTTGCTTGAATTTAGAAGAAAGCTGCTGTTGGTAACGCTTTTTCCTAAGAGAGATAATAACAACATGGGATAGAGTAGAAGTGGGAGGTGAACAGTTAGAATTATATGTACAAGAAAATAACATCTGTTTATGATTCCTTTATTAATAGTGTGCATTCGAGCCTGCTAGAAGCTTGACGGAAAAAGAAAATGGCGATGGATGACCAAAATTTGCGCATGCTCAGAGAGTCCCTGGTGTGACCCGGTGACCGAAAGAGCTGAATGACTGCCAAGAATCAAGGACAGAAGACATGAGAAAAAGAAGACATGCATCATTCGTCTATGTAGTCTGTATTGAATAAATTATTGCGAATGGCAACAATATATGCATGGGAAGAGGACAATATGAATGAGCTAAAGGGGAAGGGCTAGCTAACAATAAATGCCTTAATAGAAATGAATATGTCAGTATGGTGTGATGAAAACTCCCCTACCCCCGTCCAATCATATTACGTATTTTAGTGAAATTTGCAACTCTTGAGGGTGGGACATGTAGAAATAAAGACTATAACTAGAGTAAGTTGAGTTAAGTTAGCAGATCGATCGTCATCGACGCTGAGAGAGAGACGAGTATGCTGCATCAGAAGACAGCATCTTAGAGGAGAGAGAGAGAGGCGAGAGCAGACTGGGAAGATTCAGATCCGAAACGAAAGCCTGATTAGATTCGAAGATTTGCGGAAGAAGATCGAGGAGGGAGAGAGTGTAAGAGACGGAATCGCCCAGGTGCGTCGGGTTTGTAGAAGAGTCTAGTAAGTATTAACCCTGTCCTGATCCTGTCCTTTAGTCTTTGTCTCCTGATCCTAAGTCAGGGGACCTCCACCATTCCTTTGGCCAGAGGGTTGGTTTTGCGGTCATCTCTTATTAGGTAAATGATATTCTATCTCAAATTTGCATATTTCTTTGCAAATGTACGTTAATATGTGTCTTTTGTCTCTACATCTATCCACTCTTATGCATTGATTTTTGTTGAATGAGGTTGTGTAATTGAATGTATTTTGCTATATGAAATTTCTCTCTCTCCCATTGAAGAATGATGGAATTTGCACTGTGAATCTGTAAGGATGAGCGTTCAACTTTATGACTGAAAATTTAGATAAAGCTTATAAATCTTACTCAGAGTCTGTGGTCATTTCACTAAGAGCTGTGCATTAGTTAAGAAGTTGTTAATATCACCATCAACTAACTCCACTAATGGTCCATCGACCAGAGGAAGAGTGTTGATTCGTGAAGATTAGTTAGGCATTGAAATGTCAATTTATCCTATTTGTGGTTACAGGGATATAACTAATCAGAACTTAAGTGAATTATAAAACTTGACCCCCAGCGAAGCGTCCAGGGAGTGTGGATGAACACTTTGGATGAATGTATATGGGCCCATTGAAATATTCAGTTTTTGTGAAATACTCAACCCTGGGGGCTTCCGCTGGATCACCACATCCTTTGATTGATAGCGAAGCAGGAATTGAGCAAAGAAAACTATATTGTCATCTTCTCTGGCTGACCCTTTGCATCAAAGATAAAATCTGGTGAAAAATAAATCTTTATCACAAACAATAATCTTCTGCTATGCTAAGTGAATACAATTCACTCATTTAGAGTGTAATGAACAAGGTGATGTGAGGGACACCATTCTCCCAGTGCAAAGAAACATGAGGGAATAATAAAAAATAGAAACACTGTTTACGGTGGAAAAGGGGAGGGGCGGACTGGGTAACATTCATGTGCATGCCAATCAGAGTCTGTGTCCCTGAGGTCTCTATGCTACATTGCATAAATATGCTGCAGCCAGACTCAAACAATAGCCTTACATGCATACTTCCTATCCCTCTATACATATTTTAGGATGGGTTTGTTTGCAATTCTGTTTAAAGAACAAATCTAGTGATGGAATAACGAATATTTTCTGTATTCATCAATAGTCTTCCTTTGAAGTCGATAACCAGCTACAAGTACTTCCGCTGCCTGAATGTGACCCCTGGTAGGAGCCACTCTTCTTGACTGTCCCTTCACTATATTTGTCAATGTTTCTGTTTTTTAATTTTTTTAAATGCATTTTATTTTAGCCTTTCTTCATAATGATTCACAGAGGTGTGAGTATTCCACTAATTTAGAGAGTGACGAGGAGCGGCGTCAACCAGTGACGGTAGGGCATCTCGCACGAGAGCCCGTTTCTGAGCAGTCCAGAGTACGCTCCGTATTATGTGTCTCCGTCTCTCGCATCCTGCACCTGTGAGGGCGGCCATTCCAATATACCCAAGTGCAGTGCCCTGGTGGGAACCCTTGTGCACACGCCGTCCACAGCTCTGAACCTCTGCCAGTTGGTCACCTTCCCTGACATTCTGATTGTATTAATGATATATAGGCTTTCATCCGCCCCCTACAGAGTACACAGTACGAGACAATGGGTCAGGTTAGAAAATCTAGACTTATTCACCCGGCGATAATTTGTTTTCAATATTCTTCACCTCAGTAATGTTGATTCAATATTCTGCGGACACACCACTAAAAGCAGTTTCAAGGACTACACATTGCACAGGAAATATAATTCTTTGAGCAAGAAAAAGTGTTCACACGTACTCAGGGACCCTTTTCAGCGGTGAAGAAACTCACCACTTCAGCAGCATTTCAGATTTCAACAGGTCCATCTCCATCACAAAGTGCACAGGGCTAACCCGAGTAAAGACATTTATCACATGTTTAATAATGCGGCTATAAGCAATCACAGCAGCACAATGTGCGCATTTCTTTCTATTTAGTTATAGTTTAAAGCGCTAGAACATAGTCAAGCATTGATCATCGCGGATGCACGTGCATCAGTCGCTGTATTTATTTTCCTTCTCTATGGAATCAGTGACTTTCTTTCATCTCACTGAGATTGCAAAGTTTTTCTCAATGGAATACGTTTGCACAGCTCCCAGTCCTCACACTTTGCCCCTTGTCTATTTTGCATGATCCTTAAAATGGTTTTCTATTTTTATTATATGTTCTGACTCATCTGTGTATGTTGTATTTTAGTTTTCCTTTACCTGAAATGCTCGTGATCGTCAGTTCTTCTGTGTGTACACATGAGCCCCTCTTTATTATTTTTTATAACTTTAGTCTGGATACCCCACTTAGCAGGTTGTAATGTTTCAAAATAACTCCTTTCCAAGTGAGGTGCGCTCTGTTTCAGTGATGAATTCATTCAAAACTGCCTTTAAAGATAATATATTTTCACAAGAACAGGCAGAGCTATTCACACTCATCTTCACTCTTACTAACATCCCTGTGCACTATAAACATACATAATTGATACGTGTATAGTTTTTAGGGTTTCATCACTACTTACCTCCCATCCGGTTCCTTCATATTCTATGACTTTGCTCACCAAAACTCTTACCACCCTTTCACTGTTTCATACGGTCCATATGTACATTCCTTGTCACAATTCTCAAGGCGCTAAGGATAAATACAGTTAATAAGTATACACAAGCTGATGAAAAAGGTTTGTAGCACATTTTCTTGAGGTCTTTGTTCAGTTTGAGATTACTGTGACGTTTACCACTGGTGTCTCGCGACTACTAAACTATTGTATTGTAACTGGGGCCCTCATGTACAAGCCCATTGCACCGCTGGTGCATCAATTTTTTTAGACGCACCAGCGGTGCAGTGTGCCTGCCTATATTTACAAGGCCATGTAGGTTCACAAAGTGTTGTGAACCGGGGAATGTGTCAGAATCTCGCCAGCTCCTCCCCGGCCCCGCTCTTCAATGTGGGCTGCAAACACGGGAACCGCCACAGGGGGCCGAAGGGCTAGCTATGCTACTGGGAGGCGTAGGATCGGCGCAACGAGGAGAAATACTATTGTAGTTAGTCATGAGACTGATGCAACAACAGCAATGCATCAAAAAACAGAGGCGATGCATCAGTATTGACTGACGCAAGTAACCTACTGCATGGGGAGCAATATAATAGAGTCTGAAAAGGTGAAAAACTCACCTTGGACTCTATTACAATGGTCCTATATGTCTCGCATAGCAGTGGGCCTAATGTACTTATATGTACCACTATACCTACGTCTGTGAGACTTGTATGAGACTGCTATGTGTAGGGATACAAGTCATCAATGTTGTTGCCTAGCTTATGTGCGCACTTATCTGTTGAGGGGATGTGATTTCCTTGCAGATTGCATTGTTGGAAGTGATTTCAGCTGGTCAGATTCCTATGCCACAGCCAATGCGTCATTCCAACACCTGGCTTTTAGAGGCATACGAATTTTGACGCATAACAAGCGCAGCCACCCACTACCCGACAATGCGTCACTTCACTGCGTCAGTTTTACGCTGGATTTTAGGTGGGAACACCTATCTTGCATATATTAATTCCTACGTGACACATCCAATTGCAATGAAGGCAAAAACTACGCAGAGCGACGAAAAGTGACACATGTGTCTAGATTTGTCACCTTGTAAATATGGAGCAAACAAAGTGCCGCCGGTGTGTCAAAAAAATTACACAATGGTGGCCCAAGCTCCTTGTAAATTAGCTCCTAGATTCTATACTGTAGTTTAATAGTGAGCTGTAAGCCAATGTTACACTATGGGGGAGAGTTGTCTGTAAAGAAATGTTTGGAAGCACTTAGGTTTCAGGGTACCCTAAAGTCTTTTTCAAAATTTGATCAAAGACCAGAACTAATAGTAGTGCTTCTTCTGATGTAGAGATAGGAATGAGCTCAGAAATGCACTTTGTGGACCTGCAAAGAGATTCCAGTCATTTTAAAGAATACACCAAGGTGCACTACCCAAAGGGGATGACACCACCTGTGTAGTTGTTCCTGTAGCTTCCTCAACCAGCTCTCCTGCCCCTATGCTTGCTTGGAGAATGCTGGAAAATTGCTGGGGAAGCGCAGCTCCTGAGGCTGCTCCTGTGGTGGCATGACAACAGTGTGGCAGGAGAAGAAGCCTGGAACCAGAAGAGCCATGAAAGCTTTAGTAATACACCTGTCAGATTGGATCCACAAAACATATTGTGCCACTAACACAACCCAAACTCTATTTTTCATTTACAATGGACTCATGGTCACTCCAGCTAAGTAACACAAATTTAATTCCACTGTCCCTTAATCTTGTTGTTCATGTAACGCTACTGTTTCAAATATAAAACATATGTTATTTCAATGTCCTACAACTTACCAAATTTGGTTAAGGTTTTGGTCACAAAGCAGGTCTAATATCCATACACATATACCTTTCAATTTTACAAATGTATTTTTAGGCAGTCTTTCTGATGATTGGAATTGATTGTGCCTTTAATGTCCATACTGTTGATTTACTAATTAGAGTTGCATTCCAACAAATAACAAAAAATTTGAAAAAGTTCCCTGATATATCTTTTCAAGCATGGTGGTATGGTGCATTTTATAATCATAGATTGAAAGGACATATGCCACACCATTATCTTTACACATTAAAAGGCAAATCCTCTGGACGCCAGTAACGATTTTCTTTAACTCCTGTGCCTTAAATGCTAACCTACACCAACCCTTAATTGAAGAAGTATATTACCCTTCATGAATTTCTTGTTTACTTCATTTGTAATTGTACCTAATATATATTTGTCTCTTTCAGCATATTTTACCACTCAATTTACTCTGCACTGTTGCTTTTTGATACCCTCATTAGTAATTTCTAATATTTTTTATGAACACTTTCTCACTTTCTCTCTTTCCTTTCTCACTTTGGTTCTATACGAACCATATTATAATGTTACTGGATATCTCAATGTATGCATTATATTACTGATTCATCACAATGTTGATTGTAATCATTATTTCTGTCTAAAATAAAAGTTATCATAACATTTTTTAAAAAGACCTGTCCGACTTAGGGCCTAATTACGAGTCTGGCAAATCTCCAACCGCCAGACTCATGGTGAGGCGGCGGGTGCGGTCTTCAGACCACCACATTACAGCTTTGGCAGTCGTGCTGCCCTGTGACCACTGACGCCATCAAGGAATCGCCGTTCTCTGGCAGTGGCGCAGCAGTCTTGAGGGAGTAATATGCTTAGCAAGACCACTGAGGTCCAGCCAAGCATATTACGACTTTTCCACCGCCACTGATTTCATGGAGGTTGTTCCTCCATGTAAACAATTATAGTGAGGAAAGAAAGGGGGTTTTGCCTCACTCCATGTATCCACATAGGGGGACACAACATTTGTACCCCTGTGTGCATGCACCCCCAGTTCCAGCATGGTATGGACTTCACAGTCCATTCTGTGCTGGAACTTCCTTTGACGTTCCCATTGCCTTGCCTATTTAATAGGCACCGCCGTGGGAATGCCAAAGGAACCACCTGCCAGTGACTAAAAAGTCATAAATGGGCAGGCAGTTCTCTCACGGGTTTGGCGGTGCGGCAGCAGGGCGGTCCTGCCGCCGCACCACCAAACTCGTAATCAGGCCCCAAAGGTAGTCTTCCCCCAAACCTTTTGCCTTCACCACTCCTATGTTGCTGAATTCATTTTTGTTGGCTTTAGGACTCTGTGCACTTTACCACTGCTAACCAGTGCTAAAGTGCTTATGTCTCTCCTCTAGCCATGGTAACATTGGCTTTAACTTGATTGGCATAATTAATGAACTTATAGCTCCCTGGTAAGGTGGTACACCTTATACCCAGGGCCTGTAAATGAAATGCTTCGAATGGGCCTGCAGCACTTATGGTGACACCCACTTAAATAGCCATTTAAAACATGGCCCAGGCCTGCCATAGCAGTCTGGATGCAGTTTTAAACTGCCAATTCAACCTGGGAATACAATCCTCTTGCCAAGCGTTAAACACCCCTTTTATTGCATATATATCACACCTAAGTTAGGTCCTAGTCAGCCCAGAGGGCAGGGTGCATTGTAATTAAGAGGTTGGATATGTACATTTAAGTTTCATATGTCCTGGTAGTGAAAAACTCCTACATTTATTTTTTACTACTGTGAGGCATACCTCCCTCATAGGATAACATTGGGTTGCCTTATTACATTAAATAAGTGCTGACATTTGATGGGGAACAGGGAGACTTTTCGTGTTTGATGTCTGAGAAATTGTAATCAAAAATCCTCTTTAATGGTAAATTTGGATTTTAAGTTACAAATTTGAAAAAGCCACTTTTAGAAAGTTGCTACATAATCAGAAACAACTAGCTGACTGTTTGTTAGGCTGCCAACCATTTAAGCAGACTAAGACCAATTTCACCAATAAAGTGGTCTGTATCATTTAATTGTTCATTTTGCTCATTACTCTTATTTTTTGAATTCACAAAACAGATATCAATACACTTCACAATTACATGACATTTAAACAAAATTAAAACGACAAACAACAAATAACAATCATTTGAAAGTTGTTTCCAGTCAAAAACAAACAACAAACTAGCAACCCACAAGGACAATTTCAAAAGAACAGGGGTTACCAACCAACGGGGATAAAGACATTTCAAGCAACTGAGGATATACACTTCACATTTCCTAAAGCCCTTTGCCACGCTTAACTCTGTAGGTAACCGATTTGGAAGCGATTGCTACGATTCAGACCAACAAAAGCTGCTAAGCCGTTCAAGCTGCTACTGCGAACATCAAATTGGCCACGATAACTCACACGAGGCAGTGAGTTTGAAATAGAATTTAAAGAGACTGGGGCAGGCCCCGCTTTTTGAACTCATGAAAAATCTGAGTTTTTTCTTCTGTTTATTATAGAATAATGCAAACCGGTTCATTGGCGGCCAAAAAATGCTACTGAAGCATTTTCGTACGGAGTGACAACAGTACTCGTGCCAATGTATTTCCCCCTAAGTAAGTGGAAATTGTCATAAGTATATTGATCATCAACAACGCACATGTTGAGATATTGAAAGGTCGCAAACTGAGTATTTTCGATCTTTTTTGATTATTGTAGGGAGATACACTCACAATTCGACCTATGAGTTCAGAACCCTACTAACAGGTATATATGACCTTGTTTTTATATAAGAGTGGGTAAAGGAAAGCGAGAAGGTGGGCAATGGTGATTAAACACAGTTTAATTGCTGTTTATTGGTTTTTAGAATCCAGTCACAGCCCGAGGAGAATCCCTCGAAATAAATTGGGATTCCAAACGCGTTGGCACATTTTACCATCAGGGCAAGAGTTCCAATATGAATGAATATGTATAGCGACTGAAGAAATTAATGTACTAAAAGTGTATATCCTCAGTTGCTTTAAATGTCTTTATCCCCGTTGGTTGGTAACCCCTGTTCTTTTGAAATTGTCCTTGTGGGTTACTCGTTTGTTGTTTTTTTTTCTGGAAACAACTTTCAAATGATTGTTATTTGTTGTTTGTCGTTTTTAATTTTGTTTAGATGTCATGTAATTGTGAAGTGTATTGATATCTGTTTTGTGAATTCAAAAAATAAGAGTAATGAGCAAAATGAACAATTAAATGATACAGACCAGTTTATTGGTGAAATTGGTCTTAGTCTGCTTAAATGGTTGGCAGCCTAACAAACAGTCAGCTAGTTGTTTTTGATTATGTAGCATTTACTGGCCCATTCTAGCTGAGTGAGCAAGGGCCCACTCCTTGTATAACTAACAACTTTTAGAAAGTTGGCATTTTCCTCACCTCACTATTTGATGCCAGTAGCCACCTTTTCCTGAGTCACATGACTGGGTGTAGCTGACAGTTAGACTTTTTTTTATCCCCCCCAGACAGGCACACAGGAAAGGGATTTGGTGTGCCTGGATGGGCCATCAACTAGCAGGATGTGGGGTAGAGCTGGGCACACCCCCACTTTCAAGTGAATAGTCTGTGCTCTGCCTTCACACAAAGGGCTTGTTACTCCTGAATTGTTCATGCAGCCAGCTTGGAGCCAGAGCAAGGGTAGCAAGAAACTTCAAAGGAAATCTCTAGAAACTTCTCCTACTTCAAAGGAGGGAGCATGTATAAAAATGGGACCCTCAGATCTACTCTTCAGTTTACTTTATGGACATATGGAAAAGACTCTCAATCAGAGGACTGCCTGCTGCTGTGGACTGCTGTGCACTTCAGAAGACTACCTTGCTGCACCTGGGAGGACTGCTTTACTGCCTGAAGTCTGCCTTAAACCCTCAAAGTATTGTCCTGCTATTTAAGCCATGTTCTACTGCTGAACCTAGGACTTACAGAGTGACTCCAAGGGCTGGTTGGCTGGCCTCCTGATAAGAGCCACAGGGACAGAAAAGGCTCCAACCATCTTAAACCTACACCTGGACCCAGACTGAGCGAGTCTTAACCCCCAAGTGGTGCCCTACCAGTCCTGTACCTTTAGAGGTGGTGCAAAAGGTGCCCAGATAGCCAAAATCCAAGACTATTTGTCTAAAAAACTGCTCAGAGAACCAAAAAGAGACTGGGGCCAGCCTGCTCATCTAGCCGTCAAAGGTGCATCGCCAGTCGGCAAGACTTTGCAGCAGCTCCCGGTACATTCTTCTTTGCAACATCAAATCCTGTTCACCTGTCATTCACCAAAGGGGTATCTGGCCTTGTGGAACTCTTATTTATTACAACCTCCTGACTCGTCCCAATGAAACTTTTCTACTTCCCAAAAAATTACTACGTCTGAATGAAAAACCTTCACTGCAGCTTCGTCCAACAGCTCCCTGACGACAATGCTCCCTCCCTGACACTGCCTGCAGCCTTGCCCTGCTGAAGTTTACCTTCTCAAAACATTTTCTTCAAAATTTCTTCTAAGTCCGAAGGCAAGATCCGACCGGGCCCAATCCTCTTCTTGTATCCAACTCACGCTGTATCGCTTTGACCCAGTCTCTTCTGACTAGATATCCGTGGTAAGTGGTTTGAAATTTCAGTCGCTAGTTTGACCTTAAACTTAAAAAATTCATAACTCTGGTTCTACTTATAAGCTTTTTGTCATTTTTGTTGTCAAATAATTTATTTAAATGTTTTCTATTATTTTAAGTTGGTGTGGGATTTTTCTGGTGTTGTGTTTTCACTTTATTACTGTTTGTGTGCCGCATACTTTACACATTGCCTCCAAGTTAAGCCTGACTGTTTTTGTGCCAAACTACCGGAAGGTTAAGCACAGGCTAATTTAGTGACTTTTGTGGTTCACCCTGACAGGGATTGTGGCTGTTGCTTGAGCAGGGTTAAAACTCCACTCAACCAACAACCACATTTTCTCACAGCAAGCAATGGAAATATTGGGATTCATAGCCATAGCTTTTCAGGGTGAATGGTGGCTCTATTGAGATCCAGAGAGTGCACTGTGTAAGAGGCCCATGAGATGCAGTGAGACAGCAGTAAAACGGCAGGGAGAGGTGAGGCCAAGGGGGCGATAAATGCTGGTTGAGTGTGTGGCATAAAGGACACCCCTGTTTTATTCCATTTTCTAATTTTTATACTGGAGCAACAGTGTGGCAGTTTGCTGGTAGTAAATATAATTTAATTATGAAAGATATGACAGAGGTTGAGAAAGGACTATGGGCTGCGCCATGTGCTGGATGCAACATGTTTACTGCCTAGTGGTCGCTCATATCTGGCTATGAGCAGATGTCAATATTCAGTGAATAACCTTTCTCAATTGGGGATTTTAGAGAGTGCCTAAAATATTGAGCAAGGGGGAAGTACATAAATATATGAGAGACTGAGAGGAGATGATTCTTAAAACATGGAATGCATGAATGAAAATCCTTAGGGGTTTTTAAAAACTGCAGATATCACCTGTTGAGTATGCTCTCTAGGCCCCCACAGGAGTGTAGACTGGTGAGGCAGCACTGGCTGCTAAAAAGGCAAAGCTGGGGTCACATCAGGCTGAGGGTGGCTCTAGGTGAGGTGCATATCCAGTAGAAGAATCTATTGAGAACATAAAATAAGCATCACTGTACCAGATGTATGCATTTGCGACTGAGACAAAGCTTTCTCCCACGTACCAAACCCTAATTTGCAATTTGGTAACCTATTACCGAATCGCAAAATGTGTTAGCGATTCAGTATTAGGAAGGGGCATGTTAAGGGCGTCACTTCCTAATAACCTACTCGCAGTGGTGTGTGTGAATGTTTTGCAACCCAAAAGGGGTCGCAAAACATTCACATTTTACTGCCTACTCAGAGTTGGTGGAAACCCATTCGTAAATGGGAAGGGTCCCAAGGGACCACTTCCCCTTTTGAATGTATGTGAAAAGGTTTTTAAGAGCAGGCAGTGGTCCAACAGACCACTGCCTACTCTTGAAAAATGAAAAGAAAACGTTTATTTTTTGTTTTTGAAAAGCATCCTGTTTTCCTTTAAGGAAAAAAGGCTGCATTAAAAAAGCAAAATGACATGGTGGTCTGCTAGCCCCAGCAGGCCACAATCCCTGTGTTATTAGTAAGCCTGGGCGTAGTTCGCGAAGTAGCGCTACGCGAAGCTACGCAAAGTGCAGTTCGCACTACGCGAGCTACGCGTAGCACTACGCGAACCGCGTAGTGCACTGTTCGCAATGATTGCACAGTGCCGGATGCTTGTCCGCACTGTGCAATCATTGAAAACGGCATCTTGCACAGTGCGAGCTGTCTTTTACTGCCGCTCGAGTAGATTTTTACTCGAGCGGCAGCTTCTCAACGCAGACTGGTAGTTTCTCATCGCGAGCGGTCGCGAGCATACGCGACCACTCGCAATGAGAAACCTGACCTCCCCGCGTTGAGAATCTCGCCGGAGGTTTTATTTTCCACGGTCGCGATCGGCAACTTGATGTTGCTGATCGCGAACGAGGAAAAGTCTCGCCGAGATGTCATTTTGCTTGCTCGCGGTCGCCAACTTGATGTTGAGGACCGCGAGCAAGCAAAATGACCGCTGCACTACGCTACGCGTGTTTGCATTGTGCTACGTGCAATTCGCGTTGTGCGAAGTAGCGCAAACTTCGCAAACTACGCGAGCGTAGCGTAGTGCTTTGCCCAGGGTTAGTTATCAGCGATTCCCAATAGGTCACAAATTATGACCTACCTTATGAACATTAATGTTGTTCGGATATGATTTTTCCTTAATAAAATGAAAAGACTAGAGGCATTTGGCAAAATAGGGTGGCAGTTTGCTTGTTGGCAAAATAAGTTGGTTTAATTAAATGCAGCGACCGGGAGAGCCTCGCCAGAGTGTGTCTTAGGAAAGTCTCACTTTGTACAAGTTTCAACTAACAATATATACATCTCACAAGGTACAATAAAACAATTTCTGCATTCTTGAAAAAGCATCTCAGTCGTAAATTAACACATTTGGGCATCTGATAAGGACACAGATGGCTCTCGACCTCAGGGAGAGATAGTTTGGGCCAGTGTGTATGTGTACAGATGTCCGGTGTGGGGAGCGAGTGATCACTACTTGTGTTGTGCATGTTGTGTCCTGATTGGCTGAGTGTTACTAACTACATGTGGCATCTAGCTTTGTGGTATTTTTGGGGATCGTGTGCCTTTGGCCAAACATGTTTTTTGGTGCCAATTTCCTCGGACCTGTTTGTGGTGCAACTCTCTATCTGTGTGTTGGAAAGTGGGTTATTAGTAGTGGTAAATGTGCATTCACTACTGGCAATAAAGTCACTAGCACAGTCTTGGTCTCAGTATAGGTCTCAATAAATTATTCACATGCTCAACCCTTGGTAGCTTGGCTGCAAGCAGGCAGGCTTCACTTAGGAGACAGGTATGTAAAGCATTAAAAACACCAATTCAGTAAATATTTAAGACACAGCACACAATAAAAATCCCATACCAATTTATAAAAATAGGAAATATTTTAAAACTTAAAGTGACGCCAAAATGACAAAAACCCAATGTAGGTAAACGGAGATATAATTATTTAAAGATTTAGCACTATGTAGCACTTGGAAACCCATTCCCCCACTTTGTAGCATCTGGTCACGCTTAAACAGGACAAAGTCAAACTTTCAGGCTGACCACGAAGGAGCCCTGATTGGATACCCTTCGCAGTAGGCCTCGAATGAAATGTTACTTTTGGACTTAGAAACCTTTCTGGAGCTTTTTTTCGCCAGGGTCCCTCGATGCTCTTCACCATTCCAGATTTGGTGAGGGTTCACCAGCTTGCTTTTCAGGAAGCTTCCGGTCAAACTACGGAAGTTGTATCTCTGGAGCTTTGAAGCAGGACGAACCAGCAAGGCACGCCGGCTCGCGGTTGAAGGTGGCCAGCTTGGCTCTTGCGGTTGAGTTGTTCCCCTTATGGATCTTCTTTCCAAAGTTGCTATAAACTTCTCCAAACATCTAGAACTCCTTCTTGAAGTTCCTGTTGAGGGTCGTAAGTGTCCAAAACACAATCCAAGGGTTTGGAATCTCCAAGATGGTCTTTGAAATGTCGGGGCCACAATTCCCACAATGCACCTTGATAAAACCCTTACAAATACACTGGAATCACTGCAGGCAGGGGATTCTTGGTGGTGATGATCCAGGTGAGCTCTGTTAACTTGTAGCTTTCAGGGAGTCCATTCTTTTTTCCTGTAGAAGCAAGGCACATCCAAAGGGCTGTAGTTCCAGATAATGCAGCAGGAACAGTCAGTCAGAATGCAGGGCCTAATGATGCAAATCAAGTTTCCAGCTTGGTAAGCCTTCTTCTCTTAGTTTCAAACAGCAGATCCGAGAGGCTCTGCACCTCTCATATATTTATTCAGTGTTCTCTGGGGTCAAGCAGGAGAGCACTCCTGTCCAATGAGGTGAGGGCAACACCCCAGAGCATGACCACTTCCTCCAAAGTGTGGCAAAATCTTTTCTGAGAAAGCACTATTCCTCCAAAATTCAGTATGAGTGAATTCTCAGCAAAGGAGCAAGAACTAGTTAAACCATCCTCGAGTATGGCTCATTTCATTACCTCTCCTCCCCCTGCCATCTGCAAATTCATGCCTTAAGCCTGCCATCTGGCTGGGTCAGAGGGGGCAGATGTTATACAGTACAGAGTATGGCCTTTTCCTTATGTTTTTTCTTTTCAGGAGCAAGCAGTAAGGGATAGTACTTTTCTCCACATGTACAAACAGAATCCCGGTGTCGCCGCGGGGAGACTGTGCGCCAGGCTGCACACATAAAACCTCCATTATTTAAGTGCAGTGCGAGGAGACCATTTTAATCAGTAATCCCCTGCTGACCGTTTGACCCGGGGAGAGTTCAGATTAAAAATAATGTGCCCGTCTGAACCTTACTGTAAATTGGCGAGGGTGTGGGGGGCCGGGTGGGGGAGGCTGAGCTGGGGTGGGGGTGCACTTACTTCAAAATGCAGGTGGAAAGATGGACCTTTAATTCAGCATCCTGCTTAGTTCGGTTGATGTACTTTGCAGCAGTGCCATTCCCCTTTCATTGTCATTGTTTTGCGGATTTGGTTTGCCTATGTTTGCGAGCGCTGTGCTTCATAGTTGATTGGTCTGTTCTCTGCGACTGATGCAGTGATTGATTTGCGGATCTCCAGCAATCTGCACTTTGTTCTCCGGCGCTATTGTAACTGTATGTTTGATTGTTGAATTGTTTTAGAGTGTGTGTTGCTGCATATTGTGTAGATTGTTTCCGTATGCTGTTTGGCTTTGTTTCGGCATGCTTCTTGGTTTGTGCCGTTCTTTCTTGTTTGTTTGTTTTTGGTTTGGATACGGATGCATGCATTAATTTGGAGACTTCCTCGACCCACCGAATGTACTCATGACGGGTATACATGGTGGTATGTTTTTGTTTGTTTGATTGCTTATTTGTTTGCTTGTTTCTCCATTTCACTACCTCCCCACTCTTTCCTTCCCTGTTTATATTCACTTCCTTTCTTTTCTCTCCTCTTTGCCTTAAAGTGCACAGCCATCCACCCGTTCCTTCTGGCACTCTGATTCATAGATGACATCTATGTTTTATAAATGTGCAATAAATATAGCGGGTCATGTAGACGCAGTATTTAGTGATAAGCTGGGTGCAAATGCTAGTTGCTCCCCTTTCAGCACTCAATCACATTATGAGTTGAGTGTAAATTGCAGGCGACTGCCATATACTTGTGGCCGGCAGTAATCGCCTGTTTTAACAAGTACGCAGATGGTAATAACACAGATGGCATTCTCCACATGTGTACACTTCAGCCTGGCACTCATTTTATTTGCACCGGGAGGGATTGGGGATTTACTGCCAATGTTTGCACGTAAATAAGAGTATTATGGGCGGGCTTAAGGAGGGAGGCAGATATATTGGCGTGTCCTAGCCTTCCTCAGGCAGGAACATTCACTAAAACAAGCATTGCAATAGCCAATAGGTCTCGCCTTTGGAACCTTATAAGTATTTAGTTATTCAGTACAATATCCTTGGTGCAACAACATCAACTGTTGCATGGCTAAACACTTATAAGGTCCCAAAGGCGAGACCTATTGGCTATGCCAATGCTTGTTTATTATGTACCGGGTATATAGCAATTATTGTGGGAAAATGTATACATGGAAAAATCGGTATGAAAGACACCTATGTATTTCTGAAATGGGAACAAAATATAGAGTTTAGAAACAGTAGATATTTGCACATTTCCGAAATTGGGAATACTCATACTAGCATGAGAATTATCGGTCATTTTTAAAATTACTTCTTTTTACACACTGTCTTTCATTTGGAAGGCAGAATGCATCAAAAGTCAATAGGCAATAACAGTTGCTTTACAAATCTGAATTACCCTAAGTCTCCCGATAAAAATGGTACCTCACTTGTGTGGGTAGGCATAGTGCCCACGACAGGAAATGGCTCAAAACCCAACGTGAACACACCACATTTTCACAATGAAAAATTACCCTTTTTTTGCAAAGGGCCTAGCTGTAGTTTTTGAACCCTAGCTCTGCCGGCACCTAGGGAAACCTAGCAAACCTATACATTTTGGAAACCTAGACACCCAGGGGAATCCAGGATGGGGTGACTTGACTGGCTCCCACCAGGTTCTGTTACCCAGAATCCCTTGCAAACCTAACAAATTGTCAAAAAAACACATTTTCCTCACATTTCTGTGGTGGAAAGTTCTGGAATCTGCGTGGATCCACAAATTTCCACCCACCCCGCGTTCCCCAAAGTCTTCCGAGAAAAATGATACCTCACTTGTGTGGGTCGGCCTAGTGCCCGCGACAGGAAACGGCGCAAAACGCAACGTGGACACACCTCAATTTCGCAGTGAAAAATGACCCTTTTTTGGCAAAGTGCCTAGTTGTAGTTTTTGAACCATAGCTCTGCCAGCACCTAGGTAAACCTAGCAAACCTATACATTTCTGAAAACTAGACACTCAGGGGAATCCAGGATGGGGTGACTTGACTGCCTCCCACCAGGTTCTGTTAACCAGAATCCCTTGCAAACCTAAAAGATTGATAAAAAAACACATTTTCCTCACATTTCTGTGGTGGAAAGTTCTGGAATCTGCGTGGATCCACAAATTTCCACCCACCCCACGTTCCCCAAAGTCTTCCGAGAAAAATGGTACCTCACGTGTGTGGGTAGGCCGAGTGCCCGCGACAGGAAACGGCGCAAAACGCAACGTGGACACACCCCAATTTCACAGTGAAAAATGACCCTTTTTTGACAAAGTTCCTAGCTGTAGTTTTTGAACCCTAGCTCTGCCAGCACCTATGGAAACCTAGCAAACCTATACATTTTTGAAACCTAGACACCCAGGGGAATCCAGGATGGGGTGACTTGACTGGCTCCCGCCAGGTTCTGTTACCCAGAATCCCTTGCAAACCTAACAACTTGTCAAAAAATACACATTTTCCTCACATTTCTGTGGTGGAAAGTTCTGGAATCTGCGTGGATCCACAAATTTCCACCCACCCCGCGTTCCCCAAAGTCTTCCGAGAAAAATGATACCTCACTTGTGTGGGTCGGCCTAGTGCCCGTGACAGGAAACGGCGCAGAACGCAACGTGGACACACCTCAATTTCGCAGTGAAAAATGACCCTTTTTTGACAAAGTGCCTAGCTGTAGTTTTTGAACCCTAGCTCTGCCAGCACCTATGGAAACCTAGCAAACCTATACATTTTTGAAAACTAGACACCCAGGGGAATCCAGGATGGGGTGACTTGACTGGCTCCCACCAGGTTCTGTTACCCAGAATCCCTTGCAAACCTAACAAATTGTCAAAAAATACACATTTTCCTCACATTTCTGTGGTGGAAAGTTCTGGAATCTGCGTGGATCCACAAATTTCCACCCACCCCGCGTTTCCCAAAGTCTTCCGAGAAAAATGATACCTCACTTGTGTGGGTCGGCCTAGTGCCCGCGACAGGAAATGGAGCAAAACGCAACGTGGACACACCTCAATTTCGCAGTGAAAAATGACCCTTTTTTGGCATAGTGCCTAGCTGTAGTTTTTTAACCATAGCTCTGCCGGCACCTAGGGAAACCTAGCAAACCTATACATTTTTGAAAACTAGACATCCAGGGGAATCCAGGATGGGCTGACTTGACTGCCTCACACCAGGTTCTGTTACCCAGAATCCCTTGCAAACCTAAAAAATTGTCAAAAAAAACACATTTTCCCCACATTTCTGTGGTGGACAGTTCTACAATCTGCGTGGATCCACAAATTTCCTCCCACCCAGCATTCAACCAGGTTGGGGGCTACTGCCCCATATGCCCCCCAGGGGGGGCAGGAAGGCTGTTATTTTTGTGGGGGAGGGGGTGGGGGCATGGGCATGCCCGTTTTGGGAGCCCCCACCCTAATTCAAATTTGCCCCAAAAAAATCCCTGGCGTCTAGTGGGCTTTTTGCCCCCCCGGCGGGGCAGATTGGGGGCATATTTTAATTAGGGTGGGGGCTGCCCAAAATGGGCATGCCAATGCCCCAACCTAATTAAAATTTGCCCATAAAATCCCTGGTGCCTATTGGGCTTTTTGCCCCCCCGGGGGGGCAGATTTGGGGCTAATGCCCCCAGCTGCCCCCCAGGGGGGGCAGAAAGGCTATCATTTTTGCGGGGGTGGGTGGGGGCATGGTCATGCCCATATTGGGCAGCCCCCACCACAAATTATAATAAAAAAAAATCCCTGGCTTATAGTGGGCTTTTTGCCCCTCCCGAGGGGGCAGATTGGGGGCTGATGCCCCCAACTGCCCCCCGGGGGGGCAGAAAGGCTGTAAATTTTGTGGGGTGGGGGCTTGGACATGCCCTTTATGGGCAGCCCCCACCCTAATAAATTAATTGGGCAAAGAAAAATATCCCTGGGGTCTAGTGGACTTTTGCCCCCGGGGCAGATTGGGGGCTACTGCTCCCATCTGCCCCCAGGGGGCAAAAAGTCTAAATCGCACCAAAAACAAATTGGGGGAGCAAAGCCCTTGCCCAAGGGGCCGCTCCCCCTCCCTGGTGTCTAGTGGGTGGATCCCTGCTTGGGGATCGCCCTCCTGGGGTGATCCCTAAGCAGGGATCCACTGGGAGAGGTACCATTGGAAAGGGAGATTCTCCCTTTCCAATGATACCTCTCCCGTCTTTCTACGTGCCCGGGGGCTGAGATAGCCCCTGAGCACATAGAAAGTGAAACTGAAATGAGCCTAAAGGCTCATTTCAGTTTCGTTTTCTGTGCAATGAGGACAGCGCGACGTGCGCGCTGATCCTCATGGCACAGAAACCAGGGAGGGGCCTCTGGAGCTGGGGAAGCAATTCCCAGCTGCCAAGGTCACAGGGGTGAAAGAGAAATCCCTCTGCTGTCTGCAGCAGAGGGATTTCGTGCCCCTGGCCTCATGACGGAATGGTTCCGTCATGAGCACAGGAGCACTGATGCTCATGACGGAACCATTCCGTCATGAGCATCGAAGGGGTTAAACATATAAAACATCTTTTATAAGGGCTCTCTGTATAATGACATGAACCCCCACCCTTGGGACACTGAGGGGAGACCCTGAGGGTACCTAAAATGCCAACATATTGTAGTTTATCACTTTTTAAGTGCCTCTACCACCAAAGTTGAGTTTGGCCACTATTCTCATTTAAAAGCAGTGCTGCAACACAGGGCTGCTTTTAAAATGATGTTAGGCTGTCAGCAGTGCACACAAGCAAGTGCAGAAAAGGCTGCTGGCCTCTAATGTGCCATGCCCTACTATGTAACAAGGACTTAAAGGTAATTTTAATCCCCCTGCTCTAATATTTACTGGGGATTTATAGGCTAGGTCATGCTAATTATATAGTGTACCCTCATGTATGTTTGTGTTTTCACTGAGTTTTCAACACAGCACTGACCCTGGGACAGGTCACACAGAGCCCAGGGACAGTCAGAGTCAGTAACCACCAGGACCAGTCAGCAACAAAATGGGGGTGCACACGGCACAAAGGAGGACTTTCCAATATAGTCCCCCCCCAAACGAAAGGTGAAGGGTCATTAACCTACACCCTGGTAGTCCTCAACAGCTAAGTGGAAAAACCTGGAAAGTCCATTCACATTGGCATGGTCAACCTTAGGTTTGTGTTCACTGTAGGGAAATGGACCACCTCAACTGCTTGGGATTCTCCCCTCTCATCTGCATGAGCTATCTGAGAGAGCTGTGGTTCGTTTGAACCCGAAAGTGAGTCCCAAACAAATATGGTCTCAGCTTTTTCAGGGACTGTTAGACCCGGGATCCCTGGTTGGCTGAGGTAGGTACCTTAGGCCAAGTAGGGACCCGCGTTCCAACGTCAGGGAAAGGAAGGTCACCTTCTTAGATAGCCCCGCTCACCCCCTCGGTAGCTTGGCACGAACAGCCAGGCTTATCTTCAAGGCAGATGTGTAAAGTATTTGCAACCACGTATACAATAACCCAATGATGACACCACAAATAGACTCCACACGAGTTTTATAAAAACGAGTATAAACTTTATGTAAAAAGATATACGATAAGACCACACGATATAAAACCAACATATGAGGTTGTGTAATATTTCTCCAGGCCGGTTGTTAGGCCAGCCAGCCCTTGTAAGTTCTGGCGATATCAATGAGCACTTCTAAACATTCTCCTGTACTCCTAATATCATATCATACAGTCGTAATGCTAGAATCAGGCACTTTTGCAATGTAAAAATACTGTAATTCGTAACGTAGCAATCAGACACTCTGCAATGAAAAGAATGCAATGCGTAACGCAACAATCAGGCACTTTGCAAGGTGAAATAATGCAATGCGTAATACAACCACCAGATATGTCATTATGCAAAAATAAGGCAAAGCGTAATACACTAATCAGGTAATTCGGTATGCAGGAATAATGCAATGCGTAATACTCTAATCAGGTAGTTCGTTATGCAGAAACAAGGCAATTCGTCATACGACAATCAGATAGTTTGTTATGCAGATAAAATGCCATGTGTCATTGCATTGTGAGTTCAGGCATACTAAACTTCACCTTTCCATCTTAAGCCCTTGGGAAGATAGGCTGGAAAACATATTACACAGCCTCCCCATTCTGTCCTATGGGCAAGATGGCCTTTCAACAGTGAAAAACGAAATGGCGATTATTTCACTGTCAGGACATGGCACACACCTTAGTACATGTCCTACCTTTCACATGCACTACACCCTGTCCAGGGGGTACCCTAGACCTACCATAAGGGTGTCTGATGTGCATAGAAAGGGAAGGGTAAGGTCTGGTAAGAGAGTGCACTTGACAGAACAACATGGCAGTTCAACAAACTGCACGCAGGCCCTGCAATGGCAGGCCTGAGTTCCCTTTTTAAAGCTACTTCTGTGGGTGGCACAAATAGTGCTGCAGGCCCACTAGTAGCATTTGCATTACCAGCCCTGGCACACATAGTGCACTTTACTAGGGACTTTACAAGTAAGGCAAACATACCAATCATGGACAACCAATTTCCATTACACTTTACACAGAGAGCACTTGCACTTTGACACTGTTTAGCAGTGGCAAAGTGTCCAAAGCATCTAAGTTGGCAGCACAATGTCAGAAAAAAGGTCTAGGGGGAAAGCAAAAAGTTTAGGGAACTTTAGCCGAAAAGGGCCAAGTCCTACACAACCCCCTCCCAGCCAAAAGCCAGGGTAGACCAATCAACTACCTTGATGGACTTCCCTGCTTTGGGCGATAGAACACGGACGCAGGCCCGCTACCACAGGGACACCCTCCGGTTCTATGCTTTCCTGACCCCAGGGGATTCTCTTGGTCACTACTCCCTGGGCCAACTATGCCGCTCCATGGGTACTTCCAGACAGTTGGGGCCTCTCTAGGGGTGCTGGAGCCTTGCCAACCCCCACCTAGAGCGGTATCCCTGGAAGACCCATCAGTCAGGACACTGTTCCCAGTTATCCTGTCCTCCAGGTTAGATGTGGGTGTACCCTGGTCACTCCTAGGGGACCCAGCCCCACTGGCTGCACACAGTCCCACGGGTTTTCCCACTGAGAGACACCTCCCTCCTTAACCTTCCATTAAGATTTCTGTGCCTGCCATTTGGGAATGGCACCCACAAACTTCAGGACTGGGGGAGCTCTGGTGAAAGACGCCCCACGCCCTCCTGACGCTAGGTGTTCTTCCTCGCACAGCTGGCAAGTAGGCGCTAGGCCTCCCACCTGGTGCTCCTGTAAGGAACCCTCCAGTCTCTGGGGTGGGGTGGTGAACCCCTGGGGACGCTGCTCACACTCCCTCCCTCTCCTTTGAGACAGGGCGCTAGCTCACATGCCCCCCCCCACTACTCTGGGACCTAACAGTTCTACTTCGCCTCTCTTCCCTCTCTAGGGCCTTTTCAGGCCCTTGGACCCATGACCAGGGATCCGGCTCTTGTGCCAGCTCCCGGGAATCAAAGAGCTCGCACCCTAACACGGGTTGGCGCAATCCGGGAAAATGATTACTGAGCCTAGGCTCCCTAGGGTTAAAGTTAAGCAACCCCTTCCAATCATTTGCCGTGCTCACCAACACCCAAGCATCCAGTGCACGCTTGTACTCAGACACACTTGGCACTGGCTGTACGCTGCCACCATTCAAACTGGACTCTGCCTGTTTCACCTTAATGTCCAGTTCCCTCATGCTTAACTCATGAGCTAAGAGAATCTTTTTCTCTTCCAAGGCGAGAGCATTCCTACTCTCCTCTGCTCGCTTTTCACTTTCAAGGAGCAGCTTCTTCTCCTCTGCCTGAGTTTTAAGTTTTAAAACCTCCAACTCATGCTCTCTGACCCTTTGGTTTTCCTCCCACTCCTCTGGTGAAAAACTCCTCCCTGAATGGCTACTACCAGCCCCTGAAGCTGGTCCCTCCACTGGCAAATCCTGTGGACCAAAACCATTCCCTGGGTCATCCTCATCCACCTCAACATCACCCGCCTCCTGAGTCCCTTTGGCTTCCCACCAGGCCCTCAAGGCCACCTGCAGCTCCTCCTTCTTGGCGCTACCTTTCATGGGACATCCCAAAGCCCGGCAGAATTGCCTCAATTGATCAACCTTGTAGGTTAGCAATGCCTCAATGTTGAACTCTAATTCTGCAGCCTCACTGGCTCCTTGACCCCTCTGAGACATGATGTGTGGCTTAAAGGTTGCTCAAAACAAAACCAACTACAACCAACAAATCAAGGACACAATATGTGGTTGCGTCGTGGTCTGCGCTATTTATGATGTACACCAATCACTGTGAGCGAATTTGCAAATACACATTCAGATCCCACACCGCTGACCACCAAAATGTTAGACCCGGGATCCCTGGTTGGCTGAGGTAGGTACCTTAGGCCAAGTAAGGACTCACGTTCCAACGTCAGGGAAAGGAAGGTCACCTTCTTAGATAGCCCCGCTCACCCCCTCGGTAGCTTGGCATGAGCAGCCAGGCTTATCTTCAAGGCAGATGTGTAAAGTATGTGCAACCACGCTCACAATAACCCAAAGATGACACAACAAATAGCCTCCACACGAGTTTTATAAAAACGAGTATAAACTTTATGTAAAAAGATATACGATAAGACCACACGATATAAAACCAACATATGAGGTTGTGTAATATTTCTCCTGGCCGGTTGTTAGGCCAGCCAGCCCTTGTAAGTTCTGGCGATATCATTGAGCACTTCTAAACATTCTCCTGTACTCCTAATATCATATCATACAGTTGTAATGCTAGAATCAGGCACTTTTGCAATGTAAAAATACTGTAATGCGTAACGTAGCAATCAGACACTCTGCAATGAAAAGAATGCAATGCATAACGCAACAATCAGGCACTTTGCAAGGTGAAATAATGCAATGCGTAATACAACCACCAGATATGAGTTATGCAAAAATAAGGCAATGCGTAATACACTAATCAGGTAATTCGGTATGCAGAAACAAGGCAATGCGTCATACGAAAATCAGATAGTTCGTTATGCAGATAAAATGCCATGCGTCATACACTAATCAGGTAGTTCGTTATGCAGGAATAATGCAATGTGTAATACTCTAATCAGGTACTCCGTTATTCAGAAATGTTGCAATGTGTAAAACGACAGTCAGGTACTCCGTTCTTCCGAAATGGAATAATGCGTAATACACTCAGGCCCCGATCACCGGGCCTTAGGCGGTCTCTCCGCCTCTCCTTCTGACTTAGAGTCAGCCTCTCACAGTTGCCCCCAACACGGTACGATGTAATCCAAAAGTGCAGCTTCGCACTCCGGCCCCGGTACCGCCACTCCCTTGGCAATACGGGCCACGATACGAGCCGAAGCAGAGGCTCGCGCTGCCAACACGAGAGAGAGGCCGAGAGCGTCTCCCTCCGAGCCCACGCCCCGCCCCAGGAGTCGACACACGTTACCTGGGGGGCGCGAACTCACTCTCCTCTCCTCGTCCAGCGGCTGGGCCTCCAATGCAGCTTTGTAGAATGGCAACGGCGGCTCGGGACGGCAACTCAGTTCCTCCGGGACTGCCAGTCGGGGCCGCTTCAGTTACGAAGATCTCAGGCTGCCACAAAGCACACGCACACAGCGTCGCTGAGTCTTCCTTACGCTTCGGGTGCACGATCACTGGGCACTCCACACACAGGTCTCAGGCTGCACGAAGATCACGCGCACAGCGTCACTGAGACTCACTTTACTCCGGTGCACACGATGACAAGGCAAATCCTCATGAAGGTCTCACGGTGCACAACGCACCCGCACACAAAGTCGTTGAGACTCACTTGGATTCCGGGGCACACAGTAACAAGGCGAATCCTCACGAAGGTCTCACGGTGAACAACGCACCCGCCCACAACGGCGTTGAGACTCACTTGGATTCCGGTGCACACGATAACAAGGCAAATCCTCACGAAGGTCTCACGGTGCCCAACGTACCCGCACACAACGGCGTTGAGACTCACTTGCATTCCGGTGCACATGATCACTGGACAATCCTCACAAACGGGTTCAGGCTGCACAAAGCACACGCACACCGCGTCGCTGATCCTTGCTTGGACTCCAGATGCCCCCGATCACAGGCCGATCCTCCTGAAGGTCTCAGGCTGCACAAAGCGCACGCACACAGCGTCGCTGAGACTCACTTGGACACCAGGCGCCCACGATCACAGGGCAGTTCTTACAAGGGTCTCAGACTGCAACAGGCACGCTCACACAGCGCCGCTGAGACTCTCCTGGAAACTTTTGTGTTCCTGTGTTTCCGAACAGGGAGCCAGCTCACCTCAGGCCCTTGGGGATAAGTTACTTCAGGACACAGCACAAAGCAAAGTCCTTCAAGCAGGGGGACACAGCACACCGCAAAGTCCCTTCAGCCTTTCCTCAGTTAAAACAGCAAACTGCAGGCCAGCCCCAGAACACACAGCAAGGGTCAGTCCTATTCTTCAGTCTATTCAGTTGTTTCTTCCTTGGCAAAGGTCCTCTTGACCACGAAGTAGCTCCAGTCTTGTTCACACTTGATCAAGCCATTCTCCAAGGTTCAGGGGCTTCAGCTCTCATAGTTATACCCCTCAATGGCTTTGAAGTCTTTGTACTCAGGGGGCACAGACCCCTGTTCAAATCAGTTCTGGGTGCCTCCCTGCCAGTGACACCTTTATCCTTTGATTAGTGGGGGTCTGCACTCTCAATCCCTCAGCAGGAGATGGGACAATTGTTTTATAGCAGCAACCCAGGCCTCTTCACCTCTAGGGGCTTCTCCTCCCCCTACACTCCAGATGCAGGTCAGCCTGTGGCTGTCTCACCTCCTCCCCTGGGTCAAGACATTCCCCAGATCCTATCGCTCAAATCCAGACAGTCAATCCACAGCCAGGCAGATACACACAGAAATGTTAGAGCACAAAACTCAGCCACTTCTAAAAGAGTGGCTTCTGAACCCACAATGCAAAAACCACCTACATAAAAAGATGTGTTATTGCATTGTGAGTTCAGGCATACTAAACTTCACCTTTCCATCTTAAACCCTTGGGAAGATAGGCTGGAAAACATATTACACAGCCTCCCCATTCTGTCCTATGGGCAAGATGGCCTTTCAACAGTGAAAAACGAAATGGAGATTATTTCACTGTCAGGACATGGCACACACCTTAGTACATGTCCTACCGTTCACATGCACTACACCCTGTCCAGGGGGTACCTTAGACCTACCATAGGGGTGTCTGATGTGCACAGAAAGGGAAGGGTAAGGTCTGGCAAGTGAGTGCACTTGACAGAACAACATGGCAGTTCAACAAACTGCACGCAGGCCCTGCAATGGCAGGCCTGAGTTCCCTTTTTAAAGCTACTTATGTGGGTGGCACAAATAGTGCTGCAGGCCCACTAGTAGCATTTGCATTACCAGCCCTGGCATACAAAGTGCACTTTACTAGGGACTTTACTAGTAAGGCAAACATACCAATCATGGACAACCAATTTCCATTACACTTTACACAGAGAGCACTTGCACTTTGACACTGTTTAGCAGTGGCAAAGTGTCCAAAGCATCTAAGTTGGCAGCACAAAGTCAGAAAAAAGGTCTAGGGGGAAAGCAAAAAGTTTAGGGAACTTTAGCCAAAAAGGGCCAAGTCCTACAGGGACCAAATCACAACAGAGGCCTCTCTCTCAATGGTACTCCACCTCTGCTCTCTGGGAATAAGTTGCCTGCTGATGAAGGCAACTTACGGATCAAGACCCTCCTCATTCACCTGTGACCACTCTGCCCCAATCCCTTGTTCTGAAGCACTTGTCTACCACAAATTCCTTTTTGTAGTCAGGGGCCTGTAACACTGGTGCTGAACACATAGCAGATTTCAGAATGTCAAAAGCCTTCTGACACTCTGGGGTCCAATCAACTTTCTTGGGCCTCTTTTTAGAAGTAAGTTCTGTCAGGGTAGCCACAATTGTCCCATAATTCTTAACATACCTTCTATAGTACCCATTCAGTCCAAGGAATTCCCGGACTTGGGTCTGGGTAGCAGAAGCTTTGCAATCCAAAATGGTTTCGATTTTGGCCTGGAGAGGCTGTACATGTTCTCCACCTACAAGGGGGCACAAGTACACAACAAAACTCTGCCCTATTTGACACTTACTGGCCTTAATAGTCAGGCTGGCCTGCTACATAGCCTGAAGCTCTTCCCTCAGGTGGCTTAAGTGATCCCCCAGGGAGAGCTGTGTACAGCTATATCATCCAGATATGCTGCACTGAACTGCTCTAACCCAGACAGGTCCCTGTTCACCAACCTTTGGAAGGTGGCAGTGGCATTCATTAGGCCAGAGGGCATTACCTTGAACTGATAATGTAACTCTGCTGTAGAAAATGCTAACCTCTCCTTTGCTCCATCTTGATGGCAAATTGCCAGTAGCCTGAAGTCAACTCAAATGTACTCAGGGACATAGCATCTCCTAACCTGTCAATGAGCTCCTCAGCTCTAGGTATAGGGTGAGCATCAGTCTTTGTAACTGCAGTAAGTCATTTGTGGTCCACACAGAACCTCAACTCCTTCGGTTCCCCCTGGGAATTAGGTCTGGGTACCAGCACCACTGGGATGGCCCATGGACTGTCAGAAGGCTCAATTACCCCCAACTCCAGCATCTTAGCTACCTCAGCCTTGATGCTAGCTCTGACATAGTCAGACGAGCTGCACAGTTCATTTTTGACAGGTGGGCTTCCACCAGTGTCAATGTGGTGCACACACCACTCAGTGATACTTGGGTTCAAAAATAACAGGACAGAAATCTGCTCCAGCACCTGATTTTAGTCTCTGTGCTGCAGGTCTGCCAATTTTGGAGAGAGTACAACTCCCTCCACTGACCCATCTTGCACATTGTTGGAGAATAGGTCAGGCACTGGCTCAGTCTCTTCCTCCACTCCCTCATTTGTGACGAGTAACATGGTCATATCTGCCCTGTCATGGTGGAGTTACAATCTAGTTACATACATGACCCTATGAAGGTTCCTGGGGTGCCAAGGTCAACCAGGTAGGCAACCTCACCCTTCTTTTCAATGATTAGATAGGGCTGACTCCATTGGTCATGGAGGACCCTAGGAGTATCAGGCTCCAACACCCACACCAACTGTCCTGCTGGATACTGAGGCATAGTAGCCTTCTGATCATACCAGTGCTTCATGAGCTCCTGGCTAGCCTCCAGTTTCCTGCCTACCTTGTACATGTACTCTGCCATTTAAGATCTTAGGACTTGGACATATTCTAGCACATTGTCCTTTGCTTCTTTGAGAGGCTTCTCCAAGGACTCTCTCAGCAGGCACAATAGGCCCCTCACTGGGTGTCCAAACAATAGCTCAAAGGGACTGAAACCAACTTCTTATTGTGGAACCTCCCTGTAGGAAAACAATAGACATGGGAGGAGAACACCCCATCTCCTTCTGAGTTTGTCAGACTACCTATTGATTATGCCCTTCAGGGTCTTTTTGAACCTCTCCACCAGACCATTAGTGTAGGGGTGGTATGAGATGGTGAGCCTGTCGTTACCACCACATTCATCCAACATTGCTTTCAGATAGCTGGACAGAAAGTTTGTGCCCCTATCTGAAACTGCCTCTTTTGGGAAAACCCACTCTGATGAACACACCAAGCAGTGCCCCAGACACTGCAGGAGCAGCTATTATCCTGAGAGGTATTGCCTCAGAGCACCTTGTGGCATTGTCCACTACCACCAAGATATACCTATGCAGTAGGTGGGTCCAGGGGACCAACAATGTTCATCACGGGGGGGCTTGGTCAACCACCAAACGGCACCAACCAAGAAGGCTGCACACTGAGCTAGCTCTGCAGTAGCCAGTAATTTGATCCCCCATAATCTGACATAATCCGTACAGTGCCAGTGGCAGAGAAACCAGCAACGAATATTCATAACTCTGGGGCCAGCTTGGTGTCGTTCCAGCCGCTTGAGGCCCCCATGGAGAGGAGAGAGCTGCCCATGTCGCTAAACCGCGTGGTGGAAGAAACACGCTCATCACTGCCTCGTGGCCTGAAAGTGGGGGCTCATTGGAGGAGGAGCATTGACCGAAAGGGTGATGGCAGGGATGCGGTGATCGGGGCTACCCTGTGCCCGCCTGGTAGAGAGGGACCGAAGGGACAGTCTGCCATGCGGGGCTGGGAATGGGCTGCTGGTGAGGCCTGATCATGAGCGCAGACCCGTTTGGAGTCTCCGGTGAGCCCTCCCCTGCGATCTTCTGCTCTTGGTGGCTCGTCCCGGGATGGCATGGCTGGCCCACTGTGATGCGCTTGATTCCGCTGGTTGTTCAGAGAACAGACTGCCAAGTGGGTGCAGTTTTGCACTCAGAGACAGCGACACAACTCCTGGGCCCAGATCTGGCTGCATGACCACATGATAACTGGTGGCGCCCTGTAGCGGGACCTCACAAAGACGTTCCCGAGGCCTGACGGGCACAGCACATATATACCCCCCTGGGTGGGAGGCCCATCACCACGGTGCCAAAGTTGATAGGAGTCCTGGGGTGCTGTGGCCCGCGAAGTGAGCTGTGCATGGGTCATGTCGGCTGTCTGTGAATAAACAGGCTCTGGCGTTGAAGTGGATCTAGTGCTGGTTGCTGCCCGGACTGAGAATTGGAGACCCATGCTGCAGGACCCGTATGTGTTGTGGATCAGCGGATACTGTTGTAGTTGGTGCACAATCAGCTGCGGACCTTATGAGTGAGGCCAAGTTGACTTGCCTGAAATGATCAGGAATCATGGGACTCAAGCTACATAGTCAAACAAACTAGACAAATACACAGTGCTCATGGCTATCCAGGGTGAAACCTCCCAAAATACTGAAGAAGAGGCGGGCCTACCCCCCCAGCTTGAAGAAGAACCCACTATGTGAGAAATAATGGCAGCAATATGGGATCTGAAAGGAACTCTGGAGCCTAAATTGGATACAGTCACAACAGACGTAAACCTACTATGGGCAGATGTCAGGAAAATGGCTGACAAGGTGAAAACAGCGGAGTCACAAATCAATAGCTTCCAGCCCACAACATAGCGCCTAGAGGAGCAGGTCCAGACCCTCACCAAAAATAGCGCTATACCTGCTGCCAAAATAGCTGATCAGGAACGCAGGTCTCGACGGAACACTATCAGGGTGGGGGTAGGGACCATGATGTAAGTGAGGGCCCCAGTGTAGACCGTTTATTTGAAAATTTTAATCTGAGCACGCTCCGCCCGAAAAGATTGTCTATACTTTTCTCTATCAAACGGGCGCATAGAGCATTGAGCCCCGGACTGAAATCAGGTGCCCCACACTGCACAATAATTGCCAGGATATTTAACTACAGAGATCGGGCGCAATTCTTCAAGCAGCACAATCAACATAGATCTCTTTATCGACAATGCGACGATCAAGATTTTTTACCGATCTTACTTTGCAGGTACAGAGACAAAGACGAAGCTTTGAGGCAGTGAAGAAAGCCCTACGCAGAAAGAACATCAAATATATGATGGTTTACCCGGCCAAACTATGTGTCATTCATGAAGGCAAGATGTGACACTTCACCAATCCAGAAAAAGCCTGGAACTTAGTTGAGAGTTTGCGTCTTGCATATCGGAAAGGGAATAGGTCTAGGGGGACTTATGTCCTGAGGCTGCACCACAACAACATGACTCCTCTGAAGAGCGTTGATCACCAGATTGTATGGTGGACATGTGAGCATAGCTAATAAGGGCTTGTATTTGCTGATATGTACTCTGTGGCTTAGTATATTTATTGACCCCTTGGTATCCATCTAAACCTGGGTCTTTTGTGGGTTGAGTTGGTGAACTCTTCTTCCGTATCATTGTTGGATAGGTCTGCAAAACTGGCAGTGTTCATCAGGTCACCTAATAGGTCTTATAAAGAGGGATTACCATATATTCCTGTTAACTCATATATGTTTCAAATTGGCGTGTGCTGTCCTCCCCAATTCACCTATGGTATGTAACGGGCGACAGGCACTCTACAAGTTGGGGGGGGGCAGGCATGTTCTGGCTCACGAGGCAGGGTAGCAGGAAGGGAGTAGTTAGGGGGGTTATTATGTTATGTTTTGCCTGTTTGGGTTCTGATTGTCTTAATTATACATCAACATAGGCAGTTACCAAAGGGTGGTACAGGGAAAAGCGCCGATGCTTTGGGGCTCCGGCTGTTCTGAGGCTTCTGTTAGGATGGTTCTAGTTTTTGCACCACATATTTCACAATGTCGCAACACTCTCATAAAGATCTGAATATATGGAGGTGGAATGGTAATGGCCTGGGCCACAAGATCAAGCACACCCTGGTCCTTCAGTATTTACAGGGTAGGCTCCAGATGTGATTTTACTTCAAGAGACACATCTTAGAGGCACATGCTATAAGGCCCTAGATAGATTTGGCTACACATTATTAACGCACTGAGGCTACACCACATATTCACGAGGAGTGGGTATATTGCTCAAAAAGTCTGTCCTCTTCACAGTGCATCGTTCGTGGAATGACCCGCCAGGTAGATATGTGCCAGTCACATGGACATGGGAAGGTGGGACGATTAACCTCTGTTCCCTTTATATCCCACAGCGCCTTCACACGGGCACCCTGTCAGACACAGGCGCTTTTCTTCTGGTCCTACCATTTGGAACGTTGATACTGGGGAGAGATGTAAATGAGGTCATGACTCCTACTCTTGACAGGGTTAGTGAAGTAGTGCTGTGTAGAGGCCCGCTGACCTCTTGTGGAAGCAATGGGGTTCAAAAACCTGTGGAGACAACATAACCCCTCATCCGGCCAATACAATTATTTCTCCTCTGCACACACCAGTTTTCCTGACTTGATTATCTTTTCACGCTTGCCATGACTGCCGGCTTATTTCGGAAAGCCACAATTTATGCGAGAGGTATCTCTGACCATGCCCTCCGTTGGGGTACACCTGCAGGGCCCTTCAAAGACCGTCCCATTGTTCCCCAGAATTGACATCTGGTGTCTTCTGAATAAGGGTGTTAAAGATAATATTAGAAATAGAACAACTCTTTATTTTCAAGAAAACCGGGGTTCAGTGGCCTCCGCTTGTACCCACTAGGAATCCTATAAGACAGTGCTCCGAGATCATGTTCTTGCATTTATAGGAGGGAAAAACAACAACCAAAAAATGGAATATGACACCATTGGAAAGGAAGTGTTAGTGCTTGAGGAAAAGGTTATAACAGATAGGTCAGAAAGTCTGGGTCATCAGCTTAGGCTTAGAGCTTTTAGCTATGCCTTGGTGACACAACGGTGCCTTTAGAACATAGGCGATTAGGCTGGCAGACTGTTGGCCTGGCTGGACAAGAGAGACCGAGACAGTATTCGGGCACTAGAGGTGCTCGATAATATTGGGGTGATGCAGAATAACCAATGGGGCAATAGCAGAGGCATTCGCTGTTTATTACGAATTACTATATTCCTCGACGGCATCCAGGGTCGACTTAGATTACACCACCTACCTGTGAGATATCGATCTACAGGTACTTTGGCAGGAAGTTAGAAATGTGCTGGAGGCGGACCTGACTGAGGAGGAGGTGGTGCCAGCCATTCAGGGATTGCAGTCTGGGAAAGTGGTGGGCCCCAATGGCCTACCCGTTGCACAATATGAAATCTGTGCAGCTGGGGTGGCTAAGCCAATGTTAGGCATGCTTCCAAAGGCCTGGGAGGAGGGATGCTTGCCGAGAGACCAGCAACTTGCCACTATTGTTGTTCTCCATAAGGTGGGCAAACCACCATCCCAGTGAAGCTCCTATAGACCAATATCCCTCCTCAATGTAGAGGCAAAGGTGCCTGCTAAGGCGCTGGCAGATAGACTTCGAGGAATGATTACAACATTAATACACCTGGATCAGTCGGGCGTCATGCCCCATCGTAAAGCCCATCTAAACCTCAGGCACCTTTACAGGGTGTTAAGCCGGACTGAACCATCCTTCTTGGAACAGGATGCCTTGGTGACCCTGGATGCTAGGATGGCTTTTGACAGCATCTCATGGGATCATATCTTTGCGGTCTTGATGAAAATGTGTTTCGGCCCCAGTTTCTGTGGGTGGGTTACTATATCAGGCCCCACTGGCAAAAGTCAGAGGCAATGGAGTGGAATCCCGGGTGTTTCCCCATCACAAGGGTACCCGTCAGAGCTGTTCCCTGTCGCCAATGATTTTTGAGCTGGCCCATGAACTGTTGGCGACGTGGGTGTGCCACTTTAGTGGCTGGAAAGAATGCATATTGCTCTATGCAGACAATATTTTCCTCTATGTGACCCAACCGTTTCGATCCATAAGCCGACTGTTACAGATATTTGAGGAGTTCTACGAACATTCGGGTTAACGTATAAACTGGTCCAAGACGGTGTTCTTCCCTCTGGAAGGGCAGGCCAGGTCCATCTACCCCAATTGTGCAGGATGGGTTCAAGTACTTGGGCATCAACATCACCCGCGATTTACAAGAATTTATACAGCAATGCACTTACCCAGTTGGAGAGACTGCTGGGTGACATGGCACCCTGGGAAACGTACCCCTCATGCTGATGGGGAGGGCATCCCTTTACAAAATAATAACCCTTCTGTGATTATTGTACATTTGGCAGAACACTCCATTCTGTCTCCTGATGATGATATTTCAGACCAGGAAATCTGTATGCTACTCTGGCAGGGCTCCACCTCTTGGATTGCACTGTGTAAACTGTAATGGGGAGTGTATGAGGGTGGGCTTGGAGTCCCATATGTCCGGCTCTCCTACTGGGCAACGCAATTAATAGTAATCAACAATTGGGTCTTCTCAGATCAACAGAAGCCCACTTATCCTGTAGATAAGCATGAAATGGGCTAGGAGAGATATGACACAATTGTCTATCGGCACCGTGGAGAGCAAAATTTGCCACCTCACACACAGTCAGTAGTCAAGGCTTGGAGGAAAGCAACGCAAAACTTGGGATGGCATGGTAAGTCAACAAACAGGACCCCACTATGGCATAGCGACTTACTAAAAGAAGTGGGGGCCTAAAGACCTTCTCAAAGTGGGAGCTAATTGAGATAGAATACATAGGGATGTATGGAGGGGACAGGCACTAAGACTTTTCATAGACCTCTTCTAGGAATTTAGCATGAAAGAAACTGAGCGCTACAATTATTTGCAGCTGGGCCACGCGGAAACGCGTCACTTACAAGAGTGGGAGGTCTTGCCAGAATCATCTCCTCTGGAAGACCGGCTATTGGCGGATCCGATGCCAAACAAGGGTAGCCTATTGACCTATAGGAAGTTACTTAATAACTCCCCAGAGACACTGGTACGCTTACGTGAAAAATGAAAGACCTGGGTGACATTGATGATGATGAATGGACCAAGGCCATACAAAGCCCAAGGGAAATTGTTATCAGGGCCAGATTTTGTCCTGTCCAATTGAGGATCTTACATAGATCCTATTATTCCAGAACTGTCCTCTTTAGGGCCGGAAAGGCAGTGTTCCCACATTGTTTACCCTGTTCTGGCCAGGAAGCTACATTTCTCCATATTTTATGGGAATGTTCCCAGATTCAAACATTTTGGGCACACATCGCTCAGGTGATGTCTCAAGTTACATCCAGCACAGTCCCGTTGAGTGCAAAGAAGTTACTGCTGAACATATTGGGGGAAGAACCTAGGCCTCGATATCAAAACATCTGGGTGACACGAGCAGCTGGAGTAGCCAAGTGAAATATAGACCGGGCATGGGGGAAGATGGAACCCCCTACGATTGGGGAGTGGATGTCTGATTTAGACTGGTGTCGGAGAGCAGAGCAGGTGGTGTATCAGGGTAGAGGATGGCCCAAAAAATGGGATAAAATCTGGGGGGCCTGGAGGGAGTTCAGGGGATTTTGAAGACTAGACAAGACACGAGGTTTGGAAAGGGTTTACAATGATGCATGTAACTTTGTAATTCAAATCATTTGTGTGAGAGGTAAACGTGCTATTACAAAGCATTGAGAAATGTTACATGCATTGATGTCTTTGGAGTATTGCCTTGCTTTGTATTGAACTCAAAATGCATTATTACCCGTATGACCTGTATGATGCAAAAGTTATTAAAAATATTGATTAAAAAAAACTACCTTCTCAAAGGGAGTCCCAACCAGTGGCAGTGGTATCAAGGGATCCTTTGTCTTGTCCCCTGCCTTGCACTTGCCTGACAGGTGACACAGGAGCTGTAAAACTCCTTTACCTTCTCAGACATATGGGGCCAGTGGAAATACTTCACCAACTGGTTTCCAGTGTTAGTCTGTCCCAAATGTTCTGCCAAGGGGATAGCATGACCCAATGTCAGGTTGAACTCTCCGTACTTTTGGGGCACCACCAACCTTCTGGTGGCACCTTCCTTGAGGGATATTGCCTCCGTATTAAGCAGTCCATCTACCCACAGATTCTGTGAAATCCACTGTCATCACCCCTCCTCTTGCTTGGAGACAATCTGCCTCAAGCTCCCAAGGGTTGAACAGTCTCTCTGTCCCTGAAAAAATTCCTCTCTGGAGGGTCCACTGGCTCCTGTCAGTTCTACCAAGTCTGACAGATCTGGCAGGGATGAAATCCCTTCCTCAGACGTCAGATCTTACCCATCTGGGTCATATTCCTCCTATACCTCAGGAGTTTCCTGGGCTGGCTCACCAGTCTCAGTGCCCTTGTCCTTGGATGGTTGGCCCTTTGTTCCAGGGTCCAGGCATCCAGGCATCCAGCCTTTCCCTTCAGGATAGTTTGTGATCTGGTCACAGCACACACCCATTCAGGGAACGTCAATATTCTCATATGGAGCCCTCTCTCCACCTCTGACCACTCAGATGCTTTGAGATCATTGCCCAGTACACACTGCAATGGGAGTAGAGGAGACGCAACTACTTTCTTACGGCCTGGTACACCTCCCCATTCCAAATCCACTATAGTCATAGGATGGATTTTGGTGCTGCTTTCTGAATAGGTGACCTGGTGAAACTCACCAGGTAGCAATATCTCTTGAGACACCAGGGTATCTAGGACCATTGTCACACTAGCCCCTGTGTCTATTAAAGCCTCAACCTCAGTCCCATTGACTTTAGGCATCTGCCTGTACTTGTCCATGTTTGGAGGTAAGGCTGCTAGGGTTGCAATATTCACCCCACCCAGAAACACTAAGGTTGCCTCTGCCACTTCCCTACCGCTCTCTGGGGCACTCTCCACCCCGACACTTACACTAGCAATCCCTGGGGATGGCCCAATAGTGGGGGGCTTCTTTGTGCAGACGGCATCTCTCTTCTTGTGCCCTGGCTGATTACAGTCAAATCACTTTCCCATCTTTGAGGGATCAAAGAACCTACCATTCTTTCCCTGATACCCCCTCCAGTTGAATTTGAGTTTGGCTCAGGGCCCCCCCTCCTTGTTCACTTTTTGTGGGTCTTCTGTTTTTGACCTTCTTTCCCCTGGGCTTTCACCTGTGGGGACCTGTCCTCCTTCCTTCTGGTCACCCCCCTGGTGCTGATTGGAAACCCGAGTTTCCACCAACTCATTATCTGCCCTGACTAGGTCCACTTGGTACTGGCATAGCTTCTCTTCAGCACAATGAATCAAAATGTGTTCTCTCCAACACAAATTATACAATCCCTTATATGTGTCTACATTGTAACCAACAATCCAGCCTTCTAGTTCCTTCTGTGAGGTGTCTACCCATGACTGGGAGGTTACCTTCTGGGTGCCTCTGAACTTCCCCCTGTACTGCTCTGCGGTTAAACCAAATTTCTCAACTAAACATTGCCTCATGTGAGAGTAGGATGTCGCCTACTCTCCCTGCAGGGTAAGGAGCCTATCCATTCCAGCTACTTGAATCAGTTCCCACAAGAGTGAACCCCAATGCTTGGGGCAGACCCCCCACATCTCTAGGGCCCTTTCAAATGCAGTCAGCCATTTGTAAATGTCATCCCTCTCTGTGTACCTGTGTACTATACCCTTGGGAAGTTTGTAGTCAAACCCACCACCCCTAGACATCTCAATTGCTTCTTCATTTTCACTGCCACCCTTTCTTCTTGCCTTCTTCTCCTGCCACTGTTCCTTAGATAGTTCCAGTTTCCTCTGCCTCAAAGCTACTAAAGCAAATTTGGCCTCAAGCTGCCTCCCTGCAAGGGACAGTGGTGGTTTTTTGCAAGATTTATTTGCAAGATTTATAGTGCGCAAAGCTACCGCAAGGGGTTTCCCGGTGCAAGGTAGTACCAGATCGGCGTTCCCGGGACCAAACACTAACAAAGCCAAGTTGTCAGGTTTTTGCGAAAGGTAAATAGAGATTTCCAGTTCCTGAGATCAGCCAGCAGAGAGTTCCACTATTTGGGACTCCCATAGGCAAAAGAGCGGCCCTTCATGCGGGTGGGACGAAATCTAGGTATATAAAACAGCGCTTGGGTAGAAGATCTCAATGTGCAAGTGGACGAGTAAGGAGTAACCAGCTCCTGAATGTATCAAGGTGCTAAGCCATGTTTGGCCTTGAACATATAGCACAGAGTCTTAAACTCAATACTCTTAGATACCCTGAGCCAGTGCAGTTCCTGAAGCAGAGGAGTGACAGATGCTCTCCTAGGTAGAACGAAAGAACAGCCTAGCCGCAGCATTTTGAACTATCTGCAAACGTAGTATTGAGGTCTTATTAGCCCCCAGGTACAGCACATTGCTGTAGTCCAGTCTGGACATGACCAACGCCTGAATAACAGTTCTTTGAGCTACTAGGGGAATTAACCACAGATTTCTTTTAACCATTTGAGGGTTGAGAAGCAGAGGGCAGTGACCTTCGTTATCTGTGATTTCAGTGAGAGTTTATCATCAATAATGAAACCCAAGTTTTTGGCCGTAGCTGATGGGGTGGGCAGAGGCCCTATGGAGTCCAGCCAGTGTCTGGGACCCCATAGGGCAGCACTGTTCCCCAGGACCAATACCTCCATTTTGTTCATCCATAGGGAGACGTTCCTCAAACCTAGATTCAGCAAAGATGTCTCATGGTACTGACCTGCTGATAAATAGAAGATGATCTGTGTGTCATCGACATATGAGAAAAGAGTAAGCCCACATTTCTCTAATGGTTGAACGTAGATATTAAAGAGCACAGGGCTCAAAATAGAGCCCTGTGGAACACCAGAGGTCAAGGCTTGGGGCTTGTTCTCGCATTGGTGGAGGAGACCTGAAAAGGTTGCCATGAGACACCATGTCGAAGGCTGCGTTTAGATCAAGCAAAATAAGCACTGCTGTTCCTCCCGAACCGAGGTGCTGACTAAGACACTCAGTTACACCAAGAAGAGCGGACTCCGTGCTATGGGCCGTCCTGAAGCCAAACTGTGAAGGATGGAGAAATGAGTGGGTCTCAATAAATGTTGAGAGAAGGACGTTAACATGTTTTTCCAAAATTTGGGAAAACACTGTAAGGGAGGAGTAATTCGACCAGCTAGCGGGATCCAAATTGGATATTTTTTATCAGGGGGAGAACCAAAGCATGTTTCCACCTCTGCTGTACAATCCAGTCCCTCAGTGAGGTGTTAGGGATCTCAACAATCACGTTTAATACAGAGGCATCCAAAAGTCTGAGTTTAGAAGGTGGGAGAGGATCCACTTGAAATCCAGACTTGATGGAGTGCAAAGCCGCCAAAAAGGATGGAAGATCCATAGGCGGCCATGCGCTGATTTTAGCAGCAACTATCGGCTCGATTGCTCGAGGGGTTGCCTTCACTGCAAGAGTGGCAGGTGAGTCTAAATATACATTGGAATCAATGTTCGTAGATTCTACAGCCAATTGTAACTGAAAATGTGTACAGCTTTTGCTTGAAAAAAACAGCTAACTCGTCTCACTGGCTTTGGGAGAGAGAGGTTGCAGGCATGATGGTATTAGCGTCTGATAATTCTTTCACCACCGTTAAAAGAGTTTTATGGCAGTGTTGGGCGGTGATGATTGTTTCAGTGTAATTAGTGGCACGTGCTGTGTTGCAAAGGGCATGATATCTTTTTAAAGCCACCACATAATCAGACTTAGACTCCTCGTCAGATTGGTTCCTCCAATGTTTTTCTAAGATTTTACATCGCTTCTTTTCTGATTGGAGTACATCATTAAACCAAGGACCACATGTTTGTTGGTAGATAGCAAGATAGTGACAACAGCTTCATTGAGACATTGATGTAAGACAGTTTCATCCTGATCAGGTTGTATTAGAAGTGTTGGCTTTGTATTAAGAAGTTGCTCATTTGGTGCTGGGATGTTAAGTGTGGACCAGTTTCTTACATAGGATTTTGGGACAGGCCGCGCTATGGGATGAGAAGGGGCTTTAATCTTAAAAGGCACAGTAAAGTGGTCAGACCAGCATAGCTGGAGAGGGGGGTCAATAAGCAAGTTCTTTATAATAGAGAAAATTGGGTCCAAAAGATTCCCGGCTGAGTGAGTAGGCGCAGAGTTTAGAAGTGCTAGGTTAAGAATACCCAGATCTGCGATGAAAGCTACAGACTGGTTGCAATTTTGATTCTCAAGATGAAGATTAATGTCCCTGAGTAGCGTGAAATTGGCAAAATGCAAGATATGAGGGGTCAATAGGTCAAGGTGGGTGGTACACCATTTATTCTGGTAACCAGGGGCACGATAGATCAGGGCCACGGAGAACGTGAATCCCAGAGGTAAAAAAAGTGTAAATAGCAAAGCTTCACAGTCGGGGATCAAAATCTGATCAATTTTGCATTTATAATTTTTTTTAAAGATAATAGCAATTCCTCCACCAGTTCTGTGTGGTCTATCTATACCAGTTAAACAGAAGTTAGCAAGAAGTGCTGCAATATCAGGCAAAGAGCTTGCATGTATTCAAGTTTCAGTAAGAAATACTACGTCAGTGTTAAAATTACAAAGGAAATTAAAGAGCTGTTGCTGATGTTTAGGGAGAGAGCAACAATGCAGGCTAAAGCAATGAAACAACTGAGTAGCAGTAGCGGCCCGTGGTGGGAGTGCTGCCGGGCGGTGACGTGGAGTGGGGGAGGGGCAGGGTAGGGGGTAGTAAACTACGGAATACGGCCGAATAGAGGTAAGTAAACATATAAATAAATAAAACGAATTCCGTTGCACGCGCTGCATCGCATTTGGCGATGCAGCGCGCGCAACGAAATTCGTTTTATTTATTTTTATGTCTACGTACCTCTATTCGGCCGTATTCCGTAGTTTACTACCCCCTGCCCCACGTCACCGCCCGGCAGCACTCCCACCACAGGCCGCTACTGCTGAGTAGATATTGCTCTACACCCAAGTAATCAACACTTTCCGCTACCATTACCAAGTTGGATTTCAGGAGTGTGGCTATCTGAGCGTTCAAAGGATTTTTTTGGGTAGAACAAGCAAAGTTGCAAGCATTCCACGTCAGAGATGTTGTTTCCGGGGATATAACCCGGCCGCATGCGTTGGAGATCGGCCGTAAGGAGAGCAAGAACATAGAGGTATACAATTTCATCTCTGGCTATGTCCGACCAGGGTTTCTGACCCCTGGCCCCCGGCCGGATGCGGACGGGCACAGACAGGCGTGCCTTTGGAGCGCCTTTGGGGCACCGGGGGCGTGCCCGTTGCGCGTGTCTGCCCAGCCCTAATTTTTAACACCATACCTCAGAGCAGCTAGACCGCTCAAAATCGGAAATTAATACAGGATTCACGCTCCACTTCCCTTCGCACAATCGGCAAAGAAGCCACGGTGGAACAGAGATGGAGCAATGTGAGGCCTGTAAGAGCCAATGAGCAAAATGTAAAGTGTGTAAGCTTTATATAGCCAAAACAATTAGAACATTAAAACAGCAAATGCCAATTCAGTAATGAAAAGCCAGCTAGAAGCGGAGCAGCGTACCTGCTATCTACCAGCTGCGCATCCGCTAAGCCCTCATTTTTGTCGCCGTACCTCAGAGCAGATAGATCGCTCAAAACTGGAAATGAATACAGGATTCACTCTCCACTTCTCTGTGCACAATCTGCACAGAAGCCGTGATGGAAAAAAGATGGAGCAGTGTGAGGTCAGTAAAAGGAAATGAGCAAAGTATAAATGTAAAGTGTGCAAGTTTATAAAGTTAAAACAATTAGAACATTATAACAGCAAATGCCAATGCAGTAATGAAAAGTCAGAGAGAAGAGGAGCATCGTACCTGCCATCTACCCGCTGCGCATCCGCCCAGCCCTCATTTTGATGCCGTACCTCTGAGCAGCTAGGCCGCTCAAAACAAGAAATTAATACAGGATTCATGCTCCACTTCCCTCCGCACAATGGGCACAGAAGCCACAGTGGAACAGAGATGGAGCAATAAAAAGCCAGCTAAAAGCAGAGCAACGTACCTGCTATCTACCTGGTGGTTCCGGACTAGGAGACCCTGCCCTCTCCCCGCCAGCTGGAATTACTTGGCTAACACTGGAAACAATAGAGAAGGCATCATCCTCATGCTCCACCTGGATGACATGGGGGGGTTCAACCCCTCCTCCCGCTTGAATCTCTGCAGCTACCCCAGCCAAGGCCTTCAGGGACTTAATCAACCGTGCAACAATGCCTTCCCAATCTTGTTAGATGCAGGTAGCCCCCTAGCCCTACACAGTATGCTAAGCTCAACCATCTTGAGTTTAGGCAGTTTACTTAGGTCCAGCTCCATGGTATCCCTAGTTTTGGGTCACAACAACAGGCAATCAGACTTAGAACAATTTATGAAAAATCAAAACAATGAAAAAAAATCAGTTTAGTTCAAATTCCAAAAGTTCAAAACTCAAAAGTTTTGTTCTAAGACAATATTGAACATTTTTACAATCTTAATTCCCTTCACTAAAAGGTCTACTTTTAAACACAAGTCCTCATCCACACGGCTGAACACCAAATATTGGAAAGTGGGTTATTAGTAGTGGTAAATGTGCATCTACCTCTGGCAATAAGGCCACTAACATGGTCTAGTGTTCAGTAGAGGTCTCAATAAATTATTTCCATTCCCACCCCTTGGTAGCTAGGCTGCCAGCAGGCAGGCTTAACTTAGGAGACAGGTATGTAAAGCATTTAAAAACACCAATTCAGCAAATAATAAAGACACAATACACCAAAAAAATCCCACACCAATTTATAAAAATAGGAAATATTTTTATCTTTAAAATGACACCAAAACGGCAAACATCCAATGTAGGTTACCAGAGATATGAATTTATAAAGATGTAGCACTATATAGCACTTAGAAACATATAGCGCCACTCTGAGACATCTGATCACGCTTGACCAGGACAAAGTCAGAGTTTCAGCCCACCAAGATGGAGCCCTGCTTAGATCCCCCTAGCGGAAGGCCTCGGTCTAAATGGTACCTTCAAACTGAAAAACTTTTCTGGAGCTTTTTCTGCCAGGGTCCCTCGATGCTCTTCACTAGTCCAGATTCTGTGAGGATTTGCCGGCTTGCTTTTCAGGGAGCTCCCAGTCAAACTCTGAAATTCGGACCGCTGGAGCTTTTCAGCAGGATGAACCAGCAGGGCTGGCCAGCTCGCAGTTGAAGGTGGCCAGCTTTGCTCTCTCGATTAAGTCTGTACCCTTATGGAGCTTTTTTCCAGAGCTGCTTAAAACTTCACTAAATTTCTGAAACTCCTTCCTGAAGTTCATCTTGAGGGTACAAAGTGTCCAAAACACAATAAAGGGTCTGGAATCTCCAAGATGGTGCTTGAAAGGTTGGGACCACAATTCCCACAATACAACTGGAAAAATCCTTACAAATCGACTGGACGCACTCCAGGCAGGGGGTTCTTGGTGATGATGATCCAGGTGAGCTCTGTTAATCTGTAGCTTGCAAGGGTGCCCCTCTTCTTTTTCTTGAAGAAAGGTACATCCAAAGGGCTGCAGTTCCTGATAAGGCAGCAGGCACAGTCAATCAGAATACAAGGCCTGATGGTGCAAATCAAGTTTCCAGCTTGGTAAGCCTTCTTCTCTTAGTTTCAAGCTGCAGATCTGAGAGGCTCTGCACCGCTCACATATTTATTCGGTGATCTCTGGGGTCAAGCAGGGAAGCACTCCTGTCCAACGAGGTACAGGGCAACACCCCAGAGAATGACCACTTCCTCCAAAGTGTAGCATCATCTTCTCCCAGAAAGCACTATTTCTCCAAAATTCAGTATTGCTGAATTCTCAGCAAAGGAGTAATAACTAGTTAAACCAACCTCCAGTATGGCTCATTTACATAGCTCTCCTCCCCCTAACATCTGCAATTTCCTGCCTTAAGCCTGCCATGTGGCTGGGTCAGAGGGTTTGAGGGGTAGATAGATCTGGCCTGCCCTACCTTTTCTATCCCCCTTTGAATGCTCATGGTTTACAACCCCTCCCCCCTGCTTTGGTATTCCTGTGCAGCAGAGCTCTCTCTACCAGATAGCCTCTCCTGGGGAAACCACTTATCACTTCATCAAAGCAGCCTGGCTCATCTTGTTAACTCTGACGAATCAGGAAAGAGTGCAGTAAGGCTGAATTTTGGCTTACAGACAAGAAAGTCTTATAACGTCTTTTCTGTATTTTTAATAATAAATTTAACAATAACATATTGTTAGATTTATCAATACCATTCTCCTAGTCCTTGAATGATATTTTGTTTGATTCCTATCAATAGTTATGCATTCAGATCAATGCCGTATCCTCGTCAGGCTTCAACACCCTCTGCATACACCGAAAAACGTTCAGATGAAAACAGTCACGCATGCCCTCATCAGCAGCAAACTGGACTTCGGCAACGCTCTCTATGCCGGAATGAACAAGAAACTACTTCACAAGCTCCAGACCATCCAGAACACCGCAGCCAGATTAGTCCTAGACATACCCTGCCACCACCACATCAGCCAACACCTCTGTGATCTCCACTGGCTCCCATCGAAAGAAGAATAAACTTCAAGCTCCTCACCCAAGCTTACAAGGCGCTTCACAACATCGGACCAGCATACCTAAATGACCACCTCTCCTTCCACGCACCCAAGAGACACTTCCAATCAGCCGACCTCTCTCTGGCCACCGTCCCATGCATCCACAAGACCAGAACGGGAGGAAAGTCTTTCTCCTACCTCGCACCCAAGGCCTCCGGCAAACACCCACACTACCCCATTTTAGGAAAGACCTCAAGACCTGGCTCTTCTGATGACCCCAGCATGCTACGGAGCTGCCACCCCCCTCTTTTTTAACACCTTGAGACCCTCACGGGTGAGTAGCTGAGCTTTATAAAACCCTGATTGATATATTGATTCATAAACTATTACAATGTTATCCTATGTGGCTGGGAATCTACAATGGGGAAAATGAAATGTGCAGTTTCTCCAACACCAGGGCATATAAAACGCATTTTATAAGGACCTTGCTTATAGCTAAATGACCCACCACCCCTGGAACACCTAGGGGAAACTTTAGAGGTCCTGAATATGCAAAAATAGTGTAGATCCCACCTTAGAGTCCTTAGTACATAATAGGGCATGGCAGTTTAGAGGCCAGTAGCTTTATCTGCACTTGCATGCCTGCACTGCTGAGAGCCTAAGGTCATTTTAAAAGTAGCCCTGTGTTGCAGCACTGCTTTTAAATGCAAATTGTGCCCAAACTCGACTTTGGTGGTAGGGGAAATTAAAAAGTAATAAAAATATTTTGGCATTTTAGGTACGTACCCCCAGGGTCTCCCCTCGGTGTCCCAGGGTTGGGGGGTCATGTCATTATAAGGAGGGTCCTTATAAAAGATGTTTTATATGCCCTAGGGATAGAGAAACTGCACATTTCACTTTCCCAGTTGTAGTAAAGGGCCTCTCAAAATTGACTTTGGCGCTTGGAGCACTGTGAGTGTTTTTTAAGTTCCCCTGCCCTATTATGAACTAGATACGTATGGGGTAGGTCATGCAAATGATATAGTGTGCCCTCATGTATATGTGTGTTCTCACTGTGTTTTCAACATAGCACTGGCCCTGGGCCTGGTTAGACAGAGTCCAGGGACTGTAAATGTCAGTTACCACCAGTACCAGTCAGCAGCAATGGGGGTGCACAGGGCACACAGGAGAACTCTGCAACACAGTGGGATAAATAAGGGTTTTCCCTGGGTGTGCATTTCTCTCAGAGCTCAGTGAGACCCCACCTGTGACTTGTCACTCGATAGGCATGAGTTGGGGTCGCAGGACCTGTCTGACCACGTATCTCTGACACGAGGTTGATGGGGAGGTCACCTTGGGTGAGTCTGACAGCATTTGTACGAGTTTATTAGAACTTCTGAAAATAATATGACAGTCATTGATATAATTTTGACCGACATTCTCAACATTGTGCCTACAGTTGTCACAGTGTACATCAACATTGTCTTTACTGATATTAACATAGTTATGCATGTCTAGATCATGGCTTACCATGCCATTTTTTCTACTGGCAACAGCATTGTTATGCAAGGCTGGATTATGGCATGCATTGACATTGTTACAGTGGTATCATGTTGTATCAACACTGTTGTGCAGGCATAGATTATTGCAAACATTGATATTGCATTTATTGGTATTCACATTTCTATGTGGGCACAGGATATGGCATACGTTGACATTGCATTTATTGGAATTGCATTTGTTGGGCCTGCACATATCATGGTATTCATTTACATTGTATTCACCCATTCCAGCATTCCCCCAGTTGAATTTTCAACTATTCTATGCTCCTCAAATGTAATGACTGTTAAATTATTCGTGACTGTGTGTATGTCTGTAGTGTCTGTTATTCTTTCCCTAGCTATGTGCATACTACCTAATTTGAGGACTGTGTTTTTACAGCAGAAACCCCCCACTTGCAGGAAACCACACAGCAGAAGTACAACAACGAAAACTGGGATTACCACTGTGAATAGTTTGGACACCCATATGGGGATCCACGAAAAGATACTATGAAACCAGTCCTGCTCCGAGGCATCTCCCTCCTTCTTCATGTCCGTTTGCAGATGATGCAGTTCTTTGATGACAAGAGCTAATGTTCCATTGTACATATCATTTCCAGGGATAAAAGTTCAACAGGAAGCACCAATCTTGGCACACACCCTACCCTCCATCGAGGTCAGCAAGCCCAACACATATCAATGTTGCATCACCATAAGGCGTATGGCTCTTAGTTCTTCCTTGATAGAGCTTAGGCCGAGCTCAGTATCATTTATTATCTTTAGTAATTCCCAGCTTTGTTTGCATGGTGAAGAAGGGTATTGATCCTCTGGCATTTACTTGAGTCTCTGTGAACAGTCTGAATTCTACTGGAATATCCTTGTACTGAGCCCAGACAAAATACTCAGCAGTTCTTCTCCTTGGAGCCTGATGCAACAGAGTTGTTTTCTCCTGTAACAGATGTTGAGACAACTCAGACAGATTTTCTTTAGGGATGACCAGCGTTAGGGTGTGTATGGTCACAAGGGAGCACAGGCCCCATCATCCATGGATGAGCTGGGTTTAGGCAAGGTCACCTCATTGCCAGTAGATATCCATCAACATAGAGGTGCCCCATTGCAGGGCTGGTATGTGCAGTATCACACCACAGTTTTTGTTGCTTCCCAACTATATGGTTCCTTTGCCTCTGAAACACAGAGAATACAGCGTAAGTTTCCATACAATTAGGGGTTGCCCCTTTCCCTCCAACCAAGTGTACCTATTAATCTTGGTATCCCAGTCAAAAGAGCGTGTACAAAAATACATAACTTAAAAAACATTTGTAGGCTGTAGGATAATTTTTTAGGGTTACGATCGTCTTCGTGAGGTAGGATCGTCTTCGGGAGGTAGTCGTCTGTCGTCTGGGCACCCAGAGGTGTCTTGTTTTGGTGCGGTACAAAAACATCTCTTAAAAAGTGGTTGCAAAAGTTTACTGGCAGTCTGTGTTTCTTGAGCAATTGGACTTGTGACAGTCTTTTGAAGGATTTGATCAAAGGGATAGTGAACTGCAGTAATGATGGTGCACTTTTAGCTCAATCGCAGACCTGTAAGAGAACAGCTGCACTTTGTAGGTTAACTTAGAATAAACACATCATTAGGCAGTTGTCTGGAAAATTCATGCATTTACATTTTACCAATGCACTCGATGGTTCTACTGTGAGAGAATTTTTCCTGGTGGGATGCTGGAAGGAGGTGCTAGGAATTTTTGGGGAAATGATTAATTTTAAACTGTTTTAATGCTGTTTGTATTTTGGCTTCCCCCCCTCCTTGCTTCAGTGGAGACAGTACTCCTTCCCTATAGGCTGCTCTGTATAAAGGCGTGCGGTTTGATCAGTTCAGGGGTGTCCTTTTGACCTGCATGTGCTATGCTCACTTGTGAGGGGAAGTGGATCTTTGAATTTCAGGCTGATGTTTCAGTTGATACATGCATGTCCCTTGAGTATCTGCATGTGGCATGGAACACGTTTTTTTCTGTAATTAGGTTGAGCTGCTGGGTTACCCCCTTGGTCCTGCCCTAATATATTGAACAGGCAGGATGGATAGTACAACAGCTGCCCCTGATCTTATTCCCTCCTATTTCTAGCTCAAGGGGTTTTGTGAGTTGTACCCTGGCCATGGGACCCGAGATTCCCTGTATTCTGGCAGTGGTCTTCGATATAGGGGATGTTCCTTCCCGCAAATAGGACCTTGCCACCCCTGTATCCACTTGAAAGTGGTATGGTGTCTTACTTATTAACATTGTGACCACAGGGCTTTCCTCAGGGCAGGGTCTCCCTGGGCAGTCAGTGATGGGTAGCACATCTTTGAGTACCTGCGTAGTCCTTGGCATGCACTCCCTGTCTTCCCTTGGTATTGGCGCCCCCCCCCCCTATTCCTTTGACCTGGCTGTCGGATTCAGAGGACTTGGAGTTTTCCTCCCTGATGTTTCTAGCTCTGGGGTCGTACACGTCGCGTGTTGAGGCCACCCTGTGGTCGACCCATAGTCCTAACAGGGCCATTTTCATATCTCTCTCTTGGCCCAGATATCTGGTCTGAATGTAAGTTTTGGTGTGTTCTATGACATTGGTGTCAAATGTCACTTATCAGATGCCCAAACATCTTAATTTACACTGATATACTTTTGCAAGAAAGCAGAAATTGTTTATATATTGCCAGCCGAAACTTGTACAAAGTGAGACTTTCCTCAGACGCACTCTGTCAAGTCTCCCTCAGCTGCTGCTTTTAATTAAACCAACGTATTCCTGTTTTGCCAAACACCTCTTTTCTTTTCATTATTTAAGGTAAAATCATATCCCAGCAACATTTTGTCCAGCCAGGAGAGATTGGTTCACTGAGGCCGACTGCTCCCAAAGGACAAGGACCCCTGCACAAACAGATTTACATTTGTGCAAACAAGGTCAGTAAGCAGATGCTGTAATGATTAGAAGTTCTGCAGAATCCATGGGGAGGGGGCTCATAGAGTAAGAGACTCCATCTGATCCTTAATCCCAGTAGGTGGCGTGTGGTAAACTAGGACAAGCGAGTAGGTCACCTTTGCTTTTCCCATAGTCGGTATCTACAAGTTTGGGAACACTGTGGGAGGGCACATGGTACGCTCCGTCTGTGGGTGACTGTTTATGGTATATATTGATATTGTATTTATGGGTATTGACATTGTTATGCGGGCACAGGTTATGGCATATGTTGACATTGTATTTTATTGGTATTTACATTTGTCGGCCTGCACATATCATGGTATTCATTCACCCATTCCAGCATTAATGAGGTAGGTCAATTGTGACCCACTGGGAATCACAACCACTGCAAAACTGACTGCTGTACATAGCTGTTTGCAATTTTCTAATAGCGAATCACAAAAATGCACTATTAGAAAATCGCAAATGGATGTCTATGTACATCTGGCCCACTGTGTCTCGGGGAGATACCTCTTTTCAAAGAGCTAGAAGCATCATTGGAGGCAAACAAGATGATAACACTCCCTTCTCAGAGTGCAGTGATGTCAGTAGGGGAAACAGTAAGAGCGGAGGAGGACCCCTGCATTGAATGCATGGATATTAATATGGAGAGGAGTAGGCCGCCTGCTAGCTCCAACACTCTATTAGTGGAACAGCTGATTAATGATGAAGAAAGTGTGGTATCTTCATGTCTATGCCGTGCATTGTCCCCTTAGTGTCATGTCCCCTGCTGCTGAATGTAATGAAACGCCCTTAAGCCCCACTGGAGTCTCAAACAGCCAACAGCCTGCAGTCTGGGGCGATCATCTTTCCTTTCATCAATTGCTACAAAGGAGAAATAAAACCGTTAATTCTGCTGATGAAAGTAGTTCAGGATGCATGTCAAGCGAGCAACTGACAGCAGCTGGCAACATTTACATGACCTGACTGCGTTCATCTAAAACGAACTGGCACGTCAAAGGAAGGAAGCTGCGTCATTTCTCTGGGACAGCCTTTGAACCTGGTGAAGCTGTTGTGACCTTGCAATGAGAGCTCCTTATTCGTGAATGTTTCGCTTCAGTCTACCTTGCCTGTCTGGGGACTTCCAAGAGGAGATAGATTACTTCGTAGGAGAGTGCACAGAACTCTCACTTTGATATGCACAGGGACCTGGTACTCGTCTTTATTTTGAATTCCATTTACTTCCCGTGTGCAGCTGCACATTACCCAGAGCTATTCACAGGAACACGTAGGGCGCAGTTTATCAATTCATCTATGGTATATTACTTCATATGTTATCAACATGCAGATAGGGCTACTAGGCTGCTCAGTGCACAGAACACAGAATCTGCCATTTTGATATTCTCTGTAATGCCACGTTAGCATAATATTTTTGAGTGCTATTCATGATTTAATGCCTAATTTCTTATGCTATGCTATCTGCAGGAGTTTGAAAGTCCAAGTTAGCATATTTATTTAGCTATCCTGAATTGTTGCCTTCATGTGTGAGTACTGCTATGTTAGCATTTTTTTGAGTACTACTCTTGGATTTATACTGTATAGGGTGTGAGGGAGTCACCTTGTGCAAATTATACTTTCTTTTGTCGGGGTTATGTTTTTTTGCTCATACTTTCACACGAGCTAGGTCATGTTTAGTACATCCCAATCATTTCTTATTGTTTTGGTGATGGGGCAGGGATCTTGCAACCCAAACAGTACTTACATTAATGCTTCATGGTGGTGTGCATTTACTTAACGCTCAAACCATTCTTACATTTACCTGTTAATGGGTATTTTGGTACTGTACTGAGGTTTCATTGTGGTGGACATTTATGTTACTCTCAAACCATCCTTACATTTATCTGTGGTGGGGTATATTGTTTATAATCCCAATTTCTACTTACGTTTCATGTTGGTGGGCATTCTTACAGTTACTTTTTTCTGGGGCATATTTCTTGCACCCTATGTGTTACTTTGTGATGGAGCTTATTATTTAAACCCAAGCAAATCCATATTTTACAGCTTCTTACTGATGTTGGTGATGGGGCATTTATTTTGCGCCAAAACCTTTTGCTTTTGGGCATATGTGTTGCTCCCGCAGGGGCAGTTATTTTGCACTTTATTATTGGGCAGGTGCATGCCACCCGTTATGGCACACAAATAACACCCTTGCTGCAAAGTCTCTGACTCTATTATCTGGTGTCACTTTTGTTGCGCCTCCATATTTTTTTGTCTGTGGAGGGGGGCGTGTGTGGGTGTTTCTCCTTGGTCATGCATGTCTGTGTTATTCTTAACCTTGTTTCATTATTCTCTTCTGTGGTCATCTTATTTTTAGCAATTGCGTGATTGAATTTGTACTTTCTTGCTTCTTTCTCATTTTTATGGATGCTGTGTATTACTGTCTTATTTGGATTTGTTTTTTCTTTTTTTTTTATAAAAAAGGGAGGTGTGTGGTATCTTCCTTTCTATGCCACACATTCTGCCCTTAGTGTTATGTCCCCTGCTGCTCAGCCATGGTGACTGTGAGGTAAGAGAATGCTGATGTGTGTATGGTTTGAGTGAGTGGTCAGTTGTGTGGGTTGAGCAGCAAGGATGCTGCTCGCAGTTGGGCTTCCTTCATACCTACTTTACCTGTAACCTGAGACTCCTACCTTGTGAATAAACCTGAGCCTGTTTCATCTTACTACAGGGTACCCTGCATCTTCATTTACCACAGAAAGCAACCCTCCAGTGCCTCATTGCCCCTCTGAAAGTGTTAAAGAGTTGTTCTCACTGTTTATGAGCAAGAAGATAAATATAAACCCAGTGGAAGTCAGCAGCCAGGAAGGGGCCCTCCCAGAGCTGCTCACTCAGAAGGCAACCCCTTTTACACAACTGTCTGCTCTCCGTGAGAGGGTAAAGTAACTCATTGAATCAGTCAAAGAGAACTTGGTTGATTTAAACATTCATGGGAGAGCAACTTAAAAAGTGTACCAAACCAATTGTCGGAGCGACTGACAAAGATGGATGAAAATATCTCCCAAATGGAGTATCGGATTTCAAACTATGAGGACAGGCTGTCAGAGATTTTCAAATTCACAAGTGTGCAAAAGAAATAAGGCATGCAGGATGAGCATAAAACAATTCCAGAAGATGTATTTTAAGGATAATAGGGAATACCCTTAGTATAAGGAAGATGCACTAGGGGTAATCCCTTATGTGGAAAATCAGATTAAGCAGTATGGTCTTTTAGATAACACTACAGATTTAACAATCATGCAATCACATTGAGTCCCTTTTCATGCTCCTTCAACCACTAAGTTTCCTCAAACAATATTGGTCAACTCTGCTGATTTTAGGGTCAAGGAAAAGAAACTTAGCAAGACAATACAGGAAAAATCATTTGATGTTAATTTAAAGGTTTCCTTTAGAGTTTTCTCGTACACGACAAATGTCTCGGCCCGCAGGCACAGGGACTTTAAATCCTTATTAACCACTCTCCGCTCAGTAGAAGCACAAGTCACTATAGTTCGGCCTGCAAAACGAAATGTTATGTAAAAATGTCACTTTCATGTATTTGGGTCATTGGAAGAGGCAGAAGAAAGAAATATGACACCATCCTTAGGGTCACACAAATAGGTTTCTAAGATGGTTGGGGTTTGGGGAATAAAGTAGGGGAGCAAGGAAGGTTACCACAAAAAGATTTTGCTAGTTGGTAGGAATGGGGGGGATACCTCGGGATTGCAGCGGGACCCTGCTTGGTAAAGGAAGGACAGGAAGGATGGAAAGGGATGGGATAAGTCGGTCTAAAAAAACAAATAATATACAGTCTTAGTAGAAAGTGGCCTGGCATAGAGTGAATGGAACAGATCAGCTCATCAGTTTTGTAAAAATGAATGCACCAGCGACCTTACATGCACTTTATTTACTTATACAATTTATGCCCTTCAGGTACTGTAAACACTTGTAGGTTCCTTATACATCTTGTAGATTTTAGGAACAATGTTTACATTCCACATGTATTTCATGCACTTTAGATGCTTTATGCATATTAGATGTGTATACACTTTATGGATAAGTTTGACAGGTATTTGTATAGGAAATGTACTTGTACTTAACATACTTTTAACATCGGAAAGAAAGATGGATATTCAGCAGTCTGTATATTGTGTATAGTTTGGACCACTCTGGATGGGAGGCTATAAATGATAATAAAAGTTAGAAATTGATAAATTGAAAATTATATCGTTCAATGCTAATGGACTGAGTAATAAGCGTAAGGCTAAAGCCATCGAGGAATGGATAAGGAGCTATTGCCCAGATATAATCTTCATACAAGAGAGCCACATAAAGCAAGATAAGATGTGGGCAGTTCAATGTTCTAAAGGTGAACATGTTTTGAATGCATTTCTTGTCCGAGAGCAGTGCATAGCGATGTGGCTATATGTGTTGATAAGCAAATGAAGTGGAATATCTATGCTTCCCAATCAAATAAAGGAGGGGAGATAGGAGTGGATTAATAGATAGATGGGGCAGGAAGTGCAATAACTACAGTATGTGCCCCTATTGAAGATCAGTCAGGACCATTAATTTACATGTTTCAGTCCATCATGATTATCCCTGGCTGATTATAGGACAGGATTTAAGCAGAGCAATCATTACACCACCTTCTTAGATGAGAATCTCCCAAAACATTAATCAATGTGACCCAGCACTCTATCTTGTCATTAAAGGGTATGGCCCCATATAATGTATTCAATAAATAATAATGTCTCATTTCATATACAATAAACGTATCACATCCAAATTTCAAAGTATTGTCTCCAAAGATGTCACGGTTGCCCACTATTTAGATAAACAAATAATCCTTTATTGATAAACTTTTTATCAAATATAATTTTGCTTACTGTCAAAGCCAGCACGTTTCGTTCACTGGGAACTTCTTCTGGGTTTTAGTCTCTTGAAATCGTTTGCAAAGTACATTCTCTTCATAAACTACATATGTATTGCATCACACTGTACATTCTGCATCATTGGACCCTTTTACAGGTTTCTGGCACCTCTTTTCAATAGGTGTGCTCTCTGCATCCCATCCCTTTTCAGTTCACTCATTGATAGAGATGGATAACGCAGGAATTAGGAAGACTCAACCAGCACATAGATTATTTTCAACAAGGTAAATTTGAAAGTGGAATCCTGGGTCTCAGAAACTGAGAGAAAGATATCTCTGTAAATTCAACAAAATGAATGCTCCGCAAGTTCAGCAATCATAATGGATGCTTTTAAGGCCGCAATAAAAGCGAATACAACCACTAGAGATATAGCAGAAAAGTGGAATTGCAAACATATAAAGAGAGATCTGGAGCTCCAGTTGAAAAAGGCCATGATGCCTATCTGCAGCATAAGACATTTATTAACTACCAGGATTTTAGGCAAGCAAAGCAGCATATCGATGTTATCATTACGAACTGATTTATAGGTCAAGTAAAGCTTATATGCAGAAATTGTATGAATAAATTGTAATATTTTGGGAGGTTTGTAGTCTGGCAGGCATGGAGAGCAGTTTAAAATACAATTAATTCACTTTATGAGGCAGAAACCAATACCCACATAACAGATTGTAAAATTATTCATGATATGATTCTACAGCATTACAAAATGATTTATGACCTCCGACAAGAGGTGGACAGTGCCAAACTGGAATTTTTTTAGATAGCCTTCTGATCCCCAAGTTAGGACAAAGCCTGCCGATGCCCTGAATTATATCAAATAACAGTGTACCATAGGGATTCACTAAGAGAATACATATATATATATATATATATAATACCTTAGATTATAATCACATTGAGACAACATGACCACACAATTAGAAGTCAAATTGTATTAATTTAATTTTAATATACAAAAGAAGACCGCATCAAATATTCATCATGAAAGTCATCAAGAATCAGTCATCATGAAGAAATACATTAAAAGAATATATTGTGCATGAGTCATGTCAGGCCATTATTAAATTATCATAACACAGTGGTAATCCATTTCTCTGCTGGTATATGTTGGCTGGCCAAAAAGACATGGGCACTTTAAACAGTCTCTCTTTGAAGTCATCCCACTTCAAAGTCACCACTGGGTATAAGAACTGAATCTCAGACACCAACACTTCAGTACATTTCTGGACCTATAGTGCCCCTCAGAACCTCCCTGCACCATGTGACAGGCACAGTGAGGTGCCTGTTACACGGTGCAGGAATGGTCACAAACTCCCATTTCTCAAAGGGAGCTTGTGCTGCGGGCGGTTTTATCATGCCGCACAAGCTCTCATTGAGAAATGGAAGTTTGCAACTGCACCATGTGCGGACGCATCCTAATTGCGATGTTGGAACCGCCGATCTGAGGTCAGTCGGTTCCCCATCTGCAGCAATGTTGGTCGGAGTCAACTCCGACTGATATCGTAATCAGTCCCGTTGTGTTGTTCAAAAAGTGTGCATGACAACTATTAGTATCTAATGGTCACACTAGCCATCCCTCTGTACTGGAATGTGAAGTTTTAGGTACAATTCTTGAGCATGTTGTTTATTTTTTCCTCAGTGTAATTTGTAAATTGCTGCCAATTACCAAACCATGCAAATGTGTGAATATTTGGTGTATTCATGTCTTTTATCTTGGCGAGGCCGAGGCAGTATGTTTGCTGTACAGTTTTGTTCAGGAAATATTTTGTTGCGATATTAGACATGATCTAAACAAAGACTCATTGCCTTGAACTTGGCACATTTTTGTCCCTCAAATAGATTTTGAATCAACATTGTCTTTCCAAAAGTTAAACCCTTGTATGGACAATTAGGAAATAAAGGAGGCTGAATTAACCAATTTTGTTTCAGTTAACATATTTTTCTTCACTGTTGAAGGAAAAAGTTTAGAATAAGAAGAATCTGCATCTTTGGGGTTGTTGCCAGAAAAATATGCAAACTTTTATGCAAAAGGTTTGGAACTACCCAGAGGTGGTGTAGGACAATGTTCCCATTGTGTATAGTTAAATACTGCACTTAGTGTACTAACTGTGTGTAAGTAATGGTGTGCATATCTATAATAACAGAACAATTCATCATAATTAGACATTCCACTATGCATATCTTCACTGTCAAATATGTTGATAATGATCAAGTTCAGCAAGCATAGTTTGGACAGTATGCAGGTCCCAATCATCAGAGATGCTACTAGGAATAATGATATCACTTAGTGAGATTTTAAATGCATATGGTATTTATAATGTTTCTGTAGGTCTGAATATATCAAATGGAACCTTATCCCATACAATTCCATCAATGACTGCATCTGCTGAAACATTTACAAGGGACAGGTCTCTTAAAACTTGGTGTGATGAAGAATGAGACCTCAATACCTTAGTTACCAGTTCAAAAGCAGAGCCTTCTAGGAGATATCTGTCCATTCAGAAGTAAAAAGAAAACTGTCACAAAACCAATCCAAAGGAAAAGGAAGATCGATGACATGGATATCCAAATCTAAAACCATGGTGGAACAAAGCATGTGCTTTTGAGCCAAATTTTAAATGCACAAGTTCCATATGGTTGTGGGTCTGACAAAACTGAGGAAAAATCATCAATGTCGACAAAGTAGCCAGACGCACTTTGCGCAAAAGGAGGGACCTTGTGTGGTTCTGTTGAACTGGTGGTGTTGTATGGCTTTATACTTTCCCAGTAAAAACTGTGTGTTTGTCGAACAACATAACTGTCAGCATTGCGACAGAGTGATTCAAAGCACACCCTCAGGAGATGTTGCCCTATAGTCCTGCTAGCTCACAGTGCACCATCTGTACCCCTAAACCAGACAAGGTAACAAATAGATTATGGAACCTCAGAACATGGCAACACTGACTCCCCAAGGCATCGTGGTAACATATCTAGAACCCTTTCATTTAGTTACTGATGCATGCCCAAAGAAATCCACAACCTGCAGTTTCATTCTTTATTGAAGCATTGTGATTCTTGAGTAAAATACATGTGCTGCAATGATTAATAGAAGACAACAGAATAGCATAATTAGAATTAAGAAAACAGTGATATATAGCAGTTAATATATGAAGGCATATAGGTGCTATAATATAATAGGTTCCTACCTATCGCTCCCCTAACATAGTATTGCCTAAGGTGGGTGATCTGCTGAATACCTGGTGGTGGGTCTAACTCCCCATTACCTGCAGGTAAGTGTCATCAGGCTGCCTGTCTTGGTGTAGAACTGGACATCTCTTGTGGAGGTAAACAGGAATCGGCTGAGGTGAAATTCCAGCATACAGCAGCCTCGCAGTGTCAGCAAAGTGCTCTTCTGATCTATACAAGAACGTGGTTCTGTATATATAATAAACAGCACCCATGCTGCCATTTCGGATTCCCAGTTAGGCTGTAAGACTTTATCCCAGTATGATAACTTTGTCGCCTACTGGATAATAATAACAATGACATTTGTGCAGTGAACTTTATCCCTTGTATTGAATGTTCAAGGTATCTGATAGTGTGCCTAAGAGGTGGAAAGGTAAGCAAATGCAGTTTCAGAGAATGTTAGCCTGCACTGACATGCATGCAAATGTATGCCATAAGTCACGGTGTTTGAGAGAGAGGGCAACTTAAGGATTGTGAGCATAAAAATTATGCTATTTCTAACCGGGCTGAACCGGACCACATACGAGCGGTTCATTCCAATGGTGGATCATAAAAAACAACTTGTTGTTGGCACATGGTGTTAAAACCTATGAATTTGCATACAGTGATTGAATGGTTTTGGTAGATGTAACTAGAAGTAGCTAAATTTCGTTGTCAGATGTCCTCAGCCGGGTAACAGAAACTTCAGTGTTTGTAAAAGTTTGAAGTGCGATTTCCTGTATGGTAGTGAGAGGAGGCAGGTAACTACCTAGGATCCCTCTTGGCCAACTATGTAGTACTGGCCATATGGTGTGGTTTGATGAAGTCTATAGATACAAATATCTTGTGTTTATAATCAGTGAGGGGTGATAAAAGTACAGTTCTGGCACCTTCAGCAGCCGGACCAGAACAGGTGCTCTGTAAGATGGGCAGAACTCCTTCTTGTCCACAATCTTTTTTTTAACCTGATCCCCCATCTTTGAAATTCAACCAAGAATTTCTGATTGCCCTTTTACCTCAGCAGTGACTGTACGTTTCAGTAGTTTGTTGCTTTTCATGATCTGGAAGTCATTCAGTTCCTGTAAGATAACCAAACATTCACTGATATCAAATGCATTTCTTTCGCAACTCTACCTCGATTGTCAAGGTCTGGAACCAACATCTTGATCCCAAACAGGACCTCATAGGGAGTCTGACCACCCAAGGATCTTCTTCACAGGTTATTTAAGGCTCTCTGTACCCCATACAGGTGGTGGATCCAACTACAACTTGAACCTAATACTATAGCTGTTAAATATTGATTTAAGTCACTGTTTTTCCCTTGGTTTACAAGTTTTTCCCTTTTTCTGCATTTATTGTTATTACCTTTGTCCCGGAGCTGATATTGACTGATTATCAGGCTCACTTAGTTTTGTGTACCGCACAAATGTTCTTAAGGTCACAGGATAGCAAGTCATTCAGTTATAATTTTTCTTTTTCAATTTTGTTGAGAATGATGTAATGTGTATATGATGATATGGTGTTGTTAATTATTGCAAATTGTATTTTGTCCTATGTCTTGTGTTTTTTGTTCAATGTTTCATATGAGTGTGCTGCTATTTCTCACACACTGTATTTGACTCCAAAAGTCAACATCGTTCAAATACTGGTTTTTGACAAATGTACTTTTTTACCTATGTTGCAACCCTGCACATGCATTTTTATTTGTGTTTATGAAATGTTCATATTGAATTTGTGATGCATCTGTCGATACCGCTGAGCTCATAGTAAAGTAATTACAAGAAGTACACCACGTGCATTTTCCCCACGATTAGATCAAATCAAAAGATTTCCCAAAAATAAGCTAAGGTGTACTTTGTCCACTAAAACTACGGGGCATATTAGCAAGACCGGCGATACAATTATCGCCGTTTTAGCGGCAGGAAACTGCCGCTAAAACGGCGATAATGGGCTTGCTAATATGCGTTATAGAATTCAATAGAAGCCCAGGTTAGATGTGCAGGACATCTAACCTGGGCTTCTATTGAATTCTATAACGCATATTAGCAAGCCCATTATCGCCGTTTTAGCGGCAGTTTCCTGCCGCTAAAGCGGCGATAATTTTATCGCCGGTCTTGCTAATATGCCCCTACAAGACTTACCTTGGATATAAAACTTAATAAGATTTGCCAAGAATGGCACACATAAATGAAGGCACATGCATTTCCCTAGCCAAAAAAGGGAACTTTTGACACTAACACAATCGAACATATGAGAACACACATTCAAACCAAATACACAGGTCAAAAGAAAGACAGGAGAGTAGAATTATTAGAACTATGGGCCATCTTTGAGGAGGCCCAGATCGATAATCCTACATCACAGTTAGCATCATAGTTAGCAAACAAATCGTCAGCACCTCCCCCACTATATGCAGGTATGGAAATGCTCACACCATTTCCCCCTGCATTAGGATATTCCAGTACACCAGTATTAGGAGCCAGCGGGCCCCCCCCACTGTATGACAAAAGGTAAGGCCCAAGCATGAAAAACTAACAGACCAGCATGCCCCGACAATTCCAACGCAACCCAAGGCTGGTGGAAAGCCTCCCCGAAGTTCGACCACCCCATCTGTCGCGTCCGACACATAGAACCCCAGTAGTATGGAGAACATGCACTCCCACTGGTTCAGGTGATCATACACGAGTGACAGGGAGATTTGTGGCAGTTCAATATAGTGATGCAACTAGTGGGGGTGAAGACACGAGCCCCAGTCCCCAGGGAACCTATGATGAGGGTGAGGCAACAGTATTTGCTTAGTTAGCCGAGGAAACAGCAGAAAGTGAATTTGAGGGCAAAGCCGAACCAAAAACAAACAGCGCATAGCTCAGAGCGAAGGAGGCAACCTAGTAAGAAAGGCATGAGCAAAGGAGAGAGAGAGAGAAAGAACTTGCATCCAAGAAACCCAGTGAGAAAACAGAGCAGCGCACCCCCATATATGGAAAGTGGGATTAGGTACAGATCACTGATCAGGGAAGAATCGGAGGTAGAATTAGATGAGAGATTTCTGACAGGGATCTGAGACTCAGCAATTTCTCCACATAGGAGAGGGGCTGACCGGAAAATAAGAGACCAAGGCAGCCTGATGCTGACCCACCAAGACACAGGAAAAAAAGATGTCACCTTTGCGAGAGCACAAGAGAATCATCAACAAGGATGTACCCAACTCCAAACAAATGCACAGGAAGTCTAGACTGATCCCAAGGGAGATAGTGACCAGAAAAGAAGCCGAAATCGTTGCACGGCCATTCTGCCACCTTCTAGCCCACTGGACCGAGGGAAACGGCAAGTGCGATAGACCTTGGCTCGAGGAGGGATCCTTCGAACCAGAGGGCATGGAGATAGCAGAATATTGCATCCGACATGGAGGAGGGTATCAAGTGGAATTTCCCCTACATGCAGGAATGCCTAAAAAGATGGGAACGCCATGTTAGGGAGAAACCAGTAGAGCTACCTGAAGTAAGAATGTACCCGTTACTTCAGAAGGGCACATCAGGGACCATCTATGTGCCATGGGCTCAGATGGATAAGGAGGGGTTAAGGACAAAGTTACCAGCATTGCTAGATGGAGCAGGATGGGAAATGAATCTCATGCTTTGAGAAGAACACTGCAGAAATAAACCTAGCAGGAGGCGATATCAAAAGTCTGCTAAGTAGTCTTATTGGAGAGCAGACTAACGCGATGTCTGCCCAATATCACATCCCAGTAATTCCGCTGACAATCACCAAGCATGACGGGCCACATTCAATTCATACACGCACCACATCTGGACAGCCCTAAGGGAAATGTTCCCTGACATGCTCAGATGCATGAGGGTTAATGATGAAGACCATGAAGCCAGGGGAGAGTATAAGAAGATTTTTGGGATAGAATGAGGGAATGCTGTTGACAGAACAGCCTTGGATTGATACAAGCCCACAAGTTGCATTATTTTGCAATTTACTCAAAAAGGGACTGCCCACCAAGATACAGAGTGAACTGGACAGTGTGGTTGAGTCAGACAACAAGCCCTGGAGGAAGATTCAAGCCCATACATTACATTACCACAAAAAGAAACAAGAAAAGGATAAAGCAAAACAGGAGCAAGCCCAAAGAGACACTGCTAAATTGGTCCAACACAAATTGAAAAAGACCGCCCTCAAGGGGGCAGCGTTGGCTATGAGCATACAAATGACACTAGTTTTAAAGGGAGCTCCACCATAAAACCCCAGAGGGTTTCAATCTAGATATAGTGGCAGGGGCCAGGGAGGTTGACAGCAACCAGTCCCTAGGGAGTGTTACTATTGTCACCAGATGGCCAATTGGCAGACAGAGTTGGGTTAAAAGCATACCACTAACAGAGATCGATGGGCCAGGGTCAACCACCACAAAACTCCACCAACGTTCATCCACAAAGCCAAGCACATGGACACCCAAATACGCCTGACATTCAGCCACAGGGAGGTCAGTCGGCCACCGCACCCCTGCAGCGGGGATCAGGTAGTTCAACAAATACCTGGCAGCAGCAACCATAGACAGGGAACTCAGCCTATCATGGACCGGGGCCACAGCCTCAGCAGGGAGGTGTGACTGTCTGGGAAGGTAATGCCTTCACACAAACAAGGAATACAAATATGCAGTAAGATAAACCTCCAGAATAAATATCGCCCATTCACCCACATCCCAAAAAAAGTGTACAAAACCAAAAGAAGGGCCAATGAGACAATGTTGGGAATACAAACTTTTACCTGCATCTAGGGATTCAGGGCTGCTGTATGTGCTCTGTTGACTGGGAATCCTCACTAAAGGTTGCCATCCAGAGCACCTGCGGCAGCCAAGGCCCTACTCTGCTGCTGATCCCCCATGGAGAGGGCACTCTGACAAGGGGGCAGGGTGGCTCCAAGAACAAGTACTTAAAAGTCAGGCACCCAGGTCCCCATATCAAAATCAATAGGGTCTGGTTCCAATGACCAGATGGAAAGGCCCTCATTCTCGGGCACCCAGCCCGGGACCGATATTTCTATCATGGCGTGTATCCCCAACAGTGCCTCTAAAAACCAAATCAATGGAAGCCCCCCTTTCAGTTCTAAAATGAAGATGCCCTCCAATGGTGGGAGCTAGGATTCCCGTACGCCTGGGATAGTCAAGACCCTCCACGGCACATGCACAAGAACCATGGCGTCGAGTCAGTTGGGAGGCTCACCAGAGTAGCCAGGCATCCCAGAGCTGCTGGGGCAGTCCCAGTTCATCATCATTACTATGCAGACTGCGGCGAGAGTGCAGGGCCTTAGCCTGGGACACTCCATGTTCTTATGATCCCAGTAATGTTTTCGTTCTTTTTCCTCTCAAATCTTCCAAATCTTCAAAGTCTAGCCACTGTACCATACCCCTCCAAAATAGCGACAAAAACATGCCCACTTGTTAGAATTCCCTAGCCACAAGCTAGGAACAGCAGGTCCAAATTTTGTGAAAAAAAGGATGACATGGTCTGAGGGAGAGAGGGATGCCTGGGAGAGGGAATTCCCAGTGTCCATCATAGTTCCAGGCAAGAGTAGAACGCTGAATGCACTCATCCCCATATCAGGCCTAGCAGCTACCCAGCACACCAAGCCTCACATGCACCATCCAGAAAAAACAGTAGGCCCTGACCTTGGACACCACAAGATTGCATAATCAGGGGTTCATGGGAGCCATGGAACAACTCTCCTACCCATTTGGCTCAGGATACATAAGGGAGCAGATTGCATGCGACCTAGGGAAACACCCAAAACCCAACCAAGGAATCCCAAAGTAAACCCAAAAGATGTCTCCAGAGAAAGGGCAGAGTTGAGATATCTAGCACCCTGAGGGAGTGTCACGTTGCACACCACATGCCAGGAACTGAGAGATACACACACATGATCTCAGTGCATGTTGCAAACACCACAACACTTAATAGCGACATGCCCCCTTATAACATAGTCCTAGGCACGTGTAGGTTGGAAGAAGCAGCCCACACCGATGGAGCCCCATGCACACACCAGTAGAGATGTTCTTGAAAAACCGACAGCACCCATAAAACCCTAGCTAAAAACAGAGGCGATCCATCTCTTTTATCACAGGACCACTCCATAAACATTTCGCACTAATCCAGGCACTCAGTTAGGTAGGAAGAAAGGGGTTGGGGCTCAATGGCTTATAAAAAATTATAATTTGTCTGATTAAGATTTTAACTCTCAAATAGATACCAGAACCGAGGCCACCTCCTGGTGCCTCACTAAAAATTGCATATTTTGAGTGTGGAGAACACACCCCTAAGGGAAGTACAGGAACCTCGATGAAAAATCATTAATGACGGCACACATACAATATTTTCGGAATTAACAAAATAAACCAAGTTCTTATCCAACAGGTCTGCTATCGAACCTCCAAGTGCACCACCTTTTAGCTTTCACATCAACTCCTCAAAACGGATCTAGAGTGTGCGAATCAAGATTACAAACTGCACCATGAACTTTTTTGTTTGAACTGTTAAATGAGAAACCCCAATCACCAGAGGACCACAGGCCCCTCTCCTGGATCCATCCCAGGACCTGCAATGCTCAATAACAAGCTATGTATTATTGCACTTCTATGTACCCTCTGTCTGCGTTGGGTGCTGACATACGTATTGACTGCTAAAGAACTGTCTTACCAAATGCAGTCTGTTCAAAACCTGTCACAGCGCTTGCACAAGGATCTCTCCCATGTCACTTACAATTACACCAACCCAAACACTAGCATCCCACATGCACTACATAGCACCCTCTTGCACAATATGTGGTATCAGCATATGGCCACTGTGGGCACTTAAACATCAGCCAGGTCATGTTACATCTGTTTACTGATACCCCATGCAGTAGGCTCAGACGGACTTTATTTGTCCCAAGAGGTAGCCCCTGAAAAAGCAAAATGCATTCTCCCCTTATGCCTATACAGAATTAGAGCAAAAACCCAGTCTAACAAGGTAGAACCACACAGAGTAGTAGTGAATCTGGCCCAATACTAGACCAACCCAACGGCTCCATGCCTTTTCACCCAGTCAAGCGAATAGCCAAACAGAGCTAGACAACATGTGCAGAAATTGAACCATAGGGAAGGAAACTGTTGGGCCTCAAAATGTGCCAAAGTGGAGATTCTTGGAGGTAGCGAAACCCCCAACTCAGGGCACAAACAAATCTGCTCCTGCCTCAATGTATGGTTCAATGGTGCCCCTAGTGTATCTGGGGCAGTCTTCTTTAACAACAAGTGGACCCTCAACAAGAGTTCCTATGTCCAGTCTGGCTCAGCGATACAAAGGGAAATGAGTTAAACAGGGGGGATTGAATAAAAGCATGACCACCCCATGTCAGGAAATCTGGTATACTGATGTGGGTAGAAACACTTGGTTTAAAGGGAAAGGGCAGCCCGTAGTTGAATGGAAACTTTCACTGTATTCCTTGTGTTTCAGAGGAAAATGAACACTTCCACTGGGAATGAAAGAGAACTGCAGCATGATCCTGCACATTCTGGATATGCAATGGGTACCTCCATGATGACTGATATCTACTGGCAGTGAAGCAAGTTTGCCTACACTCAGCTCATCCCCGGATGGAGGGGACTCTGTACCCTGGTCACAATACACACCTCTACCCTGGTCATTCCTGGAGAAGAACTGTCGGACTTGTACGAGCACCCTCTAAGGAAGAAGTCATCCTTGCTGCATCAAGCTTGTGAAAAAAGAACTAAGATTATTTTGGCTGGGCTCTGTACAAGGACATTCCAGAAGAATTTAGCCTGTTCCCGGACACAAAAGTATCAGTGGGAGGGTCCATACCCTTCTTTATCTTGCAGACAAAAGCTAATGACCACTGGCTCCAAATAACCAGGTGGGAAATGCTTAAAATGATGAACAGCGCTGAGCTCGGCCTCAATTCATTCAAGGAAGAACTGTGAGCAATCCGCCTCATGGTGATGCAGCATAGGTATGTCTTAGACTTATTGATTGCGATAGTGGGAGGGGTGTGTGCCAAGATCGGTGTAGCCTGCTGCAAGTTTATCTAACAACATAGATAACGGGACATTGACTCTTACCATCCAAGCAGTGCACCATTTTCAAAGAGACATGCATGAGGAGGGAGGTGCCCTTGAGAAGGAGTGGTTCTCCAAATGGTTTTCCTGGCTCCCCTGGTGGATCCCCGGTGTATCTCCGGTCTGTGCACATCATTGTTGCCAGTTTCATTGTGTTCTTCTCTTTACCTGGAACCCTGTAGTTGGGGATTTCCTGCTGTAAAAATGCGCTCCTCAAATTGGGTAGAATGCAAGTAAATAGGAAATTAGTAATTGTCAAAGGCGAACTTAAAGAACAACAGGTCCCCCAAAAAAGTAACTGTCATGAAGTATAGGTTAGCTAGTGTGGTTGAAAAATCAACTATAGGGGGAACGGTAATATTGAGAAAGTCAATGTCAGTATAAATAATGATACATTCATGTATAAAAATGAAATCGCATCTTTATTAACAAATTCGCCTGTTATGAACTCCACGTCAACCCCATCTTGGAAATGAGTAGCTAGGCAGGCTCTGAGACCCAGATCTGTGGTAACTGATTCACAGGCCACAGATGGGGTGACACGTAGCCGGTAGACAAACACACAAACAGGAAATCCCAGATCAGTCCCACAGATAGGCACAACAACATCACAATGGGCCAGAGAGATTTGCCCCAATAATGCCCAAATGGCCAGAGGGGTTCGGGCACTCTCAAAGCACCACAAAGTCAGATGCCACATGCCACATAAAGTTAGGAACATGTAGTTAATCAGGACACAGTACACACAATACATGCTATGATTGCGCGCTCCCAAAGCCGGAAATCTAGGCACTTTACCCACTGGCTACATTATGTCCACACAATGTCGAGGCCCACCTAGATTCCCTATCAGACACATTAACTTAGTCCACAGAGAGTGGTTCACCTTCATTACCAGAAAGGGATTGACTGGACCGTTTATGACACTCAAGTTATTGCATAAAACCCGATTTCAGATCGATTGTCAGTTGAGACAGTCCTCAGACCCTATGCCAGTAACTTTTCTACTGGCAACACTGTTTAATTAAATGAACTGTTCATGTTTTGCCAAACACCCCTTATCTCTTGTTTTTTTCAAGGTATTTCATGTGCAAGCAGCAGGCAAGTCTATGTTGTTTTATCATTTGTGTTACTACATGAATGCAGTTTACTGGTATGTTGAAAGGTGCTGCATTAGCCATTTAAATTTATGGAATTCAGAGAGGGTCACTATCATAGGGTATCCTTTGAAAAGTTCAAGCTTGAACAACCTACAGATATAAACAGGGGTTCTGTATAAGTCTGGGCAGTGAACTCAACTCCGCTTCACGTAGCGGCAAGCGCAAGCGAGGAAAATCCACCTTCTGGCAAGATTTTTCCTTGTTCGCGATGGCCAACATGAAGTTGGCGATCGCCAGCATGGAAAATCAACCTCCCAGCGAGATTTCTCAACGCGGGCGTTCAGATTTCTCATTGCGAGTGGTCGCGTATGCTCGCAACCGCTCGCCTTGAGAAATTATCGTTCGCGTTGGGAAAGCTGCTGCTCGAGTGAAAATCTACTCAAGCAGCAGAAAGGAAGCAGCACCCACTTGCACTGTGTATGGTGCCGTTCGCGATGAGTGAACAGTGCGGACAAGCATTTGGGACTGAAAATCATAATGAACAGCATTTATCTAACGCACTCCGCCGCTTGCGAAGCTCCGCGTAGCGCGGCGGAGCTTGGAGCTCTGCGAACTCCGCCCAGGCTTAGTTCTGCATCTAGCTAAGGAGATTTTTTCGCTAACACCACTGATGTCTCAGGTTAATAGGTGAGTAGGGTATTTGGGCACACTTCAGAAAACAACTCAGGAGATCCATTAAGTAAGTACCCAAACTAGAACGCTGGTAGTGCCATGTCATACGGTTTCTACTTTCTCTGGAAGACTGTGCGTTTGGGAAATATAAGCTTCAAAACTATGTGGGTGAAAGAAGTGACCCATTTAGGGCCACTCGGGTCACTAATGACCACCTCTCAGCATTCCATACCAAATGAAGAGTCGGTTAGGCAGTAGAGAATACAAACCAATATCTGTTTATTAATATACACTCAGAGCGGAGCCCAGTCTGCCCAGTCGCTAGGAGTGCTGCAAAGAGGACAGAAATTAATAAGCATAAAGATACATTATGTACATTTCGTAACTGGGCTAAAACACGCCCACAGTGGAATTTTCCAGGCAGGTGCAGCTAAACATTGAAAGACAGAAAAAACGATTCAGCGCTCCTATCTTACACAAAGTTGCATGATCCAAGGTCATTCCATCTGGAGCCCGCACCAGACACGGGGGAGAAAGCTATGCGCTGACATGAACAGTGTGCTCATTACTGAAACAAAACCCTTGTGAAGAATCGAAACTCAGAGAGAGGCTATTCTCGGAACTATACTAGATCAGTTTCAAACAGCCTAAAATGGCGCCCAAATAGTAAATGATGCAGCGAATGCTAACTTACATAGGGCAATGCGCAAACATGTACATTTCTATTCTAACAGACCCTCCTTTTAGCATGAGCTAAAACACTTTCTAACAGCAACAAGCAGAACAAACCTCAAACAATAAAAAAATCACAACGATGAACAATTAGGAGCATTCCATGTCATCAACATCAGGAAGTGAAGCAGTGAGGAGGGAAGAATTCTCAAAAATGCCCTCGTCTATATTCATGATATCCTCAATATCTTTATGGGTCATCATGATTGCGGCATTTGTGTCATGAATTGATATTTTCTTTTTGGGCATGATAAGGGAAGTACAATAAGAACACCAAAAGGGAAGACACTGAACAAAAATACAGCAAAGAACCAATACAACTATGAGATAAATGACTTTTTCGAGAACCCAGCCCCAGCTGCCAAAAAGGGACCAACTCCAATTCCCACTTTCCATTCCTTTGACAGGATATCTAAGATGTGTTTAGTAATATTCTTCTCCATATTTTTGATCCCGATTATGCACTGTTCATCCACGACCATGCATACACCACCACTCTCAGCTAAAATAAAATCAACTGCATATCTGGTCTGTTCTGAATATATTCGCATACTCTCCAACTGAGTGGTGATGTCACGCAAAGCTGCTACTGTGGTATTAGACAGAATCTGCAGCTTACATCCAAAATATTCTCTAGCTTTCTCACCCCTGGCCATGGAAGTGCCACCTAATGTGAAAATGGAAGAAAGGATATATCCAAAAGTAATCTCAATACTATAATTATTGACCTCTATACCGGTCACTCCCTCACAGAATTCTTTTGTGAGAGTTCTTTTAACCCAGCGTACATTAGGCTTAGCATATTTACAGGGCACACCCAAGGGCAATACCATCCCAAGAGCTACGTCGTCTGTACCATTATGGACGTTGGAACAGGTACAGTTAGACAAGAAGTAAAACCCTGGGTGTGCATAGATCAGCCCCTCATAGTCCACTGCTGCATATCTAGAATTCATTCCAAAAGTGTTCGGATCCTTATCATTCACTAGGGGGATTGTATTTTTATATATCACTATTCCAGAACAGTTGATATACAAAGAAGTGTCAGTGCTATTCAAAATAGGGCAACAAGCAGGATAATAACCAGACTCCCAGGTAACTATCAATTCCTTATAGTGCCAACCCACCAATGTAACATTCTGTTCTTCCATATAAAAATTATCGCAATATGTATTGTTATCACAACCTGGATAATCCATTCCCAATGGTTTTCTATAATATAGACAAGTACCTGGTAGCCGAAACCAAAAACTCCTTTCACTTCTGTAAATTGCGGTGGGCGAGTATATGTATAATTTACAAGTGACAATGGGTGTGCAGTCCATAAGCTAGTGACAGATTCAGTGGGGTAACAAGCTATCCCTTCTCCGAAGAATCGCTTATGTGTTTCTATACATACATTACTCGGGGCTGTTCTTTTATTTCTTTTCAGGGAGATAACCTTGCCCTTGTTGCGCAGAGGCATAGTTTGATCATTTTCCAAGACCCATGACACTCCACACAATATTATTATCAGAAAAAACCAACAGAACAACACATGTTATTTTCCTTTTTCGTGTCCACAACATATCATGCTGGGAGACAAGAATCATTGGTTGCTCTTCCTCAGCAACCTTTCTACCAAAGGGATGCATAGCGTATAATAAAAAGGGGCCAAAATGCAAAAACATATGCAAATTCCCAGTTTCTGTCAGTGCCTCACTGGTACAGGCTCCTGTTGTCCATAATTTGGCGCTCTTGGGCACCGGTGGTGGAGCTTGCTCTGTCCTTAGCTCTTTTACTGTATCCCACGTCGATCCAGATGGTATACCTTCAAGGTATACTTCAGTCTTCCCTAAGTAATGTTCAAACAACTAAGATAAAGTAAACTGAAAATTCTCTACTAGTTTCTGTTAATTCCGTTGGTACTGTAACTCAGTACTGGCTACATTACGCAGTCCATCCCTAATCTTTTTTCTCCTTAGACTCAATACCCCTCAGCCGAGGGCGCAAATTGTACCTGGTAGACCCAGGCACTGTGTGATCAATGAACAAAGACTCTTGGATAGCTCGTATTTCTGGGGGAACAGCCTCATTTAAAGCATCCTCGTTTTCTTTATCCGTCTGCGTCCAAGTTAACTGGGCGTCGCTGAAAGGAGCAAACCTGGGCACCTGCTCGCACCCCATGTCCCCTATACCGTCTTTGACCCACTGATCATATGGTAACGCCAGAGGAATCCTCCAACAGTGGGTGGCGTGTACCCAGTTCTTTCGATCAGCAACCTTTACAGCTGTTCGTGGCACCAATAAAAGCTGTTCAGGACCTTTCCAGCGTGGTTCCAAATTTTTCTTCCTCTGGAAGTTTCGAAGTAGGATATAGTCACCAGGCTGGATGTCGTGGCCGGGTCCCTCTGGTGTAGAAGGTAGGGACTCCCGCACCTGTTGGTGAATAGAACGTAAATCTTCTGTTAACTGGCCATGGTAATCAAGCAACACAGGATACTCAATATCAGAGTACTTACGGGGACACGGGACGCCCCAGACATTTGCCAGATCCCCAAACACGACATAAGGAGACAATCATGTCCTAGAATGAGCTGTTGACAAAAGAGCTAATGGTAAAGCATCTGGCCATTTTAACCCTGTTGTCTCCTGGATTTGTGCCAATTTCAGTTTGAGAGTACCATTGTACTTCTCAACCAAACCTGCTGACTGTGGATGATTTGGCAGCATGAAATTTTTGCTTTACATGTAGACCTTCACAAATCAATTGAATCACTTTCGCATTAAAATGACTTCCGTTATCACTCCAGATAATTTGGGGCAAGTCGAAACAAGAAAAGAACTCCTTAAGGAGTACCTTTGCAGTCGTAATGGCTGTGTTATCTTTAGTGGGGTAAGCCTCAACCCATTTGCTGAATGCACATACAACCACCAAAGCATACTTAAGATTGTTATATCTCTCTAATTCTATATAATCCATTTGCAGGACTTCAAAAGGAAAAGTGGGTGGTGCAAATTTACCAGGTGGTGTCGGGGTACCATTCCCTGGATTATGCATCATGCAAACCATACAGAACTTTACTAAATGCGCAGCTGTCCTGGAAATATTGTCATTCTGCCTTACAAGGGCTAACAATTTACAAATGCCTTTTATACTAATATGAGCTGGACCATGTGCCATAGTAACCACGGGAAGAACATATGCATCTGGCAACATCCACCTCTGTTTCCCTGATTTATCGATCCAACATCCTTCCTCGCTCAACTGTGCTGTATTCTCCTGCCATATTGCTAATTCTTCTATCGTGGCTTCACTTTGTATCTCCTTTACACTCTCAAGGGTATTTTCAAAAATAACAACTTCGGGAACCCACCTAGCTGGACCTGCTACGAACATGCGTTTCATCTTTGTTCGGGCCGTTACCTCAGCTGTCTGATCTGCAAAAGCATTTCCTCTATCCACATCATCTGTAACCTTCCTGTGGGCACTACACTTAATTATGGCCAATTTCCCGGGAGCGTTAAAGCAGACAAAAGCCTCAATATTAGGTGCCCATGCTGAATCTTGGTGCCATGAGAGGTAAGAAACCCTCTCTCTGCCCAAAGCCGGCCAAAATTATGGGCAACCCCAAATGCGTACTGGCTGTCAGTATAAATATTGACAACCAGTCCTTCACTCAGTTTGCAAGCTCGAATAAGGGCAGCGAGCTCAGCAGCTTGGGCCGACTGATAAGGGACCCATGATGTCTCTACCACTGTACACAACATAGGAATAGCGTAAGCTGCAGTGGTGGTGCCATCTGGTAATTTAAAACAAGAGCCATCGACATAAAGCTCTCCTTGGGGGTCAGATACAGGAACATCAGTCAGGTCTACCCGTACCTTCGTCTCTTCTTCCATCCAGAAGATACAATTATGTTTGTCGACTGCATCATTCTCAGAAGTGCCCGTATTTGTGTCTGCTTTTCTCTCCCCATTTTCCCTTCTGTACCCCTCGCTGCCCCATTTGCATTGTGCCCGTATTTGTGTCTGCTTTTCTCTCCCCATTTTCCCTTCTGTACCCCTCGCTGCCCCATTTGCATTGTGCCCGTATTTGTGTCCGTTTTCTCTCCCCTTTTTCCTTTTGTGCCCCCGCTGCCTCTCGCCATTCCCGCCGCTGCGTCCCTGCGGCCCCGCCCCCTGTCTGCCCATTCGCTGACCCTGCCTCCCGCCTCCCAGCTGCTCCTCCCTCCCACCTCCCCATAAATGGCGGCCGCTGCGCGGTGAGGAGAGCGACCCTTGACCTTGCCAGGTAGGTCGCTCCCCCACCACACAGCTCCGCCTGTGTTGGCCGCCCGCTGCTGCTGCTGGTAAGATCGCCGTTCCGCTTGTGGCCTCGGTGCCCGCATTTCTTGCTTGTCTCCCCTTTTCCTTCTGTACCCCTCGCTGCCCCATTTGCATTGTGCCCGTATTTGTGTCTGCTTTTCTCTCCCCATTTTCCCTTCTGTACCCCTCGCTGCCCCATTTGCATTGTGCCCGTAATTGTGTCTGCTTTTCTCTCCCCATTTTCCCTTCTGTACCCCTCGCTGCCCCATTTGCATTGTGCCCGTATTTGTGTCTGCTTTTCTCTCCCCATTTTCCCTTCTGTATCCCTCGCTGCCCCATTTGCATTGTGCCCGTATTTGTGTCTGCTTTTCTCTCCCCATTTTCCCTTCTGTACCCCTCGCTGCCCCATTTGCATTGTGCCCGTATTTGTGTCTGCTTTTCTCTCCCCATTTTCCCTTCTGTACCCCTCGCTGCCCCATTTGCATTGTGCCCGTATTTGTGTCTGCTTTTCTCTCCCCATTTTCCCTTCTGTACCCCTCGCTGCCCCATTTGCATTGTGCCCGTATTTGTGTCTGCTTTTCTCTCCCCATTTTCCCTTCTGTACCCCTCGCTGCCCCATTTGCATTGTGCCCGTATTTGTGTCTGCTTTTCTCTCCCCATTTTCCCTTCTGTACCCCTCGCTGCCCCATTTGCATTGTGCCCGTATTTGTGTCCGTTTTCTCTCCCCTTTTTTCCTTTTGTGCCCCCGCTGCCTCTCGCCATTCCCGCCGCTGCGTCCCTGCGGCCCTGCCCCCCTGTCTGCCCATTCGCTGACCCTGCCTCCCGCCTCCCAGCTGCTCCTCCCTCCCACCTCCCCATAAATGGCGGCCGCTGCGCGGCTGCGCCGCTGGCGCACCGAAGGCGCGCCTAAGGCAAGCCCGTCTGCGCCCGTCCGTGCCTGGACCGCGCCCAGCGCCAAACCCCTGGCCCCCGCAGCAGCCAACCCACCCACCGGACTTACGACACCGCCACCCTCAACGCACTCAACACCGGCCGTACCCCCGGCTGCCACCGTGCCACCCCAGGTCGCACCCACGGACCCTTCGGCTGCCAATCCTGCAAGTTCTCCTGCCTCCGGACCTGCACCGCACCCGCCAAGCCGAGCACCAGCAGCAACCACCTGAAGTGCATCCTGCTCAACACCCGCTCCGTCCACAGACACGCCGTGGAACTTTGGAACCTGCTCGACTCCACATCACCAGACGTCGCTTTCCTCACGGAAACATGGATGAACGCCTCCTCAGCGCCCGACATCGCCATCGCCATCCCGGACGGATACAAGATCACCCGAAGGGACCGCGCCAACCAGACCGGAGGAGGCATCGCCATCGTCCACAAGAACACCATCCGCATCACGACCAACTCCGACGACACCTTCACAGCCGGCGCACACCTGCACTTCCAGATACACACCGACCCCAAGACCACCCTCAGAGGCACCCTCATCTACAGACCCCCAGGACCACGCACACAATTCAGCGAAGACATCGCCGACCTCATCAGCCCGCACGCCCTCCCTCGGCTGACTACATCCTCCTTGGGGACCTCAACTTCCACCTAGAGAACAACAACGATCGCAACACCACCACCCTGCTGGACAACCTCGCCAACCTCGGACTCAAGCAACTGGTGACCACCCCACACACCACGCTGGCCACACGCTTGACCCCGTCTTCTCCTCCAGCAAGGACATCTCCTTCAGCCACACCACCGGACTCCACTGGACAGACCACAGCTGCGTCCACTTCAGCTTCAGCAGGATCCCCACGCACCACCACCCGCAACAGTTTCCGCGCAGAAGCTGGAACAAGATCACCACCGACCAACTCACCACATCCCTGAGCCAGAACCCTCCCGCCAGCTCAACGAACCCCAACCAAGCCGCCAGCAACCTCACAAGATGGATCACCAACTGCGCAGACGACCTCGCCCCATTGAAGACCCCCCAGTCAGACCCGGCAACAAGAAAGCATCCTGGTTCACCGACGAACTCAAGAAATCCAAGAAGAACTGCCGGGCCCTCGAGAAAGCATGGCGCAGAGACCCGACTGCAGACAACATGACCACCCTCAAGCACGCCACCCGAAAACACCACCAGCTGATCCACACCACCAAGAAAACCGCATTCAAGGAACGACTGGACAACAACGCCCACAACAGCAAGGAACTCTTCACCATCGTCAAAGAACTCTCGAACCCCAGCGCCGGAAACAACGACATCACTCCCTCGCAAGACCTCTGCAACTCGCTCGCCTCGTTCTTCCACAGCAAGATCGCAGACATACACAACAGTTTCAGCACACAGCCGACGTACCCTACGACCGTTCCAACGTCCCCCACCTCCACCCTCCGAGCCTGGACCCCGATCAACACCGAAGACACTATCCGCACGATGAACTCCATCCACTCCGGATCACCAACCGACCCCTGCCCTCACCACGTCTTCAACAAGGCCGACGCCGTCATCGCACCCCACCTCCGGGACATCATCAACACCTCCCTCGAACACCGCCACCTTCCCAGAGAGCTGGAAGCACGCCGAACTCAGCGCCCTACTGAAGAAACCGTCGGCGGATCCCACCGACCTCAAAAACTACCGCCCCATCTCGCTCCTTCCTTTTCCTGCCAAAGTCATCGAGAAGACCGTCAACAGACAACTGGCTGCCTTCCTCGAGACGAATGGATCCCTCGACCACTCGCAGTCCGGCTTCCGGGCCAACCACAGCACCGAGACCGCCCTCATCGCAGCCACCGACGACATCCGAGCCCTGCTCGACAACGGGGAAACAGCGGCCCTCATCCTCCTGGACCTCTCCGCAGCGTTCGACACAGTCTGCCACCGCACCCTAGTGCAACGCCTGAACAACGTCGGAATCCAAGAGAAGGCACTGGAGTGGATCATCTCCTTCCTCGCCGGAAGAACCCAGAGAGTCCGCCTCCCCCGTTCAGTTCCGAGGCCACCGAAGTCATCTGCGGCGTACCACAAGGATCATCACTCAGCCCCTCCCTCTTCAACGTCTACATGAGCCCCCTCGCAGCCATCGCACGCCAACACAACCTCAACATCATCTCCTACGCCGACGACACCCAGCTGATCCTCTCCCTCACCAACGACCCCACAACCGCCAGAACCAACCTACATGAAGGGATGAAGGACGTAGCCGAGTGGATGAGGAACAGCCGCCTGAAACTGAACTCAGATAAGACGGAAGTCCTCATCCTAGGATCATCATCCTCCGCCTGGGACGACTCCTGGTGGCCCCCTGCCCTGGGCAACGCACCCAAACCAACAGACCACGCACGCAACCTGGGCTTCATCCTGGACTCCTCCCTCTCAATGACCCGACAAGTCAACGCCGTCTCCTCGTCTTGCTTCAACATCCTACGCATGCTGCGCAAGATCTTCCGGTGGATCCCCACCGAAACCAGGAAGACGGTCACCCAGGCCCTCGTCACCAGCCGACTGGACTACGGCAACTCCCTCTACGCCGGAACCACAGCCAAACTTCAAAAAGACTCCAACGCATCCAGAACGCCTCAGCTCGACTCATCCTGGACATCCCCCGACACAGCCACATCGCCGGACACCTGAGAGACCTGCACTGGCTCCCCGTCAGCAAGAGAATCACGTTCCGACTCCTCACCCACGCACACAAAGCTCTCCACAACCAAGGCCCCAGATACCTCAACGACCGTCTGACCTTCTACACTCCCACCCGCCAGCTACGATCGACCAACCACGCCCTCGCCGCCGTCCCCCGCATCCGAAGAGCCACAACGGGAGGAAGATCCTTCTCCTACCTGGCTGCCAAGACGTGGAACTCCCTACCCATCCACCTCCGCCTTACCCAAGACCACCTCTCCTTCAGGAAGCAACTCAAGACCTGGCTGTTCGAACAGTAGCGGACCCCCCCCCCTAGCGCCTTGAGACCCTCCGGGTGAGTAGCGCGCTATACAAATGCTTGATTGATTGATTGATTGAGAAGGGAGGGGTAGTAACGTGGCTGCGTTCAGAGTAGCACATCTCTTAATAGTAATATGCTTAGCAAACAATGTCAATTCATAGCCAGTAAGATGTGCACTGGTGAGGTGCTGTGTCTTTGTCTTATTCAAAAGGGTATCCACAGCATGGGGTACCATAACTGTGAGGTCAGTATCAAGTACGAGTCCAGCCGATTGTCTGATCGAAGTGGCCACAGCAGCGACCGCTCTCAGACAACTTCGGAGGGCCCTTGCGACAGGATCAAGCACAGCAGAAAAATAAGCACACGGTCTTTGCTTATCCCCAAACTTTTGTGTTAAGACAGAAAGCGCGCAACCAGCCATCTCGTGGACATAGAGCACAAACGATTTACTATAGTTAGGTGTGCAAAGCACTGGAGCTGAACAAAGCGCAGTTTTCAATTGCTCAAAAATATTGCTGGCATTCAGGCATCCAAGTCAAAGGCTCATGCACTGCTTTCGTTGTTAAGGTTTGATTAGTAGCGAGTAATTAGGTATCCAGTGGCGACAGTAGGAAGTGATACCTATAAGGGAGGCGGTGGATAGGGGAGGTAAGGCAGCCCTAGTTATGTTAGACCTGTCTGCGGCCTTTGATACGGTCCATCACGATGTCTTGATGGACCGTTTGCTGGCATGTGGGGTCCAAGGCAAAGCATGGGAACTCCTGAAATCCTTTCTGATGTTTAGATCCCAAACTGTGGCACTGGGTGAATTCCATTATAAATCTTTCTCTCTGCCTTGCGGAGTGCCACAGGGGTCTTCGCTTAGCCCCACTCTTTTTAACGTATATGTATCCTCCATAGCTTCTCTAATTGGTTCCTTTGGCTTCAGCCTGACATCGTATGCAGACGACACACAAATTGTGGAGGCTCTGCGGCCTGGTCAGGCAGCAGGAATCGATAACCGGTTCCATGATTGCATGGCAGCAATTGGGAGATGGATGTCACAAAACTGCCTAAAATTGAACTCAGGAAAGACTGAGGTCATCCTATTTGGAAATGATCCTAACTTCTGGACCCCAACTTGGTGGCCAGAAGCAATGGGGACTCTTCCGACTCCCACCAGGAAAGTGAAAAACCTAGGAGTCATAATTGATGAGAAACTTAACTTTGGCGATCAGATCAACGCAGTGGCATCATCTACTTTCTTTACAATAAGAATGATTAAGAAAGTTCTCCCCTTCCTGCCGGCTGATAGCCAGCGGACTGTAGTCTCTGCACTTATTATATCCAGACTTGATTATTGTAATAGACTTTATTTAAACATACAGGAAAGTTTTTTGAATAAGTTGCAACTGCTGCAAAATGCGGCAGCAAGGCTGTTTACTGGCACTCCCAAATTTGCCCCTATTTCTAAGGAAATTAAAAAACTGCATTGGTTGCCGGTTAGGAAACGGGTGTACTTTAAAGCTCTCTGCACCGTCTATAAGGCCCTACATGGCATAGGCCCAGACTACTTGAAATGGCAAATGCGGTCATACGTACCCAGAAAAACCCTTCGCTCCTGTGGAGCCAAGTTGGTGATAGTACCACCCATTAAAAAAGCTTCATGGGGTGGGAAAAGCTTTACGGTGTGCGCAGCAAAGGCCTGGAATGATCTTCCCCTATATTTGAGAAAGGCTCCGGACCTCCTTACTTTTCGGAGGGGATTGAAAACGTGGTTGTTTACTCTATAACGTTGCCTCCCATCTTAATTCTCAGAGAATAGTGGTTAGCGCCAGGACACCTTCGGGTAATTGCTGCGCTTTAGAAATAGCTATAACATAACATAACATAACATATAAACGCGTGCACATCTTTTTGATTTAGTGGAACGGGCGTTTTAACAATGGTACTAACACGCTCAGGGGTCAACTTCCTACCCTCCTTCAACAGCAGGTGACCTAAATTGGTGACCTCCTGTCGACAATACTGAAATTTGGAAAGGGAAACTTTATGACCATGGTAATTTCACTGTGCTGTCTTTGCAACCTTGTTCCGTATCAGAAGCAATGAGTAGGTCATAGACATACTGAACTAATACATTACCTGGAGGAAGCAATAGTAAATCCAACTGACTTTTTAATGCCTGACTATAAATACTAGGACTCTCTGTATAGCCCTGAGGAGCGCAACAGAATCTAAAGCTTCTACCAGCCAGTGTGAACCCAAACAAATACCTACTGTCGGGATGGATAGGAATACTAAAGAAAGCATTTTTCAAGTCAATAACAGAAAACAATTAAGCAGTAGAAGGAATAATTGTCGAAAGCGTAGTAATATCGGGAACTACCGGGAACTGTGGAACTACTATTTTATTAATCTCACGCAAAACAATCACAAAACGATAAACATCATCAGTATCTTCAGAAGAGCCTGAGGATGTCCTTTTAAGAATCGGAAGAATAGGACTGTTACAAATGTTGGCAGATGTTTCTTCAACTACTCCCTTTTGTATCAAATCCTTAATAATTTGAAGAAGAGCCCGTTCTCCTGCCTGCAGTATCTTATACTGAGGGATGCGAGCCAAAACAGCATGATCTTTAACCTGTATAGAAACTTGTGGTATATGCAACAGCCCTACATCCGTGTCACCTGTTGTCCATAAAGTGGGTGGTACTTCAGCAAATTCAGCTGGGAGGGGTGCATCCTGAGACAAACACTGTTTAGCACTCACATCCGGACCCATAGTAATATAGACACCCGCAGGAGACCAATAGATAGTAGCATGCAACTTCTTCAACAAATCCAGGCCCATCAAATTTTTGCCACAATTGGATGTCAACAAAAACGGAGATTCCACAGTTAAAGGACCAAGAGTCAATGTAAGGGGGCGTGAGATCGGGCTGACAACCGGTACACCTGAAAAACCTACCAAAACATTATTGTGGCCAGACAGGGCCGCCCCGGGGACCATTTGTCGAGAAACAGAACTCTTTGTCCCACCTGTATCCACCAAAAATTCCTTAGTCGAGCCTTGCAAATCTGCTGTGACATAAGGACTACGCTGATCTACAGGTATCTGAACTGGTCCCCCACCCTGTCCCTGGCTATCCTAGCTATAAGACATACCTGTCACCTCATCCATATCATAATCATCATGATAATAGTGTCCGTCCCTGGGGTCATCAAAATAATTATTATCAGAGCGACCCTGCGAAACTACAGCATTCTGAGCTCTGTCAGTTCCACAGCCTCTCCCACCGGAACCTCAACCTCTAGGAGACGCAACATTCTGTAAAAGCACAGGGCACTGGCTATGCCAATGACCTTCCTCCTTACAAAACGCACACTGGTTCGGCCCCAAAGGTGTCCTGGAAGGCTGCCTGCTGGTACGTGGAAGCTGTCTGGAAGGACCAGCTTGTCCCCTATTATTGCCCCTAAAGGCTAGCTGCAGCAGCACCTTTGTCTTTAGATCTTTCTGTTTCTTATCAGTCTTATCTTTCTCTTCCTGATTGCGATGTACATAATATTGGGCCATATTCAAAATAACAGAGGGGGAAGACGTAGACCAAGTACTTTCAGACACTTGCAAACAAGTCATTATCTCAGGAAGAAGATTAGTAACAAACCTGTCCACAAACAAACAGACTCCCCTTTCAGTGGACATATCCTGCCAACTGTAATCCAGAAATGTATCTTCAAACCGAGTAAAGAAGTCAGACACACTCTCATCCTTCTTCTGTCAACAAACCATCAACCTATCCCAACTAACCTTCTTAGGTGGAATAAGAGTGTGCATGTAAGTAATATTACGACCAGGCAAAGCAAGTATCTCTGCACGGGGCTTATCTCCTGGCTTTCTTTCCTGATCCCATCCTTTAATCACATCCCATGTACCACCCAATTCTGCAACATGGTCTTGAGTATGCACCTGCCGCCAGATGTCAACCGGAACAAGAAGAACAAAAAACATTTTAATATCAGCAAGAGTCATTACAGTAAAAGAATCAGCCTCTGTTAATTCTTCATAATAAGCTGTGGGATTTTTCCTAGGGTCGGGCAGGGTAGCCTTAAGGGCTAAAACCTCACTCCTTTTCCACGGAGTATAGACCCATTGCTCCTGGAAGCGAGCAGCTATGGCTGCTCTAGTGACATTACCAAGCTGATCCGTTAACGCAGGAATTTCTGGATGATATATTGGATGAACCTCACTCAGTGGGAACTGAGTAATTGTAGTGGGACTCCTTTCAAACTCGATAGGAAACTATGGTATTAATATTTGCGAGTACCTGTCCTGGGGCTAAATCAGCAATATGAACACGATCTTTAATATCAAATAACACTTGTGGAGCCTCAATTTTAATATGTGTGCGCCAGAGATTGATCAATGTAGCAGACATATATTGGAGAACATGCTGCTGTAGAAAAGGCTCAAACTCAAACACAGCCTGCCAAATATATTCAGCACTATAAACTGGATTACTAGCCCACTTCATAGCCTGTCGGGCTAACACCTCCTTCTTTCTTATCATCCCCTACTCCAGAACACACAAACAGACCCATCTGTTCCCTGAATTTCGTCCAATCTCTATACTCGAACTCACGTACTGGCGTCTCAGCATTCAAAGGTATCGGAGGATGAAAAACCATAGAAGGAGAAACAACAGAAGTAACAGGTACAATCGCTGCTGACGCTTGCACCGGAGGAGAAAGAACAGAAGATACAGGTGTTAAAACAGTAGATGTCCTAGAAGTCACAGTTGTCAAAGATGGCGAGGACAAAGAAGGAGCAGGAGGTGCCATAGCCAAAGCTGTTGAAACAACAGCCGTAGATACGGAAACAGTGGAAGCAGATGAAACAGGCTGCTGTGGCTGTAAGGGAACAGTGGGATATATCCTCTGTGGGGCATAAGGAGGCAGAGGTCGAGTGTCTAACAGCTCCTCCACAAAAGAATCATTTTCCTCTTTAGTCAAATGAGATTTATCAATGTGTAATCGAAACATCCTATCTTCACATTCAACCCCTGCCTCCTGTTTTTCTCTATCATATGCTACAGCTTTCTACATCAATGTTTGCATTTTCCTCTTCCATGCATCTCTTTCCATCTTCAACCGTCTCTGTCTAGCCTCCTTCTGCCAAGTTTGAAGAGAATCAAACATCGACTGCCTACTCCGTCTCATAAACAACTGCTCCTGTAAAAACTCAATCTTTTGTTCATCAAAAGTGCCCGTCAATGGCCACTGCAACTCAGCATTGTCCCTAGTATATTTGTGCCATACTGTACTAATCATAATAGGGCCAAGGCCATGTTTCACATACATATCAAAATTAGGGCTGCCTTCAGGAGGCGCAGGTTGAGCTTCTTCCAATCTAGCACCTGCAGAACAACAACGACAACACAAATTCCAAACTTTGCTAAAACCAGGCATTTTGAAAAGGAAAACAAGTTTGTTGTTTTTACCTGGCAAAGTAGTTGCAAGTACTACATCCAGAGGTCTGGGACAAACTTTCATATAAATTCAAGGTGTTTCCTTAGAACGTACCAAACTCAAGCCCAAACGGTACCATATCCACAAAGAAAAAAAAGAAACTCACCTGATATCAGTAGCACAAACGAACCAGTTCTCCACTGCCGACTCTTCAGACCAAACGGTCATATCCAAGTGTTTCACCGTTCAGAACTCCAGTCGGGATGACCACTGGGAGAGGCACCGTCCGGCAGGACAGAAGGGGCAGCTGCGAGCAATAGAAACTCTTTGTGCAGGGATCCCTTAACCGTCAGTCCGACCCGACGATGTCCTCGACCTCCCCCCCGTCTGCCGAAAGGGGATGGCTCAATCACCCGAAGGAGTCCCTGTTTGGGTGCCAACTGAAGGAAGTGACCCGTTTAGGGCCACTCGGGTCACTAATGACCACCTCTCAGCCTTCCATACCAAATGAAGAGTCGGTTAGGCAGAAGAGGATACAAACCAATATCTGTTTATTAATATACACTCAGAGAGGAGCCCAGTCTGCCCAGTCGCTAGGAGTGCTGCAGAGAGGACTGAAATCGACAAGCATAAAGATACATTATGTACATTTCATAACTGGGCTAAAACACGCCCACAGTGGAATTTTCCAGGCAGGTGCAGCTAAACAGTGAAATACAGAAAAAATGATTCAGTGCTCCTATCTTACACAAAGTTGCATGATCCAAGGTCGTTCCATCTGGAGCCCGCCACCAGACACGGGGGAGAGGGCCTCTATCTAGTGAGAAAGCTATGCATTGACATGAAAAGTGTGCTCATTACTGAAACAAAACCCAAGTGAAGAAGCGAAACTCAGAGAGAGGCTTTTCTCTGAATTATACTAGATCAGTAGATCAGTTTAGAGCAGCCAAAAATTATGCCCAAATAGAAAATGGCGCAGCGAATGCTAACTTACATAGGGCAAAGCACAAACATGTACATTTCTATTCTACTATGGGACTGAGTCCGCGCATATTATCAGAATATGTTCACCTGGTTACTGGCTAGCTCAGAGTGCGGAATCTAAGCCCATAACCTGATAGGGCACAGGATGGTGTCTACAACTTCGGATCATGATTGATCACTGGCATTGATTATATGTAAACACAAGGAGATGTCCAGGGAAGACCTGGCTTGGCAGTTCGGGCTGGAATGTTCCCATGAGGAACAGAGTCAAGACTGATTTGCATATGGCTAGGTCTGAACTGGGGTGGCGAAGTGAGCTAAAAAATTATGATGGATTCAACCCAGATCTAATAGTGACTGGGGGTGACTGTCTGAAAAATGTCAGTGCTCCGTCCATCATCTCCTGGTGTTTGCTTTGTTCGCCCTAAGTTGGCAGGGTATGCCCAGACGTGGGTCCCTTGCTCACTTTACCACGGGATTCAAGCTAGCCTGGCTGATGAGGGGTGTTACCCAGAAACCGGTCCCAGGATGCTTGTTTCCGGTACAGCGAAGTCCTGGCTTGGCAGTTCGGGCTTGACTGTTCCCTTGAGGAACAGGATCAAGACTGATTTGCATATGGCTAGGTCTGAATTGGGGTGGCGAAGTGAGCTAAAGAATGATGATGGATTCAACCCAGATCTAATAGTGACTGGGGGTGAGTGTCTGAAAAGTTTCAGCGCTCCGTCCATCATCTCCTGGTGTTTGATTATAGGTGTAAATGTAATTGTAATCCGACCTAATGCTTCCTATCCTAATAAGCATAGGATGTACTAATCTACCAGAATACCTTAGAGTGGTCTAACTCCCCATTTACCTGCGGCCATGTGTTATTGGGTAGCTAGTCTCGCAAAAGAATTCAAGCATGAGGCAAGCATTGACAATCCATTGAGATGCTCCTCTTTCTAAACAAAGGCTGCTATAGGTAATATAATAAATTTGACCCATTTTTTTCATGCCTGAGTTCTGGTCCTCCTGTCATTGTTGATTCTATCCATCCAGAGCTGTTGCCAAACAGACAACAAAAAACTACATGTGGTGCAGTGTATTAAGTCCCTGTACAGGATGTTCAACGGCCTGATAATGTACCTACGAAGAAGTGTAACTGTAAGCAAAACCATTTCTGGGTACTTTATCTCATGAGGCCACTCAAGCAAATGTGTGTTCAGTGGCTGCTGCTACAGAAAAGGATGGTTGGGTGGGGGAATAAAAAAATAAAAAAGTTCACTTACCTGATTAGGGCTGCAGTTTCTCCTCTGTCCTCTTCTCTTCCTGGCTCCCAGCAGCACAGAGGCTCCCCTAAGCCAATTATGACGCTAATGTCACCAGCATAACAGGAGTGCTGTGATTGGTCTGAGTGTACACGTTGAAATTGGCTATACTCCTAATTGGAAAATTTAATCTACCTGTAATACCCTAGTATAAGGTACAAAGTACACTCAGTGAATCCTGTAAATTAAATGTCACTAGCGGACGGCAGCACCATTTGCGCAAACCACTACTGTGACACTGCAAACAAAATGCAGGACTACCATTGGAGCCTGGCTGCGCAGAATTAAAACTGCAAGTTTGACCTGTCAAGACAGCCCCTTTTGACTGCTTAAATCTTCCTTTTAAATATTAATAAGTCACCCCTTAGGAGGCCTTACTGTCCATTGGATATAGTGCATAGTGTTTAAAAGTAGGACATAATTAAGTTTAATATTAGTCATATTACAGTAAATAGGCCCCAAAGCTATTTCCAACCCTAACAGGGTTGGGCATTTAATAATGTTAGCCCCAGCTTGAAAATTAACTACAAATGTAATTCTTCAAATTTGTAAAATATATATATTACAAGCTTAATACACTGGTGAAGTCAAATTCGTAATAAATATTTTGGAAAAGGTATTTTTAGAAAGTTCCCTGTTCCCCTGTCTAAAGCCTCTGGAGGCCAATTTGCATGAGATGAGCTCCAACTGTCACCTGGCAGCTGATTAGCCCCCTTGATGAGGTGTGAAAATAGCCCCTAGAGCAGAACAAAGGCCCTGGGTGTGGGGAGGTGTTTTGTTTCTCTGTCAGAATGACCATCTGTGCTGTGTCCAGGAACTTTATTAACTTCAGAGAGGCCTACTGACCTCTCGGAAGCCTTTGACACAGTATTCCACCAGACGCTGATTGAAAGACTCCACCACATTGGCATCCAAGGAGATGCACTCAGAATGATCACTTCCTCCCTCACTGGTAGAACAAAGAGGGTTCGCCTACCACCTACCACCTTTCACCTCCAAACCCAAGGATATCATCTGCGGTGTCCCCAGGGCTCATCCTTCAGCCCCATGCTCTTCAATGCATATATGACCTCGATGGCTAACATCGTCAAAGCGCACTATCTCAACATAATACCATACATATACGACACCCAACTCATCCTCTCACTCACCGATGACTTCACCACCACCAGGATCAACTTCCACAGATGCATGACAAGTATCGCAAATGGATGAAGAACAACTGCTTGAAGCTGAACACAGACAAGACAGAAGTACTGATCTTCGGCAACAACACATTTTATGGCTCCTGGTGGCTTTCCAACTTATGACCCACACCCACTCCCGCAGATCATGCCAGGAACCTCGGAATTATCCTTGATGACAAGCTCACCATTAAATTAAATCACAGATAAATGTTGTCACCTGCGTACTCACCCTACGCATGCTTTGTAAGATCTTCTAGTGACTACCCACACATACGAGACTCACCCTGACACAGGCCATAATTACAGGCCGACTGGACTATGGCAATGCTGTCTACATAGAAATCGCTGCACACCTCCTACAGAGACTTCAAACCATGCAAAACGCCACTGCCAGACTCATCCTCGACCTCCCCACATCACACCCACCGCAGGCAACTCCGCTGGCTCAAGAACAAAGAAGTGGACTCCAAGGGTCAATTGGCTGACCTCCTTTTAAGCTACAGATTCACAACAAGCCATAAGAAGCTCCTCTTCCTGAAGAGCTCAGCTGACCAGGTCCAACTAGACCTACCCTAAACCCCCTCTTTAGGCTTCTGCTGGAGTGAGTCTTGACCCCCAAGTGCTGTTCTAGGGGTCCTGGGACCTTGCGATCCTTTGCTTTGCAAAGTGTACTCCTTCTAACCTTCTAAAAAACCTATGACATAGACACTTTTTGGCTCCAAAGACATCCAGAGGTCTGGGACAAACTTTCATATAAATTCAAGGAAAGTGTTTTTTCGCAGCAGCAAATCAGTTTAATTAGGATGTCGTGGTTGAGGTGTTCAGGCTCGTTCGGCTTCAGATTGCAGACTTGCTCTGCTGGAGGAATCCGAGCTTCAAAAAAATGACTAAGGCCGAAGGTAGAAATCTTCAGTGGGGGAAGGTGCCAAAAGTATAAGGCGGCAAAAGACACACAGATGATGGATGGAATGCAGAGCAAATTAAACATTCATGCCCAGTCAAGAGATCTGGGTTAAATTAATCGCTCTTTTGCTCACCATACCACCTCAGTTTAAACCCATACATATGCAAATCAGTCTTGACCCTGTTCCTCATGGCAATAGTCCAGCCCGAACTACTAAGCCTTGTCCTCCCTGGACCGAAAACAATGATCCTGGGACCAGTTTTGGGCCATCACCCCTCATCAGCCAGACTAGTTTGATTCCACTGGCACAGTGAGCCCGGGAACCATGTCACCCCTCATCAGCCAGCTAGCCTGGCTGATGAAGGGTGACATACCCCCAAACCCGTTCCCAGGATGCTTGCTTCCGGTTCAGGGAGGACAAGGCTTGGCAGTTCGGGCTGGACTATTGCCTTGAGGAACAGGGTCAAGACTGATTTGCATTAGGCTGGGTACAAACTGGGGTGGCGTAGTGGGCAAAAAACAATGGTTTTAACCTAGATCTCTTGACTGGGGGAGAATCTTTGATTTATTCAGCATTATGTCCATCATTTGAAGCAGCTACACTTTTCGCCCTAAGTGGGATGGGAATGCCCAGACGTGGCTCCCTTGCTCACTGTGCCATTGGATTCAAGCTAGCCTGGCTGATAAGGGGTGACATACCCCGAAACAGGTCCCATGATGCTTGTGTCCGGTAGAGTGAGGACCAGGCTTGGCAGGTTGGACTGGACTGTTCCCTTGAGGAAGAGGGTCAAGACTGATTTGCATATGGCTGGGTCCAAACTGGGGGTGGCGTAGTGGGCAAAAGAATGATGTATTTAGCCCAGATCTCTTGACTGGGGGAGAATGTTTGATTTATTCAGCATTCGGAAAATCATTTGTTGCAGCTACACTTTTCACCTAAGTAGGACGGGTATGTCCAGACGTGAGGCCCTTTTTCACTGTGCCACTGGATTCACGCTAGCCTGGATAATGAGGGGTGATATACCCCAAAACCGGTCCCAGGATGCTTGTTTCAGGTCCAGGGAGGACCCGGCTTGACAGTTCGGGCTGGACAATTCCCACGAGGAACAGTGTCAAGACTGATTTGCATATGTATGGGCCCAAACTGGGGTGTCGTAGTGGGCAAAAGAATGGTGTATATAACCCAGATCTTATGACTGGTGGAGAATGTTTGATTTATTCAGCATTCCATCCATCATTGGTTGCAGGTACTCTTTTCACCCTAAGTGGGACGGGTATGCCCAGGCATGGGTCCCTTGCTCACTGTGCCACTGGATTCTAGCTAGCCTGGCTGATGAAGGATGACATTCCCCGAAATTGGTCCTCGGATGCTTGTTTCAATCCAGGGAGGACCCGGTTCGGCAGTTCGGGCTGGACTGTTCCCATGATGAACAGGGTCAAGACTGATTTGCATATGGCTGGGTCCAAACTCGGGTGGCGTAGTGGGCAAAGAAATGATGGATTTAACCCAGATCTCTTGACTGGGGGAGAATGTTTTATTTATTCAGCATTCTGTCCATCATTTGTTGCAGCTACACTTTTCGCTGTAAGAGGGATGGGAATGCCCAGACATTGGTCCCTTGCTCACTGTGCCACTGGATTTAACCTAGCCTGGCTGATGAGTGGTGACATACCCCGAAACTGGTCCCAGGATGCTTGTTTCTAATCCAGGGAGGACCCAGCTTGGCAGATCGGGCTGGACTGTTTCGATGAGGAACATGATCAAGACTGATTTGCATATCATGGGTCCAAACTGAGGTGGCGTAGTGTGCAAACGAACAATGGATTTAACCCAGATCTCTTGACTGGGTGAGAATGTTTGATTTATCAGCATTTCGTCCATCATTTGTTGCAGGTACACTTTTCTCCCTAAGTTGGACGGGTATGCCCAGGCATGGGTCCCTTGCTCACTGTGCCACTGGATTCTAGCTAGCCTGGATGATGAAGGGTGACATTCCCCGAAATTGGTCCTTGGATGCTTGTTTCAATCCAGGAAGAACCAGGTTCGGCAGTTCGGGCTGGACTGTTCCCATGAGGAACAGGGTCAAGACTGATTTGCATATGGCTGGGTCCAAACTGGGTTGGCGTAGTGGGCACATACTTTCAAATGCTTCTCAAATGCTGCACCACATTACAAGATGGCCACCACCCTTCCTTTGCCTAGAGTCATATTCTTTTTCAAGACTGGTTAACTCAAGACATCCTTCATACTGTTTATCCGACCACTGGTCAAAGAATACATCATCTCTGTTATTTTTCCTGTGGCCAGTTAATCAGCATATTTTCAGATAAGTAGGGCCTTATTGCAATAGCGGTAGGACAAGCGTCTGATCGCCATAGTTGCGGGATGTTAACCGCCCAACTAGAAGTCAGCAGTTCCACCCAACATATTTCAATGCAATTGCACTGTAAGCGGTTGGAAACATGTACTTTTCTATTGCAGCTTGTGCTGCGGCCTGGAAAAGGGCCACAATAGAAAAGTGCATGTTTGCAAACATCCATGCACTGTGTGCCATGCACCATGTGGGACCGCCATGAACAGGCAGTCGGAAAGGGATATCCTAATCCCTAAAGAGGTGCCTGCCCAGACACTGTTCCATTGAAGGGATTTGGAATCTGACCGCTGTCCATACAGGCTCCTTGAGCCTGTCGGATGCGGCGGTCTTTTCCTCCGCCTAACTTGCTCCGACCATCGTAATCGTAATCCGGCGGTCGAACTGATGGCATAGATGTCGGTGGGACCGCCACCGATGGCTTGTCGTTGGTGGTCGCACCGACATCGTGATGAGGCCCTTAATGTGCAGCTGGCTAAATAGGAGAGATTAAGTACTGTTTCGATAGCCTCTCGGTATATAGCAGAGATTATGCACTATTTGGCTGGAGGCCTGATAAATAGCCACTTCCCTTTGGAAATAGAGCCAACAATTTGAAAAGTGCATAATGTCTAACAACTGTGATTCATTTCGTTTTTTAATATTTGGATGCTGACTTGGAAACTCCTCTGTATTCCGCCTCCTTACCCCTTTTGCTAGTCATGATGGTCAGTCCAGGTCCATGGTGGAATTTTAGCTTTATGAGCAAGCAGGGAATTAACCAGTAGATACTATGGTAAGAATCTGTAAAGCCAGGCGCACACCTACAGCTAAGTTATGTGTCTACATTTATCTTGTTTCTGTCTAGAATAAAGAAAAATGGTGTTAATGTGGGGTATGGAATAATACGACATAAGGCCAAAATAAGTGGAAAACTGTCTGAACATGTTTCTTTTTCTTTTTAAAGACACATAATCTCAGTTCTGAAATCAGTCATTTTTTCTGTATCTACAAATAAAACAAGTTTATTCTTCGTTGCTGCAGTTTTATTTTTATATGTCTTTTTGAAATTCTGGCTTATCTGTTCTATAAAAGAAAGCACTTTTATGGCGCTAAAGAAAAAGAGAATTAGCCAATAATGGAAAAGAAATACATCAAAAGAATACCAACAGACGCTGGACAAGAGTGGCAGGACTAGTTGAGGTTTAGCAAGAAGAACCTGAGTAACTTCCAAGAAAAGAAAAATAGAGATTCTACTAGTAAATAGAAACAAGGAAAGGAAGAAAAAACAGCATAATCGGAGAGAAAGCAGAAGGAACAGATATAACTGAAAAGAGATGCACCATTCTTGGTTGCTGTGGCAACTGTTTATTTTTATTTTCCTTGTTCTGATGTGTACTTGTACTTACCTTTATTCTTTTCTAGGGTCTTGCTGGTGGGAGACAAATCGGGCCTTCCAAAAGCAATTATGTCTGTCTGCAGCAACGAAGAAAATGTCATGTAATCTACAGGAAATTTCCAGGTACAGAAATGTTTGGAAACATGTTCGATGTAGCTTACACATGAGGTTTTGCATGTTGGTTTTCACCACAATTGTTTCATGCACGTGTACCTCCTGCAATTTGGAACTTTACCTGGTGATCTTACGAAGGGTCATGAGAGATTTAGACAATTTAGTTGAATTGCTTTGCCCATGTTTGGCCTTTGATACAGAAGTGCTAGCTAATTCGGCTATATTGTAAGAATGGCCATTCACCATTATAATCTTGTATTTCTGTATCTCTATTTTGCCAATGGTTTGAAACTGAAATTGAGAGTGATACACAAAATGGTGCGAGGTGCAGTATACAAATAGCATGATCATTCTTACCGTGATCGGTCTAGTGGTTTGCTTTTAAAACCCCTCCCAGGGGCGAGTCTCCCTCTCCCCCTTGCCAACATAACAGTGTCCCTTTACCTTCAATTACACCACTGACCACGTGATTTGGTGCCTTAAAAGGTCGCAGTTTATTTAAACTTACATAACATGGTTGTACATTTCGCAATTTCTTTGGTCATTCATAACCATCCATGGTATTGCATACTTCCATTGTCTTTGTAGTTGTCTTTGTATCCACACTCCTTGTGGTTATGTGTTCCCAGACAGTGTCTTTTTGCGGGGTGCCCCTTTGTCCGGTCTCTGTGTCTGCGGTTCCAGGCTTCAACTTGCTACCGAATTTGGTGGGAGTCCGTCAGGACCTGCCCGGGCTGCAAGTGCCGTTCCGCTTGCCCTGAATCCTTTGTTTGCCCCTCGCCTGCTCCTCAGGGGCCGTGTGGCATCCCAAGGCCCCTGTGTAAGCATTTTGTCTACTCTGCCTGTGGCTGTGTCCTGTCATTTCGCTCCCTCAGTAACCCTGCCGTGAGGCATCCCAAGGGCCCTGTGGGAGCATCACATTTACTCTGTCTGAGACTGTGTGCCTTCCTTAGCTCCTCAGTGCCCCTGCCGTGAGGCATCCCAAGGATACTGTGTGAGCCTGCCATCTACCTCTAGTAATTGTTCTCTCTTTTGTCGATCTTTCCTCTTTTGTCTATCTTTCCTGGGTTTCATCCGCCCCTCCTCCACTTTGCGCCTGCGACGCCCACATCCTTTGATGTGGGTGGGCAGGATTACAACTTCTCCTGGCAGAGGGGGGCTTATGTGATCATTCATGGCCCTGCTCCCTATTTAACCCCCCCAGCCGCTTGCCAACTCGCCATCTCATTGGGGGGGTAGTAGGCTACCTTGGGGCGACCAATCCTGGTCGACCCCTTTTCGCGGGCTTCTGAGACGGGGGGGGAGGTCTTCCCGCCTCCGGGCGGCGTTTGCCCCAAGCCCCCATCGGGTCCGGCTGCGCCTTCCCCGGCCCGGGCTTCCCCTGAGGTGGGGGATGGGCTTATAATCCTTTTAAATACACTCTGCACCTAATGAACAATAGAAAAATAAAATATTACGAACTTTTAAAAGAGTACCTGGCTGTGCTGCCCCTTCTTTCTTCATCGAGCTGCCTATCGCATGAGGTATGCTTTAGAAGACACGGTGTGGAGGAGGAAAGCCTTGTTTCATCATATATATATATATATATATAATATAAAATTGTTGTAAATGTAAGTATTTTGCAGGTAGGTAGAAATCATTTAAAAAATATATATTTATATTATTTATTTATATTTATTTTTAAATGCTTTTTACCTACCTGCAAAATACTTACATTCATAACGATTTTCGTGGTAAAGGGTATTCGTCATAAAGTCATATCCGCTGTAAACAAAATCACCATAAAACACTTCATTATAAAGCTTCTTATCATTTAGCCTTCGTTGTTAAGGCTATTTCTCCAATATTCAATATCTCTTGGCACTCCATTTATGCAGATTTTCCAAAAATTGAATGGAGTTGTGAATGTGTGAAACAACTGGAACTACATCTAGACATTACTAAGCAGGTGCTGGGCTCTTCTCGTGGGAAAAATGTGAGAAGACCTTGAAGGAGTTGCAATAAACTAGATTTAAAATGCTGCCTTCACTAAAGCTGCAGTGGTGTTGTGGTGTCAGGGTCAGGAGAGGCTACACTTACTAGCACCATTATGCTAAATGCGCATTGTACAACACAGGATAACGAAATCTCAGTGCATTAAATGTCCATAATTCATCAGTACGCTTTAATCAGGTATAAAAATGAAGCCACAATTGTTAATACAAGGAGAAAAGTATATGAAATGTTACTTCCTTTGTAGCATCTTCTGGCCTTAAATTTCCTATTTCTCTGAGGCAGTTTCTTTTATTTCCCTTTTTGTACTTGTGATCTGCTCGTATGAGGTTATGAAAGTCATACTTTCTCTACTTATTGATGTTAAATACACCATTGGTGTGCTTTATTTTAGGACACTATTTGATTGCAGCACCAAGGCTGTGAACTGGGAAGAGTGTTTCTTACTAATAGAGCCCATTATGAAACAGCAATGTTAAAGCTATCAAGTTGAAATGCATTTTTTTCGATTTTACGTTTTCTCATGTTTTTTTAACGCAGTTATGATTGTGTTATGTGATTTTTTTTGCATGCTTTTGCAAATGAATACATATTTTAGAATGTTGGACAATCAATATCTTATAGTATAGAAATGCTCCTTATCTGTTTCACTTGGGATCTTTTTCTCTTTTATTTCAGCTAAATATTACTTTTTTACTAAATTTGAAACATCAAGCAAAGCAACTCAAAAGCATCTTCGTTCTTGTGAACAATACATTTGTTTCCTGCATGATTCTCTTAATGTTTCATGACCGCTTTTGCCGTATGGATTTTCTTTCCACTCCACAAGCATTGCATATTTATTGGAGCCCTGCTACAAAATACGACTGAAATAACACATACGCCGAAGCAGCTGCATGTACCTGCATCATTTTCAATCGATTCTGATAAGGTCTCTAACAAATCAAATGTTGATGGACATTGCTGTTTGCAGAGTAATGGTTAATAGAACCTCAGTTTCGGAATTCATTCTCCTGGGGATTTCAGAGCGTCCAGAGCTCCACCTTCCTCTATTTTTGCTGTTTTTGATGATCTACCTGTTCACTCTCCTTGGAAATCTACTCATTATATTTCTTACCAAGGTGGACCTCTATCTCCAGACCCCCATGTATTTCTTCCTAGGTCATCTATCATTACTTGACCTCTGCAATTCATCTGTCATTGTCCCTAAGATGCTTGTAGACATGCTGGCTGTGAGGAAAGCTATTTCATTCGGAGGTTGTATTGCACAGTTCTCCTTCTTCATTTTCTTTGCCTGCTCAGAGTGTCTCCTCCTTAGTGTGATGGCGTACGACCGCCATGTTGCCATCTGCCACCCACTGCGATATCCAGTCATAATGCATGGGAAGTTGTGTGTTCAGCTTGCCTTTTGCTCCTGGGCCGGAGGATTCCTGTATTCAACGCTGCACACAACCGCGACATTTCGGTTGTCGTTCTGTGGCCCCACATTGATTCAACATTTTTTCTGTGATGTGCCCCCGCTCTTCGCTCTCTCTTGCACCAGCCCTTTCATAAATGTTCTACTGGTTTTTATTTCTGGTGGGATAGTGGGACTAGGCTCCTTTTTTCTCACTCTCATCTCTTACATACGCATCATCTCTGCTGTCCTAAACATTCGCTCCACCTCGGGCAAGCGGAAGGCCTTTTCCACATGCGCCTCCCACCTCACTGTCGTCACTTTCTTCTTTGGGGCTATTATTTTTACCTATTTCAGACCAGTTGAAAGTTATGCTTTGATCGAGGGCCGGCTTGTTTCTATGATTTACACCATCATAACACCTTTAATAAATCCCCTGGTTTACACACTAAGAAACCAGGAAATAAAAGGGGCTTTCAAAAGAGCGCTCAAATCTCTAGGTGGGTGAGGCAACAAATGTCAGTAGTTAACTCTGGTGTAATTGCATTGTGGTAGAACGCACTGCAGTAATCATATTGGGATTACCTTTACATCACAATGTTTTAGCTTGTGATATCATTAAATCCAGTAGCGGCCGCTACTAAGCGCAGGTTGTGGGGCAGTGGGGGGAGAGCAGAGGGGGGGGGAGGGGTATACAAAAAATACACTTTAATTGACTTATCTGGGTGTTGCCAGGTGCTGCCACCTCTGCTCTGTCTCATCCGCACCGCAACAGGAAGCTCCCAGCCTTCCAGAATCCTCTGTCCAATCACATCGCTGCCATAAGCAGCATTGTGATTGGTCTGAGCGCAGTGGATCAGCGCTCGGACTCGGGCTTGGAGGCTTTGCATGTTCCTCAGCTGGAAGTGTAATGCAGCCTTGTGGGGAAGATGCAAAGTGCGCATGACGGTTTGACCGCCCGTCTTGGGCCGACCAAACTGTCATGCCCACTTTAGAGTGTGCTTTACACTCCTCCCTCTGCCCCCTGGTCTGGCCATCCAGGCCCACCCGCCCCGCCCCGCACCTGAGCAGGAAGGAAAACGCAGATGATAAGAACAGTAGTTATTATCATTTTCCTTTTCACATGAAGGCGGAGGAGCTGCCACTGATTATATCACAGGTTAGATTGTGGTACTTCTAACCTTCTTTATCTCTCTCTATATATATGTATTACCTACTGGCGGTCGCCAGTAGGTAGGTATAGTTAGGACCAAAGTTTCCATAGGGAAAGCGTTTTTTTGTTTGCCAATAACTTTGGCGCCCCTTGACGAATCTTCACAAAAGTTTCAAAAAACGGCCACTCCTTGGTTAAGCTGCTGTGTTGAAAGTTTCGGGGTGAATCATCAAGCGGGAGCCGAGAAAAAAGGGGGGTCCCAAACCACGTTTTTCCCATGTTATGTCTTTGGGGATTTTTCATTATTTGAACACGACTACAGCTCAAAAAGCTGAACGGAATTTCACCAAATTGGGCAAAAAGCTAGATGTTGGTCCAGAAATAGTGCTTTTTGTGGTTTGGTGTAAATACTATAGTAGTTTCAGAGATATTAAAGTTTAAAAATTATAGATATCTGGAGACCAGGAAGTTTTGGCATCCATCTTGGGACTCAGCTTGAAGCAGAGTCCCACAAAAAAAGTAAAAAAATTATGAAAAGGGGCAGTGTAGGAATACTCTGACCCTCCAGATATGGTGGGGGGGGGTCCCACCGGGCCCCGAGGGTAAAAATAATTTTTTTGTTTAATTTTGCAGTGAATTCGCGGGTGGATCCTCAGCAAAATTTAAAAAAAACATGCACTTTTTTTAAAGCCCCCCGGGTGGGCAAAATCCCAGGGGCATGGATGTAATGCCTAAGGGGGGCTCATGGGGCCCCCTTCCTAGTCTTATCTAAAGCCCCAGGGACCGCCACCTCCCTGGGGCAATAAACAATAGAAATACTGGAGGGGGCTGCATGCCCCCCCTGCAGTCCCAGGGATCATGACCTCCCGGAGCAATGAACACTAGAAATGTGGGGGGCCTGCTCAGCTCCTCCATTGCCCCAGGGACCGCCATCTCCCAGGGTGCACTGATTTTTTAAAAGAAATGCGGGGGAGGTGCTGCAGCCTCCCCTGCAGCCCTGGACACCTCTACCTACATGGGGCACAAACACAATAATTAAGAGGGCTGTTGTGCCCCCCCCCAGCCCTCAGGAACACCACCTCCCCGAGGCTACATGAATGAAAGGAGGGTGACTGAGCTTCCCCCCTTCCTGGAGCCATAGATGGCCCTGGGGACTGCTAGCACCGAGGACCAGTTCCAGCAATGTCCTGGAGTGCCCATCCCCGGGACTTTGCAGTTTGCTTTGGCTTGCTCCCACCAAGCCATAGCAAACTCTGCTCTGCTTCTAGTAAGCGAGAGCAGAAAATGCTCTCGCTTACTAGAAGCAGAGCAGAATTGCTTTTACACACAGGGAGCTGCATGTTAGCAGCTCCCTATGTGTAAAAGCAATATCAGCTCCCGCATGAGGTAGAGGACAGGCAGGGGCCGTGGGGCCTTGTGGCTTCCCCATTGGTCCCCAACCTTTACAAAGTGGGTGCCCTGGTTGGGACCAGGGCCACACACCCATAGGCCCCCCCTCTCTTTTTTTAAGGTGAGGGGATGTGGACCCCAGGGCTGAAAATGACCTGGGAGAGGGGACGCTCGGCCCCCTCCCTTTAAATTACATATTTAAAAAAAAAAAGGCTGGGCCCCAGTGGATGGGGCCCCATGGGGCCAACATCTACCCATGGAGGGGCTCCACGCAGCCCCCCTCACCCACTGAAAAAAACTCTGGCCAGAGGAATGGGGTCCTGGGGCTGAAAATGGCCCAAAAAAGGGGGCCACGCAGCCCCACTCCCTTAAATATTTTTTTTAAAAGAATAGAAAAAAAAACCTCCGGCAAGTCACCGGAGGCTACGCCCCCTTCACCACCACTTTGAAAACGCACCTCCTGTTGCAGTGGTGATTCGGGTATGAAGTCCTCTTGGCTGCTGAGGGTCCCTGGAGTCAAATAACCCCTCAAGTTACCTCCAGTAAGTCCTAGAACGCAGAATTGTGAAAAGGACTTGGAGGCTGTGCTTCCTTTCTTCACCACTCTGTGAATGTGCCTCCTGGCATGCTGCTGGTTGGGAAATGAATTCCACTTTACTTCTGATGTCCTCAGGACTAAAGTGGACTTCTTCCCCCAACCAGAAGTGCACCAGGAGGCACGTTTGCAGAGTGGTGGAGAAAAGGGGCATGACATCTGATGACCTCTCATCAATCCAACTGTGTGGATCTTACTGGAGGTAACAGGAGGGATAGTTGGTCCCCAAGGTCCCTCAAGAGCCAAGGAAGCTTCATTTCCCAGCTACTAGTGTGCCAGAAGAAGGCGTGTTTGTAGAGTGGTGGAGAAAGGTGTCATGGCCACCGAAAACCTCTCATCAAACCCATTGTGTGGGACTTACTGGAGGTAACAGGTAGGGTAGTTGGCCCCCAAAGAACGTGAATAGCCAACAATACTTCATCCCCCTACAAGTAGTGCGCCAACAACTTCTCAGCAATCCTGCTGTGTGGAACTTAGTGGGGGTAACAGGAGGGGTAGTTGGTCTCCAAGGATGTCCTTAGGGGCCAACTACCCCTCCTGTTACCTCCAGTAAGTCCCACACATTGGGATTGCTAAGAGGTCTTTGGAGGCCATGCCCCCTTTCTCCACCACTCTGCAAATGCACCTCTTGGCACAATACTGATAGGGGGAGGAAGTCCACTTTACTCCTGAGGGCCCTTGGGGGAGAAGCCCTTCTGGTACCTCCTGGAAGTCCTACACAGCAGGATTCCTGAGAGCTGATCGGAAGCCCTGCCCCTTTTCTGCACTACTCTGCAAACCAGACTACTACTTAAATAAAACGTCAAAATTTACTGAAAAAACAAAAGTTACAGGGATGTTATAGTTAGGCTCATTTTCACTTGAACAAAACCAGTGAAATTCAGCAGTTAAAGTTAGTTCAGCTAACTATAATTTGCAGCCCTGCAATGCACTGCTCATGACCACACATATTACATCACTCATGACATGGTCAGTGATATCACTGGTGATATCATGATGACATCTCAAATGACTTCACTGATGACATCATCCACAGGATCACTGATGCACCCACTCACACCCCCATAGAACCTTTCATAACCTACTCCCACACAACCATTCACAAACCCATTCACAGACCCATACCAGTACTTACACACCCACTCACTGATTCAGAGATCTGCACACACATCCACTCACTCAGCCATATAGCCACTCATACACCCATTCAATCAATCAATCAATCAGGGATTTGTGAAGCGTGCTATTCACCCGTGAGGGTCTCAAGGCGCTGGGGGGGCGTGCAGCTCTGATTCAGCCAAAGAGCCAGGTCTTGAGGCTCTTACTGAAAGTGTGCAGCATGGGGGAACATCTGATGTTGAGCGGTAGCTCGTTCCAGGTCTTTGCCACGATGTAGGAGTAGGCTCTTCCACCCGAGGTCTTTGCCATGATGTAGGAGTAGGCTCTTCCGCCTGCTCTGGCGCTGTGGCTGCGCGGGGTTTCGGCGCGGACGAGGTCGGTGGAGCGGAGATTTCTCTTGGGTACATGGAAGGAGGCTCTTTCGTTGAGGTATTGGGGTCTGGTGTTGTGGAGGGATTTGTAGGCGTGCGTGAGTAGCTTGAAGGTTACTCTCTTCTCAACAGGGAGCCAGTGGGGGTCTCGTAGGCGGTGGGTGATGTGTTCATGTCAAGGGATGCCATAGATGAGTCTGGCTGGTTTTTTGAGAAGACAAGGGTACCCCAATATGTGAACCTGGGGTGGCGAGATATCTAGGAAACAGTGGTTCAGGTGTGGCCTAAATGGTCCAAAGCGAGAAAGTGACCCAGCAGGGAACACTTGGTTCTAAGATTTTGAAATTAATTCATGAGGGAGCAAAGGAAAGATCAGAGGAAGGTCATGTAGGTCAGATAAATGATAGACATTTATTTTACAATTTTTTGTATAGTATTCAGGTGCTCACATACATTTAGGTGAAATAAAGCGTGACATGCAGGGTGATAGTGAGGTTTAAAAGGCATCGCATTGACAACAGTATAATGAGCTCCACAGTTATTTTACAAGGAGTAATAGGAGTTCATGTTGTATGGTGGTCGACGGCGTTTCGAACCCAATAAGTGGGGTTCATCTTCAGGACAAGGGTGAGCAAGCTGAATTAGAAGAAAGGAAAATCATCCTTGGCCCATTCGTCTGTTAATGATGTGGGCAGCTAGTACTGATTTTTAAAATGGGCTGAAGGCGTGAATTAATGGCGCCAAAGAACTGAGTGGGAATGTCTGTCCAGGACTCGTGTTTGCTTATTTGGAGGGAACCCGGGATGGAAAGGCAGCTGGCCGGGATGATTGGTTTTGTATTTTTTAGAAAACAAACTGCAGGGCCTTTAAATGGAAGCCTGGAGCTGTGCAGACGGGAACGTCCTGCTTCTGCCTTCTGCGTCCTTCTGTCCTGCTTCTGCCTTTGCTGGCATTCGATGCCAGCAAAGGCAGAAGCAGGACGTTCCCGTCTGCACAGCTCCAGGCTCCCATTTAAAGGCCCTGCAGTTCGTTTTCTAAAAAATACAAAACCAATCATCCCGGCCAGCTGCCTTTCCATCCCGGGTTCCCTCCAAATAAGCAAACACGAGTCCTGGACAGACATTCCCACTCAGTTCTTTGGCGCCATTAATTCACGCCTTCAGCCCATTTTAAAAATCAGTACTAGCTGCCCACATCATTAACAGACGAATGGGCCAAGGATGATTTTCCTTTCTTCTAATTCAGCTTGCTCACCCTTGTCCTGAAGATGAACCCCACTTATTGGGTTCGAAACGCCGTCGACCACCATACAACATGAACTCCTATTACTCCTTGTAAAATAACTGTGGAGCTCATTATACTGTTGTCAATGCGATGCCTTTTAAACCTCACTATCACCCTGCATGTCACGCTTCCTTTCACCTAAATGTATGTGAGCACCTGAATACTATACAAAAATTGTAAAATAAATGTCTATCATTTATCTGACCTACATGACCTTCCTCTGATCTTTCCTTTGCTCCCTCATGAATTAATTTCAAAATCTTAGAACCAAGTGTTCCCTGCTGGGTCACTTTCTCGCTTTGGACCATTTAGGCCACACCTGAACCACTGTTTCCTAGATATATAGACGAGTCTGGCAGCGGTGTTCTGGATGGTCTGGAGTTTTCAGAGCAGGGATTTGTTGATTCTGGCATAGAGGTCATTTCTGTAGTCCAGTCTGCTTGTTATGAGTGCGTGGGTGACGGTCTTTCTGGATTCTGGGGGATCCACTTGAAGGTCTTGCGGAGGACACAAGAGGACCTCATCGCCCCACCACCAGTGCGCCAAGAGGTGCGTTTGCAGAGTGGTGTAAAAAGGGGCGTGGCCTCAGACCACCTCTCTGCAATCCAGCTGTGTGGCGCTTATCGGAGATACCTGGTGGGCTAGTTGGCCCCCAGGGACCCTCAGTATTCAAAGGGACTAAATTCCCCAACTTAAAATGCGCCAGGGGGCGCGTTTGCAGAGTGCTGCAGGGAGGGGGCGGGGCCTCCGGCGAGTTGCCGGTTTCTTTTTTTTTTTTCTTATTTTATGGGAGAGGGGGCTGCGTGGCCCCCCTTCCCTGGGCCACTTTTTGCCCCGGAGACCCCATCCCCCGGGGCTTGTCAGCCTTGTTTTTTTAAAAATTATTTTGGGGAGGGGGCCGCGTGGCCCCCCTCCAGAGGCCAAATATGGCTCCGGGGACCCCAGCCCCCAGGGCCTGGCAGCCTTTTTATTTTTATTTTTTTGGGAGGGGGGCCGCGTGGCCCCCCTCCTCAGGCCAATTCTGGCCGGCCGGACTTTCCGTGTTTTAAAAAAAAAAAAAAATGTAAATTATTGGGGAGGGGGGCCGCGTGGCCCCCCTCCCAGGCCACTTCTGGCCCCGGGGACCCCATCCCCCGGGGCCTGGCCTTTCCGTTGGGGACTGTGGGGGGAGCCCCAGTGCTCCCATGGTCCCGCCGGCTCCCCGCCTCCTGCGGGAGCCGGCATTGCTTTTGAGCAAGGGGAGCTGCTAACATGCAGCTCCCCTTGCTCAAAAGCAATCCTGCTTTGCTTCGTTGAAGCGAGAGTAGGTTTTCCTGCTCTCGCTTCAATCAAGCAAAGCAGCGTTTGCTATGACAGGGTGGGAGCCGTGCTCCCACCCAGTCATAGCAAACGGCAATGTCCCAGGGGTGGGCACCCGGGACATTGCAGGAGCCGGCCCTGGGGGTGGTGGTCCCCAGGGCCATCAAGGGCTCCTGGAGGGGGGCCGCGCGGCCCCCCTCCCTTTGTTTTGAAAGCCCCGGGGAGGTGGTGGTCCCCAGGGCTGGGGGTCCATAACGGACCCCCGAATTTGAATAAAGAGTGCCCCAGGGAGGTGGTGGTCCCCGGGGCGTGTGGTGGGGCACTTGCCCCACCACACATCTCTATTTTTTTTAAAAACAGAGCCCCGGGGAGGTGGCGGTTCCCGGGGCTGCGTGGGGGCCGCGTGCCCCCCGCATCCAATTAAAAAAGCCCTGGGGAGGTGGCGCTCCCCGGTGCAACGTGGGGGGGTTGGGACCCCCCCACGCATTCATTTTAAAAGAAGCCCCGGGGAGGTGGCAGTCCCCGGGGCTGTGGGGGGGCCGTGTGCCCCCTGCACATAATTACCATACCCCCTGGGAAGTGGCGGTCCCCGGGGCTGCGGGGGCCCCCGCGGGCCCCTGCAATTTGATTTTGACATTGCCTCTGGGACTTGGCCCACCCGGGGGCCTTCATTTTTTTTTATTTTCACGGCAGGATTCGTGACCCCAACGTGAATTCTGACGTTTAAAAAAAAAAAAATGCTTTTTTTGGCCCTGGGGGTCCCTGTGGGACCCCCTGAGCAGGCCTAGGGGTCAGGGTCTTTCTACCCTGCCCCTTTTTCTTCTTTTTCCACCTTTTTTCCACTCTTTTCTTGTGACTCGGTTACCGAGTCACAAGATGGCTGCCAACACTTCCTGGTTTGGAGTGTTGGCAGCCAATCAGAGTAAAGCTCGTGCCCGGGAGGGTTCGCGAACCCTCCTCGGTGCTCAGATATCGATATTTTTCTTTTTTTAATTTCTCAGAAACTACTGAATTGATTTACACCATTTAAAAAAAGGTCTCTTTCTGAACCAAGGGCTACCTTTTTGCCAAATTTGGTGTAATTCCGTTCAGCAGTTCGGGCTGTAACCTGTTTCAAAATTCCTATGGAAATGAACATGGGGAAAACGCGTTTTAGGACCCCCTTTTTTTCTCGGCCCCCGCTTCACAAATCACCCGAAACTTTCAAGACAGGAGCTGACCGGAGCGCCCATTAGTTTTGAAAATTTCGCGAAGATTCATCAAACGACGCCAAAGATATTGGCAAAAGAAAAACGCTTTTGAATAGAAACGAGGTCCTAACTATAACTACCTACTGGCGACCGCCAGTAGGTATTATATACATACAGAGAGAGAGAGAGAGAAAGGGAGAGAGAGAGAACATTTAAAGATATAACGATATTAGGTACAATAAAGGTTGCAGTAACTTTAAACCTGAACTCAACCCCTTGTAGCTACGGCACAGAGCTGACAAACTTACACTATAAAGTATTTAGAAGTACCATAACAGTTAAGAAGAAAAAATAAACAGCCTCATAAAATTCCCACTCTAATTTATAAATATAGAGAACATTTTACCAGAAAAAATGGCATAAAAAGAAATACCAAAAAGGGAAACTGGAGATAGGAATTTTTTGATGTTTTAAATACATAAAGCACCAAAAAAGTGGGAAGCGACATCTGCAGGCTACTTTTCTTGCTAGACAAGGACAAGCATAAGGTTTAAGCCTGGAGCATGAGTCGGATAGCTGGTCAGATATGTTCCAGTTGGAAAGTTACCTTCACCCTTAGAATATTTTAGAAAAAGGAGAGTTTTCAGTCAGGCAAGGCTGCAGGTTGAATTGGAAGACAAGCTTGTCAATGGTGGGTTGATGAAGGATGAGGTCATGTTGAAGCCATCCATGAAGGAAAAGCTCTGACCAAGGAAGTCATCGATATGAACTTTTGACCCAGTGATGCTTTCTACGTTAGGACTCAGACTCTTTTCTAGAAGTCAGATTTCCTCTGCAGAGCAAGGCTGCAGGCTGCAGGCTGCAGCCGAGAAGGGTTCAACATTGTCTAATGCCGCTTGGCATCAGTCACACTGAAACCGGTTTGCTGCTTTGGAGAAGAACGTAGTGGGTGCTGCGGCACAGTCAGGCCCACGGCTGGTGCACCCATATCGGTTAAGCTGGGTGTAGGGCAGCTAGGTTGGTCTTGGACACTCAACATTTCTCCAAGCAAAAACTTAGCAAAAGGTTTCTAAGTACAGGTTGTTAGGTTTAGGCACGAGGAGCACATTCCGACACTAGCCAAGGGTTCCAGGACCCAGGGCCGGCTTTACCACTGGTGGTGCCCAGTGAGACAACATTTGCTGGTGCCCCATCCGGCAAAAACCTCCATCCCCACAAATTCCCTCACTACCACATACCACCAGTGCGTCCCAAATCTCCATAGCCCTTCTCTCACATACATTTTTTTTGTTTTAAAGTGCTACTCATACCAGTATAGGTGTCAGAGCACTTTACATCACACACATTATACAGATCCAATGAATCATACAGGTGTTAATCAGTCTATATGGAATGTTGCACACTTATAAGGCGTAGGGGTCTCATGTCACTGATACTAGTAGGCATTATATTTTAAGAGTGTTTGGTCTGGAGAAGCACAAACTCTTGATTTAAAACATACCACCATGGTTGGCTTTACGAACAAGAATTCATTTCTACCCAAATTACCCTTTTTGCAACATTAGGATAATGAAAGACTATGGAAAAAAATAACATTCTAACCTATACCATACTGTTTGCATGCTGCTTTTTTATGACAGCTCATAACTCACTGTACTATAACAGGTTAGTAACTTGGGAACAGCATGTAACAAAAGGATCTTTGTGACAAAAGCAGCAACATACTGAGTGATTGACATAAAATACAGTTTGGTTATTTGTGTGGTACATGTCATTTGCAGCAGACATATTACCCCCTGCACTACCTTATCATGAGTGGAAACTGCCACTTGACAAAATATCTCTCTCCAGCGGGAACATTAATCACCAGAGTTATTGTGACATTTTTCTTGTTGCTTGAAAGCTGATAGACACACAAAGAACTCTGCAGCCTCTGCTTTTTAAACCTGTGTTTTTCTAAACATGGTGCCCCCTGCGGTCTGTGCCAGGTGTGGCTGCACAGCTCACACCGCACTAGAGCTGGCCCTGCCAGGACCTCAGGAAAAGCACTTGGGGGTCAGGACTCACTCCAACAGCAGCCACCAGTAGGGCCCAGGACAGATCTGCTTGACCACGGTAAGTTGGGCTCTTCAAGGGAAGTGAGCTTGTTGCAGCTTTGTGTCTCTGTAGCTTAGCAGGTATTAAAATAACTGATCCCTGGAGTTCATTTCTTAGCCCTGGGTACATGTGGGGGAAGGTCAAGCTTTGCAGCCCTCCTCACAGGTGCACTCCTTTTTCTGTCATTCAGAGGTCCAATAGTGTTTGGAGAGTATGCCCGGGGTGTCACATTTATGCCTGGCACCAGCTTGTGGGTGGGTTACTCATGGCCCCTCCACAATAGAGAAAACGTTTCCAGGGGCAACTGCCTACTTTTGCAGTGGTTTCTGTGTTCCCTACTGCAAACAATCCCACAGTGCCCTTATCTACCCACATCCAACATGGCAGAACCTTTCTTCCAGTGTCCTGTGGTCACTCACAACTGATTCTGAGGGCAGCTCCTCTCCCATTGGGATTGGTGACTGGCTGACTAGAGGGACAAAGGAGGGGACAAGCCCAGATTTTAGCTACATCTGCCTGTGACAAGGCCGGCACCTTTGAAGAACAATCAGTTCCTGGGCACTACCCAGATGGTCAGCCTGTCGGAGGATCAGAACACCTTGACACCAAAGGTATTTATCTTAGCTCGGGGATCAAGTTCACAGCTCATGAAGGATACTATTCAGTTCCTTGTGGCAGTTGAAAGCTCATGCAAATGGGCTTCTAGAGTCTTAAGAAAGGTAAAAGGTGACCTATTAAAAGTAATTTTTTAAAAATACGTAGTACAAATCTGACTATACCAGTGAATTGGGCTTCTTAAAAATCAACAGTACTTCCATGCCGTAAATTTGGGCTGTGCAAAATCTGCATAATATGCTTTCCCACAATTACACATAATTTCAGGAAAAGTAAACAAAGTTATGCATCATTTCATGAAATGCAAATCTGTCATTTAGCATAATATTTTAGTGCAAGTTGCCTATATTTCGTACGAGGATGCATTCTGGTTGTTCATGTTTTACCATATTATAATTTTTGCAGGAATAGTGAAATAATAACACAATGTGACATAATGGCATAATTTCGGAAATTACATGAAACAAGCCTATCTGAGTGAAGGGCCTGAATAAGCTGCGAAAACTATTGCAAGCCCCAAGTGACCAGCGCAAATGTCGACATCTTGATAAGGGGAAGGCGCTAAAGGTGTCCGTGTGACAAGTGAACTCCCAAGGGTGCAAAACTTGAATTTCTGCAGTTTGATGGTGTTCGACAACAATCTGACCATGTGGAGCCCTCTTTGGCTACAGCCTACAGCCTTGTCTGCTGAAGAGTTTTGACTTCCATTTTTGAGACTAAGTCCCATGGTGAAACCTCTGACTGGGTCAAACCTGGTTCCTATGTCTGACTCGCGCTCCATTGCCGTCAGCCTCAAATCTCACCTAGGTCCTGAACTACTACAACTAGTTGGCTGCTGCAGTTGGCGCTTAATGTTTTTTGACTATTTTTATTTAAAACGTTTAATGTTTATATGGTGTTACTTTATTTATAAATGTTTACACTATTTTTCTAATTTGGTTTGAGATTATTATTGTGTTATGGTTTGACTTTATTACTCTTTTGGTACTGCATACATATTTTACATATTGCCCTATGTTAAGCCCATCTATGCTGTACCATAGCTACCATGGGGTTGAGCAATTCAATGACAGTGAAATTCATTCTTACAAAGACTGTGACTATTACTCAAGGTGGATAGTCACCACCCATGACTAATAACACGAATTGTCACAGTAGTTAATTGTCTAGAAAGAAAAAAGAGATAAATAATGTGCATGGATCAAAATCACAAAAACATAGGAAAGCATCAATATGAATACTGAAAAGCTTTTAAGCCTTTCAGAAGTTGGGAATCCACATCCAGATATCTCTTAAAGATAACATTTAGGCATTAAAACAACCTAAATTAGCACAACACAGTTTAGGACAAATGACCTGTCACAAACATAATTTGAAACACACTTCAGGTTTTATACTATAATGTTTTAGCTTTACTAGGTGCTGCTCATTTGTTTTTTCATAATTTTACTCACCCTCATTTTTCAAATCTCTACTTCCCTCTCCAGTCCACCACTGGCTTCGGCCATTTGTAAGCGGAGAGAGACTATAGTTCCTCCACAGTTCCCTACTTCCTGTGGGCTACTAGACCACCGCCATTTTGGTCAGGTCGGCGGTCTAGAATTTTTGGTCCTAGGGACCGCATTTAAGTGGCTACAGGGCGCAGATGTGCAGCTGCCGGGAGGTTGCAAGATTCTCTGCAAAGTTAGTGAAATCTATCTTGTGCCATTAGCAAAATCTTCCTTATTTAGGCAGAACTACAGATTTTGCAGAAATGGATCCAGTTTTAAATATAAACTGCACCGCATGATGATCTGACCATGTAAGTGGCAATGAGTCAGTGAAGGATAGCGAGGTATTGTAAGAGAACATAAAATCCAATCTGTGCTCAGCCGAGTGTGTGGGTGTACTGACCAGCTACACCAAATGGAGGCTAGTTATCAGGCCAATAAGGGATTCAGATTCTTTGTCACTGCTGTTTTCTATGTGAAAGTAAAAGTCCCTTAGGGTTATGAAATCTACATTATCGACCTTGGTAGCCAGCCACTGGTTGATAGATTGTACAAATGGATCCCTATGGCCCGATGGACGATAAATTAGGAGCCTGCTAAATTAGGTATTTATGTTGAGGGCAAGTTTAAAAGATAATGCCTGAAACGTGTTGGGGACAGGAATGAAGAAACCAGAGAACTTCTTTCAATAACCTTTCGCAAGTCCCTCACCCTTCTTATCTGATTGATCATGCCTAAAAATTGAAAAACTATCAGGAATAGAAAACAAAAGGTCTGGACCTGAGCTGGCATCTGCCCAGGTTTCCATTATAAATGCTAAGTCCAGGCTCTGAGCTTGTAAAAAGGCACAGAGTTCTAATTTATTTTGAATCGGCGATGTAGCATGGATAAGTGCCCCGTTTAGTGGTTGCTGTTTTGGCAGTGATTTAGCGGCTGTTACCGAACTAAGGGCCAGATGTACGACCATTTTGCATGCGCAAAATCGGTCGCAAATTGATTTGCGCATGCAAAAATGACGATATGATATGTACGAAATGCACCCGCAATATCGAAATTAGCTTTGCGAGTGAATAGCGAGTCGCAGAAAAAGCGAACGCTATTAGCGTTACCAAATTAGCGACTCGCAAATATTGACTCGCAAAATCAAATGTACGGAGTACTCGCAAATTGCGACTATGCTCAAAACAGCAATTTACCACTAACCTGAAACAAGTGGTAACCAGTCCCAAACTATAAAGACAGGCCCAGAATGCACCAGAAACCTTCCAAAATGGCTGCCCTGTACATGATAGCGAGGAGGATGCGTATACGAGCTGCTCTACAGAGGAGGCGGAGACAGGAGAGGATTTTCAGAGTCAGGCTGACATTGTTTGAGAAGACTGAGGAAGAGATATATGAACAGTACAGGCTGAGTAGCAGAGTCATCCTAGACCTCATAAACACCCTGAAGCCACATTTGGAAAGCAGAACCCAGCGCAGCAATGCAATCCCAACACATGTGCAGGTGTTGTGCTCCCTCCACCTATTGGCCACTGGTAGCTTTCAAGACGTAATTGCAGTGGCTGGAGGTGTGTCACAGAGTGCGCTTTCACATTTCTTCCGCAATTTCCTAGATGCCCTGCTACACCACATACATGAACACATCTATCTGCCAAGGAATGATCAGGAACTTGACAATACCAAGGTGCAATTCTATAGAATAGCAAGATTCCCACAGGTCATTGGGTGCATAGATGGGACCCATGTGCCCATATGTCCACCATCATGCATAGAATACATATTCTGCAATAGGAAAAGCACACATTCATTGAACATCCAAGTTGTCTGTGACGCAAACAACATAATCACAGACATTGTTGCCAAATTTCCAGGAAGCACACATGACTCATACATCTTTAGACACAGTGGCATATGCCAGAAATTAGAAAGAGGTGATTTTGATGAAGGATACCTACTAGGTAATGAATCCCCACACCCACAGTGAGATGTATTTGCTCATAAATGTCTGTCTGCATGTTGTCTCTAATTCTTACATTCCCTTGCACGTGACAGTGCATATGCCCTGCGTCCCTGGATCCTCACACCGTACCTGTCTCCCTCCAACGCACATGAACGGCGATACAACAGGGCACATAGACGCACCAGGTCAGTCATCGAGCGAACTTTTGGCATACTAAAATCAAGATTCAGGTGTCTCCACAAGAGCGGCGGAGCCTTGCAGTACATCCCTGAGACAGCCTGCAAAATTGTGGCAAGCTGCGCAATACTCCACAACATTGCATGCAGGTGTGGCCTGCCCATGGAGTTGTCAGATACAGACTAGGATGACGAAGAGCCTGGACCACCAGCCCACCAACCAAGCGAGGGAAGCACAGCAGCAGAGGGGAGAAGGCGCACATAGAGGGACCACATAGCCAGACATCATTTTTCAAGGTATGTCATAATCATTCACAAATATGCACAAGAAACTACACAAGAGAGAGTCTAACTGTGTTTTTCACTATGCCTGTAATTCAAGGTCAGAGTGACTGAGTCCTTGGGACAATGTGTCCATCTCAGATAACTGTTACTGCACATGTTAGATATGCAAAGTGGTTACTTCACCACAACAAAAAGTGAAAGGAAAATTATCTTTTGCCCCTCGGTCCTGCATATGTTGATCTTGCACTTTAGTTCATGGAGTGCCTACTGCTGCTTCACCGTTTGGTTGGGGCATCAGCAGTGGAAACACTGCTGCGGGTGGACACTTCACTGTCAGCAGTGTCTGTGCCTCCTCCTGTAACTACCAGGCTAGTTTGCATTGCTCCCACAGCAGCTGTGATCTGTTGTAGTCCTCTTGCCACATCACCACTGTAGTGGCCCATTTCTACCTGCAGTGCTAGGGTGCATCTGCTGTGCAGGCTTGTCGCATTTGCCAGACGTCCAATTGCCCTCGTCATGGAGCGCATGTCATTTGACCTGCTGCGCTCCATCCTACTGTTACGTGCCCTGTGCTCCTTAAGCTCTGTGCACAGCTGCACAATTGCATCAGTCATGGCAGCCATTTTGTACTACATACAGGCCTGATTGTCAGACATTTGTTTGGTGATTCTGTCAAACCCCCTGCTCAACTTAATGTTCATTAGCCTCATTTGCTTTTGTTGCAGGTGCTGAATTTTGAGCATGGATTCCTCCAGGCCAGCAGAAGGAGATGCATTTACTGCCATGGTGTTGGCAGGAGCGTGCCTACGGCTTCGGAGCTGCCTCCGGAATTGCGTGGTCAAACGGGGTACCCTGCCCCTTGTGCCCAGAGTGCGACGTGTGCTTGGCTGCTGCTGTGGGACTGTTGTATCAAGCCCTTGTGCACTCCCCAATGAGAATGGAGTACTGGGGTCATCCTGCCCTTGGTCCATCTGCCCAGGCTCCTGCTCTGAGTCAGTGTCTTCCTCCCTTGCTTCTTCTCCCAAGGATGTATCTATGTTGGAAATGGAGAAATAAAGGAAATGATTTGAGTCACTATCTCTGTGGTGGTACTAGGTTCACAACTCATGTCAGTCCCTAACAGCAATGTTTGTGTCACGTACTACATTTCCCATGATGCACCAACTGTGACTTTGTGATTGTGTAGATGGAGCATGTAGATGAAGTTTGGCCTGTGTGTGGTGCATGCATGTGGGGTGCTGGCTTGAGTGTGACATACAATGGCTTTCAATTCACACTTACCTGTGGGTGGTGGAGGTTGGGATGTGTCCAGGCTTCCTATTCCCACGACTGACTCTGGCTCTAGGGTGGCTTCCACCATTGCCTCTGCTGTGGAGGCTTCCGGGAGGCTGGATGGACCACCTCCTGTTTGTTGTGCAGCATGCAGCCGTTCTGCCACCCTCTCCTTCGCCCTGGAACGGAGGTCATACCACCTCTTTTTGATGTCATCTATAGACCTGTCCTCAACACCAAGGGCATTCACACGCAGCTGCATGTCCCGCCATATCTTCCGCTTGTCAGACTCTAACACAGTATGTGAAGTCCGACCGAACAGCTGCTTGTGGTTGTTGCAGTACTCCTCGATGATATCTCCTTTATGCTCCATTTATCCCTCCTCTTTGCTCTCTAATTGTTTTCTCATTGAGACCTAGCCGCTTGACTGATGCTCGGTGGAGCTACCTGATAGCTATAGAGGAGATGGGCTGTGGCCTTCCCCCTCGGCCGTCACCTACCCAGCCGGACTTTGGGCAGACTCTCCTTCGTCTCTCCATCCATCCTATCTCCATCCTTTCTCCCTCCTACACCTTTACCCCACCCCCTTTCCCTTCTAAGCTCCATTTATTTCATCTTCCGACGCTCTTGAAATGTTTTCTTGTAACTGATGTAACTTGTAACTGATGTAATTTTGTGGAACCTTATGTAAAGCGCTCTGATACCTCCGGGTCTAGTCAGCGCTATATAAAACTCAAATAAATAAATAAAAAAAATAAAAAAATATTTCTTTTTCAGACAATTTAAGTTTGCGCAGCCTCTGCTTGCCATCTTTCTCAGATGTCTGGCTGGCCATCTTGCTGTGCTGTTCTCTCTGTGTAGCAGTGTTCAACTGAGCTGCTGCACCTTGCAATGTGCTTGTAATTCTGGTCAGGAATCTCCATGGACACCACTTCCTGGTTTGGGGTCCTTCAGATCAACTAGGAAGTGTTTTTTTTAAAATTTTATTCAAACTCGCTATTTGCGCATGCAAAATGCAAGCTTTCTACCACGTACGCTAATTGCGCATGCAAAATGCATGTTTTCTACCACGGAGGCTAACTGCGAGCATTTAGCGTATAGGCAATTTGCGACTCGCAATTTTGCGTTACGAGTCACTTGCGAGTCGCTATTTGCATGTAGGATGGGTAGGTACATTCAATTTAGCGAGTTGCAATTTGCGAGTCGTAATTTTGCGCAAATTGCGACTCGCTAAAACTTTCGGTCGTATATCTGGCCCTAACTTTAGTATTATAGAATGTAATATCACATCTTGTGAAATTTATCAGATTAGTGAGTTTAATAAAATCTATGGAGCGACATAGCTGGTTTTTACCTGAGGGGTGAAGATTCAGAAGTTGTTCCCTGTTATAATGAAGTGCAATTTGAGGGCCCACTGCAAACGAGTAGTTATGCTGGTGCTAGCCGCAATCTGGATGCGTGCAGATGGGCTTGCCTTAGGTGCCAATGGGCTTACCTTAGGCTTGCCAGCAGCACGCCCGCTGGCGTATTCATGCCCTGCAGCCGCTCAAATGTGGTCCCTAGGAGGACTCCAAAAAGTCTAGACCACCAACCTCACAAAATGGCGGCAGTCTAGTGGCCCACAAGAAGTAGGGATATGAGGAGGAACTCCCATCCTCTTTTCCAGAAGGTATGCACAGATCTCCATGCTTTCAGAAAAGCCATGAAAACATGGCTTTTTATTAATAGTTTCTCCTTTGTTAGGATCCTTCTTCACTAATTTCCCCTTCCTCTCAGTTCCTTTCCTGCAGCAGGAAGTATCTAGACGCCTTCGGGCAGTAGTGCGCTATACAAATACTATTTTCATTTAATTTCATTTCCAATGTCCATTCTGACACATGTGGACAATAAAAGATTGTCCAACAAAACAATAGCCAATGACAGACATAGAACTATTATAGCCATATATTTGTGGAGTGCGGCTAATGAAGGTATCCAGATGCTGGGTTCTTGCTGGGATCAGTTGAAGAAGAGAATCAAAAAACAAGAAGAAAGCAATAAAAATGAGGGAAAAGCAAGGAGAAAGCACTCAAAGAATGGGGGAAAAAGCAAGGAGAAAGCAGTGAAAATGAGAGAAGGAATAAGAAAATGGGGGAAAGCAAGGAGAAAGCAGTAAAAGTGAAGGTAAAGCAAGGAAAAAGCACTCAAAATGAGGGAAAAAGCAAGGAGAAAGCAATGAAAACGAGGGAAAAGCAAGGAGAAGGCACTCAAAAAAATGGGGAAAAAGCAAGGAGAAAGCATTTGGGATAAATTAAAAGCAAGGAGAAAGAATACAAAAAATGGGGAAGAAGCAAAGAAAACATAGGAGCAAAATCAATACAGGCGCACAGGGACCTGCTCAATGGGGTCGTGCTGCAGCTTCCATGAAGTTGGTTCTGGCCAGAGAGATGGGCACTCGGAGGCCGTGGGAGGGGCCAGGCGGGAGGCAGGAAAAATGTACGGCAGAGGGGAGCGGCAATGAGGGGAAAAACAAGGAGAAAGCAATGAAAATGAAGGAAAAGCAAGGAGAAAGCACACAAAGAACAGAGGAAAATGCAAGGAGAAAGCAATGAAAATGAGGAAAAAGCAAGGAGAAAGCAGTGAAAATGAGGGTAAAGAAAGGAGAAAGCACTCAAAAACAGGGAAAAAAGCAGGTAGAAAGCACTGAAAATTAGAGAAAAACAAGGAGAAAGCATTTACGATGAGGAAAAAGCAAGGCGAAGGACTCAACCGAGAAGAACCAAAGAGAAGATAGGAGGAAGAGCGATGCAACAGCACTGGGAAAAAATGATAGAAAAGCAAGGAGAAAGCAATCAAAAACACTGTGAAAAGCAAGGAGAAATCAATGAAAATGAGGGAAAGCAAGGAGAAAATACAAAAAAATTGGTAAAAACAAGGAGAAAACAGTGAAAATGAGGAAAAAACAAGGAGAAGGCATTCAAAAAACAGAGGAAAAAGCAAGTAGAGGGCAGTGAAAATGAGGATTAAGTATGAAGAAGGCACTGAAAAAGGGGGGAAAAGGCAAGGAGAAAGCAGAGAAAACAAAGGAAAAGCAAGGAGAAGGCAATTAAAAAGCAGGGGGAAAAGCAGGGAGAAAGCAGTGAAAATGATGGAAAAACAAGGAGAAAGCATTTAAGATGAAGGAAAAGCAAGGAGAAAGCATTAAAAACATGGTAGAAGTAAGGAGAAGATAAGAGTAAGAGCAATGCAGCTCCACGGGGAGAGCTGGGCCTGGGACCTGAGCAATGGGGTCATGCTCTGGCCCCCGTTAATGAGGTCCTGGTAGGAGGAAGGGGCTCTGTGGGGCAGTGGCCAGGGCTTAGGTGGGAGGTAGGAAAATCAGGCAGCAGGCGGGAGCGGCAATGAGGGAAAAAACAAGGAGAAAGCAATGAAAACTAGGGAAAAGCAAGGAGAAAGCTCTCAAAAATTAGGGGAAAATCAAGGAGAGGGCACTGAAAATAAGGGAAAAGTAAGGAGAAAGCACTCAAAGTGAGGGAAAACCAAGGAGAGAGCAGTAAAAATGAGAAAGCACCCAAAAAATAGGGGAAAAGCAAGACGAAAGCAGTGAAAATGACAGACAAACAAGGAGAAAGCTCTCAAAAAATGGGGGGAAAAGCAAGGAGAACACAGTGAAAACAAGGGTAAAACAAAGAGAAAGCACTCAAAAATGGGGAAAAGGCAAGATGAAAGCAGTGAAAATGATAGAAAAGCAAGGAGAAGGCACTCAAAAAAGGGAGAAAAACCAAGGAGAAAGCAGTGAAAATGAGGGAAAAACAAGGAAAAAATCAGTGAAAGTGAGGAAAGTGCAAGTATAACGCACTCAAAAAAGGGAAAAAGCAAGGAAAACACAGGCGTTAGAGCAGTGCAGCAGCACGGGGAGAGCTGTGCCTGGGATCCATGATAATTTGCAGCCCTCTAAGTGATTTTCTTAACATGAGAGATTCTTTTAAGGAATTATTAGCAACACAAATCTTAATAAAATAGTTGATCTCCACAGCCTCACGTTTCTTTTACACAGACGCCTCCATTTACATATAAACATTCTTCATAATCATGATTACAGTGGACAGATATAGCAATTATACAAAGAAAATGTTACAGCTTAGGGGTAGTGTTAGAAATGCAGATAGGTACATTATATCATTACTGGGTGTTACACTTAACTAAGAGACATTTTAGACCGGTTTTAAATGATTTATAGGATGGTTATATCCAGACCCTTTGACCAACTGGGAAAGTGTTTAATGTTTTTGACAAGAAATATTTCAAGAAGGGAGCGGCAAACACCACAGTCAGCAAAAAACACCAGAGACTATCAGTTTTTGTGAACATAAATGTAATAGCTTTGTATAGAATACAACCTAACCTAAAACTAACATGAGCTTCAATAGTTTCCAACAAGGTGTTCTAGTCACAGATGTGTTGTGTTTGGAATGCTGTGTTCCAGGCACCAGCCTAACTTCAGGCTGCAAGACCACATTTAGAAGTGGGGATCATGATTCGGGAAATTCAGGAGTTCCTGTCGACGCATGGTTCAAATGTACTAACATTTGATTTAGGCACTTTTGGATTGCAAGTTAATATCTGCTTTAAAATTGTTGTCTCCGGGGAAAGCCATGGATTGTTGCTGTCATGATGGCTCGTAGAATTTTGAGAACTAATCTAGAATAGAGCAGTGAAGAAAGACTGTTTACTTGAAATTATATTAAGATAATATAATGTGAAGCATTAAGGCAATCCAGAAATAAATATTCTTGAGAATTTGGGTTGTTTGCAAATGTCATTTCCTCAAGTTATAGTCCATTTTAGGGTATGAAAATTTCAGATTTTCCACATCTATAAGAATGAGCATGTATGATGACTTTGATTGAGTATTTTTCTCTAATTTTTGGGGACCTTTTGACAATCAGAGAATGAGGAATTTTGAATTTGGAAATAACTGGTGTGATTCTAATATTAGGATATTTAGGGGCCGATTCCGATCTCGGCCGGTAGCGCACCGAATCGGATTCGGCTTAACCGGATCCGATTCGGAGCCCTCTTTTCCGACCGATTCGAACGCGCGTCCGGCCGAGCGAGTACGATGCGAGCGCATGCGAAATCGCCGACCGACTCGTTCACGGGTCCGAACCACACCGACCGACTCGCTCGGACTCGACTTGCACCGCGCGATGGAGACGTTCCCCAGCCGGGCAAGTACGATGCGCGCCTTGAGCAGTCCGACCGACCCGCAGCGTCCGGCTCAAAACAGCTGTCGGAGCCGGACTTTGGGGGTCCGTGTTAGACCCCCCTGTACGCGTAGCCACGCGAGTCGCACACAGGGGGGACCCATGGGTCCCCCCTACCTGTGCGTGTGCGCCGCAAACTGCATCAACGCGAACCCGCTGTAGGGGGCGCCCTCGTTCGCCTCGCACCCATTGAGTCAATGGGAGCCCGCGTACGCGTTGTACGACCGGCTCCCATTGACTTCAATGGGAGTCCGACCGAATCGAGTCCGATAGCATGCGTGCGCATCGTACTCGTTCGGTCGGACTGCCAGAGTCCGATTCGGTCGGAAATCTCTCCGGGTCCGGCTCGGTCGGAGAGTTTTCCGGCCCAAATCGGAATCGGCCCCTTAGTGTTTGAAGGGAATCTTTGAAAGTGTGGGGAAAGAGTTGGTTTGGTGGTTCCAGTATTTACAAGTTTTTGTCTTCCATTCGTAAATGTGATCTGATTAACTCTTTCATGGAAGACTAAATTCAACATTTTTCTTTAGGTTGTTGAGTTTGGGACCACTGAACATTTCTGTGCTAGACTGCGGAGTGTTTAATAAAAGTTTGATCAAAGGTAAAGTGGTGAGAATTTTCAGAATGGGACTGGTAATGTATTAGAAAAGAATTATCAGAATATTGTTTGAAATAAATAATGTTTCCAAAAGACTGATTATAAAAGTGCCACCCTATTGGAGTTAGTAATTGAAAGTCTACACCTACTGAAATAATTTTTTTGTCAAACAATCTTTCTGAAACCAATATTGTGGCATAAAACCATTTGAGACCAAAGGTTATATTCTGCATTCTATGGAGGATTGCTTTTGCTTTTGGTGATAAACTCCTTCAGTGTTCTCATTTGACATACATCTTGGGAGATCTGAGTGTTTCCATTACTCTAGAAATTCTGAATAAATAGCTGGTCAGCATCAACTGTGTTGTCCGCATAATAGGCTTATCCGGTGTTATATGTGTTGGATAGGACTTTAAACTGTGGATTTGCAAGAATGCCAGGATATTTGCAGCAACAGAGTGATTCTACACAGTTTAGCAGAACCAAAGTGATCGCCTGAGAGTCCTCCTGCGGTTCAAAGTAAAAGACTGTAAGATCTCAGAACTTTGAATCAGCAAATATCAGAGCAGATTCTACATATTAGGGGTGTAATAGGAATGTGTAGGAAGGTGGGGGACAGGGTCTTAAAGAGGGCATACATTGAAGGCTCTATTTTCTGTGTAAAATGTAGTACTCTTCACATCTTTTTATGTGTAGAGCAGGGTGTATGAGCAAAATAAAGGTTTAGAGGAATTGTGTATATATAATATAAAAGGAGCACTGATTATGAATATTTATGAATTACATTAAAAATTTGCAGCCCCCATATTTCTTTTACTCTAGCCATATTATTAGTATTTGTACAATTGTAGTTACCGACCTAGGCAGTGGAACAATTTACATTGGATCAAGATGGCATAGAAAATACAGAGAAATGTAACACATACAAAATCCAATAATGTAGCTGAGACAAGTACAAAAAGGACTGCTGTAGAGCCACTGGGCTCATTTACTTTTGTCTCTGTTATATTCTGACACTGCACCTCAGAGTCATTTTCTTGGTCCTCCGATGGATTTTGAATCGTTCAAAGAGGGGTCGGATATGGGGGATCCAATCCAGTTATCCAATAATGACCAGGAATTGGGTAACTGTCCTACAACCTAGCAATAAGGTTCAATTATATAACCCTTAACACTTCACTATACAGGTACAGAAGTATCACAGCTAGACCAAACCTCCTGAAGAAATTTTGTTGGACTAAAATCAAAATGGACCAATATTTTAGTTTAAGCTATACAGAATAGTAATATTAGAATCTGCTGGCCAGAGATTTCCCTATTCAGATTCCCGTCCATCATTAATACTCAATTGGAATGCACAATCAATAATTGAAGATGAGACATAAAGAGACAGAAACACGATTTGAAAATAGTTTAGTTTATCATTAAATTTAAGAAGAGTAAATACATCAATATCAGGTTTTTAAAATTAAGAGTGCAGAAAACTTAAATTTCTTCTTTTGTCGGCCAGAAATTACCAAATTCCTAGGAAGTTCAGGAAAGTGTATGAACCATCTCAGCTCAAAAATTCTCTCCCATGAGGAAAAAAAGGCCGGAAATAGCACACACAGCATTTGCGTCAGCCAAGAGAGTCCGCAAGCCCGCAAGAGAGAAAGAAAAGATTTGTCTCTCTCCTAATGATCTACAGCAAATCCGCTTACCAGTCCTTTGTCACAAAACGTATATTAATACACAAGTTCTGGGGTGACACCTACTGGGTCACCTCATCTGGCCAGACAACTCAGTCCATTGGTCGGTTCATATAAGATGATGGTCATTTATCATAAAAGAGACATTTTATGGCCAAAGGTGGTGATCATCACCTAAGCCATCGAACCATCCAGTGTACATTATTATTTACAAGAATGGTTAGTTTGCAGAAGCACATGAGTGAGTTCAAAGGGACAGTTTCTCATGGCAGATGTTCCTAAGGTAACAAGAAAGTTTCAAGTAGTCCTAGTATGCGAATGGGAACACTCTCTATGAAACATAGTTTTGTTTCACATTTCATGTTTACGAAGCCTTTCCATGAGAATGAAATGCAAGCTAGAAAAAAAATGTAGGCCTAAATTGAATTTGGTTCATAACTTAAAAATGGAAAATAATGGAAATATACATTCATTCTAGAGTCTGGTGATTCCTATATATGTCCATAAATTAATGTGCACTCATAAAGCATTTTAGTTTCATTGTAATTGGCATGTGTAACTATGGTATATTAATAATTTTCAAAGTGTCAGCGTATAAAAATATTTCAAAACACAGAAAGTAAATTTAATTTCTATTAATTCTCATTCGTACATACATGAAGATTATTCTGTAGATGTTTCCAAGAAATTGGGATTATTATAAACGTATGGCACCCTTCTTTCAGTCGTATTTTCACATATGCAAAAACATGGAGTTTAAATATGAAACTCCTAAATACACACATAATGTCACCTAAATCACGAGCTTCATAATTATATACACACATTGTTATTTAAAGGAGGTGGGTCAATGAAATCTCTAAAGCACGTGGGTCATCCCATTGATATTTCTATCCCATGTTAAAAGAATACACCATTACAATATAGTAAACAGGAACCTATGTTATTCAAACAAGCATATGTCTCTGTTTATGAGTCCAAATGTGAATGTTCTGGTAAATTAGCTGAACCAGAAATAATGACCATGCTTTTTACACATGCTGCTTTACAGCCTGAAAAATCAGCAAGAAAATGTGCATGCATAGAACCATTACATTAGTCAGAAATGACATTACCCAACATGAAATAAGTAATTTCCTTGCTCCAATTACATTGCTAGTGCGGAGGAGAAAATATTGACTTGGTAAATTTCAGATTTGTGTTCCAGATAGCAAGATTTATTGGGCTCACCTTCTAGCATTTGTGGATTTACAATACATTATAATCTATCAGAACAAACACATTCACATTCCATAATACTTAATCTTCACAACATAGCATCAAAGCATTATCAAAAGTTTACATTTTTGATCCTGAACTTTAGGTACTTGCAGAGGAGGTTGTCAAAAAGAAGCTTGCCTAATGGGACATCTGGCACCCCAACCAGTGAATGAATGTATGAATGAATGAATGAATGACATGACTTTTAAAGTGTGTGGCTACCACTAGAGTGTCTGGGTGCTAGGTAGCAGAGGACTGTAGCTAGCGCCAGGACACCCTAGGGTAACAGTTGCGCTTTACAAATGTCTCTAACAATAACAATAGCACACTCCAAGAGGAATGTAGGCAGAGTTTTTTAAAAATATGTTTTTTTAATTGTGTACAGAACAATTTTTTGTCTGGGATGCATCTAAATGGGGAGAGTAAGAGCATTCCAGTGTTTGGCAGCAAGGACCAAACAGGGCAAGCCACCCCATTTCTTGTTTTTGATACGGGGTATGGACAAGAGATGAGCAGTATGCGAGCACAGCGGGCTTTGAAGATAATCCTTTTTTTCACGGGAGTGTACCTGGATGCAATATTGAGAAACAGAGGCAGACTTAGGGAGTTTAAATAGCAGGCATACAGCCATGTTCTGAATCTTTTGTAGTCTATGCAGAAGGGATTCGGGGAGACCAACGTAGAGTACGTTAGCGTAATCCAATCCGGATAGTATTAGAGCCTATACTACAGATTTCTGAGCTTCCCAAGGCAGGAGTTTAAGGAATTTATTTTGCATTCTTAGTATCCAGCAGGCTGACTTGACCACACATGCAATCGGGTGATGGAAGGATAGATGCATATCAATAAGCACCCCTAGGTTCCTATCCGCATCTGTTGGGGGGGGCAGCAGGTAGGCCAGGCCCCTGCCCAACCCTTTAGAGGGTCTGCAACAAATAGTAAGATCTCTGTTTTTCACGGGTAACATTGTAGAAAGTTGTTTTAATCCAATCCATAAACACAGTCAGGCATGCTGCAAATTTTATCTTGGTCTCAGGATTGTTGTTATTGTAGGTCAGCAGCAGCTGAGTTTCATCAGCATAGAAGACTACCTGGATGTCAAAAGATTCGATGAGGTAGGACAAAGGGATCATGTATATATTAAATAGTGTAGGGCTCTAGGCAGAGCCTTGATATTCACCATATTATAATCGTTTGGCCTCAGGAAGGAAAGGCTTGAGCCAAACTGCTTGTTCCCTGTGTTTCAGAAAAGAGCTAAGCCAGGCCAGTGACTTCACTTTAATTCCAAAGTCAACAAGGCTGCCCAACAAGATCTCATGTGAGATTGTGTCAAATGCTGCCGAGAGATCCAACAGGATCAGAGGTGAATTTTGGCCCGGGTCCAATGTAACTTTGATGGAGTCAGTGATCTCCATGAGTGCAGACACTGTACTATATAGCGCCCTAGAGCCAGACTGAGAGGGGTGGAGAAGTTTGGATGTTTACAAAAAAGATGTTAGCTGGGTATTAATACATTTCTCTATTATTTTTGGAGATTTCAGGTAACAGGGAGATGGGTCTGAAATTTTAGAGTGTCTTTGGACCAGCATTGGGTTTTTTCAGCAAGGGAATGACACTGGCCCTCTTCCAGTGTCAAAACTAGACTGGAAATGTGGCATTAAAAAAACCGAAGGGTATTGCTGTGTCTGGACACCTCCGGCAGTGGAAGAATGTAAAAAATATGTCCAGGGACTTTCAAAATAATGTTGGTGAAATTCTATAAAAACACCAGAATTGAAGCTGATTCCCTCGGAGGACCAGATATGGAGCATTATCAATGTGAACAGAATTGAGGAAATAGAAGGAGGAGGCTAAATTGGGGTTTTGAGGGACCAGGTGAGTGTAATACACCACAACACCATACATGTCCAACAATCAATACAACATATGTCCATACATGGGATGTGCAAAATATGACTGGTCTGAAGGATGTTGACATGTGGCAAAAATGTATAAGCTAGATGGCATATACGACAAATTGGTTAGGCTGTGCCCATAGATGACAGTATAATAAAACATGATAAAGCAATGGCAATGCAAAAAAAATTGTAACAGTACTCACATGTCTGTCAAAATTGTTAGAGATGACTCATATCATATTAACATTTTAATTTCTTGTAGATGGAATGGAGATATAGGGAGATAAGTCTGAGGAAGTATGTCAAGAGCAGGACCGAGGGCGGCATGAGGAGGGCTGAGGAAGCTGTGGAGATAGAAGTGCTGAGGAAGAGAGATGTGTGGAGAGGACGGCTGCGGGAGGTATGGTAAGAGGAGGGTTGACTAAGGTATGCCAGAGTCGGTCAAAGCGAGGAATGCAGCTAGGAGGACTGAGTTAGTATGGGGCTCTGGGGAGAGCATTGCTGTGGGCATTATGAAGGGAGAAGGGCTGAGGGAGTTATGGAGAGAGGAAGTCTGGAGAAGGTATGGATGTGAAGGAAAGAGATGCATATAATGTGAGCAGTGTGATTGAGCCCTACACAATAATGTATAGGTCAAGCTTGTCCAGCCATATGTGGTTCTTTTGTAGATGAAAAGCATTTTCGACATACAGCTCACACCTCAGTGTTGTCAACGTCTTTGATGGAGCAATGGTTTTTCCCTTTTTTAGACCAGTTACAAGAGTCAGTTCATTGAAGGGCTGTTTCTTTTATATTCAATGTCATAGCCTATTTAATAAATGTCTGGCTTTATATCTTAAGGAACGAAGAAATTTAAGGGGCTTTCAAGTCAATGGGGTCGGTGAAACAGTGTCAGTGTGGTATGAGATAGTTCTACGGTTTTATTCGATGACAGAAATTATCCTGCATACGCTGTGCAGACATTTATTCCATATTTAAAATAATGTTTTGAAATGCATTAGTTGTAGATTCTCATATAGCACCTGTTTTACCATTAAACCAATGAGTATTTTCCCCAGAAATGTTCTGTTTTGATCATGTAGTGCAAACCATAATAATCCTATGAAACATGATAGTCAATTGCAGCTTCTAAAAAAGGCATTGTCTGACGAAATTGCTGTATATTGTTGCTGCCAATTCCAATGTGTCAATCTGAACCAACGTTCATGCTGCATAAAAAAATCCAGAAGGTCAACTCATTGCACCTGGCTCACAGATTTACTCTGGTTTAGTTGTGCCTTACATTTGAAGTCATATTTCCTCACTGAAAAACCTATATGACCCAATTCGCAAGTATGTATAGCAGTAGACATACTAGCCCCTGCTACCATCACTACAAATATTTTTACACAAATGTCAATTAAGACACCATAGGGGGAAGCTTGCACCTTTCTCCTTTGTAAAGTCTGAGGAGCATATTACGAGTGGAGTGAAGATGCAAGAGTGATGGAAGTCATAAATGAGATTTATGAAGCCATGAAAGGCCACTTTGCGTGGCCCTAATTGGCTCAACAAATCTGAAGTAAAGCAATGCAGCACAAATCACTGTGTTGTCTTACTTTGTGCAAGGGAGGCATACCATGAGCGTTGTGTGGGTGTTCCACGCAACTCCTATGGTTTTTGATGCATTCTCAGATTTACCAGAATAGGTAAACCTGGGAATGCACCAAAAATATACGCCTTCCCAGGGAGGAGTAATGAGGTGAAATATTTTTATTTAAATATCTTTTATTCTCCTTGTTACTTCCACTTTCTATGTGTGCTGTATTCTGCAGCACACATAGAAAGAGGAATATGAGGAAAGAGGAAAATGCCTCTCAGTATTGTTTTTGTGCAGATAGGTCTCCCTTGGAAGGAAGGGAGACCTTCCTGCACAAAAACAATCCTGCCAGAAATGCAGGCACTCTTGCACCATGGTGCAAGGGTGCCTGCTTTGACACTAGGCTGCTAAGAGGATACCAGTATAGAGGAAAAGTCAGGAATGCGCTGTATTGCCTTAAATACAGCACATTCCTGCCCTTTCCCTGTCACGCAGTGCAGCACAGCAAGGTGACTTGCTGATCTGCACTGCGTGACAAGTCTGTAAATAGGCCCCAAGCTGCACTGCACTGCCTGACAAGTACGTAAATAGGGCCCTCGATGCATTGTCACCGAAGTAGTGTAACAGGGGAGGTACAGGAGAGGAACTCTCTCAGTTAATCGAGGATAAGATGTTGTGAGCCCTAAATATTTCAATATCTGTGCCAAGTGGTAGTTTCAACCATGTGCCCAATACCTAATAAGATTCTTGGATTCTTATTAATGATTACATCATTCACTTTGTTCTTAGGTACCTCTATTCTGCCCATTGATAAGCTTTGCAGCATCACTGGAAGAACTGCGTATTCGTATAGATGGAACACTGGACAACATTGATCAGAAAATTAAATATTGGAAGAAATTAATCGTTATCAAGCTTTGCCTCACTGGAAGACACATATTGCACCCCCCATCGTGGATTTGTTCATGTCTCTGGGTTGAGAAACCCATGCATACTTGTGGTCCATTATTGGAACTTCCATAGGATTTAAGGATTGTAATATTGAATTGGCAGACCTTGCAGAAGGTCTAAACAAGGGACCAAGATTCAGTGACAGTTCATGAACCCAGACTGAACCTCCTCCCCAAAAGGGTGGCCAGCCCCCACACTATGCACGTCTGAAGACAGGCTAAACATAAACAAGAATGTATACAGAATGTGTACAGAAGGGGCTTTAGATCAGCTCTCTTCAGCCACTGAATGGCTTAGGGTACCGGAATGGGTATTGTTTTCGAATAAACAATTCTCCTATGTTTGTTGTTTGCTTTCTTGCCATTCATAAATTATGTGCAGGGGTTGGAACACATATGTTCTCATCTGTGGAATTCCTTGAAAACATAACCCATCTACACGCAACTCATTACAGATCACTTTTTCTTTATAAAAAATAATCAACTTGCTGGAAAAGAAAAACATATCTAGAACTCTGTCATACATTCTAGAATCGAGACGCCTCTACTGCTTCACAACCTTCCTTGAGGTACACTTGAGGAACATCAGCAAACAACAGGAGGTCAAGTGGAGAACCCTTGTATAGAAAAAAATGCCTCATGGGAAAGACTTCCAGGGTAGGTGGGAAGTCCTCCAACCCTTCAAGGCCTCTCATCTCTCACTTAGGGCACAATTCTAAGGGACTAAGTGTTAGCACTCCTGGATTTATGATGAGAGGTCCATGGCTCCAGATTCACACTGACTCACGTTACCAACATGGTCCATTTGAGGTAGATAGGCATGAAGGAAGGTGTGTGTGCTCAGTCCTGGGACCCTCACGGCACACAGATTCCAATTATGAAGAAAACAACCCTAATTCTTTGGAAAAGTTAAACAAATACACCAAGAACCATCCTTTGCACATCATATTAGAAGACCTCAATCCTCTATAATAGAACATAGAAAAGTCTTTCCCCAGTGGTTACATTTCAAAACACTTGTCTGGAGAATGCCCTCCCAACCAGCTTTCATGAGAACTCAAAATAGACTAAAAGGTTCCCTTGCTACTTACCTATCCTCGTAATTAGAATACTTTATGACCCTCATTCTTTCAAGAATAAAGGGCACATTACAATCACACAGAATAAAGACACACTGACCATCAATCTTTTAAGGACAAAATGTTACATTACAAAATGTCTGGACCAATAGCCTAAGAAATTTGCATAGAAGGAAAAAAAGAAGTTGATCTTCATTCTTCAACAAAGCTGGAAAAGGATATAGAGGACATAAACCATATGGTATTAATGGGAATATGCTTATTGGTTGATCTTTTGCTGGCTTAGAGATCTGATCTGTATATAGTCTCCGCTTTAACAATGTATACTAGGACCTATTTTAAACCATGTATATTGCTTCAGTCTTTGTCTGATATTATGCTTTTCACAGATACTCTTAAGATACAAGGCCCGAAATCATTTAAATTGTATATCCCACAAACTTCTCCAAGAATGGCATAACAATTTCAAACATTAAACACTCATGGGACCCGGTGGGAGGAGACAAGATGGCGGATTGACGCCGTCTCTGTGAACCAGCACACAGAGGGCTCCCGAGGCGATTTCTCCCCTGATCTCGCTATGTTACGTTGAGAGACGAGAAAGCAGGGAGAGGAAGAAACGGAAAAAATAAAGAGAAAAATCTTTCAAGCCGACTGGTTTGCCGCTTTCATACGAACAACACGGCTGGTGACCGCCGAATGCAAGCGTTTGTGAGGATTGGGCTAAGGCGCTTACTGTCCACATACATGGGGGCTCGCTTAGCGCTTTGGCGGCTTTCATCCGTTTTTGGCTTCAGCTCTATACTTCAGGCACAGCCACGACGGAACTCTGAACTACTCTGGGTCATGGCCCCGCCGAAGCTCTCAGCTAGAAGCACTCGAGCAGCAAATCGACTGCCGGTGAGTATGGCGGAGACCATGGGGGGTGTGCGGGCATTAGGGAATATGGAGGCTACGAGACTGGATTCCTCCAAGCATACTACAGGACTCAGTAAGCCAGTACTGAAGTTTTTACAATCAGGAAAATCTGCGGAGGTGTTCTAACAGGAAACTGTTACAGGAGCAATTACTGACAATAACATTGTGGAGATGGTTATTCAGGCAATCGATGAGCAACAAAGTGACACAGTGTTCGTTTCTCCCGGTATTTTTGGAGCAAACAATGTATTACCTTCGCAATCTCCCTATCAGGCTCAGACTGCAGAAATGAAAAAACCTGCTTGCGGGGAAAGTTTTGATGGCATGATGGGGGCTGCTCAGAAGGAAGATACTGATAGATGTGAAAATCAAGTGTGGAATACTGATATTATTATGAGCTGCACGGAACAGTCTGCCAAATCTATCGATGCTATCGAGGAGGTAAACGAGAAATTATTTCCAGCTGCCATACCAAAAGAGCGGGGTCTGAAGGAAATGGTAATACCTATTACAGTGCCGATGGAATCAGCGTCATGGTCTGATTCCATGGAAGATGGTGGTACAGAACCCCAACACCTAGGGGGGAATATAGATAATAACACAAGGAGCCAGCCACCAGAGCCGAATGACGTACAGCCACCCACTACCTCTCATGTAAGGAATAACGTCCACCATGCGGTTGAGGCGATGCAGGGTATCGACAATAATGGTCTGCTTAATCCTGAGATACCTATCATGGACCAAGATCAACAAAAGTTGCGGGGACTTTCGGTATCACAAGCGGGTCAGCTGTATCCAACAGGCATAAAGGAAAAGCAACTCTCGCGACCAGCGACTGTCAGAAAGAAAAGACCTAAATCTAAAACAATGAAAGAAGTAAAGAAGGCTTATAATGGGCTCAATCAGTCGTCAGGTAATGGAAGGCCGTCAAAGTCTAATGATTTACTAACTAAGAGCCCCATGCGGAGGTGGGTTCAATCCAAGGGCGGGATCAAGTCCATGATATCCAGACTATCGGATGTTGGTTTAACAGACAGCGTATGCAGTACTATCAGGGCGGTATCGGCTGGAGGAAGAGGAGATATGGAGTCCAGTTTTGACTCAGTCTCAGGCACACCACCTGATAAAATAGGTACCCTGAGACATAAGGGGGGTTCCCCGACATCAGGATCCGCCCAATCATCTCATATTCTACATGGTATAGAAGACTCTCAAGGCAAAGGGGTCCAGAAAGACAAAGCTCCCATGCTATCTTTGATTCTTCAAACCTTGAAAGACCAAAGGGAAGAAACACAGGAGTTTTTCTCTCAAGTCAAGGCAGACAATCAGAATATCCAGCAGTCCTTGAGAGAGGTGACACTAAAAGTCGGAGCTCTGACAAATGACATATTGGAATTACAGCAAAGAGTAGTCTGTACGGAGGAAGCTACTACTAAAGTAACGAGCACAGTCCAGCAACACGACGATCAACTAACAGTAATGCAACTCAAAATCGAAGATCTCGAGAATCGGCAGAGGAGGCAGAACTTAAAAATGTTTGGAGTCCCGGAAGGGCAAGAAGGGTCAGATCCTAGAGCTTTCATAGTACAGACATTACAGAAGGCTTTCCCGGACCTCGGAGACTGGGACTGGGATTGTCAGGTACAAAAGGCACATAGATTACCGTTGGTGCAGCGAAGACAAGATACCCGCTACCCCAGGCCGTTTTTGATATATTTTGGGAACTATCTATTGCGGCAAGCTGTTTCTTTGAAGGCTGGTCGTAGATCGCCGGTTGCTGCTGAATCATTCACCATTTTTTTTCGCTCAGATTTTTGCAAAGCAAGAATGGACAGGCGATGGCAGCTGAGGCAGCTGATAGATCCCCTAAAAGCCACTGGGGCTCAAGCATTTTTACAAGAACCAGCACGCCTGAAGGCCATACGTGGGGGGCAGTCATATTTTTTTTCTTCTGAACTAGAAGCGAAGGAAGCACTTCGCAGATGGCAGAAAGATGGGGCAACGTAAATCTTGAAGTATCAAGACTGTTTTGATTTTTTTTCATACTAACTACATAGATCTGCTAAATTGCTCCGTTGTTTATGGATCTCTTCGTTTTTCCATTTCCTTCTCTTTTCTTATATTCTTTTTCTTCTTTATTACTTAGGCCTTGGTAATTGTCTGAAGGGGTGGGGCCGCCTTGGGTGCCACTGTGGAGTCTTGGTTCCAGTCAGCTGCCAATCCAGTGGCAGCTGTAAGAAGGGGATGATTCCTCCTTCTAGATGCGGGGGGTGGGTAATAGTGGCAGGGGTGGGGGCAGCAATGGGAGGGGGCAAAAAGGAAAAAGTTAACATGAGGGTACTGAGAAATAGAAATGAAAGTGTGGTGGTCGAAAATTGTAATAAGTGGATTAAGTCAGGCATGGAAAAAGACGGCATGGGACCATTGTTTTTGGGATGAGTGGATTAAATGTTTAGCATGGAATGTGGCAGGTTTGAATAGCAGGATTAAAAGACAACTAGTTGCTGAAGAGTTAAAGATATATAACTCTCAGATTGGATACGGATTTAGATTTATGTTAACAGAGACACATCTCTCTTATAAAGATCGTGGTCTGCTTAAGCAATTAGGTTATGAAGTGGTGGTGTGCTCGGCGCAAAGTTCTTCTATACGGGGGGTCGCCATATTGAAGCATAAACGATTTGCCGCTGAAGTGTGTGAGATAAAGTCGGATAAAGGGGGAAGATGGGCTATAGCACAGATGGTGATAAAGGGGAAGAAATGTGTATTCTGCTCACTGGATGGTCCTAACATAGATGATCCCACTACCTTAGATGTAATAAATATGGAAATGCTGAGTTGGGAAGGTGAACGGGTAGTGATGGGAGATTTTAATTGCATCATGGACTATGGGATAGACACTACAAGACGAGGTGCTTTTCATAGGAAGCGGAAGACGCGGGCTGCAATTGGGGAGCTTGGTCGGCTACAAGCTGTTAGGGACGTGTGGAGAACATTATATCCGAATATACCAGGTTACACGTATTATTCTTCCCCACACAAGCTATACTCCCGAATTGATATGGCCTGGGCTTCAGACGGAATATTAGGATTAGCTGATATGGAAATCTGTCCAAGAGTTACCGCCGATCACAATCCTATTCTCCTCTCATTTAAAATCTTTACTGAGAATAAGATGCCTAGACCCTTTTCGTTTCCCAGGTATCTATTATCAGACGAAGAGTTTGTCGTTAGGATTAAGGAGCAACTTAAAGTATTTTTTAAGGAAAATATAGGGTCAGCTTCTTCGATAGTGGTCTGGGATACTTGTAAGGCGAGTATCAGGGGTTTTACGCAGCAATATATCTGGCGGCAAAATAGAGATCGCAAAAAATCAATAAGAGAGGTTACTCTAGCGATTCGTAAAGTAGAAGACCAGCATGCAGAGGACGCCCTGAGAGGTACTGACGATATGGAACAACTAGGATTGGCTTTAATTGATCTACGATCAGCGTTGAAGAAGACATTCAGGGAGAAAAGCATGGTAAGGTTTAACAAATATCGTCTGTCGCAATATGAGTACGGGGAGAAGATAGGTAAGATTCTTGCGTATAAGGTGGCAGATGACAGGGCTAAGACTCATATAAAGGCCATCAAAGGCCCTAATGGCTCACTGTATGAGCACCCTCAACAGATATTAGAACAGTTTGTTCTGTATTATCAGGAGTTATATACCCCAAAGACCCGACCAAAGCAGGAAGACATTCTTAATTATATTAAGAAGTGCTCCCTGGCTAGCATGGGGGAAGAAACAGCTGATTCTTTGGTAAAGGATGTTTCAACGGAGGAAATAGAACTGGCAATCAAAGCTTTACCATCAGGTAAAGCGGCGGGGGATGATTCCATACCTGTGGAATTCTATAAGATTTTTAAAGATGAATTGCTGCAGCCATTTGATCAAGTAGTAAGATCTATTGGGATAAATGGCAAGATCCCCGAGTCATGGAATGTGACGCAGATTGTTTTCTTCTTGAAAAAAAATGAACCAGCGGACGAATGTGGCTCGTATCGGCCTATCTCGCTTATTAATGCCGATGCAAAGATTTTTGCAAAGATTCTGGCAAGCCGCCTTGCTCCAGTAATACCTAGTCTGGTATCCCCTCACCAACACGGGTTTATACAAGGGAGAGACACGACTGCCCACGTTAATATGGCAGTGGCCGCTTTCGATGTGGCTAATATAGGATCCACCCCACTCGGTATGATCCTGTTAGACGCTGAAAAAGCATTTGATCGAGTGGGGTGGGACTTTCTTTGGGCTGTACTCTCTGCTTTTGGAATTAAGGGCCAGTTTAAGAAATGGGTTCAAGCATTATACGATAAGCCCTGCGCTAAATTAGCATATTCAAGATTGCAGTCTCTTATTTTTCCGATCTTATGCGGTACACGTCAGGGATGCCCCCTTTCACCCTTATTATTTGCTTTATACATAGAGCCATTTATTTCAGTTTTGCAAAATCATTCCCTAATTTCCCCCTTCACGTTAGGAGTAAACTCTCTTAACGCTATCGCATATGCAGACGACATTGCGATTTTTTCCACGGAACCTGGAAATGCATTGAAAGTAATAGCGGAAGCAGCTGGGGGGTTTGGATTAATTTCAGGCTATAAATTAAACGTTAATAAGACTCAAGTCCTCCTTAATCACAAACCTTTAGTTCCAGTTCAGGGGGCCTGCTCAGTTGCTACTTATCAGGGTGTCAAGATGTTCGCACAGTTAGATAGGATAATTACTTTAAATTACGAAGCATTATTAAAAGAGACAGCTAAGACACTAAAGAACTGGCATAAGCTGTCTTTGGGTATTATTGGGTGAATAAATATCATTAAAATGAAGATATTGCCTAAATTTCTTTATCTGTTCCACTCTATTCCAATACGGGTTACTAATTCTTTTTTAAGCGACTAGAGGGGATATTAAGTAGTTTTATATGGGGCTATAGAAAGGCGAGACGTGCTGTTGATTTGCTAAAACTTCCTTTTAGTCAAGGTGGCCTTGAGTTTCCTGATTTTAAATCGTATTTTTGGTCTGCTTTTTTGGGCCGTCTCCGTAGTCTCATTAATCCTGCTAGCACTATTTTTTGCCGTAAATTTATGTTGGGAGAAGAGAGTAATATGTTTCTTTATAGAATCAACGACCCAAACTATTTTAAAAGGGTTGAGTTTAATACTTTACGAGACAGCATCTTTATTTGGCGTGCCATTCTGTCTAAGTACAACACATCGTTTTTTCATTAAAAACTTCCCCTCTGGAATAATCCAGGTCTGCCAGAGATATTTCAGGATGTGGTGGGTAAATGCTGGGCTAGCTGCAGTGTTATATGTCTTGGGGACTTGTATGACTACAGCGGTTTTGTCTCTTTTGAGAAACTACAGGCACAGCATAAGATACCAGATCATATGTTGCTTAAGTATTATCAGATTCAAGATTATTTCTTAAGGCATCTAAATTTGACAAAAGTATCTGGATCTGATGTTTGGGATTGTTTGCTTGCTGTAAATGAAAAATCACTGATTAGCAGAGGGTATAAAAGCTTTTGCATTCATAGATCGGATGATTGTCTGCGATTAGCGGATAGATGGAGCAATATTATGGGGACACCAGTTTCGGCTACCACTATATCGCAAGCTTTCAGCTCTATAGATAAGGCTGTGCACTCCACTAACCTGCGATTGCAACAGCCTCGCACAATATGTCTATTGTATTATACGCCAGAAAGAATCTCTAAGTGGTCAACTAATAATTCAGCCAGTGCCCGGACAAAATGCCCAAGGTGTGATTTGCACGCGGCAGACATAAAACATATGTTTGTAACATGCCCAGAGTTGTCAACATTCTGGCAGAGGGTTGGTCAAGTATTGTCCCAGAAGCTCGGAATGGAAATATCTTTTACGACAGGGGAAATTATGATGGGCTGTGGGAATTGGAGCTCTAAATATAATCTTTTATTAACTATCTTACTGGTTACTGCAAGACTAACAATCGCCAGGGTTTGGATCTCATCAAAGCCTCCTTCTGTTACTGATTGGTGGTTGTTAGTAAGACAGACGTTTGATATGGAACAAGCGCTGGCTAAGTCAAGGGGTATTTGTTCTGTTGCTAAATGTAATGCAATATGGGGATCATTGTTTTAACTTCTGATCAGTTCTATCGGATGCTTATCGGGTTCTTATTTTTCCCCATTCTTTTTTTTTTTAGGGTCTTTTTCTTTTCTTTTTCTCTCGTCATAGTTCCATGTGTGTAATTAATTTTGTTTGGCTTGACATCTGGATGTATCTAATTCTGTGTTTCTTCATGTTTTTTTTCACCCTCTTGTTGACAAATAAAAAATGATTTAAATAAAAAAAAAAACACTCATGGGACATCCAGGAACACTCATGGGGCATCCCAGAACACTCATTAATGATAAATAATATTACAATAAAAAACTGAAAAGATAAAAAAACACCAACATTTCATATGGAACTAAACAGTCACTACCAAAGATCTCAAATTTATAATCTAAGCCTTCAAGAGCAGCCTAAATTTCTTTGACATGCACTTTCGAATGCTACTCAACAACAAGAAATATTTTACAACTAGGAACCTCTGCACCATACCTTCTCACAATGAATCCAAAGCACCTGACCCACAATGTTCAAATTTCAATATCAAACTGTATCATCCTGACCCACAATGCTCAAATTTCAATTTCACACTGTATCACTCCCTCAGACAACACACCGTAACACTCTATCATCTCTTATGTCAAATAAGAGTGACCAGGGCTCAAAATCTATGACACCTTCCTCACCCCCATATCAAGTACATCAAAGAAACAATACCAGACATCCGAAACTCGCACTCCCCTTATGCCAGAGACACAATATCAAGCATCTGAAATCATGTTACACATACTTATGAGCACTGCCATCTCACACCTTATTACTAAAAATTCAATTAAATTTCAGACTGTACAAGATCTACACACCATTGAGTCTAAAATTGACATCCTAACCATAGAAGTGAGATCTAAGGCACCAGGTGTACCCCAGTTACACCAAGCTCACCACTATAATGAGCATGTTAAGCCTCAAACAACCACTCAATCAAACAAGTGTGTCACTTTAGTGCTTCTGAGGTGAAATGTAACAATAATAATGATCCTTACAGCAGGAGAACACCTTCTCCTTTGTACAAAAGAGATATTGTCAACCTATTGAGACAAAGAAAAAAGTATATATAACTAACCAAGAAGGCTCCTGTATCCCTAACATTAAGAGCAGATAGAGTAAGACTCAGGCGAGTCATAATCAACACATAAACCATAACAATCTAGCAGGATTAAATACTATATCCTACTCTGGCCAACAAATGCTAAAGTGATTCATAAGAAATCTCACACATATTTGCTGAGAACACACCATAGAGACAGAATGGCTAACTCCAACACATGGCATTGATTTGATTTTTCCTACAGACACATCTCTAACTGAAACATCTAAACCAACCTTAGGTCATCTTGTTTCTCTAGGAAACATGATCATATGCCCAGACAGATCTGACAAAGTGGTATTTTGAGAAGCATTCGTATACCAGCAGTTATTTAAATACAGAAGTCTAACAAAAGAACTATTTTCAACATTGGGTAAACTACCAATAACCTGACCCTCACATACCAACCCCTGGGCAACACAACTTTTATGGAACAACATATGAATCGTTTTACAAATAGTGAGTAAAAGTCAAACAATCATATCTTTCTTATATATTTCAGTCTACGCTGGGGTGATCAGAATGGCAATACAATTACAACCCTATACATATAATCATACACAGTTCTGCTTGATGCCTACGCACATAAAAGGTACCGGATAGACCTTCACATCTTGAAAGATGAAAACCAACACCATATTGCCAGTGGACTCATTAGATCACTCATAAAATTCTGTCTAGACAGAATTAAATAAATACCTCAACCACCATTCAACCCAGAAGAACCAAACACTGATCAGAAACTTAATAAACCTCAACAAAGACTCCATTGCATCAAAAAATTGAGTACACACTTCAGTCCACCCCCCACAATATTAGAAATCAAAAAACATAGCAATAATAAACTGAAATGATGATTCGGATCCTAGATAAAATAAGGAATAAAAAAGCTAATAGAAGCAAAAACCAAACAGTCAGTCCTGTAGTTCTCAAAGAAAATGAGCATAGATGCAAACCCCCCCAAGCCACTGAATGAAAAACCTATCACTTCTCTGCACAGTAATAAATAGATACAAAAGCATAGTATCCTCATATATCTGCAGGGAAATTGACCAAAATAAGAAACAACCCAAAAATCTACTTAAAATTGTAAAAAAAAAACTGTGATTCTGACTCTAATGGTGATAAAAAGGTCATCTAAAAAATATAAAGAGATCTTCATAGGTGTGGCTAACTAAGATGCATTATCCTTGATCATCCTGTGCTCCCGTCTCATTTAGTGCTACCGATATTGGTCCTGTGGTGCTGAGCACCAGGGCTGCCAAAATAAAGGTGGATGCAGTGCCCCCGTAGATGAGGGAGTCCTGAAGACAGTGGGGAGTGAGCCCCAGGAGATGCATGTCCCGAAGGCCCCCTGAGCACCTGGTCCGTATCTTGAAGGCGGTGTCATATGGATCTAGTGTGGAGAGCAGTGGGGGAAGAGAGCCTGGAAGGAGGGCTGCACGATGACTGGAGAAGCTGCGGCCTACCAAACGAGAGCTCTGGTCTACCAGCCTGATGCAGACCACTGGGGCCCTAAGGGAAGGTGCACTGGAGGCTAGAAGCCCCAACTCTCGGAAGGAGTTGAGAGGAAGAGCTGATGCTGTGCCAACTGCCCCCCAAAGGCGATAAATTGAGCTGGTCCTCGGCTGTGGAATATAAAGGCCTGGAGGTGCGACCCCTCGAGTCTGGGCTGACAGCAGGATTTGTGGTTGCCCTGCCTGCCTTACGGAGTTGAAAACAATAGCATTTGCACACACAAGGGCAGCTGTGGGCAGCCCCTCGATGGGGCTGTCTGCAAACAGTGATCCTCTCCCCCTAACGGGGTCCAAGGCAGAACACACCAGAGTACAACACAGATACCTCACAACTAGGTTACCGAAGGTCTGGACTCCAGGTAAGAGACGCTCTGGGCCTTGACTGGCAAGGTGGATAATTGCAGGCTCTCCTGTTTTAGAGAGAAGCATTAATAGTGGCCCTTCTAAAGGGAGAGGCAATTGCGAGACAGATCAGGGGTAAATGAAGAATCCTCTGCGAATCGACCTCCGCAAAGTGAAAGAGCCTCCTTGGCTACAGGTACCAAACTCATAAGTGAGGTGGAGGAGCTCAGGTCCACTACCCTCAATCAGGAACTGAACACTATATTTGGACAAGAGACTCAAGAACAGTGAGGATAGGTCCAAGGGGTGCAATTTTCACTTTGTGTGGTTGCCGGAGGGAGACTCTAGAATTGTTCTTGGAAAGTTGGTTCAAACGCACGTTGGACACTGACAGATTATCACTGATCTTGCTGTTGTGTGGGCACATAGGGCTAGGTCCCCAGGACTCCTCCAAAAGCCCCTGCAAAAGGTGTAGGCCTATTCCTTGCAAAGCTGTGCATAATTTATAAGGGCGTACTCACTTTTTCACTAGCCAAGAGACTGTATGGGACTGGCTGGAAGAACTGGTGTGAGGGGTCCGCCTGGGAGTCCTGGTTGAGGGGATCATGAGGCCCAAACCCACAGTAGACCTTGTGGGTCTACAAAAAGGAGAAGATAGGGCTTGCCAGAGGAGACGTCTGCACCTCGGGTTGAGGTTGGCCCAGACAGCATGCTTGAACTGGAGCCCTTGGCTGTGGGTACCTCTGGTGTGGCCAAAATGGAGATCCCTCCAGCAGCAACCTCAATCAACTGAGCAACAGTTTCCATGGCATAAGCGGGCAGGGCAGTGAACTGTTACTAAATGTGGTTCTGACTGAGGAGCATACCATCAAGACTGTAATGAGCACTTCTAAGATGGGGCATAAATGTAATGTGTCATCAGTACGGTACAAATGTTGAAGGAGTCACTCGTGAATGACTACCATGTTGCAGAAGTTGTGTGTTGCCCTACAGGGGATGCTTCTGAATGGGTTTCGGCCGTGCCGACTGCCGAAGTGGTAGTACTAGGGAATATGGCTGCTAGGGGAATCTGGCTTCGTTCTCCACTGCAGATCGCTGGTTTGCAGTGTAGGGGGTCAGCGGTTCACCACTTGCTTTGAGACACACTTAGTGTGGGGTTACAGTAGCAGCAATCCTCCCCCACTTCTGGTGACATGTACTAGACTTTTAGTTTATTTCTTATAGTTATGCATGAAAGCACCAAGTTCAGTGTTTCGGGGGCTGGTTACGCAGAAGGTGGGAAGGGTTGTTTGATATTTCATGCACATACATGTTCACTCTTAGCTGCACATGGAGTGACTTGTGTATGCCAGACTGGACCCGATAGGGACTGTCCCACCAGATGAGATCAGTTGTGAAGCCATCACCCCCTCAGAATGTCACCTCCCCTGCAATGACACTTAACATGATGGTGACCCTTAATAAGGCCTCCTTATTACATGAAACACTATAGAACGCACACCTACATCAGATGGCACAGGATTGCCATGCTGCAGGAGACTTATTCGTCAGAATGGGGGACAAATACTGAAAAAGAGATGGAGGGGGCAAATGTTCTCCTCCACATACTTCACATACTCTCGAGGGACCATGATTAGAATAGCCCCGGGGGTCTCCTTCCAGCATAGGAACACTCATGCAGATATGGAAAGGATGTTTGTGCTTTTACACGGCATTCTAGAAGAGGTGGGACTATGCCTGTTAAATTCCCATGCATCCAATATGGATGGCAAACCCATCTATTGTAACCTTTTAGAGATCTATCTTGATCCCGTATACTGATATATCCCTAATCTGGGATGGGGATTTCAACTATGTTCTTGACGGAGACACCCCTCTGCACCTCACACAGCTAGGCATGATTGCCACACTGGCGGATGTAATGACACAACTCGGGTGTGTAAATGTCTGACAATTGATGCATCTGAGGCTCAAACAGTACTCCTGCTCTTCATCCACCCACAGTACCAACAGCAGACTAGACAGAATACTGGTGTCCAGGGAGTTCTGCTTTAGGATACAAATGGTGCAGGTCCTAAATAGATTCCTATCTGATCACTTCCTCTTACTGGTCAGCTATGAGGGCAGGGACTGCCAGGTGGGACCCCGAGGCTCTAACTGATCTAGTGTTCCAAACAGACATTCAGGTAGCCCTAGACACATGTATAGAATGTAATTGAGGGTCTGCAAACACGGGGTGACTGAATGCAGTGGTGAGAGGGGAGTGTATGTCAAAGATGTATGATATACGCCATCATTTGGAACAGCCCCTGACCTCCCTGGAGTCATGCCAGGACTGTTGCAGGCTCAAGGGACCACTGACCCAGCACAGGAGAAACTCCTCCTGGAAGTTGGCCAGAATTTGGCAACAACATGGGAATCCCTAGACAAACACAAACTGAAGGAATATCGGCAAAGGTGGCATAGGGAGGGGGTTAAGTTCGGTCGTTTGTTGGCATAGCTTCTAAAATGAGAAGCTTCCCTACCATTGATCCGAACCCTGATTAAGCCAGAAGGCATACGGCAGTGATACAGGCGAACATTAACCAAATGCTAACTGAGTACCTGACACTCCTATATAGGAAGCCAGATGTCGGAGTCCTGGCAGGACATTAACCCCGTGGACAGATAGGAATTAGGTAGAATCTCCCCAATGGACGGGACGGCCTTAGAACGAGAGTTAACCAGGGAGGCAATCCTGGCCGCCATAGACAGTCTCCCCCATGGAAAGGCACCGAGGGGGAGACCGATTCCTGTTGCAAATTTATCAGACACATGCAGACATGCTAGTGGATAGGCTGCTGAAAGTTCATTAAGAGGCATACCAGAAGTCGACTCTACCGGAATTGATGGGGAGGTGAGTATTGTCGTGCTGCCCAAGCCCCATAAGAATCCGGTAGGCCTGGCCTCATGCACGCCTCTATGAATGCTGAATGTTGACACAAATGTGCTTGCTAAAATACTGGACACAAGACCTATGTGGGTTTACCACAGGATGCAATACCCTCGTGAATATCAGGCATTTACAACATGTAATGACCTTCATGGAGAACTCATTGGTGGACGGGGCCTTGATAGTGCTCAATATCAAAAAGGCCTTTGATTCCCTTAGCTGGATGTACATGTTTGAGATCCTAGACAGAATGGGTTTTGGTCTCAGATTGTTAGCCTGTACCCTCCTCCTATACAGAGAACCGCTAGCCAGAGTTAAATCGAGGGGGGAGGGGGGGACATACTAGCAGGGGACACAACAGTGCTGCCCACTATTACCGCACCTCTTTGTGCTGGCAATGGAGCCCCTTGCCACCAGGCTGCGGCAAGCTATGCAGCCCAGGGGGATGAAGTTGAGAGCAACCTCACATGTCCATGTACACTAATGACACTTTGGTGTACTTAACCCAACCCAAGGAATCTATCCACATCCTGCTGTGTGAATTAAACTCATTCAAAATGTCTTCACATTAATGAACGTAAGACCGCACTATTCCCTGTGGCACGAATGGGTGATACTGCCCACACAGAACTGCCAGAGATTGGAATTCAATGGGAACTACATAAGTTTTGGAATTTGGGTGTCTGTGTCACCCGCATGGCTCTGACCCATAGCCAGCGCAGTACTGATTGCGTGCTGTAAGGTCTACATGCTTCAGTAGACTTCTGGAACACCCACCCCTCTCTGTAATGGGAAGGGTGACATTGGTGAAAATGGTGCTCCTGCTGGGTTGCCTGTATGTTCTGCAGAGAGGCATGTATCAAGTGCCGAGGTCTGTTTTCCAAGAACTGGACAACCTCCTTGTCTTGCTGGTATTGGCTGGAAAATGGAGTTGAGTACACCTGGAGGTATTGAAATTGGTTAGGGAGCAGGGAAGGCTGGGCCTCCTGGACTTGGAATTATACTATATCACCGCCCAACTACAAAATGCAGCTAAATATTGTCATGCAGCCAAATGGTGTGATAAGACTCCAAGCTGGGTGCACAGACTCCTGAGAGGCGTAGTGGTGGAGGGTGACCTACCAGTCTATCTGATGAGGGGGTGAATCAACTGGCTGACTCCTTGTGTGCAGTGAGACAGATGGCCCTTGCATGGGAGCAGTGTGTAAACAATTTCTGAGGCGACCGCCCTGTAGTAGATCACTGCCAACTACAGCCATGTCGAGGGTTTCCAAGAGGTAATGCCGATGGCCGATTGGAGAGAAGAGGGCTGCTTGATATTGGGGAACTCGTTTTTAACCTTTGACAAGGCCAGGGAGTTGTTTGGCATTCCTGCTGGACATTTCCTGCAGTTTGCCAAATTGGCCCGTACTGCCTGAGAGTTGTGGAACTGCTTCCCAGCGGTGCCGCCCCTTCTGCGCTGTCGGATTTGATGCACGAGGGCGGTGGGGGCAGAGGTTTGATGTTGCGCATGTACTCGGTGATCAAGTGAGATAGGCCACCAGTGATGCTGGGACCATTAGCGGCCTGGGACGTGGAATTGCAGACCCCGCTGAACGGCGCAAAATTGACTTGGGTATGCACCCAGGTCCAAGAAGTAGCCAGTGACGCTAGATTCAATTTGTTTCACTTCAGTTACCTGCATCATACATATTTAGCTCTGAACAGAATATATCAAATATATCCCAACAGTTCTTCCTCCTGCCCCAGATGTGTAGACCCTGATGCCACCTTTATCTATAAGGTCTGGACCTGGGCCAGACTGGAGGGGGTACTGGAAGGAGACAGTTGCTAGGCTCACAAGAGTGACGAAGATAACTTTACAATTAACAGTACATTACTGCCTTCTAACTATTGTGCCCAAACCCAAACAGGGGAAGATGCTCAGTAGCTTTGCTACTCCAGGCTTTCTGCTAGCAAAGCGATGTATACCTCTCTGTTGGTTATCACATAGAGAACCCTGGATATCAAAGTCATGTGAGGACATGTCAGAGTGGGCCCTAGTGGAAGAAATCAGACTGAGGTCGATCCGAACAGATGATAAGACATAGGAAGACCTGGCAGAATGGGTAGAGATGTTAAACAAGTTGACAGAAACTCAGGTAGCCTAACAGGTGCATGGCAACACCCTGTCCTCCGTGGATGCCTGATTCACTGAGTCAGGGGTGGGGGGATGTATGCTGCTAGGGATCCGGAGCAGGAGTGGGCAAAGTAAAATGTAAATTGGCTATGTAATAAGATCTGGACTATGTGCAGGAGTTGTGTTAGCACTTATTATTTTCATTATGTACTGCTATGTTGACCTGTTCCACTGGAAAAGCTCCAAAATAAAGATGTTAAAAAAATCCAAACCTTTACATTCGCATAATGAAATCTCTGGTCTGAAATAAAAAAGAATTCTTCAAAGTAAAAAGGATTAAGCCAGTTAATGGTAAAAGTTAAAAAAAAAAAGAAATCAGAAGCTCACCAGAAGCCAGGTCTCCCACTCTGGTTGACTTTTGAACACCCTTGTGACCAGACCTTCCTTCCCTTTCTCAGAACCAATCTCATTCACCTTTCAGTTGGTTGATGGCCCCACACTGGCTGAACCTCAAACATGCATCTCTGACAGAAGGTTCTGTCTCATATTGCCTGAAAATAGCGTAGGTCACATTGCTTCTGAAGTCACAGGGAAAAGATCCCTAGATCTTAAGGAACTTCCACCCTATCCCAAAGGAGGACTTTGCCTTTGAAAAATGGGATGAAGCCCCCAAGGTATGGGGATCATTAGTGTTTTTTCATGGTTTTACCTGGTGGTGACAGACAGAAAAGAAAAACATATAACACTGTCCAGGGTGGGCGGTGTAAAATGCTTCCTCTAAAGGCTCCAAATACGTGGGGCCATTAGAGGAAGGTTTACACTGATGAAGTAAACCTGGCCCTCTGCCCAGCTCAAAAGCAGGTAGGTAGATGAAGAGTTTGGCAGGTAGGGCACTTCTTTACAATGAAGTACCCTCTCCGCGAAACTCTAAATCGAGTCCTTAGAAGAAATGAGCCACTCACTCCAGAACACTCCAGAACCAGACTTCTAACAAATCATTCAGGATATAGTTGTATCATGGCAGGATTATGGTAACTTCCTTCTAGTAGGGATTCCTAAAGTTTATCTGACTCCCCTCAAAGCAGTGTTAACCAAATCAGCCGGACTGGTTTCAGAAGCAAAAGAATGTCATCATATACAATTTCATTTCTGATCACAGTGAATTAGTTAGTTCCCTATGAAAGGAAGGGATAGATCCATAGATGCATTACGCATATGGGCACGCTAAACTTTTTCACTAGGAAATTACGATCTCATGATGACAGTATCATTTAAAGAGCTCAGAATCCCTCATACTCAGCATTCTAGCTATGAAGAAATATAAAACATTAAAACAGTCCTGCTTAGCAAGTGATCCGAGAATATGAGACTCAATCCCTCTATATAGCTATGAGCTAATAAAATAGAAACTAACATTTGTCAATGTAGAGGACTCTGTAGTTTCCTCTTCCATGCCTCAAGTGTGTCCAGTGTCTGAATCCTGAGACTATTGCGAATTTCCTACTCCTGTGTAAAGTGGTCTTTTAGGCTTGAGTCTTTTCAGCACTGTACCTGCTAAATAAAAATGAATAACTAAATAAAAAAATATGTTCTCTTCTACTGTGCTGCTTAGCCTAGCAGCAGGGCCATAATAAGTTCTCCATTTTTCATCATAGTGCCTCAACCAACTCTAAATGTGGTCCAGGCGCACCCATGCCTTCCTCCCACTGATGCAAAGGAGCATATTAAAAGAAGGTGATATCTACCCAGGTTTAGTAAGAAACCCAGCACTGCTTTGTAATGATCTTGTATGCAATACCCCTGGATGCCTGATGCTCTAGTCTGCTCTAAAGACTAAGCACTTGCAGAAGGCATAATTCCTGGATACTTCATCCATCCTGCATATTGGCTGTCCGTGCACCCTGCTCTTATTTCGTGTGGCATATTTCACATTAACCAATCCATTAGCAACATAAACCTCTTTATAGAGCACCCATTTATTCTCATTGTCACCTGGTTAAACAGGTAGAAGTGAGGGTGCGGCTACTCCCCTGAAAGCAGTAAGGACGCCGCAGAGTATTAAACCGGAGGACATATTGTGCTTCCTGTGGCTAGAGAATATGTGCAGAGCCTGTTGACGCGAAAAAAAACCTATTAAGTTCAAGGTTGTCCAGCCAATGATAGGCTCTTATGCTTTCATGGTGCTTTCAGAAGAATAGGTACCTAAGGACTTTTCAAGCCCAAGTCACAAAACTCATTGAATCAATGTGTTATATGAAGCTGCACATATGTGCATGCATGCACAGCTTACAACAAATAGTAATTAACAAAGCCCTATTCTGAAATATACCCCCAAAAACTATTTAGACTTCTACCAACATAATTGTCCATTATGTCTGCTGAATATTCTTCCCTTGAAAAAGTACTACAGGACATAAGTATGGACGAGTACAAAGGGGTGGACCTGCGTATGGGGAATATCACCCCTAAATCAGGCTGGTAAGAGAAAAATGAAGGAGGGGCATTAAGAGGGTGATATGAATCCATTGACACATCTACTAAATTGTTAACCGGTGTTAGAAATTGGTTCTCTGGATGGCAGAGGTTTGCAACATGTCCAAGTGGGGACCACAATTCTAGTCAGGGTAAGTCAGATACACACCTAAATTAACCTGTGCTCACTCTCTGGTAGCTGGTCACAGAGAGTCAGGCTCTGTAAAGTATTTGTGCAGCACTTTAATTACAGTAACACAGTGGAAACACCACAAAAAGACTTCACACCAGTTTAGAAACATAGAGACGATGTATCTAAGTAAAACAAGACCAAAACGACAAAAATCCAATAAGCAGAACTTGAGATTTGAATTTTTAAAGAATAAACTGCAATGGTGGAGTGCTCCAAAGTCAATAGAGCTTAGGGGTTACTTGTGGTCGTGCTTTAGCAGGGTATATCCAATGTTTCAGGTCGACCAGGAAGGAGGGCAGGCCGGCTACAGGACCCATGCAGTACCCGCTAAAAAAAATGCCTTGGATGGAGCAAGTGTCAGCGTCGAAGACTTAATGCGTCGGTACCAATTCACGCAGTCGGGTCGATGCGTTAAAGTCAAGCCTCGCTGTCAGGTCCCGCTTCGCTGTCGAGCCCCTTATGATGCAGATGCTGCGTCATTGTCAAGCCTTGCAGCGATGTCTTAGGATCGGCTACCCATCATTTTCAAGTCTCACAGTTGTGACCTCAGGTCGGCGCTGCATCATTGCCGAACCTCGCAGTCAGGTCTTGCGTTGTCTTTGAGCCACACAGGGATGTTGTCGGATCGGCTCTGCGTCAGCATTGAAGCGCAGTGCATTGGTTCCAAATGGCGCATAGTCATCACTGTGTCGATTTTTGCAGTAAAACAGCTGCAGAACCGTCTTTCAAGGACCAGGATTGGATTTGGCACCTCTTGGCAGTGCAGGTCTCACTGTTGGCAAACTCCAGCAGCTTGAGCATGGTTGAAGGAAGTCTTTGATAGCCCTGAGACTTCAAGAACACGAGGCAAGTTAGCAAGCCCTTGGAGAACATGGGTGCAAAGATGTAGAGAGCAGGTCCAGCCCTTCTCCATCCCAGGCAAGGAGCAGCAGACAGCAGGCCAGCGCAGCAAAGCAGGTAGCAAAGTGTCAGGCCCTCCTATAGCACAGCAATCAGCAGGCAGCAGGCCAACACAGCAAAGCAGTTAGCAGGGTGGCAGTTCCTCCTACAGCACAACAACTGTTCTTCCTGGCAGAATGTCCTTGGTTCCAGCAAAGTTCTGATTTTAGTGGTGTCAGGGGTCCAGTACTTATACCCAGTTGTGTCTTTGAATTGGGGGAAATTTTAAGGAGCCCTTGAAGATCACAAAGTCCCTGCCTTTCCTGCCCTGACTCCAGACTCACTACAGGGGGGTATGTAGCTCTTTGTGTGGGGACAGGCACAAACCCTATTCAGGTGCAAGTGTCAGCTTCTCCCACCCAATCTACCTCAGGAAAGCCCATCAGCCTAGTAATGGGACATCAGGATGCAAATGTCACACCCCAGGTCCCTTTGTGTGACTGTCTAGAGGGAATGCAAAAAGCCCAGCTGCCACCCATCCTAGATGTTTATTCAGAGACAGGTAGAGGCACAGAATGATTAAAGTAAGAAATTGCCAACTTTCTAAAAGTGGCATTTTCAGACTTCTAATTTGAAATCCGGCTTCACCATAAGTTGTATTTTTAAATTTTGAATCCAGAGACCCTAAACTCCAAATCAATATATTTTTTCAATTGGAAATTACACTTAAAAGATGTCTTAAGGCAATCCCAATGTTAATCTATGGGAGAGATAGGCCGTCCAGTAGTGAAAAATGAATTGAGCAGTTTTTCACTACTAGGACATGTAAAACTCAAAAGCACATGTCCTACTGTTAGAAAGTGGGCATCTGGTTGGCAAAGGCATGCAACCTGTCCAAGCAGAAACTACAATTCAAGTCAGGGTAAGCTTGATACACACTAAAAGATAGCCTGTGCTCACCTTCTGGTAGCTTGGCACGAAGTGGTCAGGCTTATCTAAAGAGGCAATCTGTAAAGCATTTGCACAATGCACACACACAGTACCACAATGAATACACCACAAAAATACCAAAACGACAAAAATCCAATGTATAGAAGTTGAGATATTGAATTAAAAAAATGCAATAAAACACTTAATAGCAAGTAGCCATAAGATGGTTACTTTAGGTATCTCTGGACTCGGGCAAAGTCAAATTTTGGGCTGACCACTTGGAAGCACAGCCGGCTGCAGGACCCATGCAGGGCCTGATTTGCAAAGTACCTTTACTGGTCGCATACAGCGAGATGCATTGGTCTTCTCCTCCAAGTGTACGCAATGCGTCAGTTCCAAAGATGGGTGCCAGTGTCGAGAGGTGTCGAACGATGCACCGGATTCTGCCACGCAGTTGAGGGGATGCGCCGATCTCACCAAACTGCAGCGGCAGCAATACGCTGTCCGATGCATCAATCTCAGAAGGCACAGATCTGGTTCGGAAGATATGCGCCGATTTTACTCCCACAAGCGGGTCGATGCACCAGTTCTGCAACTAGCAGGCAGGAGATGCGTTGAAATCTGTGTTGCAAGTTTCTGGGCCAATTCCAGTGAGCCAGGCACAGGGGCAGGGATAGAAACCTTGATTTCCCTGAGCCTCAAGCAACAGGTGGCAGGTCAACAAGCCATGGAGATCATTTGGAGTGAAGGTAGAGTCCAGCTCCCCATCAAGAGTCGGAGAGCAGCACGCAGCAGGGGAACACAAGAGAAAAGCAGGCCTTTCAAGTCTGCAGTCCAAAGATGAGTCTTTTGAACAGCACAGCAGTCCTTCTCACAGAAGTTCAGTTCAAGTTCCAGAAGTGTCTGAATTTAGGGGGGCCATCAGAATGCAGATGTATGTAGATGGGTACTCAGACACACTTATTCTTCCTGTGTTGTGGCTGTCTAAAGGGAACGCACAAAGTGTAGATGTCACTCACCCCAGACGTGTATTGGAGACAGGCTGTCAGGCACAGAGAGCAGCAAGTGCAGAAAAATGTCTCTCCATGCCATTGGACTCAAGCTATCCTGGCTGATGAGGGCTGAAAGTCTGAAACCGGTCCTAGGATGCTTGTTTCCAGTCCAGGGAGGACCTGGCCTGGCATTTCGGGCTGGACTGTTCCCAATGGGCGCAGGGTCAAGACTGATTTGCATATAGCTGGGTCAAAACTGGAATGGCATGGTAAGCAAAAAAAACGATGGATTTAGGCCCAGATCTTTAGACTGGGATGAATGTATGACATTGTTCTGCATTCTGTCCATCAATTGTTGTTTTTACTTTTTAAAAGTGGCATTTCAAAAATAGTAATGTTAAATCCAACTTAATCAGGAAGTAGGATTTATCAATACCATTCCAAACATATGAAACATGAACAAGCTACTACTCTCTGATCAGGAATTTTAGCTTAAAAGTGTATTAAGGAATTCCCAATGCTAACCTATGAGAGGAGTAGGCTTCACAGTTGTGAAAAATGAAATAGGCTATCAGAATGCAGATGAAGGCAGATGAGTCCTCTGCCACACTCGCCCTTCCTGTGTTTGTGGCTGTCTAAAGGGAATGCACAAAGTGTAGCTGTCACCCAGTCCAGACGTGTATTCGAGACAGGCTGCAGGTACACAGAGCAAAGTTAAGAGCAGAGAAATGTCCACTTTATAAAAGTGACATTTCTAAAATAGTAATGTAAAATCAAACTTTACTGCTAAAGAGAATTTATCATTACCCTTCCAAAGATATGAAACATGATTTACTTACTTTTTTCTTGTCAGGAATTACAGCTTAAAAGTGTTTTAAGGTATTCACAATGCCAAGCCTATAAGAATAGTAGGCCTCACAGTAGTGATAAATTAATTTAGCTGTTTGTCACTACCAGGACATGCAAAACCTTTAAAGTACATATCCTATCTTTTACTTACATAGCACCTTGCCCTTAGGCAATATATAATAATTGGCAAGTAGTTTTAAATGCCAAGTCGAATTAACAGTAAACTGCATGCAAAGGCACTGCAGTGGCAGGCCTGAGACAGGTTTGAAAGGCTACTTCTGTGGGTGACACAATCAGTGCTGCAGTCCATTAGTAGCATTTAACTTACAGGCCTGGGGTATATAAGGGACATACAAGCAAATTAAATATGTCAATCAGGTATGCACAAATTATACACATGTTTAGGGAAGAAGCACATGTACTATAGCACTGATTAGCAGTGGTAAAGTGCTCAGAGTCCTAAGGCCATCAAAAAGATTCAGCAAAACATGGTGGCAAAAATCAAAAGGATTGGGGGAAGACCACCCTAAGGCTGACAGGTCTAACACCTACCTTTAAAATACACTGCACCCTGCCCATAGGGCTTCCTAGGATCTACCTTAGGTGTGACGTATATGTAATAAAAGGGAAGGTTTGGGCCTGGCAAGTAGGTCAACTTGCCAGGTTGAAATGGCAATTTAAAACTGCACTCACACACTGTAGTGGCAGGCCTGAGACATGTTTAAAGGACTATGAAGTAGGTGGCACAATCAGTGCTGCAAGTCCACTAGTAGCATTTAGTTTATAGGCCCTGGGCATATATGGTACACTTCACTAGGTACTTATGAGTAAATTAAATATGCCTATTGTGGATAAGCCAATGTTACCATGTTTTGAGTACAGAGCATATGCACTTTAGCACTGGTTATCAGTGGTAAAGTGCCCAGAGTCCTAAAGCCAACAAAAACAATGTCATAAAAAAGGGAGGAAGAAGGCCAAAAAGTTTGAGGGTGACCCTGTAGAAAGGTCTTGTCCCAACAGCTGGCAATCCACACCCACTACCAATCACGTAATACTGCAAGCTGATCAGGCTCAAAGTTACACCAACCTAGCCGTGAAGTAATTCACACTGCACATGCAATCCACTCATAGGAACTGCAATGTCAAGAGAACTAAACTAAGAGGGTCAGGGAATAATACTACTGACACAAAGGAAAGGATGAGCAGGTGGAAAAAGATGTAGTAGAACAGTATACACATCAAGATGCACCATACAAAAACATTCGGAAAAGAATGTTATCCTAGCGCTAATGGAAAAAAATACCTTTAAAAAATGTATTCTGATAACCTTAACTAAAAAAATATGGTTTTCACCACAAAAAGCATGGTGCTGGAAACGGACACATGAATATAAATGTCATATCAGCCCACAATTCAATAATGGAAAACCCAGCACAGACAAAAGTAATGCATTGGCAAATACAAACATAATAATTCATACACAAGATTACTCTCCTGTCTGTAGGCAGGTGGTAGGTAAGTGCGGTGGGGCGGGCGTTGGAAGTCAACATATGACGGGATAGTGAAAATAAAATTTAAAAAAACACAGCTTGCGCTCGCTGCATCGCCGAGTGCAAGGTAAGTGGTTTTATTTATTTATTTATTTTATTTTCACTATCCCGTCGTATGTCGACTTCCAACGCCCTGCCTCACCACACTTACCTGCAGAGGCTGCCACTGATTATTAGCATGCTTTACCCTAACATTTTGCCTTCTGATCTCCTGTTTTTGACTGTTTTTGCTGACTTCATTTTTGCTGGTTTTATGAATCTGGGCACTTTAGCACTGCTAAACAGTGCTAAAGTGCATGTACTCTTTACCTAAAATATGATAACAATTGGATTATCCACAATTTGCATATTTGATTTACTTATAAGTCCTTAGTCAGGTGCACTACATGTGCCCAGGGCCTAGAAATCAAATGCTACTAGTGGGCCTGCAGCACTGATTGTGCTACCCACTTAAGTTGCACTTTAAACATGGCTCAGGACTGCCACTGCAGAGCTGTGTGTGTGATTTTAAACTGCCATTTTGACCTGGAAAGTCAACCTACTTGCCAGGCCCAAACCTTCCTTTTTATCACATATAGGTCACCCCTAAGGTAGGCCCTGGACAGCCCAAGGGCAGGGTGCAATGTATTCAAAAAGTAGGACATGTACAAGGCATGTCTCTCTCATAGGTTACCATCGGGACTGCTTTATTGCATTTTATAAGTGTACTTTCCAATTGGTAAAAGATAGGAAAACTAAATTTGTTGTTTCAATTTAAAAACACAACTTATGGTGAAGTTGTTTTTTAAAGTGCAATTCTGAAAATGCCGCTTTTAGAAAGTTGGCATTTTTTTTACTGAAACCATTTGGTGCCTTGTGCTCGTCTCTGGAATACATAGCTGGGGTGGGTGGCAGCTGGCTTCCTGCATTCCCTCTAGACAGCCACACCCAAATGAAGGGTAGGTTTGACTGTGCAGCCATCTGCATGTTGATGGGTCATCCTGAGGAAGGATGGGAGGGACGAGCTGACTCTCAACACCTAAAAAGGCTGGATCCTGTTCCCACACAAATGGTTGAATACTCCCCTATAGGGAGGCTGGAGCCAGAGCAAGAAGGCAAGGTATTGTGCACTTCAAAGCATCTCTTTGAAGTCTCTCTACTTCAAAGGCCAAACTGTTATAAGTACTGGACCTCTGACACCATGAACTTAGAACACTGCTGTAGCTGAGGACGTTCTACCTGGAAGAAGGATTGCTGTGCTTCCAGGAGGGACTGGCACTTTGCTGAACTTTGCAGTGTTGGTCTGCTGCCTGCTGCTTCTTGCCTGGGAGTGAGAAGGAGCGGAGCGGCTCTCTATATCTGGGAACCTGAGTTTCTCTAAGGGCTTGTTGGCTTGCCTCCTCAGGGATATCAAATACTGCACTTTCATCTTCAAATCAGCACCTGGATTTTACTTGCTGTAAGTCTTGCTCTGCTAAGTGGTGTCAATCCAGTCCAGGGCTCTTGAACATGAGGTTAAATTACTGGTTTTGCCAAGAACCTGCGCAATGACACCGCTGAGCCGATCAGAACTAATGCATCATCTGCTGCGAGATCAGGATTGGCGCATCATCACTACTACTGGGTCTCAAACTGGCGCATTGCACTTGGAACCACCACTTTGGGACCAATGCATTGCTGCCACTGCATGGAGAAGATCGATGCATTGCTCCTTTGGCATGGATTAACCCTGTGCATTGCATTCGGAACCGCCACACTCCAGAATCGATGCTTCTTCCACAGTACCGACACATTGCCACTACTGCACGGAGAAATCAGGCGCAACCTCAACTGCGTGGGCAGCATTGACACATCACAGCCTGCATTTCATGCTGCAAAAAGGATTTAGGTACTTTGCTCAGTGGGCGGTGCGTGGGTCCTGTAGCCGGCCAGTGCTCCATCGCGAGCGGCCTGAACTCTTGACTTTGTCCTGGTCCAGTGAGACCATTTTACCCCTGTAAGTGCTACTTGCTTTTAAGCACTGGCTTGACACTTATTCATTAAAAATTATTATCTTAAACGCACATTGATATTACAACACCTTAAAAGGCACTCGCCTTAATTCAGGAGTCACATCTGATGGGTAACAGGTGTAAGGCCCTGGACCGCTTTGGATATCGCATGGTGGCCCATTCGGGGTTTACGTCAGGTTCACGGGGGGTGGGCATTCTAGTCCGCAACACACTACCCATGACAATCTCAGGCAAATGGACTGACGATGCGGGCTGCATGGCAGCGATAGCGGGTATATGGGAGGGGCGTACTGTGGTGCTCTGCTCCTGCTACATCCCGCCAGGCCTGCACTCCTCGACCTTCCCGCGGCTGGGATCCTTCCTAGCTGATCTCCCCTTGGGGATCCTTCTGATTGGGGGCGACACTAACGCAGTTATCAATGCAGACCTGGACCGTTCTAGTACCGGGTTGGGCTGTAGGGGATTGAGGGGCCTGGACGGCTTTGTTACGGTCATGGGGCTTAGTGACCTGTGGCGCACCTGTAATCCTTCCCACAGACAATACACGTTCTATTCAGCCCGGCACGGGTCCTTCTCATGACTGGACTATCTATTTACCCGCACTGACCAGGTGGGAGACTTTGACGCACCCCAGATTATGGCCCGTGGGATCTCCGACCACTCCCCAGTCAGCACCACTTTGAGAGACCCGGCGACCAAAAGGCCGTCCTTCCCGCGGATAGATCCGTGGCGGCTGCGGGACCAGACCCTCGGGGATAAGCTCCGGGAGGGTTCCCGTCTCTATTTTGAAGAAAACGGAGGCTCGGTTGACTCTCACATAACATTGTGGGAAGCTTACAAGACGGTGCTGCGAGGACAGGCTCAGGCACTGATTGGGGCCCAGAAGAAGGAGGAATCCATACAGATTACTAAACTGGAAAATGAAATCGAACAGATGGAGCGCGAGGTTGGCATCGCCTCATCTGTTGACCTCCGCCATAGTTTGACACTCAAACAGCGGGAGCTTAGAGCCCTGGCTGAGGGGGAGGCAAGAGCCTACGCCCTCGCCACACAACATCGGATATATGACGTGGGCGACAAGGCCTTGAAACTCTTGGCATGGCTTGAGCGGCGGGACAGGGAGCGCTCCTGGGTAGCTGAGGTGCGCGACGAGTCAGGGTCCCTGGTATCCACAAGTACGGGCATAGCGGAAGCCTTTGCGACCCACTTTGAAAGGGTATATTCACCGGTTTGCACCAGGACGGAAAACGACTGCGCGGAGTTCCTACGGGACTTCGCGCTGCCCACGCTATCTAAAGACCAAAGAGACAGCCTGGATGCGGACCTCACGGGGGAGGAATTGGGGAGGGCTCTCAACTCCCTCCAATCAGGGAAAGCGCCGGGACCCAACGGGCTTCCAGTGGAAATATACAAACGACAGGCAAACATCGTCATCAACCCTCTCCTCCAGATGTACTCGGAGGCGCGCGAATTGGGCAGGTTCCCAGCCGATCAACGCGACGCCACGATCGTGGTTATTCATAAAGCCGGGAAGCCGGTGGACCAATGCTCTTCGTATCGCTCTATCTCACTCATCAATGTTGAGGCCAAACTTCTGGCCAAGGCTCTGGCGGACAGGCTGGTGACTGTTCTTCCGGACTTGGTGCATGTTGACCAGTCAGGATTTATGCCCCGTAGGAGCACCCGCCATAACTTGAGACGTCTGTTCGGGGTCCTTTATATGACTGAAGACGTGGGGTGCACGCAGACTGCATTGATGGCATTGGACGCCTCTATGGTGTTCGATAGCATTGAATGGTCATATCTGTTTATGGTGCTCCAGAAACTCGGCTTTGGCCCGACATTCTGTAGCTGGGTGTGTCTGCTCTATGAGCAACCTACGGCCCGGGTGAGGGTCAATGGAGCTGTGTCCAGAGTCTTCTCTCTCAGGAGGGGCACCAGACAGGGTTGCCCTCTGTCCCCCCTCCTTTTCGCCCTGGCCCTGGAGCCACTGGCCCACTGGATCAGGAGGGACAGATTGTTCTGGGGCTTGGCGCTCACGGACGAGTGGGAGGAGCGTATTTCTATATACGCTGACGATATCATGCTCTACATGGCCAGACCATACAACTCGATAGCGCAGGCGCTACACCTCTTCGAGCTATTTGGCAGCTACTCTGGCTACACAATCAACTGGGCGAAATCCGTGATCTTCCCATTGTCGGGCCCTCCCCCTCGGATCCCCACTAGGTGCCCCGCGTCCGTGGTGACTGACGGCTTCAAATATTTGGGGATCTATGTCACGAGGGACAAGGAAGAATTCTTGGCCAGAAATCTAGATCCCCAACTGGCTCGCCTCGGGACCGACGTGAGTCACTGGAGATCTCTGCCGCTTTCCCTCATGGGCAGGGCGGCATTATTTAAGATGCTCACGCTGCCGGCTCTTATTCATCCTGCAGAATACTCCATACCCTATCCCTCCGGGTGTATTCACACGACTATCGCAGGCGGTGCGGACGCTGCTGTGGGACGGGGGCAACCCAAGAATAGCACTGCCCAAGCTCACTAGAGGGGTATACGATGGTGGACTGGTGCTTCCAGACGTCAAACTATACTACTGGGCCTCACAGCTCCAAGTTGTTAATGACTGGGTATACACGGACAGTTCTGAGCCGCCCTACAGGGTCGATAGATTGAGCATGCCTCAGGGAAATTGCGAGCCCCTCCTCTATGCCCGGAAAGTGCGGAAGGAATGGCCTGAACATACGAGGGTGGTGGTTCAATGCTGGAGGGAGGCAAACAGATTTTTGGGATGGACAGGTAGGCTGACTGGTAGGACCCCCCTCTGGCTCGGAGATCAATTGAGAGAAGTGACACAGCTGACAGGCTTCAAGGGGTGGAAGCTAATAGGTATCGAATACTTAGGTGACGTTTGGAAAGGGACGGCCCCTCGATTCTTCGCATATCTTCAGAAGGAATACGACCTCCACGACTCACAGCACTACCATTACATACGCCTTCTGCACGCCCTACGTTCACACATAAGCAGCAATGCTTCACTCCCGGAATATTCCCCTATGGAAGATAGTCTGTTATTAGACCCCATTCTAGAAAAGCCCACATCCACCATCTATCGCAAGTTAATCAACAACATGCCGGACGCTCTATTGGCGCTTCGAGCAACTTGGGCCCGGGACATCGGCACCATAGACGACGATGACTGGCAAGATGCCGTACAGAGTCCGCGTGAAATTGCAATTCGCTCCAGGTTCCGATTAGTACAGTTAAAGATTTTGCATCGCATTTACTATCCCTGCACACACCTCTATACATGGGGTAGAAGTCAGTCGGCCCTCTGTCTGAGGGGTAGCCAAGGGGAGGGCTCCTTCTATCACATACTGTGGGAATGCCCCGAGATAGTTCCCTTCTGGACGAAGGTCACAGACACTATGTCTGTGGTGGTGGGAGAGACGGTCCCGATGGAGCCAAGGTGGCTGTTGCTCATGATCAAAGGGGATACGGACTGGTCCAGATATGTAGAGCTTTGGCTGGCTTTGGCAGCGGGGATAGCGAAAAGGAACATCGCCAGGGGTTGGGGGTCACAGACACCTCCGCAATGGGAACAGTGGAGGCGAGACCTTGATTGGTGCCGACGGGCTGAAGATACCATATACAAAAGTAGGGGGTGCATTAAGAAATGGAGGAAAGTGTGGGGGCCCTGGTCGAAATACAGAGAATCGGAGGGGGTTCGGGGGTTTGATTACAGTAATGATGTATCCCACTTGTGTCCTCCTATGTCTTTACTGGTTAAATGTACAGCTACTCCCTGTCATGCCTTATGGTTACTATCTGTCTTTGAATGGTCTTATGAGCTATGTTAATAAAAAGAATTATAAAAAAAAAAAAATTATTATTATCCTGACTTCTACTTATCGGATTTTTGTCATTTTGGTCTTGTTTTGTGAAGAATATAATCATCTATTTTTCTAAAATGGTGTGGAGACTTTTTGGTATTTGACTAGGATTGTGGTCTCTACTTGGACAGTGTGCATAGCTTTGCCATCTAGAGACCCAATCTCTAACATTCTCCATAATGATTTTAAAGATGAATGCCAAATGTGCACTTGAGGTGCACAAAGGAAATTTTTACTATGGTGTGTAAGCATTGGAACACATTGAGAAATAGAAGAACCAGTAAATATACTTATCGACTTTGTAATGGCAAGCTGTGGGAAACCTAAGCCACAAACGAAGAACGCAGTAACAGCTACAATAGAATCCCAGACCAATACTGAAGCTAGAATTCAGAAGAACAAGAGGGTAAGCAAACACAGCAATCAATATCAATACATAATCCAGAGGCAGGACAGAGTTCAGGAATCTGATGGCGAGAATTGTCTCATTTTGTAAATTAAACACATTTAACTGAAAATTGCAAATTTAAATTTCTATGCTGAAAACATATATAAGTTCTATGCTGAACATATATTAAATGCAAATTTGTGGTAGGTAATCATATTTAGGTATTGTTAACACAATTTAAGTAACATAATGTACTGGTTTAAGTTAGCCTGATTACTGATACCATATTAAATGTTGATATTACATGATGTATTTAAGAGGCTTGTTTTCACATTAAACAGTTGTCTTGAACAAGATGTTTTCTCTAACACTGCAAATGCTGTAATTTGCAAGAAAGCTTCCATTAGCTAATGAATAGGCATTTGTTATGCATTAGACAACTGATGCAACTCCACCACCCTGATCGACAACCTCGCCAACCTCGGTCTGAGCCAGCTCGTCACAACACCGACCCATTCCGCCGGCCACACGCTTGACCCCATCTTCTCCTCAAGCTCCCACGTCTCCTTCAGCCACACCACGGAACTCCTCTGGACCGACCACCGCTGCATCCATTTCACCTTCCAGAAACCCACCACACACCACCGCACCCAACAGATCCTACGCCGCTGCTGGAGCAAAGTCACCGAAGACCAACTTCGGGCAACCCTCGCTCTCAGCCCTCCCTCCGACCCATCCAACACCGACGACGCTGCCTGCAACCTCAGACGATGGATGGACGACTGTGCCAACACCCTCGCCCCGCTGAAAAAACTCACCTACAGTGACACCACCAAAAGAGCCAGCTGGTTCACCTCGGAACTCCTAGCTTCCAAGCGTACCTGCCAGAAACTAGAGAAGAAATGGCACAGTGATAAGACACCGGACAGCCACGCAGCCCACAAAGACGCCATCCGTAACCACCACCACCTCATCAAGTCCGCCAAGAGAATCTCCTTCAAAGACCGCCTCGACAACAACGCACACAACAGCAAGGAGCTTTTCAACATCGTGAAGGAACTCTCCAACCCCAGCTCCAACACCAACGACATCCCGCCGTCGCAACCCCTGTGCGATTCCCTCGCCACCTTCTTCCACCGCAAGATCGCCGACATGCACGAAAGCTTCAACACCCAGACAGCCCCAACTAAGATCGATGCACCAGACCCGCCGCACACCATCGACCACGACCCCTGCCAGCCTGGGCCAGCATGAACATCGAGGACACCATCAAGACCATGAGCACAATACACTCCGGCTCCCCGTCAGACCCTTTCCCGCACCACATCTTCAACAAAGCCAGCAGCTCCATCGCACCCCACCTGTGCAACGTCATCAATCTCTCCTTCGAGACCGCGACCTTCCCAGAGAGCTGGAAACACGCAGAGATCAAAGCCCTACTCAAAAAACCCAAGGCGGACCCGAGAGACCTCAAGAACTTCCGGCCCATCTCCCTGCTTCCGTTCCCAGCCAAGGTCATCGAGAAGATCGTCAACAAACAGCTAACCCGATACCTCGAAGAAAACAGCATCCTGGACCCATCCCAATCAGGGTTCCGCAGCAACCACAGCACTGAGACTGCCCTCATCGCCGCCACCGACGACATCAGGATCCTGCTGGACAACGGTGAGACCGCAGCCCTCATCCTGCTGGACCTCTCCGCCGCCTTCGACACTGTCTGCCACCGCACTCTATGCGCACGCCTCCACGACGCAGGGATCCGAGACAAGGCCCTGGAATGGGCCACCTCCTTCCTCGCCGGCAGAACCCAGAGAGTCCGCCTCCCACCATTCCGATCCGAAGCCTCCGAGATCATCTGCGGCGTACCCCAGGGATCGTCCCTCAGCCCAACACTGTTCAACATCTACATGGCCCCGCTCGCACGCATCGCCAGACAGTACGACCTCAACATAATCTCCTATGCCGACGACACTCAACTGATCCTCTCCCTCACCAAGGACCCCCTCGCCGCCAAATCCAACCTCCATGAAGGAATGAAGGCCGTCGCCGATTGGATGAAGATCTGCCGACTAAAACTGAACACGGAGAAGACAGAGGTCCTCATCCTCAGCTCCAACCCCTCAGCCTGGGACGACTCCTGGTGGCCAACGACGCTGGGAGCAGCCCCGACACCCACCGACCACGCACGCAACCTGGGAGTCATCCTCGACTCAACGCTCTCCATGGCCAAGCAAGTCAACGCAGTCTCATCCTCCTGCTTCAACACCCTCCGCATGCTTCGCAAGATCTACAGGTGGATCCCGACAGACACAAGAAGAACAGTCACCCAGGCCCTCATCAGTAGCAGACTTGACTATGGGAACGCCCTCTACGCGGGAGCCCCGGCCAAGCTCATCAAGCGACTGCAACGCATACAAAACGCCTCCGCACGCCTGATCCTCGATGTACCACGCCACAGCCACATCACCCCCACCTGAGGAACCTGCACTGGCTCCCCGTCGACAGGAGAATCTCCTTCAAACTCCTCATCCACGCACACAAGGCACTCCACAAGACTGGCCCAGCCTACCTCAACAGACGACTCCTCTTCTACGTCCCCAACCGCCAACTCCGCTCCGCCGACCTCTCCCTCGCCACCGTCCCTCGCATTTGAAGAACTACCACCGGCGGCAGATCCTTCTCCCACCTTGCCGCCAAGACCTGGAACACCCTTCCACTAAGCCTACGACAGACCCAAGACCTGCTGACCTTCAGGAGGCTACTCAAGACCTGGTTGTTCGACCAGTAGCAGCACCCCTCCCCCTTTTTCCCTAGCGCCTTGAGACCCTCGCGGGTAAGTAGTGCGCTTTACAAATTCTGTGATTGATTGATTGATTGATGGAGAGGTTCTCACTGGGAGTATAGGAGATGGCAGAAAATGCAGCTCCTGGTCAGAATGGTCTGAACCGCAAGAGCCAAGTGTAAAATTTCAAGGACTCAGCTTCTGTGCTTCATTGTGAAGATATGAGGAACTTGTGAGGTTACCTGCTCCCAGAGTTTGCTGGGAATTCATTGGTTGTTGGGTATTGGGAATAAATTAATTGTTACCACTGATGTTTTTTTTGCAGTTTTAGAGCTAAACAGTACTGAATAGGAGAGATTCCTCTGAGTCCTTTCTTTTCTCCCTTAGAGACTTGGGGCCATATTTAAGGTGAACTCAGGCAGCACAGCAATTCACCTTGCTGGTCTGCGCTGTGTGACAAAGAGCAAGAATGCGCCGTAGTTAAAAGAGTACAGCACAATCCTGCCTTTGTCCCTGCCCTGGCATTGTTTTGGCTGCCTAGCACGAGCGCAGGCACCCTTGCACCATGGTGCAAAGGTGCCTGTGCTGTAAGGAGGATTATTTTTGTGTAGGAAGAGATACCTTCCTGCACAAAACAATTCCCTGAGGCATTTTGCTTTTTCTATGTGTGCTGCAGAATGCAGTATACATAGAAAGAGGAAAAACAAGGGGAAATAAAAATATTTTTCCTTGTTGCGTTTCTCCTGGGAAGGCGTAGCATTTTGGTGCATTCCCAGGTCTTCCACTTTTTGTAAAAGTTGGGACTGCGTCAAAATCCATGGATGTTGCATGGGAACACCCACACAACACCCATGGAACGCATCCCTGGTGCAGAGTAATGCAACACAGCAATCTGCGCTGTGCAGCGTTAATCTGGATTTATTAAAACGACTCAGGGCCACGCAAGGTGGCCTTGCGTGGCTTCATAAACCCCATTTATGGCTTGCATGGCGAATGCACCACACTGCTTGGTGCAAGCGAGACGCAGCCCCTCTCATGAATATGCCCCTTGGTGTGCCTGCTGATTTATAGCTGAGAATACTTTCCAGCATTGCAATTGTTTTACTGCTTGAATGCAAAGGCTTCATGCCTATGCATTTCCATTCACTCATCAGAACTCTTTTGGGTTTCTGAAACTGACACCTTACCTTGCTCTTGAATAAATTGACCTTATATGCCTAGACTTGTATTCATTTAGATTAGGAATTTCCTTTATGGAACACACTTGCTGTATTTTCTCTATTTTATCTGAAATTCTTACTAATGTGTTGTATCTTGTTTCAAAATACCGACTAATGGATTATTTGAATCTGTAATGATGATGAATAAAGAAAACGATCTGAATTAAATGTTGATAAAACCCTTTAACTCAAAATAAGTCTCTCTATTGATTTCTGTGAATCCCCTAATGGACTGCAATATTCATGATGTTTGATGTAAATAATTTTTCCTTTTCAATTCTCCTTGTCGACGAACAAAGGCAAATATGACCAGTGGCTGTAGTTATTTATTGATTATACTCGAAGACTGAGATACAAGAATCTCCACTCCGGCACAACTGTTCAGCGAACAAAACCAAATCAGAATCCAAGAGACAGGTCAGGATTCAGGCATCCAGTAAGCAAATAGTACCAAATTGGAATCCAGAGAGCAGGTTAGTGTCTAGGCTAATAGGTCAAGGAAGCAAGCAAACCAAGAATGTGGGAAAATCACAACTGGTAAGGGACAAAACTATTGTGAACGAACTGAGTGAAAGCGAAGCAGCGAACACAACATGGAGAAATTGGCAGGCACCATCCCAAGGGAAGTGGAGGGCGTTTATTGCCCAATGACTACCCATAACCCGGAAGTCTGTCCCCTTGGCCTCCAGCTGTGATGCTTCTGATGACCCAGCCACCACAGACTGATCCGCCACAGTTCACCTAGCTCCCTTATGTTTGCCAAAAAGTGTCAGATTGTGAACTCAATAGTAATCTAGAGGAGCGTAACCCCAGTGGCTTCATCAGAAACTGAAGGCAGTTCATTGGCCTGGAAGAATGTGGCAAGGCTGGTGAGTATGTAGGGTGCTGGAAAACATGTAAAAATGAGTGAAGTGAATAGAGTAGGATAGTTTAACTTGTATCTCATTACTGTTAAGACTGATTGTGTATCAATGAACGTGAATCATGTGTTATAAAGTAGAAATAAAAATATGATTATAAGATTCCTGTAGGAACCAAAAGCAGATGCACTTTTTGCTGTAGGCAAAGCTTCTCACAGGAGCGAATTCGGATCTATCCTTGATTACATGAAATTAGACAATCAGTTGCCTCTGCTTCGGTAAGAGAAGTCACATTGGGCCAGATGTAGGTAAATGCATGTTTGCGATTCCTTAATAGCGATTTTTAGGGAATCGCTATTAAGGAATCGCAAAATGCCATGTAGGTAGGAATCGCAATATTTTTAGCGATTCCTTAATATTCCTTAATTGTGAATCGCAAATTGCGATTCGCAATTAAGGAATACCGTCCCATTCATTCCTATGGGCCAAGAGGCCCATAGGAATGAATAGAGTAGCTCCCGCAATTTGCGAGTCACCAAGAGGCACTCGCAAATTGCGGGCGCAATTCAAGGGTGCCAGGGTTCCACAAGGACACCCTGTTGCACCCTGAAATGTGCATGTGTGCACATGTGGCGCACATACATGCTCTATGGGTATGAATGTGTGCCACATGGCACTTAAAAAAGCAAAAAGTGCTTTTTAAGGAAATCGCTAATTACCACCAACTTGAAGTTGGTGGTAATTAGCGATTCCTTAAGGCTAAAGTGCACTTTCTTTTGTGCTACTTACATTGCATTTAAGGAATCGTAATTTGCGATTCCTTAAGTGCAAGAGCAAAATAAGGAATCGCAATTTTGCGATTCCTTCTTTTGCTAGTAGGTTTCAACTTACCTACATTGCTCGCTGCCAAATAGCGATTGCAAACGATGAAATTCTGCGAATTTCAGCGTTAGCGCTCGCTATTTGGCCACCTACATCTGGCCCATTGTTCCTTAGGAAAAACGAGGGGTGGCCTACTATTATATGGGGTGCGAGATGTTTGGGTAATTTGCTTTCACATAATTATGCAAAAGTTTGAAAAAATTACTTGAAATTATGAGATACCAATGGTGTGTAGTTATGCAATATGACATGATACCTTTAGGAACTGCGTGTAACAAGCAATTACCAAATTACACCAGCATAAACCAAATTTTGCCCAGGCTTATTATAAAGCAAAATGGGGATACATATGGGTCAATGGATTTTTGTATGGTTAAAAAGGAAAGTCTAATAATGTTGGAAGTTACTACAATTTTAAATAATGTGTATCTGAAGGGGAGATAGTTCATATGCAAGCAGGTACGGTTGAAGGGCAGGTTGAACTCTATTGTCAAACTATATAACTGTGATGAGGTTCAAAGAAAGCATGTGTCATCTTTTTGAGAAAAAATGAAGTTCCATTAGTGTGATGTATCATTTGGTATATACTTAAGACTCATTTCTGGGCCTCATAAGAAAAGAGAATAGAAAAGAGAATGAATATGGTTGCAAACACCCTGATTTAAAGTTTATTACTGCTAAATGCCTTTTTTAGACATACTAATCCCATGTTAGAAATCAGTACATTTTTTACCGATTCTAAAATGGAACTGTAACCCCATAACTATTCAGTGTTTGGGAGGGTTGTGTTGTAGGTGAATGTTTTGTGACTGAAATCAATCCAATTGCAAAACACTGAAAAACGCTGAAAAATGCCCATCTTCCGAGTTGGAGTGGTAACCCATTTGCAAAAGGGAAGGGGTCCCTTTGTGGATGTGAAAAAAAACTTTGTTGAGGAATAGACAGTGGTCCAGGGGACCTTTGAGGAAATGGACTTGGTAGACATGGTTTTTTGCTGACCTTAGCAGGCGACTATTACCTGGACCGATTCTACATCGGACCCAGACCTAAGAATTGCAATTCCTTTGGGCTGTGAGGTTTTTAGATTGAACCAACCAGCCAAATGTGGCAGTTGGATTGGGATTATCTATCGCAACTTTTTAAAGGCTTTGTTCCAGCCTAATACTCATTTGGACTGTGAAGCCCTTATGTTTAATCTGAAAAAAATAACACTGGTGCCTTTAATGGCATTTTTATTTACTGCCCGCTTGGGCCCAGAGAAAAATGTATTCAAACTTGATTGATTTCACTGAATCTTGTATGGATTTCCCTAATTTCACAATCTTGGGTGATTTTAACATTCATTTACAGTTAGCTGAGAACACAGAGATACTGAACACCTAGTCGACAGCATGCTTAGCTTTGACCTCACTCGAATAGGGAGTTTGCCTACTCACCTGGCAAATCACACGCTCAATGGGGTTTTCACCAATAACCCTGATTTGAGTTTTGAGAAAGTTTTGCCTTTAACTTGGACAGGCCATAAAGTCCTGAAGCTTAAAGTCTCCACTAACAACTCCCCTAGTCTTAATATGTCCACCACGTTTAAATTGTGGCAGAAAAATTATAAAATTACATTAAATAGCATCCTTTTGATGTCCTGCCCTACAGCTGGAAGTAATATCGACTCAGCAACTGCAAATATTGCTGTTTGGATTGACTCTGCTGTCACTCAGCTGGCCTCTGTAAAAATAGTTAAAAAGCACAGAAGGAAACCCTTCGCTCTGTGGTATTCGCAAGATCTAAAAAAATTAAAACAAATATGTGGATGCCAGGAACAAATATGGAGGAGAGATAACAGCCCTTAGGAAAAAATGTAATATAAATGACTGGTTAGTGACTACAAGTCTTTAATCATAGCGGAAAAATCCATATCTTTCACAGATAAAATCAATGCTGCTAAAACCTCCTCCAAAGAGTTAGTCAAAACAGTGAAAACTTTAGCCAACTGTAATAATAAAAACACCATTAGTCCTGACCAAACCCTGTGCAACAAATTAGAGGATTTTTTCCAATTAAAGGGAAATCTTATCTTTAATGAATTCACATCCAATCAGAATAGCAAACCTTTGGAAGCCACTAATGCTAAATCAAGTACCTTATCTAATGTCTTCACTGCTTTCACCCTTCTTTCTGGTGAGAAGGTTGCTAAACTCATTGAAGACATCAAATCTAGTGCACCCACTGACCCTTGCCCTCCTAATGTTCTCCATGGGGTATCAGATACTGTATTAGTTCATCTAACGGTAAAAACTAATGATTTCTGGACACTTTCCTGCAGCTTGGAAAAAGGCCTTGGTACTTCCTCTGCTACAAAAACCTTCTCTTGACTCCCATGACGTGAAGAACTACTGGCCCATCTCACATCTTCCTCTATCTGCTGCGATTTAGAAGAAAGCAATTAATGCTGCTATCATGGCTTTCCTTAAGGAACACCATCATTTGGACTGATCCCAATATGGTTTTAGACCCAACCATTGTACCAAGCAACCCTAGTGGCCACTACAGAGGAAATTAGAACTATAGTCAACAAGGGTGAGAACGCGGCGCTGATTCTTCTCTAACCGACCAGCTGACAGCATTGGCATAAAAGACTCAGCCCTTTCCCTTCTAAGATCTTTTCTGTCCGATAGAGAGAAAGTGGTATCCCTAGGGGATTTTACATAGGAACCCTTCTGTCTCCCATGTGGGGTACCCTAGAGGTCATCACTACGACCTAAACTGTTTAATATTTATGTTAGCCCTTTGGCGAACCGGATCCACTCCTGCGGCTTCTCTGTAATCTCTTATGCCGAAGACACACAGATCATAGTGTCTATTACATGTAACATTGAAGAGGTGGCCGAACAGTTCAATAACTGCATGGTGCAAATTGTCGGTTGCGTACAGAATAACTGCCTCAAATTAAATTCAGATAAGACAGAAGTACTCCTATTCGGCAATGACACTTCCTTTTGGATGCCTCCTTGTGGCCTCAAAACCTTGGCTAACTTCCCTCTCCAGTACAAAAATCAAAAAATGTAGGAGTCCTCTTTGATGGCATGGTCTCTTTTCCTGACTAAATTGATCATGTCACATCCTCCTGTTTTTTTCTATTAAGAATTTTGAAAAATAATTTTCCCTTTATCCCTCCAGAAAATGGTCATTGTTGCCCTAATCATCTCTGGGATAGACTATTCAATGCTCTTTACATTGGCATTCAGCAACATCTGTTGAGTAAACTCTAGACGCTTCAAAATGTGGTGGCTCGTCTGCATAAGAAAATCCCGAAAATCAGCTCTATCTCGCAAACCATCATCAACCTTCATTGGCTTCCAATCCACGAGCGGGTTAAGTTCAAAGCTCTTTGTTTGGTTTGTAAAGCCCTTGACAAGGTTGGCCCGACTATTTTCAAAGGATCTTTCATTGATACTCTCCCAATCATAACCTTCGGTCCACTTCAGCCAAAATGGTAGTTATCCCCAGAATCAACAAGGCATGATGGGGCGGCAGGAGATTTTCTTATTCTGCTTACAAACTGTAGCATTCACTGCCCTTTCAGGGCAGAGGTCAGTCCCGTTTGCTACAATTTAGGAAAGAGCTCAAAACCTGGCTCTTCTCATCCTATCTTCCCAGTTAGGTTTTCTTCTGATGACTCCTTTTAGACGTTAGCGCCCAGACACATTCAGGCATTTGCGCACTCTTCAAACCTTTACTTACTTACTTACTAACTTACTACTGTCCCTGTGATGGCCTCCAGTCAGAGTGAGTTACAATTTGTGACCAAGCTCATTATCATTCATGAGGTAGGTTGGTTTAATGCCCACTCTGAATCCGAATTTTACAAATCCACCTAATAGCCTATAGGTAGGTTCTTAAAATGTATACTAGTTGAAAGAATTCTGGTTGCAAATCAAAGCCATAAAGCTGGCTAATCATATCAAAAGGATGGTAGAATAGTATGTTGAAGGAAAGTTCAGCAAAAATAAAGATTTTTCAAATATTTTATCAGAAGATGTAAAGGGAATTGTGTACAAAGGAGAACGATTTTGAGAAAGTAGATTACCAATTGGAGTCGATGATAATCACCACAGTGAGAACATCACTTTCATGCTAGGTACAGTAAAGATTTCAGTAATTGAAACCTGATGGCACAGAGCTTAACTTAAGAAAATTAGTAAAGCATTTAGACGTGCTAAAACTGTTAAAAAGTTGATAATAAAACACAATAAATATCCCACTCTAATTTATAAAAAAATAGAGAAAAATTACAAAACTTCAAACAGGGGAGCCATAAAAATGAATTTTTAAAAATGTTAAATAAAAATAGTGCAGAAACACAGAAAGCACCAACCGAGGTCACCTGGTTGAGCCTGACCTATGCATGGTTTAAGGGTGACTGTAATGGAATGCAACATTGAACGCGTAATGGAACACGGATCAGATATAGAAACCAGTTCTTCCCAGTCAGAAATTTGACCTGCTGACATATGGGCTGATTTTTATTTTGGTGGACGGAATAATCTCTGTTGGGTTGGTGGAGGACTTAATGTCTAAGCTGGCTTTTATTTCTAAAGTATTAGCATGAACCACAGTCACGACAATTCCTGTCAATGCTTTTTATAGTTTGATGCCGGACTACATCAACATGACAGAGTTTTGAACTGCACCATACTGTAAGCTTGTTTATTTTCAAAAAGAAGATCCTGAAGTAGGATTTTCTTTTAGAAAAAAAAAAAAAGAAAATACTCCATTGCCATGGAAGCCCTCACCCATGGCAAGTGGAGCATTTAGCAGTTTACACTGCGCCTTACCACTAGGGTTTTCCTGGTGGTGATGGTCAGTGAAAACTGACCTCTAATTCCACCCATCTAAATTAGGTGGGCAGAATTATAGGTCTGCCTTCGATGGCCCTTGCTTTACAAGGCTGTCAGAAGGGGTTTGTCACAGCGGAGACGGAGTCTGTGATTAAACCAAGGTCCATCCATATCTAAACTTGGCAGGGGGACCAGCATTCGTGGTGGTAAGGATAATCTGTTGCCAGTGCAAAGGAGTATCCTTACCACCAAAAATCAAATTAGGTCCTTAGTCTTGAAATAGAAGTCAAGAATCTGCAGGGGGACAAGATAGCAGGCTGTGGCCAAGATGGGCTCCACGAGGCCAGATGGCCATTGGATGAGTATCCAGTGAAACCATTGACTTTTGCAGAAAGTTCAGAGTGGGAGAAATTCATGATTTACACCCAAACAAAAGGTCCCTTCTCCGGCAAACTCTTTTGCCACCTTCGCCCGGTGAAGATATCTACATTCAAACTTAGCTACTTTATGTTTTGGAACCTGGATTTCTCCAGCGGGGCAAGGCTGCAGACTGACCTAAACTGGGCTCCACTAGACCAAATACCTTCTCTGAGATGTCCCACTGACACAGATTTGCTGCTGTGGAAAAGCTCTGTGTGTGAGCCACCTGAATCTTTGGACCAGCGGCAATGCACCTTCATCAAACTGTCAGCTAGGTTTCTCCCAGTCCCCCTGAGATCTTTAGAGTCAAAGAGTTTCTAAGTCCCACATTTTTCAGGATGTTAGGAGTAGTACACTTTGAGAGAGCCAAGAGTCCCAGAACCCTAGGAACATGCCTTGTGGATCAAGATTCACTCCAACAGAAGCCACCAGCAGGGTACAGTGCAGCTCCATTTGGAACTAGTCTATCAGCTTGTTGTGTCCCTGTAACTTAACAGGAGGTCAGCCAACTGACTGCTGGAGTACAAGTGGGAGGAGGTCCAGTCTCTCAGGTCTCCTCACATGTCTCAATGGCAGGTGCAGTCCTTTTTCTGTCTTCCACAGGCAGAGTACGGTTCTGAAGATGATGCCCAGAGGTGCCACATTGTAGCCTGTGGGAGGGTATGACTCCTGCTCCTTCCCTAACCAATAGGAAAAATGTTCCCAGTGACAACCACCCACATTTGAAGCAGTTCCTAAGTACGCTCCTGCAAACAATCCCATAATGCCTCTTCTACCTAAATCCAACATGGCAAAACCTTTCTTCCACTGTGCAGAGCTTTTGCGCCTACCCGAAAGATGTGGCCAGGAAAATAAGAAACTCATCCTCTGTGGTCACTCAAAACCAGTTCTGGGATGCCTGGCTAACCATAGGGACAAAGGAGGGATCAGACCCAGATGTAAGCAGTGTTAGATGTTAGATATCTCCTCCTGGGTGACAGTTGGAAGCTCATGCAAATGTGCTTCTTGATGGTTTAGGCAGAATATCAGTTTCGCCATGCAGCGGTATCTTGTACTACCTACAGTTTGTACAGCAAGGTGTTGTTTACTGATGTTAACAAAGCATTCCCATAGTCAAGGCAGCTGGTGATAAAGGCCTGGAAAAAAGTCTTCCTGGCAGAGTCTGGAAGCCATGGGAGAGCTTTTTTTAAAAGCCTTATGGTGGCAAAACTGAGGCCACAGGTGGCATTAACTTGATCTTTCATAGAAAGAGATTGGTCTAACTTCACTCCAAGATTTTTCACTACCTGCTTAGGACAAGGAATTCTGAAGGCCACCATTCTGCAGGCCATATCACAGTCACTTTGACAAATACCATGATCTTTAAGCTCTATAAGCCCTACTTAGGGGTGACAAATTCATATTTAAAAGAAGCATTTAAGCGTGTCAGAAAAGGGTTATTTTGCAGGTTAAATCTGCAGTTTTAAAACTGTACAGAGAGGCTACAGCGGTAGGCCTGCAGTCATGATAGAACTGTCATGTAGTGGGAGGCACAATAGGTGCTGCAGTGCACCAGTGTCATTTAACTTATAGGCCCTGGGTTTTTGTATCATATAATAGGTACTTATAGGCTAGTTAAATTTGCCAATTAGGAATTCAGACAATACCAACATGTTTTTATGTGTCAGAGCACATGCACCGGGCACTGGACAGCAATGTCCCATTGTGCAGAGTCCACAAACCAGCATTAAAAAACAATAAAAAGTGGGGGTGATCATGCCAAAAGGGCATTTTCCTACAACTATGCTTAAACCCATATATATGTACCGTGAAACATATACACAACTTCAAAGGCATGTAGATGTGGCACTAGGAATACTAAATCTATACATATCTGTATGCACTTACCTGCTCTATATTTTGGTCCTCGATATTGTGCCTATGATATTCTGTTAGGATGATTCTTTTCCTTTTTGATATTCTAAGCTGCAAACCAAGATAGCGATAGGCTGCAGATTTGACACACCGTTCAAAGATATTGTTCTTCTATTCTAAAAGTGTGACAGCTTGTATGCTAAACACTAAGGGGCCGATTTTGATGTGAGACGGACCTGAGTCCGTCCGATATTGATCTCGAAGTGGGACCGACCGATCTCCTGTTGGCGGTCCCAAACCAGCAAGTAGGTCGCAATCCTATTCTTTACAATGGGAGCATGCATTCCAAATGGGATGCATGCTCTCATTGTAAAGAGCAGAGGCGCAGTTCATCACTGCACCCAGTGGCAGGTATCTCAAGGTGCCTGCCACCGGGTGCAGGGAATCATCTGGAGACCTTGCACCCATGGAGGCCCTGCTGGGGGCCCCCAAAGTCAGATTTTCACAGCCTTTCTGTGTCGGAAATGCCAGCACAGAAAGGCTGTGGGAATCTTCCATCGTAAACCTTCGGACGGAAAGAGCCGCCCTTGGGATTACAGTCCCCTTTCCGAATCGCAGATGGGCTCTCCGAGCCCGTCGGAAGCCATTCGGAAAGCCCTTTCAGATTCCTTTCCGACTGACCACATCATAATTGGTTGGTCGGAAAAGAATCCGAATGGGACATTTCGATGCAGTCGGAAACGGCTCCGAACGATGGTCGGAGTCGTTTCCGACCGCATCGAAATCAGCCTCATAAAGATGTCCTTAGTCTTATTTATGGCTTATCATTAGTACATTGTTACCTTAAATCATATATATAATTCTGTATCCCAGTCCCTCTTTTCTACTTTCTGGTCTTGTTAACACTCATATTTTACACTTTCTCCTCTGTTCCACCAGTTTCTAAAAGATGGAAAATCACACACACGTAAACAAACACATATTTGTTCACTGAGAATTAATGATGTGGTGTATTATTGGGTGAACAACTGGGAAAACACTTCATCTACTGCTAATTTCCAGCTTCGGAATTTGTCCCAAAAGACTTTATCAGCCTTACATGAAATTATTACTTATAAATTGAGAAAAAACCTATGAGCCACACATAGAATTCTTCTTCTGCCCCATTAAAGGTAAGGAAACACTGAATATGACATTTCATTTAAAATTTTGACCTCAGTTATTTAGCTGCAAAGGTCTGCACGTGGTGTGCACTTGGTCCTTTTTTGTGATGTTAGTTTCTTGACTTGTGTCTACATGGAAATGTTCACTAGCATCACAGCACAATTCTGTACTGCATCTGTCTATCTTCACTTCTGTCCTTCTACTCCCTTCAATGATGTGATTTATTCTGTCTGCTTGTAAGGCTATCAATGTAAAATAGATGATCTGCCACACCATTATTTTGTATTGAATCAATTTTTATTAAGGTTTTACTGATTAACAGAGCTTGCAGTTACAACATTTTGCCGAGGGTTAATAAGTGCTTCTGTCGGCCAACGGCCGTCGCGAGCACTACCTCGGTAGTGCTGCGCACGTCCGTTGGCCGACGCGGCCCCGCCCGCTTAATAGAACGTTCCGCACTGGCGCGGAACGTTCTAAGCAGTTAACCAGTTAATGTAGTGCTTCTGAAATTTCCTCAGCTACATTTGCCACTTATAAACTCCCCCCTTCCCCTTACAACTCGCCCATGGTGGGATTCATACTCATGAAAAAAACATCATTGACCTATATTGTCACTTTACAACAGAGCAAATTTGAGAAATTGCATTCATATTAACAGAAAAGAGTATTAAACAGTACCCTTGTTTTCATAACTGAGCAGGTTCAGGGCTCATATGTGTGTGTGACCGAAATTAGAAGGAGAGCTTGGAAATGGAGTATTTTAGTTCAGGTGTCGCAAACTCAGAAGAACAAATGCAGAGGTAGCTGGAATGGGTTTGCTGCACTTTCAGAATAGATATGTGGGGCATGTTCATGGACAGGAGGATGTCATCAGCAAATAGTGATGTCTGAACGGAATGTCCACTACCTCTTTATCACCTTTATCTTTATGGTCAGGGTTTCAAAGGTAAGAGCAGATAGTAGCAGTGATAGAAGGCAGCACTGTCTTGTGCCCCTTCCCAGAGAAAAGTGTTGAGATTCACAGCCACTCGCCAACACGCTAGAGATGAGTGAGTGATAGTTGGACATTACTATGGAGGAACAGGTCAGGCCAAATACCAATTTATGTCGGGTTTTGATTAGGAAGGAACAGTCCACCTGTTTGAAAGCTTTTTTTAGCATCAAGAGACATATAGATGGTTGATATATTCTGCTTTCTCACTTTCTTGACCAGGTGGACTACCCTGCAAAGATTATCATGGGTTTGCCTTCCCTAATAAACCCAAGTTGATTCGGATGTGTTAGTATTGGCATAAGAGATTTTAGCTGATATGCTAGAATGTTTGTATGGAGTTTAGCATCAATAGTAAGCCAGTTTACTACTCTATACAATGCATATTGAGTGTGATTTTTCCTTGGCTTAAGAATCGAGAAGACAGGTGTTTCACTAACTGAGAGGGACACTTTACTTTCTTGGGCTATCTTGTTAAAGAGGACCCTAGGGTGTGGGATTAATATTGTTGCAAATGCTTTAACCAGTTGGCCGTAAAGCCATATTGGCCTGAAGCTTAATGTACCTTAAGGGTTCGGATTGCTATGTTTTACCTCTTCCTCAGTGATGGGGGAGTCTATAGATTTGTTCCAGTCAATGCTGGTTTGGAGATTTCAAGCGCATCGAGGTAATGGCTCAGTGTATGTTATATAACAAACTATTGGAATAAAGATTTAGATAGAATTCCCAAAAAGCTTCCAATTTCCCTTCTTCAAAGGATACTAAGGGACTTATTTACAAGCCTCTTGCGACACCGGTGAATCACTTTTTTTGACGCATTGGTGGCGCAGTGTGCTAGCCCATATTTATAAGCCCAAGCAAAGCCAACCTGTGTGGTTTTCATGGCCTTGTAAATACGGCCCCTTTTCACGCATCACTTTGCGTGAAAGAGGCACTTGCCATGGGTGTTGCTGTGGGTGTTCCAACGCAACATCCATGGATTCTGCTGCATTCCCAGATTTACTACGTTTTTTAAACCTTGGAATGCATCAGAATTCTACGCTTTTCCAGGGGAGGCATAAGGAGGCACAATAAGGAGAAATACTTTTATTTTTCTCCATTTTTTCCTCTTTCTATGTGTTCTGCATTCTGCAGTACTCATAGAAAGAGGCAAACACAATCAATGATTGTTTTCATGCAGGAAGGTGTCCCTTCCAGCACAACAACAATCATCCCCGCAATGCAGGAATCCTTGCACCATGGTACAAGGGTGCCTGTGTTGGTGCATGGCAGCCAATAGTGCGCCAGTGCAGGGGAAAGCACAGGGATGTATCATATTGTTGTAAATATGACGCATCCTTATGCTTTTAAAATGATGCAGCATGACGCAGCAAAATGTCTTGCAGCACCGCCAGGGTTATTATTTTCCTTTCTCTGTGGCAGTTGCCTGGCCAAATGCGTCCCTGCTTTTCTCTCTTGGTAGTATGTAGATCTCTTCGGCCACAGGAGGGCCAAGTCTGTTTTGTTAGTCAGTATGGCATTTAGTGTTCCCCAAATTGCCATTACCTTTCTTTGGAGGAGCCCGGTCAGTTGTTTTTTTTTTGCTCTTTCTCAGCCAGGTACAGATGCATTTCATAGGGGCCATTCTCTGCAATACAGATTTGTCATGGCAGAAAGCCTCCCTAACAGTCCACCCATACATTCACCCCTTATTGCCACTTTTAACGTCTCGTAAGTATAGGAATGATTTGTGTCTTCTGGATATTTAATTTGCAGTATTCTACAATGTGTGTGTGTAGCTCTTTTCTTCGTAACTTTTATCCCAGCAAAGAGGGGGGGGAATGTTCACCTTCCCTGTGAGGATTTTACACCACTCCAAGTGAAAGCTGTTCTGTGGGGCATGATCGAGATAGCTTTGGTGTGAATATTAGTATCTATCACTGTTGGCAGAAGTGCATTGCTTACAGACATGGTATCTATTCTGGAGAATCTTCTGTGGGAGTGGGAGAAGAATGTATAGTGTATCTGGTTTTTGTGGTGTTCCCAACATGCGTTCCATAAGCCCAAATTACTTATGATTGATTTAATCATTTTTGGAATGAGTCCAGATGATGATGAGGATGTATGTGACCTATTAACGTAAGCTTCTCAAGCATTGCCGAAGTCACTTCTTAAAATATGTTATCTTATAGCAAAATCTCCTAGGTGTTAGGGAAGATAGTGAGGAATTTTTCCTGGCCTCTGCTCAGATTATAGACTGTAGCAAGTGTAAACCATCTGCCCTGTAGCTGACCAACTACTATAAATAAATCTCCCCTTTTTGTTCAATTTATAGTCTGCGGGTATGAAACTAAAAAACAGTGCAACCCCATTGTGTCTCATTTAGCTGAGGAATGGTACACCATTGGATATGATCTGTATCTAAGACAATTTTCATCTCATTTGCATAAATGAGCTTCTTGTAGAGTGATAATGTCAAAGCGCTTTTTCTAAATATAAAATAAAAGTGTGGTGCTTTTGTCCGGCAAGTTAAGCTCCTGAACGTTTAATTATATGAATTTAAAAGTAATGTTGTCTTATAATACACATTTGAGCCCACTGGAACTTACACATCAATCTCTTAGTAAAGTCATTAAAAAATATTCTTCATTGATCATATGGACCTTTGTTGGCTGATGTGAAGCACTGTAAGGGAGAAGGCATCAATAATATATTTCTAACTTGTGAAGCCAAGATGACTCCACAATAAGGACTAGGAATCACCAAATAAGGTTAAAGGGTTTTATTTTGGATTACCAATCAATCCAGCATATAAACAAACCAAAAATAAATTCAAAAGATACAGCAATACAGCAGATCAACTGAAATATCTCATCAGATTAAAGCAAACAAGTGTTCCATAAAGAAACGCCGCTTCTCTCTACTAAACATAGATCAAATATAGGATCTTCTACCATGGGTCTCTATTTTGGGAGCATAAAAGGTGTCAGCATGATCAGACTGCAGTAGAAGTCTTAAGAAAAGGAAGGAAGTGTTTAGAATAAAGCTTCACACTTAATAAGGGAGAATCTCTCCTTCTAACTATGTGAACACCAATTTAAAAGTAACAGGAGATTCAGAAACGTCCTTATCTCCATTTACACCAACAGGTACCAACCAAATTGTTACTCGAGTGAGCATCTGCAACACACCTTCAGTTTCCCATCACGTCGAAACTTGGACTGTATTTCCCAACCTTGAACATCTCTCCATCCTGGTACATGATGAACAGAAGGCCTCTTTCAACCATTAATTCACCACATTCTCTGCTAAGTTCTCCCCTCCAGGCTTCACTATATCAGCAGTCTAATACAAAAAATAAGCCTTTCTCTAACTAACAAGTATCATGATAATTCACCTGCAAAGGAAGAGAGAATAAGCTGACAAGAACAAAATGCATTTCAATTGAGGCCTGTAGTCAGGCTAAATTAGCTGATCAGTTAAAAATAAGTTGAATGCATTAGTGTATATGCACATGTGAAACATGAAGAATAAGTATAAAACATGAATAAAAGAGTATATGATTACAAGTTCAACTGAGCATTAGTGCATATGCGTATAAGTCTTTCATCCCTACAATGGTTTCAGTCTATTAATACATTTAAATGCTTCACATTTGTTAATTAAGTTAAGGCACACAGTGAATAAAAAGCCAGTTATGTGTATATCATTGCATAATCATGACTTATAGGGGTCAAGACTAAATTGCGCTGCACCACAAACACCAGTTTGTTGTGCAGATATGTAACCAATGTCTCGAACAAACATATAAGGTGGTAAACTGCAGTGCATGGCGTGAAGTATTTGGATAGTTCTGCCCCCTGGCTAGCCAAAATTGAACTGTGAAAACAAAATTAAAAAGCAAACTATAAAATATACATAATCGGTCAGCAATGTTGGCAGTGAAACAATGTTTTGAGCTAGGTATCTAAAAAAGGGAGATGGGGCTATGGTTGCCTGCCATTTTTGCTCTTGTTGTAAAACAAGGCAGAGACTAACCTACTTAAAGGTATACATTACAGTTGCTGTTCAGTCATGCATAGCTGGTGAAACTAATGTGTCTTTCTTAAGCCATCAACAGTGGCTTATCTGTACTCCATTAACAGAGTTCTGCCCACCTCGCAGCATGGTGTCCGCAACAGTTTGTGGATTCTCAATGTTTGTCTTTCGTTACGTTACGTACTTTGTGTCTTCCAATGTGACATTCCCTCGCATTCTTCTAAGTATTCAAACCCATCAGGACACTCTTTAATCTTCTGCTTTTGAATTTTTAGTCCTAGTATGTGGGCTGCTTTTTGCACAGCAGAGAAATGGTGATATTATTGACAAGTCACATGTGATGCCAAATGGAAATATGTAGCATTATCTGAAGTGTCCTGATCTTAGCTTTTCAGCTATTGGACAAAATTGTTGACGAAATGTGAGCTTGGTTGGTCCGATATACTGATGTAAAGCGTATGAGGCATCTTGAAATGAAAGCACTTTTTAGTTGCCATATCGCTGGGTCTTTTCATCTCTCCACTTTGTGGGCTCTCTCGATCTGGACCTAAGGGTGGTTATTCCTGATTAACATCAAAAAGAGGCCCATCATAAAGGCGTCCAAGTTGGCACTTTCCGCTCCCTCGTCCAGGCCATTTATTCGAATAGTGTCTATTTTGGGCTTATTTTCAAGGTCCTCACATTTGAGGAGTGTGTTTTGGCGGAGAGATTGAATTTGTGACATAATCTCCGGATGTTTTCCCATATTTCTAACAAGAATCTATATTTTTGCTTCAGCCTCTAGAGTTCTGGAGCCAACTGAATCCTGTCCGAGGGAGTCTATCTGAGTCTCTATTTCCACCTTTACATCATTGAGGTTCTGCAGCATATCACTTTATATTTCTTCGTTTTAAATTGCAGGAGGCTAGATATAAGGTCCTCCCTTGTAAGTGCTATATTGATTTGTGAGGCGGGCATATTGGCTACTGAGGGCTCAGCATTCCAAGATTGTGTAGTGTAAGAGGAAAAATAGCTGGATACCCAGCATTGTCTCTAGTTGTTGATGCCACCTGGTGGTTGATTGACAAATAGGATGATCATGATCAGATAGCAAGGTGCAGTTCATGTATGAGATGCTCACTAGATGGGTAGCACAAGTGTGTTGCAAGTCAAATAAAGTAAATAGTCCTGAAGTTCTGCTTCTGAGCACTGGGTAAAAATATGCATCATCTGTGCAATAGTGCTGCTTCTGGTTACTTGTGGGCCAATCCTCTCCATGTTCGAGGCTCAGCTATGCTTGAGCACTCCCAATCCTAAGAGATGTTGGTGTTTCATTGTGGTTTCTATTGAACTGGGCAGGCAGTGGGTGCAGCGTCATTTGCCAGAAAGCCTCTACTCATGCCCTCATAGTGTTGCCCCACCTGGGGTAGGGAACTGGGCTATTTCGAGTCATCTCAGTGCACATCTCTTGTTCTATCTCTGCCTCCAAGGGCACCACACATTTTCATTTTCTCAGGCGATAGGCGCCACCAACACTGTCTGTCTTAGGAGAATGACTAGTCTAATGGGCAAGTTGTTCACCATGTAAACCAGGAGACCAGGAATGGAATCCTTGATCATCCCAGGGTTTCTGTGCAAAAACTTCGGCCCAAATGTACAAAGACTTTAAACCAGCGTAAGATGATTCAAAGCGATGAATGGTATTTACTATCCAGTGCAAAAGTGCTTCTGGTGTGCTTATCTCAGAGTAAATACTGCTTTGCGCTACATTGCATCAAAGGTGCACTACAGTGGCGAATCAGCCCAAACAACCATAGGTTTTGATGCAAAGGCCAACCTACTAATATAACCAGACCAGGCTTTTTCTAAAATAATAATGGCTAATTGATACAGGCCTAAACAGGGGGATTCATTTCTCAAAAAGCATGCATTGCTTTGTGTGGCAGTGGACATCACACACCCAATGACTGGATCCTTTTGATTTTGTCTGGTTCTAGGAATTTGTACTGAAAGACTATGCTTTGATACAAAGCATAGGCTAGATAGTGCACACTCACCTCAGGACCATGGTGCAAGGCTTTGCGTCACACAAAGAAGTCTTGTTAAAGCAGAGCATCAGCAGGCTAACTTTAGTAGGAATGGTTCTGCATCATATTTTGCTCCATACACAGGACCATTCATCAAATCTGGTTGCTGTGCGGCACTGTGTGAAAAATTATAAAATCCGGACCTTCATCTTCCACATAATTCCTACTTGCCCAAGCGAAGGTGGAATCTATGCAAACGTTCCATATATTTTGCAGTTAAAATTCACTTTTACAAGCATATAACATGTTTATCTGCATGAAAGCGAGCTGCCAGGGAAGTTGTTTGGAGATGTTGGAAATACTGAGTGAAAACTATGCAGTATAGTGTCTGCAGCAACCTCATCTCATTTACAGACTAGTAGTGAAATGTAATATGAGACCCCAATGGGGCAAAAAAGATTGATTTAGGTGTTCCTTTCTTGCTTGACTCACATTTACATAAGCCTGGAAGGAGAAGGATATTCCTCCTCCCTACTTAAGAACAATAGGATATGCACCACCGCTTCTACCTCTCTCCTGGATTGCAGCCTGCTACTACAATGGCTGTATTGCCATTTCTCTTTTCCTGATGAAGTGTGCATCTTACATGGTTCAAGGTTCTTTATTTGTGACACCATCAATCTATACTTGTCCAATACATTTAGTTAACAGCTTCTAATATCAAAGCATGGATTTGATAAAAGTAGCTTGACAAATAAAGAAGTACTGAGACTCTGGCACACTACTGCACCATTTGAGATAATACCTCTTCTTTCTTCTAAATGGGGATAATGACTAAGGAAATATTTGAATAATGATCATTTTTATTTTAGTATCCTACTGTAATGGTTTGGATGGAGGACCAGCAGAGAGGCAAGTATGATTGGGTGATGAATGCTTATTGAACCAGGGGCGTAACGCAGGCCTCTGCAACTCAAGAAGGAAACCCAAACTTCCAAAGAGTCCCCACCTTTCCAGGGTGGGCCATTCACCTCAAGGTCAATGAACATCTGTGTGATATGGGAGATTCAGGGGCCCTCGTGCATTCTGCAGAGGGGCCCATCCTTTTGTTTTACGCTACTGTATCAAATGGTGTATTGGTTAGATTGGACAAGAAAACAGACACATGTTAGCTAAAGTTTCGTGGGACTGACATCTTCATAACATGACTCGTTTTAACTAAAGGTAGGCATAGCTACAAAGACGAGGGGGCATATTAGCAAGACCCACGTTAAAATTATCGCCGTTTTAGCGGCAGTTTCCTGCCGCTAAAACGGCGATAATGGGCTTGCTAATATGCGTTATGGAATTCCAATAGAAGCCCAGGTTAGATGTCCTGCACATCTAACCTGGGCTTCTATTGGAATTCTATAACGCATATTAGCAAGCCCATTATCGCCGTTTTAGCGGCAGTTTCCTGTCGCTAAAACGGCGATGATTTTAACGTGGGTCTTGCTAATATGCCCCGAGATTTTAGATTTTTTGGTTTCTTTTGGTTGGATTACAAAATTCCCCAACCACTTGTGCATCAGTGCTAATTATTGGTGTGTTCTGAGGTTCTTCTTCATTTTTGACCTTGTTGTCACAATTTGCAGAAGCTCTTTTTTCTACAAAACCCTCTGACTTAGTGTTGAGATAGAATATCGAGTTGGAAATGTCGATTTACACAAATATCGAGTTAAAAATATCGTGATTCAGAAACATCGAGAGCAAGAATATCGTAGTCAAGAATTTAAGGTAAGAAATATTGTTTTTAAAAATATAGAAGTCATTAATATTGTTTGCAAAAATACAGTTGTTTAAAATATCATTTTTTTATTAGTGTTATGTATTTTAGTTTATATTTTAAATGTATGTGATGTATGTTTATTTGTATAAGTATTGTTTATGTTTTTTAATATATGTGTTGCATTTTTAGTAGTTATGAATTTTATTTTAATTAAATTTTGGATTTTGTTTGTTCCTTAGCGGGTTGTGGGTTTATAGGGGAATAGGGTGGGAAGTAATTTAATTATAATAAATTAATCATTATTTTTTATTTATTTAATTTAGATGTTATAGTGTTAATTGTGGGAAGTAATTTATTTGTAATTAATTATTAATTGGTTGTTAATTAATAATAATTAATTAATTGATCATTAATTATGGTAATTGTGAAAAACAATTAGGTGCAGGTTGTGGGGTTTATAGGGGTAAAGGGTGGGAAGTAATTTATTTTTTATTAATTATTAATTAGTTGTTAATTTATGTTGATTAATAGATTGGAAATTATTATGGAAATGTTGTAATTAATTTTAGGTGCGGAATGTGGGGTTTATTGGGGTAAAGGGAGGGAAGTATTTTATGTTTGATTAATTAATAATTAGCTGTTAATTTATATTAGCTAATTAGTTGATAATTAATTATGGTGATTGTGTGATTTGATTTAGGTGTGGGTGGTGGGGTTTATGGGGTAAAGGTGGGAAGTAATTTATGTTTAATTAATTAAAAATTAGTTGATCATTAATATTAATTAATTAATTTTTATCTAATAGGGTATTTGTTTATATTTGTTGTGTGTGGGTTTTATTGTTATAGGGGTACAGTGTGGGGAGTGAATTAATTTTACTTTACTTTATAATTTGTTGTTAAATACTATTAGTTTTCAATTAAAAATAGGTTTTAATTGAGTAATTAATTTTTTAACAGTTTAATGTTAGGTCTGGGTTGTGGGGATTATAGGGGTAAAGTGTGGGAAGTTAAATTAATTGGTCATTAATTATGTTAATTAAGGAAGTACATTTTTAAAATTTAGATGTGGGTTGTGAATTGTGTGGTGTTATAGGGTAGGAAATAAAAAAGGAAATGTATGTAATATTTTATTTTTATGTTTCTAAATAATTTCTAATTAAATATATATAGTTGTTAGGAAATTATATTTTATTTTATTTAATATAATATCTATGTATTTGTCATATGTATTTAACATTATAATATATATATATTTTTAAATATTAAATATATTTGTATTTTAATTTTGACCATATTTATATATTTTTTAATTTATTTTGTTTTTTAAATATGTTTGTTGTTAAAATGTTATTTGTTTTTAATTTTGAACTGACTGGAGTGCGATTATTAATTGTTACACCTCTGCAATCCAACACTTTCCCTACTGTTGCACTCTCTGGAGTGGGAATAGTAATTTTTACCCCTCCGCTATCCAACACTTTCCCTACTTTTACAAATATTGGAGTGGAAATAGCAATTTTTACACCTCTTTTATCCAACAATTTCCCTACTGTTGCACTGGCTGGTGTGGGAATAGTAATTCTTACCCCTTCGCTATCCAACACTTTCCCTACTGTTGCACTGATAGGAGTGGGACTAGTAAATTCTATCCTGACACTATCCAACACTTTCCCTACTGTTGCACTCACTGGAGTGGGAATAGTAATTTTTACCCCTTCGCTATCCAACACTTTCTCTTCTTTTGCACTCACTGAAGTGGGAATAGTAATTTTTACCCCTCCGCTATCCAACACTTTCCCTACAGTTGCACTCACTGGAGTGGGAATAGTAATTTGTACCCCTCCGCTATCCAACACTTTCCCTACTTTTACAATTATTGGAGTGGGAATACTAAATTTTATCCTTATCCTGCCACTATCCAACAATTTCCCTACTGTTGCACTGACTGGTGTGGGAATTGTAATTTTTACCCCTCCGCTATCCAACACTTTCCCTACTGTTGCACTGATTGGAGTGGGAATAGTAAATTTTATCCTGCCACTATCCAACACTTTCCCTACTGTTTCACTTACTGGAGTGGGAATAGTCATTTTTACCCCTCCGCTATCCAACACTTGTCCTACTGTTGCACTCACTGGAGTGGGAATATAAATTGTTACCCATCCGCTATCCAATACTTTCTCTACTGTTGCACCCACTAGAGTGGGAATGGTAATTTTACCCCTCTGCTATCCAAAACTTCCCCTACTGTTGCACTCACTGGAGTGGGAATAGTAATTTTTACACCTCCGCTATCCAACACTTTTCCTACTGTTGCACTCACTGGAGTGGGAAATTTAATTTTGAAGATTTTTAAATAGTTTAATGTTTTAATTTGTAATTGAATTTTTTTTATTAGATTTTATGTTATTGGTACATATATATATATATATTTGTAAATTGTTATATAATTTTAAAATTATAATATAAATTAAAATTAATAGTTTATTAATTGTTTTAAAGTTAATATATATGAATTATTATTTATGTGTGTTTAACTTTTTTAAATTAAGTTTATTTATTATATTTTTTAAATTTATAATAAATATACTTTTTTTTAATTAATTGTATTATTTAACATATTTAGGTGTCCATTACGATACCGGGCGGTATAAAATCCGCCATCTACCATAGCGGTAAAAAAACGGCCGCCTACACCGTCTGAATACCGACCGAGCAATCACGATGTTGCGAAGCGAACACCGCCCGCGGCGGAAAAAACACACAAAATACCGCCCGTCTATGTCCGAGTCGAAGTCTATCCGTCCGCCACGGACGCAAACCCGCACGACAACCCAAAACCGCCCGCCCTGACTACCGAGACACCGGCCGTGAAATTAGGATCTCCCCGACATGAGCGCGGTAAATTCACAAATTCACCGCCCGCCATCGTAAACAACAGTGATGAAAATGGACACGGCGGAAGCCCTGGCGGCCACGTCCCTGCACAGAAACTATCCGCGGAGCCAAAGAAACACACACAACATGGCCAACAAGTCCACACAGCAACCCACGCCCAAATACCCAAACACTGTACACATCCCGAAAACACATCCCCCCTGGCCAAAAATAAACTACAAATCCCAGAACACCAGCCACAACACACCTGAAAACAACAGCCCATCATGACACACCCACATAGGTAAGTACAAAAGCAGCCCCTTCACAGACCACAATCCCTTGCACCACTACAAACTGAGGACGAGAGGAGAGAATACAGCGAGCCAGAAAGGACAGCAGCACACCACAGACACGCACCCATCACACCCATCACCACCACCACCACCACCACCACCACCAAACACCGGCCCCACAAACCCCCTGCACATCACACACCACACACACACACCGCACCAGCACCACAAACACCAAACCACACACCATGGCAGCACAGAGAATGCCCAAGTACACTTCCACTGAGCTGACGGTCATGGTCGACGAGATCATCAAGGTGCACCCACAACTCTATGGGAACCAGGTCCAGCAGACACCACTAGCCACCAGAACCCGGATGTGGAGCAGGATCGTAGACCAGGTCAATGCAGTCGGGAACGTGCCACGCAACCGAGCAGAAATCACCAAGAGGTGGCACGACCTGAAAAGAGTGGTCAGAAAGAAGGAGGCCAAGAATCGGCAGCTGGCTGACAGGACTGGCGGAGGAAATCCCGCGCTATTCAAGACCTTCAAGGCGTGGGAGGAGAAGGTGCGAGGCATCCTACATCCGGAGAGTCTCACCGGAATACCAGGGGGAGTGGAGGCTGGTAAGTACAAACAAATGTATACCAGCACACCGCTATGTACTGACGACCACAATGCCACAGCTCCGAGGGACAAAAAACCCCATGTCCAGTACACAATACACAAGACATCACTCACACATGCAACAGACACTCCCACACACTCAGCCCAAAGCTACCAACTATCAAAACCATGGGGGCATGTGTACAGTCAGCCAGCACCGCAACTCCCACCAGGTCCCCTTGTACTCCAGATGCGCCAGAAGGAGCACTCCCCACACCCACACTCATGTGTCAGCCATAGCTGCACTAACCAACAAGTAACAGGTAAGTAGCCATAACACAAAGTCAGTGGGTCGGAGGGGGGACAGCTGAAGTACAACACCCACCAGGCCCCTAGTCCTACAGCACAGCAAGGAGGAGCTCACCCCACACCCATGTGTCAGCCATAGCTGCACTAACCGACAAGTAACAGGTAAGAAGCCGTAACACAAAGTCAGTGGGTCGGAGGGGGGACTGCTGAAGTACAACACCCACCAGGCCCCTAGTCCCACAGCACAGCAAGGAGGAACACACCCCACACCCATGTGTCAGCCATAGCTGCACTAACCGACAAGTAACAGGTAAGTAGCCGTAACACAAAGTCAGTGGGTCGGAGGGGGGACAGGTGAAGTACAACACCCACCAGGCCCCTAGTCCTACAGCACAGCAAGGAGGAGCACACCCCACACCCATGTGTCAGCCATAGCTGCACTAACCGACAAGTAACAGGTAAGTAGCCGTAACACAAAGTCAGTGGGTCGGAGGGGGGACAGCTGAAGTACAACACCCACCAGGCCCCTAGTCCTACAGCACAGCAAGGTGGAGCACACACCACACCCATGTGTCAGCCACTGCAGTGCACACCTTCAGCCGACAGGTAGATATCTTACCGTACATGGAGGGGTTTCTGTGGGTGGTAAGCCATCACCACAACTCACAACACCGCCCCCACTCCCACAGACCAGCAAGATGGAGCACCCCTCCCTCCCATAACCATGTGGCATCCATTGCATTGCGCCCTCCAAACCAACAAGTAGGTAGACTACTGTACAGGGCGGGGTGTCTGTAGGCATGAGGACTGTATTACGACTAACATTTGGGACATGTCACGTAGCAGAGGAACACGCAGCACTGCTCCCTGTCATAATCATGTGACCAATGTGCACACGGACATGAATTACAGAGTCATAGCCCACATGAGCCATCTCAAATACAGCAACACCTAAGGAGTCACGTCTGCATGCACAAGTCTCACTGGAGTACTGACCCACACGGCGTGCACTGTGCCACTCATCACACACATCAGCAACACCATAGAAGTGTTGTCCATGTAGTCGTTTCTGCCTGTTCCCTTGACAACGTACAACATCGCCCATGTAAGTCTAACCTGTCTCAAAGTAACAGAGTGGAACCCCAGTAATGCTCATATACACCACTGGACCCATGAACCACACAGCCACACAATGCACATTCAACATATCATCCATCTCATCTCTCAGCCCCAGTGTCATGAAAGGTAGATCATCGGAACAGCTGGCCCTCATACAGTAGTTCAGCAAACATACCTGCCGATGACAAATAATGTGTCTGCAGTGACTGAAGCGCACGTCACACTGTGATTTACAACATACATAATGTAGTCAACACCCCAAGAGCACTGCATTGCTGCACATGGCTGAGGGTAGCACGCACACCAAGGAATCGTCCCATTTGCAATACGTTGTGTGGCACACAACCATCACTCACTCACTACAATGCTTCCAGTGTAATGTCCCTAAATTATAACAGTGAGCAGATATGCTGGGTATGTGAGACATACACACACCTTTGTCTCTGCAGTGTCATGTGGCCAAAACACATGTCCCCATCTGCACCCATATGTCACAGTATGTACCCCAAAACCAGATTTCACCTCAAAAGCGTTGAGGGGGCTGTACCCCTTTTGCCATCTGCGTTTCCAAGCGTTTCATTTGAACCCCAAAACCAGATTACACCTCAAAAGCGTTCACGGGGCTGTACACCCTTTTTAATCTGCGTGTCGAAGCGTTACACATGTCCCCCAAAACCATATTACATCACAAAAGCGTCGATGGGGCTGGACCACGCATACACCCAAGCCACAAAATGTAGGAGTACAGCAACACACACCCATTGCCATTGCAAATCCATCCCATGCCACATGATCACATCACACAGTTCCATTGCCTTGCCCACGCATACACACATCGTATATCCACACACACGCATCTGGGAAACCTGTGCACGACAGTGCACAAACTGTGAATGTCAGACAACTAATACAAACTTTGCAAGGTGCAACACAATAACCTATCTTATCCGCCCCACAGGTGCCGAGCAGCTCGATGCTGGAGAGGGAGACAGCAGCCGGCACAGCCAGTCCACAAGCCCCCCACCCGGACTCACGGATGTAGAGGACCTGGACACCTCTTCGGACGAGGACCCCCGAGCAGGCCCATCTGGTGTGGCAGGGCCCAACCGCTCCCCAGGCCCCCTCCTACCCACCAACCCATCACCCAGGGCTGCTGACCAGTCCCAGACCCCTGCTGCCACGGTCGTTGCGGCCACCACCACCGCCGCACCACCACCACCACGCCATCCCTGGCCACTGCACCAGCGCAAGGTGTGGCACGCCCGTCGGGCTCGACCCTGGGAGCCAGACAGAGGACCGTGGTGACCAATGTGGCGAGTGGGCAGGTCGGTGGCAGCAGTTCTGGTGGGAGGAGCAGGGTCAGGCCAATGCCATCTGAGCCTGGGAGCCAAACCCTGCAGCAAATCGCCAGAGTCCTTGGGGCCTATGAAGAGGCCCAAGGACAATGGGCCAGGTCATCTGCCGACACGCGGGAGGTCCTTGGGGTGTTGAGGTCCATGGACGCCCATATGGGCCAATTCGTGACCCGTATGGACCAACTTGTGGACCTCATGGGCCAGCTGGTGGTGGTGGTGAGGGCCCAAGCAAGGCCAGCCACACCACCTCCGCCACCACGTGCTGTGGCGCAGGGTCGTGCAACCTCTAGTTCCCCTGCGTCCACAGCGAGTGAGCAGTCCTCAGCCACCACCAGCAGCCCACCAACACAACCCCCCCCTTCCAAACGTGGAAGGGGCCGTCCAAAGAGGAAACAGGTGTCCAGAGAGGACTTCGCATGCTCCAAACGCCAGTGAGCCAGCCAGCCACCTTGGCCACCTACAGCATTAACTTGAACTATGATCCTACCCCACACTGCCATGTGAATGGCATGTGTCTGTTGGACTGTGGACATAGAACATCATGGGTACACCTTGACCATCCCGCAGCCATGACCGTCAACTCATTGTTACAGCATGCACCACTTTTGTCATCACCTTGCCCACAATCACATGTCACCGCTGTAAATAAATACACTTTGATCACATTCAGCTGTATGTGCACTGTGTTTATTCAACAATGTGCAACCGCCACCATGATCAGAAATGCATCTGCTGTGTGGTATGTCGATAGGCCAGGAGAGGCTGTAGGGACCTAGGGGTGAAAAACAGAACAAGAGTCCATTGAATGAGTGTGTCACACACTCATCACACAGTACTTGTCATCCACTTTATGCAATGTACACACATCTCACAGAGCAACAGGGCACAATGCTACAGCCACTGTCAGTGGCATACTACCCTGGACATGGACCATTGCCACACATCACTCAGTGAACAAAAGGCCTCCGTGACAATGCACACATACACCTGCACAACTACAGCTACATCAGCTGTCGTACATGGTCACTCACCGTCAAGTGAAGTAGCGGGCGATGAGCTGCTGACGCACATTCACAGCTTCCTCCTCTCCACTGTCCTCGTCACTGGACCCGTCCTGGTCTGCAGGCGGGGGCCCTGGCTGATCACCGTCATCCACTATCAGGGGGATCTGCCTGCGAATAGCGAGATTGTGCAGCATGCAGCATGCCACAACTATCTGGCACACCTTCTGTGGGGAGTACGCCAGTGCACCCCCGGTGCGGTCCAGGCATCTGAATCTGGACTTCAGGAGTCCAAAAGTCCGCTCCACCAAACGTCTGGCCCTCCCATGTGCCTCATTGTAGCGGACATCAGCTGGTGTCCGAGGATTACGTAATGGGCTGAGCAGCCAAGGCCCATTCGGATAAGCAGAGTCACCTGGGTGTGAGGAACATAGAGAATCGTTGCAATTCCAACTGGACACAAGACAGCATCGCACACCCAGCACGCTACACGAGTCCACATACTCACCAACAATCCATGCACGGTCCGGTTGCAGATTGGTCATCAGACGTAGTAGGATGCTGTTGCGCATGATAAGCGAGTCATGGGCGGATCCTGGAAACTTCGCACACACGTGTGTAATGACCATGTCCGCAAGGCACACCACTTGCACATTCAGGGAGTGGAAGTGCTTCCGATTGCGATAGATGTGCTCCGTGGCCTGTGGTGCAACAAGGCCAACATGGGTGCAATCAATTGCACCAACAATGTGGGGGATCCGTCCAAGGGCATAGAAAGCACCCTTCACTGCCGCCAATTCACGTGCCCGGGGGAATTGGATGTACCGGTTCCTGTGCATCATCATGGCTGACAGGACATCCCGTAGCACCATGCTGAACATGGGCTGGGACATTCCACCTCCACTGCCCACTGTGTGTTGGAATGATCCAGTGGCGAAGAAATGCAGTGCAGCCATCACCTTAGCCGTGGGGGTGAATGCAGTTGGATACACCCTGCGAGGACGGAGGTGGGGTTCCAACAAGGCACATAGGTGATGCAGGGTGGGTCGGTCCAGACGGAATTTCCTGATTACCTCCACATCCTCCATGTCTGCCAGCAATTGGTAGGGGCGATGTATGTTTGGTCTCCTCCTAGGAATGATGGAAGTGGACACATGTCAATGCAACACAACACATGGCATTTTCACATACACTAAACACAAATTACTGACAAAGCAATAGAATCACAGAACAGCTGACAAGTAGGGACTGCACAGCCACAATACACTTACACAGGTCCCCTTACCAATAGCAATGACCAGTGACACATACCATTGCTATGAGCATGCACATGTGGAGTTAGGCCTTAAAAACTTGTAAGGCATGATGATGATATCAGACTGCATATTTGGGAAGCGGCAACACCACGGCAATATAACTAGCTGCTGTGCCTGACACAGCTTCCGAGGCTGGGTGAGTATGGCACACACCAACAACACTATGGACACAGGCTGAGCGGCCAAAACAAGTGGGTCCTGTTGCACGAGGGGAGATGAGACAGTCATTGATGTCCCTACTTCACCCTATGTACAGCACTGTACGTATCACACCTCCAAAACACATTGACAGGTGTACACATTGACAGCTCCATGACAACACAGCTGTGTGAATGCAAATACACATCACAAGTGACACATAACGTTGCACGTGCCAAGTGGGAGATGTACATAGTGAAAGATGGCATGTGTGTGCATATGCATATCCCATGCCAATGTGTACATGATGGTGTGCCAACAGACATGTGGAGGCTGAGCACTGGCCGTCCCTGCCTATGCACACAGCATGTTGTGGCCCTGTCCAGTGTGGACCTGCTCCCACACACAAGTCATGGCCACACCTGCAGATGCATTGCGCACATCATACTGTGGAGTGCACATGGCACCAGCGGACTGTACCCGCCATGGGCCAGGCCCTTACGGCCAACTCTAATGGCCCTTGCGGTTGCACCCTGCGTGTTCGACTATGGAGGTAAGCGTCCCGGGCCAGCTCGGAGCAGGCCATAGTCTGCAATTGAAGCAGGCAGACATGGTACACCAATTGCAGCAGCTTGGACCCACTGACACAGCCCCAGGGGGCTATATGAGTGTGGGAGGGACACCGGCATTACCACAGCTACCAGGGACTGCAGCCTGGCATCCCTCAACAACACCTGCTGCTGCCACCTGTCCACCTTCACGTCGATGACTCTGAAGATATGTCCAGGTCCACTCACCAGCGAGGAGCTGGAGATCCTGGATTCCGAGCTCCACGCACACTGCACATGGCTATTTCTTGCAAAAGTTGTGTGTGAAAGACAACTACAGTGTGTGTGGGAGTGCTGGTGGGGGACACACATGTCGTTGATCCGCAGCACTATGAGTCAGAGCCTGTGGGGTTCCAACATGCACTGCTCACCATGCTTACTACAGGTGGTAGGGGTATGTGAGCTCTCTGGCGCTGAGCCATGTATGTCCCTCCCGAGTGGTGGTACATGGCAACTTCATGTCAGACATCCAGTGACGCAGCCACTTGGCAATGCAGGTCTCAGAGCAGTTGTTGCTTGTGAGAATGGCAGGCTGGGGCCATGCTGCCCTTCTCAGTCCCAGCAGCCATGGGCTGCACATTGACTGCACAATGCCAGTAGGTGACAACACAGACTGCACAGTGGGTTACATGTGTCTTCTGTTCAGGACCCTCCTGAAATGCGCAAACTCAGCCCTGTCGATTGGACACACCATGCCTTGTGATAGGGATGTGTGTGAGAGATAGTGGCACTGAATGTGACCTCCATTGCGGGGTGGGCCATGCACAGGGCGAGTAAGTTGATGGTTGCGCAGTGTTGGACACAGTGTGTACACCGACACAGATGTGTTGCCTTGTGATCTTTGTGTTAGTCCACCTGACAATGGACAGTAGATGTGGGCAGACTACACATTGCTCAATGTGCTGGCAACCTGCATGTGAATGTGTTGGACAGGTACTGTGTACACACTCCCAGCAGCATGCATTCACGTGTGGTGTACACATGCTGTTAGGCCATGTCCGATTACTTCTTGGCTCTGTTGCACGTCTCGGAGTATTTGGGATGGGTCAGCAGCATGCCACTGTGATCGGTGGATGTGGCTGATGTTGAGAAGTGCATTAGTGACATTCCAAGCCTCCTGTGTACCATCCCTGCAGTTGGAATTCCTCCAGCCCAAGGACTTGTGATGAGCCATTGCAACCAAGTTGATGCCTTTGTGTGTGTGTGACCGCCAGTGCAGCCAATTCCACAAAGGGTGTGACGGCATCTTCCGGATGGGCCACTACGTGGCGTTGACGAATCGGGGGATGCCCCCTCGTATTGTCAGGTCAGCACGGCGCTGCATTTCACCAGTAATGGTCTGCATCTTGACAGTCACACAGCCTGTGCCGGATGCACGTTTGTTGGGGCATCAGCAGCAAGCAAGTGTACAGTATTGTGGAATGGTGTCTTTTGCTGTGAGAGGCAGCATGTGTCCACTGCCTACCCATAATCTGGGTAATGTGATGTTTGTTGTGTGATGCAGTGGGTTGTAAGTGTACTCTGTGCTGTGTGCATCTGACATGCATATGCTAGTCCTGAGGCTCAAGATGTAATCTGAGCACTCTGCATTCTCAATGCACTCAGAGTCGTAGCCCTCAGGAACAACCTGTAGTAGGCTGGAGTGGCAATTCACATGTATGTTTGAGGCACTGTGCCTACTCGTATTTCATTCAGTCATATGTGTGCGATGCCTCACCTCATATCCCTGGTACTTACACATCCAGCACACTGTGCAACAGTAGTTGTGCTCGTGCGAACGACAGGTGGATGGCATGGGCTCATGACCCTTGTGGACTGTCATGTTGCAGTCTGTGTGAGTGGTGTCCCATTCTGCTCCATGCTCCTGGGGCTATGGTCGCAGGGTGACACAGGCCGGGTGTAGTGCTATGTGCACAACACTTGTGCCACTAATTAGCGGCTTCCTTTACTGTACGCCAGCCATCATGTGTTGATTATGGTGGCTGTGTGCAATCGTACAGGTATTGTGCAACATGTGGATTTGGGAATGTTGTGTGCTGCTTCCCTTGCAACAGTCCATTTCATTGATGCCAGATGAGTGAGGCCACCTCGCTCTCACTCATGTGCCATCTCCCCTGGGTGCTGAGGGACAGGGGACGCTCAACAGTGGGGTGGCATTGTATGTAGCAGCTGCACAGGTGCTGAGTGAGACAGTTGTGACCAGCGCCTCAGAGGGGCCTGACGTGTGCTGGATGAATCACAGGCGGAGACGGCAATTCCGGCCTCATCTGAGGACAGAGGTGATGCATCCATGTTTGCTAACACAGGGGACGTGGACTCTGGGTCCTCTTCAGCCACGCGGAGGCCAATGCCCGCCCTCCCATCTACTTCCACTGGTGCAACACGTGTCGGCACAAGGATGAAGGTTAGAGTGTCCTTCACACCAGGCACAGCTGCCCCTGTACATGTGACCCCTGCTGCCCTCAGTGCTGAGTCTGTTGAGCTGATGCGCCATCTCTGCGTGGGGCAGACAGCTCTCCTCAATGACGTCATTGCCCATGACATCACTTTGCCGCAGGTGACGTAGATCATGGAGGGCCCACATGTACGCGTGGGTGGGCTACACCAGACTGTGCAATGGTTGTCCCCCCCAGTCAAGGTGGGCCTTCAACTGGGCCAATCTTAGACTGACATTCCTGACCCTTTCTCCACCCCACTGGGGAGTGGCACATCTGACGGCAGCAGTGCACGAGTCACAAAAAGAAGAAGTGGGGGGACGCTGACGTCACGACAGGAAGTGACATCTTGGAAGGTGGCTTGCACCGTCAGCCTGATGGCCTCCCCTCGCTGACCCCAACATGTGTTTGCATGTGAGAAGCCAGCGCGTGCACAGGCAGCTCCGAGTTCGCCCCAGAGAGGCCAAAGAGTGGATGTGTGGGTCCATTTGAACAAGTTATCTGTTTCGCGGTATGATCGGTGGTGGGACGCAGTCCACCAGCGTGGTACCCCGACTCGGGACCAGGACAACAGTGACAATGCATGACAGGCTCCGCAATCTGGATACACCACATGCAACACACAGAGGCTGTAGCTGCCGTAGCGGCCCAGGCCGCGTCCAAAATCCCAGACGAAAGGTGGACCCACCCCGGCGTGCATTGTCATTACCACCGCTGCCATTGACTAGGGACCCATGTTGTGGGACATGGGCCTCAGGGTGACGGGCCTCCGAGCCATCCACCGCCAACGACTGTCATGCAACACACACATATTGCTAAGCCAATAGGACACTTTGCCTGCACACCAGGTCTCGATTCGGGTTGCCACGCGGGTGGGCGGCGTGCCAGCAATTTTTTCACGCTGGCACGGGAACTGGAGCAAATGGACCCACACTTTCACTCTTTGGCCTCTCTGGGGCGAGCTCGGAACTGCTTGTGCACGCGCGGCACTCTCTGTTGCAATGGCATGTGACGGGTGGGGGAAAATAGGGAATACGTCAGATGGAGCAAGCCACCTTCCGTGACGTCACTTCCGGGCGTGAAGTGTGCGCCCCCCCACTACTTATGTTTGACTTGTGCCATGCTGCACAATGAGGAGTTGTTGCCTGCGAGATGTGACCAGGATGAGCGCCCTGACTTCCCACCCACCAAGATCCACTGCCATCCCATGCCCTGGGTCGCCTGTGCAGGTGGACAATGTTGGGGGTACACCTGGTGGACAGGGGATGTGAGTGCCCTGGTGAGGGCCTGGTGGACGCACAGCAGTATCCAGCATGTCCACAGAGGGTGGACTTACGTCTACACCTGATGCAGCATTGATCGTGTGCCCGCCTGTTGTGCCCACACGAGTTCACATTCATCCCCAGACAGGTGGTCTTTCCAAATGCCCAGGACAGCGGTAATGCTGTGCTCCCGAATCCTCCCAAGACAGTGTGTTTCAACAATGCATGTGTGCACCTACTCGTCACAACCACTCACCTGGGCCAAGCGGTACTCACGCTTCACATGACACATGTGTGTCTTCCACAGTTGTGCTGCTCTCTCAGGGGCGGACCTGCAACTGTCCCGTAGCACACACACAGCACCGAGTCGTACTGGCATCCTGTTTAAATGGTAGGCACACTCACACATCTACCTGTGACACAGTGGTGGCTGTGATGGCAATTGTGACTGCCATGGCAGTGTTGGTGGCCATGGCAGGGCACACTCACACACATTGCATATGCAGCACTTCGTGTCACTACTCGGCACATCGCAGTGGCCACTGGCCCTGGGGTTGATAAATTCTGCCGCCTGTCTATGTTATATGTGACTGGATGCTGTTGTTCCTGTAGTCAGTTGTATCTGTGTAGTTGCTGATTGCAGTTGTTGCAGTGTGTGCATGGTTAAGTGAGGCACATGCCGTGTATGGTACCTCAGCACTTGCAATGTCTGGTCTCACCTTCCAATGTGTTGTACACGTGGCAGGGACTTCACTTCTTTCAGACTCTGCTACTTGTGTGTGTGATGAATATGCTTTTCTGTGACCCGGATTGACTGCATGTATTTGGTGGTATATCTGGGGAAATGTATCCGTGACATGTTTGCGTGCAAGCAATGCACAGGGTGTGAGTCTAGCCACAGGATGACAAGCAGCATGCGCAAAGTATGCGGGCATGTGTGAGCTTACTTGCTGTGTGGCCAGCAGTGTAGGTGTATGTTAGTCTTGTCATGTACATTGTGCCTGGGCACATGGCTTACTTCCAATGTGTGCATTTGGGAGGTGTTGGTGTGTGTGGTGTGAGTGGTGTGACTTTGGGGTAGTGTTGGCGTGTGTGTGTGCTGTGGCAATGTCGACTACACACATGTGTTACCCAGGCCCATGGTGGATGTTTATATCCGTGTTCAGGTCTGTGAATGTGATCACATGTGTGTGTTGTATGGTGCACAGTGTGCAGTGTGTGGGTGTGTCCTTGCAGTTCAGGCTGACCCCTACTTGTTATGTTTTGGACGTTGTGGGTCTGCAGGGTGTGTGACTGTCAAGATTGTGCCTTGTTCAATTGTGCATGTCTGAATTTCTGCAGTTCTTACTCACTGTGCAGTCCTGCCCACCCACACTGATGTCGTGTGTGTGTTTCGTCAGGCATTGCTGTAGCATGCTTTTGCGTGGCTCCTACTTTTGCTTGCTGAGTGTGAGGTCAGACTGTGAGGGAAATTGTAGACATATGTAGGACTGTGCTTTGTAGTGACCAGGCCGTCAGTGTTAATGTGATGATCTGTTGGGCCACCTCAGGGTCTGACAAGTCTTGGCCCACGAGCTGTAGTTTTTCACTGTGTCCACTGTTACCGCTACTCATATGCGTTGACATCCAATGACACTGGACTACATGGTCGTCTCACGACTGTCGTGTACTTCACACACTCTCATCCTCTCTCATTCGTACTTGTGTTCGTGAAATGATTCAGCAGAGTCACATATTTGCTTCAAGCCATGTATTTGGACTTACGTCCTCTGTGATGCAGTATAGTGGACACTACTGGCAGCGAAATGCATGTGGAGGATATACTTAGCATGATTACACATACAAAAGGGGGTAGGGTTAGATGTGATTAGTTGTTGACTGTGGGATGAGGGCTTCAGAGTTACAACTGCCTTGCCCTTGCTATGCTAATGTACATTTGCTAATTACTGAGGAGCTGTAAACTTTGACACAGACAGTATTCATTTTGCCTACCAGACAGCTTGACATCATGGGCACAGTACATCTCAGTTCCATGGTACAGGTTTACTACAATAACACGCAGGTGTTACTCTGACACACCTGCGTGAGGGGTGACATCAGAGCATGTGCCTACGTGCATGCAGCAGCATGTCACTAGTTGTTGCAATGTGGTGGCTACTGAACATGACACATTCACTGGGGTCATGTTGTTGGGGAATGCATTTGTTGTCCATGCAAAAGTCCTGGCACGGAAGTACAGACAAAGGTGAGGTGACAGTTCTCACATAATACAGCAGACAGATTAGTGTGCACTGACCGGTGCATATGTTCATGTGCGCAGGATACATATTATAGCATAGTTGTTCATGCAGTATTGTCCATGTGGTTGCTATACACAAATCCCATACCTCTGCCTCCCCCTGTTCATGCAGAGATACTGGATGTGGTGAGGAACAGAGTGCATGTCCCAAAAATGTCCGATGTCATGGCAGTGGAGTTGATGGTGTGGTGTTTGTTGCAGGTTGTGTGGTATAGTTGTTGTACAGCTAACTGCCCAGTCCGTGAGAAAGCCAAGCATGGGTACGGTGTTGAACGTCATTGTTCAATTGGGGGTATTGCATCGGGGCCCGATGAATTGACAGGTTGTCAGGTATGCGATACCTTCCAGCAGGGCTTCCATGGCATTGGTGGTAAACATGGATGCCATCCAATGAAGCGGATGGTGGCTGGCAATGTGTTCATCGTAAGTTGTCCCTTGTAGGAGCCTGATGGGACATGTTGGATGACATTCAATGAAACTGTGATCCAGAATACGTTGTGTGGAGGCACACTGGTCCCATTGCAGTGTGTGTCCTATTGCAGCCACATACGCCATGCCCCCATGGACTGAACAGATCCTGTCGTGGGCATCCAGGGGGGCGAACAGTTGTACCAGGTCCGCCTTTGGACATGCCGGGTTGGAGAGACATAAATCCACAGGACAGTGGAACGGACACCTCCGACAGTAGAAAACGGGGATGACGCAGCTAAACATTGCGATGCGGTAAGTTACTCGGTAACTTACGTTCAGCATGGCCAGATTTTCACAGCCCACTATCTGTAGCAGGCTCTCAATGTACAGCTGCATCTGTCCGGCGTAGTTGGGAAGCTGTGATGCAACAGCCATTTTGCTACAGGGCGATGTGATGGCGTGTTCCGGCTGGCTGTGCAGTCAGCAGAGTGCAACCTCCGACGATGCTGTGGATTCTGGCATGGTTGTACGGAGGCAGGACTTGGGTTATAGCTTGTGCGGAGGACACAGGCCCTCATCCCACATGCTTCAATGAATGGTCAAGGTCAGTGGTGTCTGACTCCTTCCAGATTAGTTGCATGTGAACCACATGGAGGAGTGGTATTATTTCTTTTTTGTGTTATGAACTATCTTTCATGTTGTGCGCTATCTGCCCAGTGGACGGTTTCCTCTGCATGGCTCTGTTTGGCTTTTTGTTGGTACAATGGCTGTATTCTCCTGCTTGAATAGTTGAAATGTGGTTTCAGAGTGGGAATGGAAGGCCATTCAGTGCTATCTGCTCTCCCGTGTGTGGGCGGCATGCTGCGTTTCCGCTATACGTTGGGCCTTCTGTGTGGGTGTAGTAATTGGAGACACCTGTTGTCAGGCAGCAGGGTTTTTTAATGTTGCGTATTGCATGTCTTGGTATTGCGAGCAGGATGGTATGGGTATTTTTGGATGGTACTTGCGTGCCTTTTGCGGACGAGGTCCATATTCTGCGGTGTGAGGTTGCAGCCGCTGTGTGCTTCGCCATGTTTTGCACACAAGGGTGTGTCCTATTTTGGCATCACATCACTCCACTGTTCGGGACAGTTGTGTGACATCATGTTGGCACCTGTGAGTTGCCGGTTGGGGACATGACTGATGCAGGAAGGCCACGTGACATGTGCGTTCAGGGTGGGGCTGGTGTGTGGGGTGTGTAGTTGTGACCCTGTGTTGTTTGTGTGCGGCCCATGCATGGCGCTGTCGTTAGCCTCTGCGTTGTGCGCATGTGTGGCTGCGTCATCGCCGCTGCGCTGTGGTGCCGTGACAGGGACGTCACTTCCTGGTCCCGGGTAGTGTGTGCCCGGTTGTTGCGAGTTGTTTCATTTTGACCGGTGGGACATTTGTGGGTGCAGTGGTGGATGTGTCCTGTACACACAGGGGTGTCTGGGGGGCCCTTGTGCAGTTTTTCCGCCCTTGCATTGTGTGCAGTGTTTGCGTGCCCTTGTTGTGTGTCAGCCTACCTGCGTCGCCGCGGCGCGTTGACTCCTAGGTGGTGCATCAGGTAGAGCATGGGGATGGCCTGGAGTGCAGGATTCATGTCGGGGTGGGCCGCCTTTTTGGTCTCCGCCTTGGTATGTCGTGCGGTGTCTCTTAGCCGGGGGAGCTGTTTGGTTGCAGCATCGTAATTTGTACGCCGGGCGGTACGTGATTTCGTCGGACGGTGTGTCTCCATTGGCTCGCGCCGCTACATGAACGGGCGCACTTTGATGGCGGACGGCGTCGCTGGCTTACGGGCGGTGTTTTGCTAACTTTTCACATCCTAATTTGGCGGGCGTGTGGGCCTTTGCGGGCGGACGGTAACTGGTGGTTTTTGCCTCCAACAGCACGGCGGTAGTGCTTCCGCCCGACATCGTAATGGGCCCCTTAATATTTATTATTTTATATGTATATAAAATTCGAAATGTTGTACAACGATATTTTTTTGATGTTTTTGTACTTAGCTGTTTAAGTATAGGAAGTCGATATTTTTGCATTCTAGAACTTTTCATCGATATTTTTTACTTCTATATTTTTTACCTCGATATTTTGTCAATGAACCCTCTGACTTCAGATCTGGTGTTTCTTAAGGACCCTCTTGACCTAGTGATTGGGGAGATCCATCACTGGTTTCTCTCCTTATAGTCCCATATAGAGGAAACTACCATTAATCTCTTTACCTAGGTCCTGGATGGTTGCACCATTTATATGTTGTAAGACTATGGTACTGGAATATCTTGCGTATTATATCATGCAACAAAATATCATAGCATAAAATATCTGTGACCAAATATCAACCACATAAGTGCATATAGTTAATTATAGTTTTACTATACTCCACATGCATATACCTTGAAGAGATGTATATTTTCAAGGTATGTCAATGTGAAGCAAAAAATAGCAAACCTATTGTTACCTGCCTATTTTTTTCTTTCCTCTGTTATTTTTGTTGCAATATTCTTGTAGCAATGCATTTTTCTAGTTGACATTCTGACATACAACTGAGGTAACACCAGTCCAGTCGCACCTGGTGAAATTTGAAAATGCTGGAACAGAATAAACCAAGGTGAACTGTACTGATTGAGCAAACACCAACTCCAACTCTTAAAAAAAGTTTTGACAGGGTGAGAAAGGGGGCCATTTCTCTCATAATAGGTACTAATGAACTACAAGTAGACAATTCAAACACAAGTACAGGGAATAAGCCAACATTGCATTCTGTTCATGCCATAACAATTGCATGGAGGGGTGATGACGTACATGGGTTCATTTCATTATATTTTGATACAATTAAACATCAATTGTAACCTTCTAGAATACATCACCTTACATCAACTGCATTATCTCGCCTAAGTGGCAAGAGAAACATTAAAAAAAAGGAGTTAAAACAAATGACATATGTTTTACAGCTTGCACTGGCTCACTAAAATCCAGAATAAAAGTACCTGGTGTGGCAGCATTTAGTGGAGTGCCCTGAATGATCAGCTGTGCTACAATACAGCATGCACTCTGTGAACTATAAAAAATTAAAGAGGGACTGCTGCATAACGCATGTCTCTCACTAAAGAAGTGATGTGGAGCATGACTGCATAATGCTGGGCTTCAGCATAAACTGCTCTGTGAGGGTGAATTTTATTAGCAGGATGACACTACTCCTGCAGTAACTTTCTCATGACAATCAAGGGCTGTGAATGAGTAAATCCTTAAGGGGAAATTCATGAACATACATAATGCTCATCCCGTTATTTATTGGCTGTTGGATGATGCTCAGAGGAAGGGTGGAACAGTCTGGCCCCTATTAAGTGCAATATTGAGAGACACATTTACAGGTCTGAAAATCAGAGGGACAGAGCCCCAAAAACCTAATGCAGAAGAAGTGACTGTTTGATGCTTCTTCGAGAGGAAGCAGAAGGCTCGGATGTGGAGTGAGAGGTCATTCCACACTTTAGGAGCGATGTAATGGAACTCCCATCCTCCTGACCTGGTACTGTTTATGTGTGGGATGTGTGCGAGTAGGAGTTCTGTGGATCGAAGTTTTCTGGAAGGAGATGGGACTGGTCAGGTAGGTGGGGTCTGAGTTGCCTTGAATGTGTGTGAATAGTTTGAATTGAGCACATTGTGTATCCAGAGCCAGTGTAGTACTTCTGTCATGTCGATGTTGAGCTTAAGACAGTTGGATTTCTTCCAGTTAGAGAGTTCAGACATGCAGGCAGTGAATTTATTTCATGTGTTGCAGGTCTTATCTGAGAGGGAGAGTATGAGTTGTGTATTGTCTGTCTAGTAGAAGATGTTAGTGTCATGTGCAAGGATGACTTTGGACAGAGGGATCATGTATGTATTAAAGAGGATAGGGCGTAATAATCAACCTTGAGACACTCTGCAGTGAATTTGGGGGCTTCCAATAAATAAGGTGCCAGACTTACAGCTTGTGATCTATCTGTTATGAAGGAGCAGATCCAGTGAAGAGCGGGTCCTTGGATGCGAATCACATACAGGTGCATGATGAGGATAGGGTGTCAGACCATGTCAAATGCTGCAGAGAGGTTCAGGAGAATGAGGGCTGCCATGTTTCTTCTGTCAAATATCATGTGGATGTCATCTGTGGTGGAGATGAGTGCTGTTTCTATACTTTGGTTAGGCCTGAATCTGGACTGAGTGGTGTTGAGGAGCTGGAGGTTGCTGAGGTGGTCAGTGAAGTGTTGGGTGATTAGTTTCTCTGAGACCTTTGTGGGGTATGGTTGGAGGGTGATGGGTCTGTAGTTGGAAAGTGTTGATGGTTCAGTAGATGATTTCTTGAGAAGGTGTATGACGGTGGTATGTTTCCAGGTTTCCGGGAATGTGGCTGAGCCAGTGGAGGCATTGAGGATGGGTGTTAGAGCTTTGCTGATCGGTAAGAGTCCTTTGGTGAAGGTGGGGTGATGTGCAAGGGTCAGATGGAGACCCCGAATAGATGGTCCTAATGGTAGTAGCGATTTCTATGGTGGTGATAGCAGGCCACGGGATCAGAGTTCATTCATTGGCTGTGATGGAAAGCTGAGGTGCGACAATGACTGGGTTCAATTGAGGGTTGAGGTATGGAGGTGATTTTGTTACAGAAGTACTATAGGAGCTTTTTGCAAAGGTCTTGTGAGGGGTTGATGTTGCTGGAGGCAGCAGGAGGTGTGGCGAAATCTTTGATGATGGCGAAGATTTCCTGTCTGATGGTAGTTCTGGCATTGATGCATTCTACAAGAGCTGTGCACTTGGTGTTTTGTTTCTGCTGGTGGTAGCATCTTAGGGCTGATTTGCAGATCTGTGGTATCTTGTTCTCCAGTTGCTTGCAGTGATGGTTTGTCAGCCTGAGCTTGTCTGTGTACCAGCTAGCTTGTGGTTGGGCTCTTGCCGTAAGGTTGTGTTTGAGGGGAGCCAAGGTGTCTGTGCATTTGGTGATCCATCTGTTGAGGTATTTCCTGGCTTTCAGCAAGTTGCTTGTGTGCTCGGGCCAGTGCTCGGAAAGGACGGATGCTCCCTGCTCTTCAGAGTGGCATTTTCAGCTGAGTTGAGTGGTTATGCTAGGTAGGTCTGTCTAGTTGACAGTTAAGGTCTGTTAGGATGAAGAAGGTGCTGGCATTGATGAGGAGGGTACAACAAAGCCCATGATGTTGCTGGAAAAATTGGCACTGGGACCCAGTGGTCTGTATACGAGGGTTCTGTCCAGAGAGAAGTCGGCTGTGATACATATTTTGAACGTGAGGTGTTCCATGTACTTGTTGGGGGTGTCGTGATGGTGTCTTTGAATATGATGTCGACTAGTATATCATTTTTTTAAGACAGCCACATAACTTTCAAACACATGGAGGACTGAAGTTTAATGGTTAGATATGATATTGCCTGTTCATAAACATACAATGAAGTTAACTGTTTGTTTATGATGTTTGTTAAAAATGTATTGCCATCTATGTGTCATTATGTATAGATGTGTATGTGCCGATATGTATGTATATTTAGGTATGAGTACTGAGAGGACCAGGTATTTATCTTGTCTTGGCTAGTAATAATAATATATTTTGTAATAGCAATAATTCTGACCAGTGAGTAATTTGTATCTTCACTGGGATAGACTTGTGGCTTTATTATCAGTCCCCATGGTATTCCATTTTGCCTGGTGTTCTCTAAAATCCTAGGTTATAGCCCAGTCATGGATAGCAGCATTTAGTCAATCTCATAATATTATTGTAGAGCTAGGATATAAAATTAGACCCCACACTTGAGATAATTTGCTTTTAAAGAGCATGACCCAGAGTTTATCCTTGACCTTTGCTTTCTTTAAGGTCCATCTTTATTATAGTCTAGAAAGAACTATAGCACTGAGTATTCCAATTCTAATCTACATTTGAAGTTCATTAAATGGAATTGAAAACTGAGTTATGTTGGGGAGTCATCTCCCCAAACGTTACCCAAATCATAACTGCTGTGATAGCAGTGCTCCTGCCTACTAGTCAGTTTGCTACAGGTGGTAGTTGTGTAAGTATAATCTATTTTGAAGTTCAATTTCAAATTAAAGGCTTGTGCTAATCTCAGCAGAGATTGCTCCCAGGAATCCTAGATGGCCCTTCACCATTCTTTATTTTCTTGATAGAGCTAAAAATGAAATTTTGAACATTTTAAAGAGGAACCCAAAAGCTAGACATCTTATCACTGCTCTTCTTGCCAAATCCTTTGGATTCATCTTCTAAATTTATTATTATTGTTATTGTTTTCAAATGTTAGAGGTGATTCTTAGCTTGGTCACTAGCAATCACCTGGCTCGTCTCTTAGAAAAGATTGTGAGATTGGTCGCTATAAATCGCTATTATTTCATCACCTTCACAAGATGAACATTTCAGGAATGTTATACTTCGAATAACATGTGAGCCTTGTTGTGTTTCCTACAACACGGATACAGCTATTCATAACCAGTATGCCCTCAAGACGGTCAGCCCCCTATTCCCTCATAGGGGTAAGTTTTATCAATATTGATTCATGCATCCATTGCTGTACATAGCACCACAATGAGGCTCACATGTTATTCTTTTTTTCCCTTTCCAACCAGTGCCCGGCTGGGCCCCATGTGAGTACCTCTCTTATAACTCACTTCCTTGTGGTGCACACTTCACCTTTTTTGACAGTGCATCCTTAGTTTCAGTTACTACCACCAGTCTAATGAGCCACACTAGAGCTTTCCTTACGTTCTTCCTTCTTTTGGCCCAACACTGACCCCTTGGTTATCATTTTTCAGGTGTCCCTCCATGTTATGTCCTGAAGAGACCCCGTATTGATGGTGGGGTCGAAACGCCGTCGACAAAATCCTAAAGCGAACCATTCCCCAGCCCCTACCAATGTACTAGAAGGCTGTGATCAATCATTGTATACTCCTGTGATGGTCGCTTTTTGTACCCTTGAAACCTATTTGTATGTCACAAAATTGTCACTAACTTGATGTATAGGTTCTTCGTTCACTTGGGACACTTTGCACTTGCTTTGATTAACTTAAAGATGTGTTTATGTAAATAGTTTATATTCTCACCAGTCTTGTTGTATATGGTTTTTTCTCTCTTTGACATCCCTGTACCCAAGAAAATTGCCATTGTGCTATTGATTACTGTATATCATTTACATTGTCCACAGGAACCGTTGTTCCTCGTTACATATACAGGGAGTGAGGCACCATGGGGCCCTGTAGGGCCCTTTGTTTCCTCTCCGCCATGCTTTACATGGAGTAAGAACATCCATGTAAACTCTGGCGGAGAGGAAACTCATAATATGCTTGATGGGACCCGGAGGTCCCACCAAGCATATTGCGGCCTCTGGATCATCGCGCCACCTCCGGGGAATGGCGGTTCACTGGCGGTGTCAGCAGTCCCATGTCAATCCGACCGCCCGTCACCGCTGCATCCCCGTGAGTCTGGCGGTCAGTGGACCACCAGACTCATATTTGACCCCTAAATGTTCCATAACTGTTTGAGCAATTGTTTACTTCTCTCAATTTCTCTTCTGTTATAGGTCAACGGCCTGTGTGTCAAATTCAATACGAGGAAGGTCAAAAGAAGCAAAAGGAATACATCTACTCTATTTTCAGTGTAAATGTTTAATTGGCTGCATGATCATTGTTCACTTTTGAGCCTGGGCTTCTTTAATGCCATTTGAATGTGACCTCCTGTAAGGCATGAAACACTATTCAGTACTGAAGTTTTGCTTCTGTAGCAAATGAGCAGAAAAAAACTCCTCACCAAAGCTGTTGTGTGCACTTTCAGTGGTTTCAATGTGTTATGAAGAAGCCTCTATTGAGTAAATTTGATAGACCAAATCAGATGATGATGAACAGGACCTCAGTGACTGAATTCATCCTCCTGGGGATTTCAGACCGTGAAGAGCTCCAGGTTCCTCTATTTCTGTTGTTTCTAATAATCTACCTTTTCACAATGCTTGGAAATCTACTCATTATTCTTCTTACCAAGGTGGACCTCTGCCTGCAGACACCCATGTATTTCTTCCTAGGTCATCTGTCATTACTTGACCTCTGCAATTCATCTGTCACTGTACCTAAAATATTGGTAGACTTGTTGTCTGTCAGGAAGGCCATTTCAGTCAGTGGCTGCATTACACAGTTATTCTTCTTTATCTTCTTTGCCTGCTCAGAGTGTTTCCTTCTTAGTGTGATGGCCTATGACCGCTATGTTGCCATCTGCCACCCACTGCGATATTCAGTCATAATGAATGGGAGATTGTGTGCTCAGTTTGCCCTTTGTTCCTGGGCTGGAGGATGCCTATATTCATTGCTGCATTCCGTCACTACTCTGCGGCTGTCATTTTGTGGCCCAATATTGATTCGCCATTTTTTCTGTGATGGCCCCCCACTATATGCCCTCTCTTGCACTAACCCTTTCATAAATGTTATACTCATTTTTATCTCTGGTGGTGCTGTAGGACTTGGCTCCTTTCTTATCACTTTTATCTCTTACATACGAATCATATCTTCTATCCTAAAAATCCACTCTGAATCAGGCAAAGGTAAGGCGTTTTCTACATGTGCTTCCCACCTCACAGTTGTCGTTTTCTTCTACGGCGCCATTACTTTTGCATATTTCAGACCCATTGCAAGTTACTTTTTGCTTGAGGGCCAACTTGTTTCTATGATATATACTGTGATAACCCCTTTGCTAAATCCTGTTGTTTATACCTTGAGGAACCAGGAAATAAAAGGAGCTTTCAAGAGACTGCTCAGAATTGTAGGTGGGTGAGGCAATGACGTTTTTTTGTTTCAATTTCCTTAAGGTTACATTCTGTTATATCTTGTATTATACATTCACCTTCCAGATATTGATTTCAATTAGGTGATTTTTCATTAATTCAATGCTGATTTGTCAGGCAAGTGTGCTGTTGTGATCATGTGGTGGCTTCCACTACAGCCAGTACGAATCTGAATTAATAATGTCATCAACCAAGGTCATCATTTAGAGCTACTGAGATAATTTCCCTAAACAATAATCTTCTACTTCGAATTTCAAGGCACTGCTATGTGGAAAATGTGGGAACTATCAATTAGACATCATGAACTTAGTTATTTGGGAACACCTGCATACTACAAAAAACCCAATCAATTCACATGGAGCTGGCATGAATATAGTGACAAGTCCAATCACACAGAAAACTGACTAGAAAGTGAAATAATATTTACATGATTCAACACTTCACATAAACAGAATATTTATAATCCATTGGAGAAAAAATAAGGCTATTAATCTGCACTCATATATTTTCCAAAGAAAAGAAAGGACTCATTTAGACTTTGTTGGAGTTGAAGCCCATCATTAATCAGCACGGATCATATCATGTCAAAATTTCAAGTTGCATGCCTCATTTAGAAGTGGGCGAAGCACTAGGTGTATATATAGTAAGATCCTTGTTATGGATGCGCCACTTTTTTGGCACAGCCACAACAAAAAATTTATTTTAAATTTACAACGCCACGCAAATCAGATGCTTTGTGGATTTCTGTGTGATTTTTTTCAAAACTGAATGCAAGGCAGCATGCGGTGCTGCCTGCATTATTTTGCGTTAGAGAGGCATTCCATGGGTGGAGCATGGTGTTCTCAAGCATCCACCCAAGGATTTTGATGGATTCCCAGATTTACAAAAGCTAGTAAACCTGGCAAAGCACCAAAATGCTACTCCTCCGTGAACTTGGAGTAACAAGGAGAAATATTTTTATTTCTCCTCTTTACATCATCTCTCTATGTGTGCTGCATCCTGCATCCTGCAGCACACATAGAAAAAGGAAAATGCCTTTAAGGATTTTTTTTGTTCAGGAAGGTATTCCTTCTTGCACAAACACAATCCTGCCTGTAAAGCAAGCCATCCCGCACTATGGTGCAAGAGCGCCAATATTGACGCTAGGCAGCACACCGTGCGCAAGCGCTAGGAGCAGTAGCGACTGCTACCGGACCTGGGTGGTGGAGCGGGGTGGGGTCAGGGGGGAGAGGGGAGAGGGGATGAAAAAAGTTTTTAAAAAACACTTACCTGTGATGGCCGGCCGACGCTTCTCCTTCGTCCTCTTCTTCCTGACTCCGGTCTCGCAGCAGGATGCAGAAAGCAGCAGGAAGGACCCAGCTCTCAGACTCCTGATAGACAATCACAGGGCTGCAATGCAGTGTTGTGATCGATGTGAGCGCCATGGATCAGTGCTCAGCCAGGGAATGGGGGCCTGGGCATGTTCTCCACGCAGGCTGTAATGCAACTTGTAATCAGGGCTATAGATGAATTTTCTACATACCATTGAAATGATCCTCTGTCATATGGCCATTTTCTTAGCTTTGTCCTCCACTCTCTGGAGTCTAGGCGGCTTGTGCTTCTTTGGCTAGCAGATTTTAAAAAAATCAACTTTCCTTCATGAACACCCTCAGTACGTTTCTAAGAAAGACTCATAGGACTATAGCCTGTACACTCAGGGGCAGATCTACAAGAAAGTGCCGCAGCGTGGCGCTGCAAGCCCTTTGCCTGCGCCACGCTGCGGCACTTTCAGAGCACAGGAATGCGACATATTTACAAGAATATGTCGCATTCCTGTGCTCTCCCTGCGCTGGCGCACAAACAGCTGCCAAGCGCCGGCGCAGGCACCCTTGCACCATGGTGCAAGGATGCCTGCGCCATGGGGAGATTGTTTTTGTGCAGGAAGGGGCACCTTTCTGCACAAAAACAATCAGTACAGGCTTTTTCCTCTTTCAATGCGTGCTGTAGAATGCAGCACGCATTGAAAGAGGAAAAAACGAGGAGAAATGAAAACATTTCTCCTCGGTGCGCCTCTCTACGCCACCTCTAGGGTGGCGTAGCATTCAGACGCATCTCCAGATTTACGATTTCTCGTAAATCTGGAGATGTGTCTTGTTCCATGGGTGTTGCGTGGGAACACCCACAGCAACACCCATGGAACGCCCCTCCAACGCAAAGTGCTGCGTGTGAAGGGACGGTATTTACAAGGAGAGGAAAAGTCACGCATGGTGGCTTTTCCTCTCCTTGTAAATATCGAGGAGCCCCCTGCGCCACAAGTACGTCACGAAAAGTGACGTACTGGTGGCGCAGGGGGCTTGTAAATCTGCCCCTCAATGTGGGGCTCAGAAGAACCCTGTCCAGTACCACAGTGTCATGATAGAATTGTGCCACTTGTTCAGTAAGCCTAGACGATTTAAGCAAAAATAAAAGTAAGGATTACTTTGCAGTGATTTGGAATCTCGAATCCATGTCAATGGGGTTGGTCATTATTGCAATTTTAAAAGGGCCAGTAAAGTTTTCCATATTGTTTCACGCAAGGCATTGTTCTATTTGTTTTTGATAAATGAGTCTCAACTTTATGATGAATTTGCTGTAATAACCCCCAACTATATTTCACTCCAGAAGATGCGATTTGAGTTACTAATATCTGAGCACAGCATCGATGACATGTTTCTTTACACAAAAAAGAAACATTTCACAGAATATATACAAAAATTCTGCCAGCACATTAATCCTGTTAAATTATAAGGAGGGATAAAAATTAAGTGCATTGGACATTGTTCAATAAGCTTCTCTGATCTCTCGTTTTGTCCATCTGACTGACGATAGCATATGATGCGCATGCAAAATCTAGATCCATGTCCAAAAGCCTAGCGAGGGCTTCATTGGGAGTGGCCTGGCTGCAGAGGTGGTAATTCTGCACTGCTGAGTTAACAATCAGGGAAATCCTCTGGAAAATGAAGACTCACTGGAGGAGTCAGTCATTTTGTCTCTGATTCTCCCAGTTATTCCTCATTCCTTCCCCCCGCCCCCAGAGAAATCTCTTGGACACATCCACAGCATTAAAGCCCTTAATGCTTTCCAAAAAGTAGATTTAAATGATGAAACTTACTTACTCATTGAAAGAGAAGGGATATGATCTAGGCGATGGATTCATTCTACAAAGGTTTGCCACCATTTTATTGCCTATGTTAATTTAGTTAATGGGGCCAATACCGCAAGAATAGTAGTATTTAGTTGCAAAAATAGAAGCTCTGTGACTAATGCTAATATCACTTAGTGACATGGTTTGTTTGGAATGTGCAACAGAATCAACACTGTTTTGTTTGCCCTGTGGAATAGTACCAACAGCCACATTGTCATTAATAAAAGTGCACATCACATTTTATTCTTGTATTTTCTCAACAATTTTAGCCTTCAGCTATCTGTAAAATAAAGCAATCAATTGAATTTCACTTGTTTGTGCATCTGAGTGCATATCTTTCGTTTATAAACATGTGTTGCATTTAGTATTGATTGAAAAAGTACAACATATAACGTTGCTTTATTACAGTTTGATGGAAAATCAGTGAATCCTATATATGCATTAATATTATTTACAATGCGTGACACAATTTAGTGAATTGATATTGTGATTTTTGAATTTTACATCATTTATCACGTGATCTGCACTTTTCAATATAATTCTAAAAGTTATTTAAGACCGATCTACACAAGTATTAACCTGAAAGGAATCTTCAGCTTCCTGGGAGACTGGGAGATCATGCGAGCTGAATTGGACACATCCCTAGTGAAAGTCATCAGCTGCTTGGATGCAACAGGGAGCGGATGTAGCCTTACGGCTAGAGCAGTCGACTTCGGAGCTGGGGAACCGGGTTCGAGTCTCAGCAACGACGCTTGTGATTCTGGGCAAATCACTTAATCTCCCTGTGCCTAACAAAAATGAATGTGTCCATCTGTAACGGACCTGGTGTTCGTGTAAAGTGCACTGATACCCAATTTCTCGTGTCTAGTTTGTGCTATATAAAACCCCCCCCAAAAAAAACAGCGTCTCTCATCGGCTCCAAAACACCATAATTGAGACAGAGAGTGACCTCAGAGCTCTGTTTTTCACCTGAGATAGACCACCTAAAGAAACTGAGAAAATCACTTTTGGTGCAAAGAACTTTAGCTAGAGGCTAGAATGGAGAGGTTGGTTCCATCATTCAATGGAATGACTTAGTAAAACTCATCACAATGGGCAAGATGTAAGAAGCTTTTTTCGGCTCGCAAATGGATGGATTTGCAGAATAGGACCGTTGGCGACGAGAAAAAACTCATTTTCAGATGTACCACACCCTATTTGCAATTTGTTACCTATTCCCAAATCAAAAATAGGGTTTGCGATTCGGTTTTAGTAAGAGGCGTGTTTAGGGCGTCCTTTCCTAATACCGGATCACTGTGGTATGTAAGATGTTTTGCGACTGAAATGCGGTCGCAAAACATTGGCATTTTACCACCATCTTCAAGTTGGTGGTAAACCTTCGCAAATGGGAAGGGTGAATGGTAGTACAAACATTTTTTAAGAGCAGGCTGTGGTACCATGGACCAATGCCTGCTCTTACAAAATGAAAAGAAAACGTTTCAATGTCATTTTCAGAACACAGCATTACTATTATATAAATGTTGCTTTTTTCAAAAAGCAATCACAGACATGGTGGTCTGCTGACCCCAGCAGGACACCATGCCTGTGATTGTAGACATTCCCAATGGGTTGCAAATTGCAACCTGCCTCTTGAACATTGATGAGATAGGTCTATTTGCGAACCATTGGGAATCGCAAAGAGTGTCCGAGACACTGTTATACATAGCTGTTTGCGACTTCCTAATAGCGAATCACAAAAATTCACAATTAGAAAATCACAAAATTACGTTTTGGTACATCTGGACCCATGTTCGAATTCAGTTTTAATATTTTGTCTATTGTTGGAAATCAGGTCCTGTTTGTAGTGTTCCCCACATTTTCCCCCATTTGAGACCCCTGGATGCTGGTTTCCTGACTCTGAGAGTGCCCTGGGCTCTGCTGGGCAGGCCCAGGGCCAGTGCAATGTTAAAAGCACTCACTGCTATATTGAAAACACAGTGAAAACACAAACATACATGAGGGTACACTATGTGTTAGGCTACACTTACTATTTGCATGAACTACCCTATAAGTCCCTAGTACATGATAGGGCATGGCAGTTTAGAAGCCAGCAGCCTTTTCTGCACTTGCACGTGTGCATGTGTGCACTGCTGAGAGCCTGAGGTCATTTTCAAAGCAGCCCTGTGTTGCAGCACTGCTTTAAAATGCAAATTGTGCCCAAATACCACTTTGCTGGTAGGGGCCTAAAACAAAGTGATAAACAACAATATTGTGGCATTTTAGGTACCCCCAGGGTCTCCCCTAGGTGCCCCAGGGGTGGTAGATCATGTCATTATAAGGAGGGCCCTTATAAAAGATGTTGTATATGCCCTGGGGATAGAGAAATTGCACATTTCACTTTCTCCCTTTGTAGTAAAGGGCCTCCCAAAATGTCCGGTACCCCACAAGTCTTACCTTCTGCTTGTGAAGTAATCTCGCAGAGACGATATGAGCAACCGTCACCATTCCCACCTTACCCCAGCAGAGGCATGAACACTAACCAGGATGGTGATGGGATCTGGGAAGGAAGCTAGAGATGACGGAGATGGTGTCCAGAAGACCAGTTAAAGGACCTCCCTCTGTCCGGGGAATGTCCGGTGAAGCACCGTCTGGGTTAGGGAAGATAAGGGGACACCCTGTTACTATGGGCACAGACAAACCCTCCACTCCTCACATACACACACACACATGCGGAATAGGTAATCACCTTGCAGTGGAAGCACCATGAAGGAAGGACGTCATCAGCAGAAACAGAAATAGATGTAGCGCTCCAGCGCGGTAATGTACTTGCAAAACCAAGCGCTCCTGCACGGGAATGTATAAACCAAACAAGCGCTCCTGCGCGATAATGTACCAACAAAACAAGGCGCTCCAGCGCGGCAAAGTATAAACCAAACAAGCGCTCCTGCGCGATGATGCACCAAAGTAAAATTCCCCAAAAGAATGATCACTAGTACCTGTTCTCGTAACGAAGTTCGGAATAACTCAGTGCGCCCGCACTAGATTGTTAGCAATACCAGGAAAGACTGGTCACGCTAGCACCGGGGAACAGGAGCAGGGTCTGTAGGAACCGAGGCAGCGCTCCTGCGCGTACTCGGGAATACCTGGCAATGGCGTCTGAGGCTGGTTCGGGCATCCAAAGTCGGCAAAGGCATTAATCCGAAGCGCTGAGCTGGGGGGAACCGCGGCAGTTATGCGGTTTCCCCCGGATGCGTTGAATGTCGTGGCGGCGGCTTCCGGTAGCGGAAACTAGACCGCTGACCGCATGTGTGTCGGAAGTGAGGAAATCCTGCTTCTGCATCGTTCGAGGAGCACACACACTGCAGTCACTCGGGGAGCGTGAAACCCCCACCAGGACCATGACAGCACCCCCTCCCAAAACAGAAACCCCACCCAACACCCGCGGTCTCAAACAGGGGTGGCAGGGCGAGGACTAAGGGGATGACTAATATGGAAAGCACAAACCAATCGGGGAGCATGACGCACATGAGACAAGGGTTCCCAGGAACGCTCCTCCGGACCGTACCCCTTCCAGTCCACCAGGTAAAAGAGCCTATCCCGGGTACGACGGGAAGCAAGTATAGCCCTGACCTCATATTCAACGTGATCGTCTCTATGGACCGGAGAAGGAGGAGAAAAGACATGGCATTCGGGGTGAACAGCATGTAGGAGGGACACATGGAAGACAGGGTGTACCTTCATGTGAGGGAGCAGTGTGAGTTTCATGGAAACACGATTGATCACCTTCTCTATGACGTAGGGACCCACGAAGTGGGGCAAAAGCTTCTTAGGGCCGTGCACGTTAAGGTTACGTATGGAGAGCCACACCCTTTCCCCTGTCTTGTAAGTGGGTTCCACCTTCCGATGTTCGTCAGCGTACTGTTTATAAGTTTCTTTGGCTTTAGCCAACTCAAATCGAGCTTGTTGCCAGAGTTTGCGAAGCATGGTATGATACTCCTGAACCGTGGGCAAGGGACAGTTCAGTGGCTCCTCCCAGGGTACTGTTCGTGGATGCCTCCCTTGGAGGCAATAAAAGGGAGACATGCCTATGGCTGAATGCTTGTTGTTGTTGTTGTATGCGTATTCCACCATCCATAGAACATCCGCCCATTCCTTTTCCACTGTCAACAGCAAGCAGCGGAGATATTGTTCCATGGTATGGTTCGTCCTCTCCGCCTGACCATCGATCTGGGGGGTGATACGCAGATGATAAGCGTACATCCATATCCATGGATGTGCACACTTCATTCCAGAACCTGGACACGAATTGCGAACCCCGGTCTGTTATCACCACAGATGGTATGCCGTGTAGTCGGACCACGTTTTGCAGGAAGATCACCGCCAGCTCCTCCGCCGAAGGCAGCTTCTTCAGGGGTACAAAATGAGCCATCTTGGTAAGGTGATCTACGATAGTAAGAACAGTGGTATATCCTCATTCGGTGGCCGGCAATTCCACAACGAAATCCATGGAGATGGTGTGCCAAGGATAAGGAGGAACAGGGATGGGATGCAACAGCCCTACTGAGGATCCTGACATGCTTTTTCCTTGGGCACAAACCGCACAACGAGCTATATAGGCCTGTGCGTCGACTTCCAGTGTAGGCCACCAGAAACGTCTCTGCAACAAATCTACGGTTTTATGATATCCTGGATGGTTGGATAGGATGTGATCATGACACATGTACAAGGCCTGTTGTTGGCGGGCCACCAATGGTAGGTAGTATCTGTCTTCCTTATACAAGAATCCGTTCTGTAAGGTTATTCCTTCATGATTCCTTACCAAGGTAGCCAAATCAGTCTGGTTAATGTCATCTCGTAGCTGGGAAAGAAAGGCAGAGGAAAGGACCACACCTTGGAAACAGTGTTCAGGAATGATAGATATCAACTCAGTGGTAGGCATGGTTTCGTCGGTTTCTTCAAGGCGGGATAGTGCGTCGGCCTTGGCGTTCTCTCTGCCGGGTCGGTACGTAATATGAAAGTCGTATTCATTAAAAAACAGAGTCCAACGCAATTGTCTGGATGTAAGGGCACGGGCTGAGCGGAGGAATTGCAGGTTCCTGTGATCCGTGTAGATAGTCACGGGGTGTTTGGCGTCCTTCAGGTAGTGGCGCCATTCCTCGAACGCAGTCTTGATGGCCAGGAGTTCTCGGTCTGATATGGTGTAGTTACTTTCGGCTGGTTGTAGCTTTCTAGAGTAGAATGCCACAGGGTGCAAAAGACCCGTTCTAGCGTCTCTCTGTGACAACACACCCCCCAGAGCGTCTTGTGAGGCATCAGCTTCCACTATGAATGGTTGTTCTGAGTCGGGGTGTATCAGAATGGGAGCCTTGGTGAATCTCCTTTTTAGTTCCTGAAAGGCGTGTTCTGCTTCAGAATCCCAACAGTATAGGACACCCTTGCGCAGCAGTCTAGTGATGGGAGTGACTATCCTGGAAAAGCCTGTAATGAAACGACGGTAGTAATTGGCAAATCCCAAGAATCTCTGGACGTGCTTCACGGTGTTCGGAGATGGCCATTGTAAGATAGCTTCCACTTTCTTATTGTCCATTTTGACACCAGCAGTGGTAATGATATGTCCCAGGAACTCGACAGCCGTGGTGTGGAAGACGCTTTTCTCTAGTTTGACGTACAAACCGTGTTGTCCTAGTTGTTGTAGGATGGTACGTACATGTTGGATGTGTTCCGCAGTGGTTTGTGAATAAATCAGAATATCGTCGATGTATACTATGCAGAATAGGTCGATGAATTCCCTTAATACCTCATCGATGAAGTATTAGAAGGCCGCGGGAGCATTACAGAGTTTGAAAGGCATGACCTGGTATTCGAAGAGACCGAACCTGGTCTGAAACACGGTCTTCCATTCATCACCCTTCCGGACTCTGACAAGATGATAGGCCCCACGCAGGTCTAGCTTGGTGTATATGGAGGCGTTCTTTACCTGGTCCAACAGGTTGGATATCAAGGGTAGAGGATACCGATTCTTTATAGTGTTGGCATTCATAGCCCTGAAGTCAATACAAGGCCTAAGGTTCCCCTCCTTCTTGGCCACGAAGAAAAGAGGAGAGGACACCGGGGACCTGGAATGGCGTATGAACCCGTTACGTAAATGCTTATCCAGGTAGGAGCGGAGATGTTCGTTTTCCTTTTCCATGAGGGAATATATCCGGCTACAAGGAAGCGTGGAGCCAGGAATCAGGTCTATTCTGCAGTCAAAGGAGCGGTGAGGAGGGAGAGTATTAGCTCCTTTTTTGTCGAACACTGCAGCTAGGTCCAGGTATGCTTCCGGTATGTTTTCCTGAGCAACCATACCCATTTCTGTCAAGGGCAGAGCATGGGTCTGTACAGCTCGGACACCGGACGATTCTGTCCGCGTATAACAGGAAGAGTTACAATGGACCGAATCCAAGGTCATGATTCTGGACGCCCAATCAATCCGTGGGTTGTGGTTCACTAGCCACGGAAGACCCAGTATCACTCGAAACTGGGGCGCATCGATGACATAAAAAGCGATGGTTTCCGTGTGGTTGTTTTCAAACGACATTACCATGTCCTCGGTTTGGAACCGGATGAGGCCGGAGGTGAGGTCCGTACCATCCACTGCCTTCACTGTTTCTGGTTTCGCCTTTTGTACGGTAGCCATACCCAGGTCCTTCATATACTGGGTATCGATGAAATTTCCGGTGGCTCCTGAATCAAGAAGGGCGGTAACCTGCCATACCTGGCCTGTCCGTGCTCGTAAGGCTACTTCTACACCCAGATGATGGTTGCTACCAAAGAAGGCAGGGGTCGCTGTCTTGCTGGACGAAGAACCCAGTAGTTGGACCCCTCTGTCTACTGGGTTTCTCTGTTTCCTGACTTGTCTCCTTTGGATATGGGAAAAGCAAAAGGTCTCCTCCTTCTTGCTTGGGTAGGCTTTACTGGGCATTCTCTGACAAAGTGTCCATTCTTGCCGCAGTACAAACACTGATTCTGCTTTCTTCTTTTCTCTCTTTCTTCGTTGGTAAGCAGTCCCCGGACGCCGCCTATTTGCATCGGTTCCGGCATATCACTGGATTGAGCTGGTTCGTCCTTGGTTTTTCTTTGAAGGTCAAGAACCGGTTATCGCCTCCCTTGGTTTTCTCAGTCTTCCGCTCCTGTATCCTGTAATTCACTTTAACCACTAGATCGATGAATGGTCCTATTTCTTCTGGTGGTTCGGGTCTTTCAGTTCGTCGCGTAAACCCCTGTAGAATACGGACACCTTCTTGGACTCGGGCCAACGGGCTTCAATGACAAGCCTACTGAATGTGGTGATATAATGGAGCAGGTCTGTGTTGTCTTGTTTCAAACTGAGCAGTTCGTTATCTGCGGCTTGGACAAAGGTGTGATGGGCGAACATCCGTCGCATAGTTTCCTTGAATACTGGTAGATTGTACAACATGGGATCGTCATTTTCCACCAATGAAATGGACCACTGGGCGGCATCGCCTCCCATATAGGATAGGATAAAGGAGACCTTGGATGCGTCGTCTGGAAAAGCAGTCGCTCGAGCCATGAAGTTCAGATGGCACTGATGAAGAAAGACACTGTATTTGGTGCTTTCGCCACAAAAGCGTTCAGGCGGCGCTAATTGTACGGGGTGTGGAGCTATCACTTGTATAGAATTATCCTGATTGGAAGAAGTGGAAGTGCTCCCAAAATTGAACAAGGGAGGCCGTAGTAACCCCTCCTGCCTAACCCTGGAAGTAGGAGATTGTCCCCAAGGACCCGTTACCCCAGCAGCCACCTGGCCTTGTAAGGCCGTCATGTCTTGGCGTAAGCTGTGGTTTTCTGCCTGTATGCTGGTAAGCATGGCCGCTATGTCCTGCAGGGTGATCTCGGGATCGCTCATGTCGTCCGGGCAAGATGTATCACTTGGGCTTCGGATTCTGTCCGGTACCCCACAAGTCTTACCTTCTGCTTGTGAAGTTATCTCGCAGAGACGAAATGAGCAACCGTCACCGTTCCCACCTTACCCCAGCAGAGGCATGAACACTAACCAGGATGGTGATGGGATCGGTGAAGGAAGCTAGAGATGACGGAGATGGTGTTCAGAAGACCAGTTAAAGGACCTCCCTCTGTCCGGGGAATGTCCGGTGAAGCACCGTCTGGGTTAGGGAAGATAAGGGGACACCCTCTTACTATGGGCACAGACAAACCCTCCACTCCTCACATACACACACACATGCAGAATAGGTAATCACCTTGCAATGGAAGCACCATGAAGGAAGTCATCAGCAGAAACAGAAATAGATGTAGCGCTCCAGCGCGGTAATGTACTTGCAAAAGCAAGCGCTCCTGCGCGGTAATGTATAAACCAAACAAGCGCTCCTGCGCAATAATGTACCAACAAAACAAGGCGCTCCAGCGCGGCAAAGTATAAACCAAACAAGCGCTCCTGCGCGATAATGCACCAAAGTAAAATTCCCCAAAAGAATGATCACTAGTTCCTGTTCTCGTAACGAAGTTCGGAACAACCCAGTGCGCCCGCACTAGATTGTTAGCAATACCAGGAAAGACTGGTCGCGCTAGCACCGGGGAACAGGAGCAGGGTCGGTAGGAACCGAGGCAGCACTCCTGCGCGTACTCTGGAATACCTGGCAATGGCGTCTGATGCTGTTTCGGGCATCCGAAGTCGGCAAAGGCGTTAATCCGAAGCGCTGAGCTGGGGGGAACCGCGGCAGTTATGCGGTTTCCCCCGGATGCGCTGAATGTCGTGGCGGCGGCTTCCGGTAGCGGAAACTAGACCGATGACCGCATGTGTGTCGGAAGTGAGGAAATCCTGCTTTCGCATCGTTCGAGGAGCACACACACTGCAGTCACTCGGGGAGCGTGAAACCCCCACCAGGACCATGACACAAAATCGACTTTGGTGCTAGGAGCACTGTTGAGTGAGGATGTACACTATTTTTACATATTAAGGGCCTCTAAAGTCTGCCCTAGGTGTCCCAGGGGTGGGGGTCATGTAACTATGAGCAGTGTCCTTATAAAAGATGTTTTATATGGCCTGGTGATGGAGCAATTGCACAATGTAGTTTTCCCATTATAGATGCCTAGCTCCATAGGATAACATGGCAATTGTTTATGAATGCATAACTATCGCTAGGAATCCAAAAAATATATAATTCAAGGACTTAGGAGAATGGTATTGAAAAATGGTGAAGGGGAAGATTGTTTATGTGCAGGAAGGGACACCTTCCTGCACATAAACAATCTTCCCCTACAACGCAGGCACCCTTCCACTATGTTGCAAGGAAGGGACACCTTCCTGCACATAAACAATCTGAAATGGCATTTTGAAACTTCTATGGGTGCTGCTTAATGCAGAACACATAAAAGTTGCAAAACGTAATTTTTTTTATTGATTTTTATGCAGGAAGGTACACCTTCCACCACATAAACAATCAATGGCCTTTTGCTGTTTCTATGTGTGCTGCACAATGCACCACACATAGAAACAGCAAAGACAAGGAGAAATGAAACATTTCTCCTTGTTGCGCCTGTTTAACCCCTTCTATGCTCATGACGGAGCGGGTCCGTCATGAGCCACGGTGGGCGTGTGCTCATGACGGAACTGCTCCGTCATGGCACCCACCCATAGGGGACGCGCTGGCGATCCTCCCATGGGCAGCCCATCTAACCCCCACAACGGGGGATGGCAGCGGAAGAGTTTCCGCTGCCACCCCCGACCCCCCGCGGGCAATCCCATGACGTCAGCACGCACAGCACGCGCCAATGTCATCAGGAGCAGCCGGACACGCTGGAAGCCATTTGCTTCCAGGCGTCCAGCAGGAAACAGGTAAGTTTCCTTGCTCCGGTGGGGCGGGGGGAGGCAAAATTGGAATGCATTGGGGCATCGGGGGAGAGGAAAGAGTTTTTCCTCTCCCCTGATGTCTTTTTGCAGGGCATTCCTGCTGCACGATCGCACATGGCGTCGCGATCGTGCAGCAGAAATGCCCTCACTAGTCACCAGGGATTTCTTTTTTATATAAAGGAAGCGACCCCTTGGGCAAGGGTCGCTTCCTAAAGGGGCATATTATTTTAAAGAGTTTTCTGCCCCCCCTGGGGACTGATCGGCTGGGTTATTTGGCCTTTCTGCCCCCGGGGGGGGGGGCAGAAAAACCCACTAGAGCCAGGGCTGTATTTAAATTAGGATTGGGGGCGATCCCTTGGGCAAGGATCACACCCCATTTTTGGGGGCAGTAGTGGCTGTTTTCTGCTTCCCCTGGGGGCAGTTTGGCCCGTTTTTTTAGGCCAATCTGCCCCGGGGGTGGGGTGGGCAGAAAACAGCAACAATCACTGAAAGCAGTGATTGTTTTTTTTTTAATGGAAGCGACCCCTTGGGCAAGGGTTGCTTCCAAGGGGGGGTAACATTGGTCAATGTATTTTCTGCCCCCCCTGGGGACAGATCAGCCCAGTTTTTTGGCCTTTCTGAAAAACCCACTAGATCCAGGGATTTATTTATATTAGGATTGGGGGCAATCCCTTGGGCAAGGATTGCACCCCATTTTTTTTGGGCACTAGTGGCTGTTTTCTGCTTCCCCTGCGGGCAGTTTGGCCCATTTTTTAGTCCAATCTGCCCCCAGAAGGGCAGAAAACAGCAACAATCACTGATTCCAGTGATTGTTTTTTTGTTTTTTTAATGGAAGCGACCCCTTGGGCAAGGGTCGCTTCCAAGGGGGGGGTAAAATTTGTCAATGTATTTTCTGCCCCCCCTGGGGACAGATCAGCCTGTTTGTTTGGCCTTTCTGTCCCCAGGGGGGCAAAAAACCCCACTAGAGCCAGGGATTTGTTTATATTGGGCATGGGGGTGATCCCTTAGGCAAGGATCGCCCCCCATTTTTTTGGGGCACTTGTGGCTGTTTTCTGCTCCCCTGGGGGTGGTTTGGCCCGTTTTTAGGCCAATTTGCCCCCAGGGGGGGCAAAAAAGAGCCACAATCCCTGAATCCAGTGATTTTTTGTTTTGTTTTTTTGAATGGAAGCGACCCTTTGGGCAAGGGCCGCTTCCAAGGGGGGTTAAAATGTGTCTATGTATTTTCTACCCCACCTGCGGACATATCAGCCCAATGTTTTGGCCTTTCTGTGCCCGGGGGGGCAGAAAACCCCACTAAAGCCAGGGATTTGTTTTTATAGTGCATGGAGGCAATCCCTTAGGGAAGGATTGCGCCCTAATTTTTTTTTATACTTGTGGCCAGTTTCTGCCACCCCCGCCCCCACCCCCACCGGGGGCCGGTTAGCCCTATTTGAAGACCCATCTGCCCGGGGGGGGGGGAGTAAAAAACCCACTTGCACCAGGAATGTGTATATATTTATGTTTTAGGGTGGCCCCTTGGGTAAGAGTTGGCCCAATGGGATGGGGCATTAGTTATTATTTACTTTTGGCTTTTTTTTCTGTCCCCCTTGGTGGTAGATTGGCCATTTGAGTAGTGACATAGCGTGTTGTATTGTTAATTGTTTTACTTCTTGTGAATTGTGATTGTAATGTTTTACTTCTCCTTTTTATTCTAGTTCGAGGCTTTTGACTGATGTTCCAGGTTGCGGTTTCGTCACTGGTGGTTCTGTAGTTTGTGTAGTTGCATGTGTTTGGTAAGAAAATGTTTTTATACTATTTACTCTAAATGAGTTTCATTTCCCTACACGAATGTCTTTTTGTAAATAGTGTAATAATAGCTGAATGTTTAGCTTCTGTTTTATTATTGAGTGTGAAAAACTTTTTGCATTTGTGCTTGATGTGTATTTTGTTGTTTTGTGAGTAATTGGTTTTGTTTTTTTCTTTCTAGTGGGATATTGTTGGTTTTTGCTGTGTCTCTGCAGAGTAGGTGCTGGTGAGTGTAGCTGTCTCTTGCAAGTAAATCGTATAGTTTTTGAGTATATAGATCTTTGTGATAAAGGCACACATTTTTTTTACTTACTTATTTTGCACAGTGTTGGTTGTTGTTGACTTGTTTGTGCAGTCTCCTTTCTTAGTAAGGATTATGGCTCGCCGCAGGATTACTGCTCAGCAGGTTGTTGGTATGCTTTTTGAGTCTTCCTCTGACCATGGTTCAGAGAGTGACTCTACATCTGAGGCAGAGGAGGGAGTGGAAGATTCAGGGAGTGAGTTTTCTGTCCACGAGGAATCATCAGATGATGAAGCTACTCTCAGTGCGGATGAAGCTACTCTTAGTGCGGCTGAAGTGCCTGTTTTAGAGGGGGACATTGATGTGCCGATAGTGCAGCAAGAGGGATCTGGGCTGCAGCCTGGGGCTGCAAGGCTTCCCATTGGAAGTGCTGACCTCTGGGTTGCCCCAGGCATGGTGCAGCCGGCATTGCCAGACTTTACTGGTGTTCCAGGGTGTAGAGTGAATACTGAAAACTTTTTGCTGATACATTTTTTTCAGTTGTTTATGGACGATGTATTTTTGGCAGAGATTGTTGAGCAGACTAATTTGTATGCTGAACAGTATTTGAGAGACAACAGTGCCAGCCTTAGGCCCCACTCTAGAGCTACCCGCTGGACTCCCACAAATCTGGATGAGTTGAAGAAGTTCTTGGGGTTAACTTTTTTGATGGGCTTGCTAAGGAAGCCATCAATGTCTTCATATTGGTCTACTTGTCCCTTGATGGCAACAGCTATATTTCCGGCAGTCATGAGTCGTGATAGGTATTTGCTTCTGCTTCGGATGCTGCATTTTGTCGATAATGGTTTAGCGTTGCCACGAGATCACCCTGATTGTGACCGTCTTTTTAAGATTCGGCCTGTCATTAATTACTTTGTAGATCGATTTTCTGAGATCTATGATCCAGGGAAAGAAATAGCAGTGGATGAGTCTTTGGTCTTGTTCAAGGGCCGCTTGGGTTTTAGGCAATACATTCCTAGTAAGAGGGCACGCTATGGAATGAAGATGTATATGCTGTGTGACAGTAGGACTGGATATGTCTCTAATTTCAGGGTGTACACCGGTAAGGATTCGAAGATTAACCCCCCTGGTTGTCCGTCCACTTTTGGAGTGACTGAGAAAATTGTGTGGGAACTTGGTAGAGGACTTTTTAACAAAGGTCACCATTTATATGCGGATAACTTCTACACTGGTGTGCAGTTGTTCAGGTAGTTGGCCAAAGTGGACACTGTTGCTTGTGGCACAATCCGCTCTAACCGTAAAGGTTTCCCAAAAGAACTTGTTTGTCAAAAGCTTGTGCGGGGACAGTGCAGTGCGTTGCGTAGCGAGAAACTTCTAGCTGTGAAGTTTTCAGACAGGAGAGAAGTCTACATGCTGACTACCATCCATGATGAAAGCACTTCACCTGTGACTGTTTGGGGTCAGGTTGCTGAAGCTCGCAAACTTGTGTGCATTTTAGACTATAATAGGCACATGGGTGGTGTTGATACAGTAGATCAGGGGTTGGAACCTTACACTGCTCTTCGTAAGGCTTACATTTGGTATAAGAAGTTGGCTATCCATATTTTCCACTTGGCAACCTTTAATGCTTTTGTTGTATTCAAGGATTGTTGTCCTGAGTCAAAGATGACTTTTTCTAAGTTTCAGGAGTCTGTAATAGGCAGCATTGTTGTAGTGGAACAGACAAGTGTTCCTAGAGTTGAAGTGGTGGAGGTTGTGGCTAGATTGAAAGATCACCACTTGCCTGATCACATTCCTCCCACGCCCTCAAAAGACTTTCCCAGTAGGAGATGTAGAGTTTGTTGGCAAAGAGGTACGTGGAAGGAGACTCATATGTACTGCCCCGAGTGTCCTAACCCTGCGCTGTGTGTGCCTGCTTGTTTTAGAATGTACCACACGCAAAATAATTTTTGGGAGCATCCATGAGTGGTAAAGTGAACTGCCTGGTCTGTATTGTTTTATATTTTTTGTTCAGTTTCAAGGTTGGCATTTGTGCAATGTATTTAGTTTCAGATTTTGTGTTAGTAGATTTGTATCTATTTGCAATTTGTTTGTGTTTTCTTTTTTGTATAAAAAAACCCTAAATGTGATGGCGGTGTGTGTAGGCTGGCGCTTGGCTGGTGGTGTGCGTGGACTGGCACTTGGCTGGTGGTGTGCGTGGACTGGCGCTTGGCTGGCGGTGTGCGTGGACTGGTGCTTGGCTGGTGGTGTGCGTGGACTGGCGCTTGGCTGGCGGTGTGTGAGTAGTGACTTGTTGCTGGTCACTACACACACTGCTAGCCAAACATCAGTCCACAGAATCCGTCAGCTGGAGGGTTGCTGTTTCAGGAATGTGGGCGTGTGAAAGTGATGGGCCCTTGAATGGCGCTGTCTGCTAGTGTGAGTGTTGTAATGTGATGGGCCCGCGGCTGGCGGTGTGAATGGCTTTGTATGTGTCACACGTATGAAAGGTGTATGAATGGCCTGTATGGTGCCTTGTCGTGGCTTTACAGCTCACGAGCTGTGAGTCAATGGTTCAGTTTCTCGTCCTTTCAATTATTAACAGTGAATTTCATTTTTGTGAAATCTCTTGTTAATACAATTGTATATACTAAACCATCACTCACCCTCATGCCAAATCCAACCGGTATGTATGTGTGCTTGAGGAATAGATGGTTGTGCAGTAATATTTGTCTTTTCTGTCTTTCTCAAGCAGGGTGTACCTTGTCCCTTTTTGTGAATGTTGTAATGTGTTGGTTTCGTGCCTGGTGGTGTGAATTGTCTTGTGTGTATCATGTACGAAAGGTGTGTGAATGGCCTGTAAAGCGGTTGGGGCCTTGACGCGGCTTTACAGCTCACGAGCTGTGAGTCACTGGTTCAGTTTTTTGTCCTTTCAATTATTGACAGTGCATTTCATTTTTGTGTAATCTCTTGTTAATAAAATTTTATATACTGAACCATCACTCGCCCTCGTGCCAAATCAAACCAGTATGTGTGTTTGCTTGAGGAATAGATGGCTGTGCAGTAATCTTTGTCTTTTTTGTCTCTCTGCCAAGGTGTACATTCCATCTAAGAAAAACCTACCAACTTTAGATATTGTCGTAAACTAAACACCCATGGGAGTACATGGTGATGTCTCTCTTGTGGATCCCAACAAGTTATCTTACCCACAATGTCCTGCAAACCTCAAAATGTGACTGTCACATTTTCCTTGCATTACTGTGCCAAAATTTTCACGCTTCAGAAAGAAACAACACATTTCCTACCACCCAGCATTTCCCCAAGTATCCCGATAGAAATGGTACCTCACTTGTGTGGGTGGGCCAAGTACCCGCGGCAGGGAAGGGCCCAAAATGTATTGTGGAGACATCAAAATTACCTATTTTGAAAGGACCTGGTTTTGCAAGTGGGGGTCACCTGAGTTTATGGCCCCGGGCTCGGTGGCCATCTTGGTAAACCTAACAAACCCACACATTTCTGAAAACTAGACACCATGGGGAGTCCAATGAGGTATGGCTTGTGTGGATCCCCCAACATTTCCCTACCCAGAATCCACTGCAAACCCCAAATTTTGCTGAAGAAATCTATTTTTTTCCAAATTTCTGTGTGGGACGTTGTAGGATCACCGGGCTGACACAAATTTCCTCCCACCCAGCGTTCCCCCAGGTCTCCCGATAAAAATGGTACCTCACATGTGTAGGTAGGTGTTGGACTTGGCCCTTTTTGCAGGGTCATCCCTGAACTTTTTGCCTTCCTCCTGGTATTTTTATTGACATGGTGTTGGTGGTTTTTGGACTCTGGGCACTTTATCACTGCTGTCCAGTGTAAAGTGCATGTGCTCTCTATGGTAAAATGTGGTAAGATTGGTCTACACCTGTTTGGCTAATTTAATTTACCTATCAGTCCCCAGTAATGTGGTATCTCATATACCCGGGGCCAGTAAATTAAATGCTACTGGTAGGCTTGCAGCGCTGATTGCACCACCCACCAAAGTAGCCTTTCAAACCTGTCTCAGGCCTCTGCCATTGCAGGGCCTGCGCGCGCAGTTTGCTGCCGCTGTGACGTGGCACATAAAGTGGGTGCCACGTCTGTGACTCCCCTTTTACTACATATCAGTCACCTCTAAGGTAGGCCCTAGCAAGCCCTGTGGGCAGGGTGCATTGTAGGTAAAAGGTAGGACATGTGCCTTAACTGTGTGGCATGTCCTGGTAGTGACAAACAGCCATTTTGGTTTCTCACTACTGTGAGGCTGCCCTCTCATAGGAATGCATTGGGGATTCCCTGATAAATGCTTCAGTGGTAATTCCTGATCTGAGAGGAGTAGAGTGGCCAAGTTTGGTATGTTTGGAATAGTGGTAATACATGCTGTGCAATGGTGTTCGCAGATTTATTATCACTATTTTAGAAATGCCACTTTTAGAAGTGGGCATTTCTGTGTGCTATGTGTCTTTGTGCCTGCCTGATATGTATTGCATGTCTGGCTCTGGAGAGACAGGGGCTGGGTGAGTCAGCACTAGGCTGAATAGGCCAATCTGCATTTGGAGTGGTGTGAGGAGTAGCCCCTGGGACTGAATGGGGCTGTGCCTGCCTTCCACAATGCTGGCTCCGCCCCCCTGTGGTGTGTCTGGGGCCAGAGTCTAAAGGGGCTGGTGGTGCACCTTTAGAAAAAGGTGTGAGTGCCCCAGAACTGGTTTGGGCTGGGAGCAGAGCCATGTGGCAGGGGGAGAACAAAGACACTAAGGGATATAAGTATTGGGGCTGTGACCCCATGAAAGTGCTGCTGCTGGAGCTGACGTGGAACTGGTGGCCGTCAGGCTGCTGGACTGCCAGGAGGAACCGCCAGGGGACTGTGCTGCTTTGGGGGCTTGCTGTACCTGTTGGGCCCCAGGAGGAACCGCCATGAGGGACTGCCCCTCCGCTGGACGGCCCTGTGAGCTGGCCTGCCTGGGCCCAGCTTTGCCCCTCTAAACTCTTGGCTCCTAGCGCCTCGTGAGTGCTACATCTTTCCTCTGCTGCTCCAAGGACGAGAGGAGGGCCCCAGGGGTCGTGAGGCCGGCAGCGCTGTGCTGCTAAGTATTCCGATGGAAAGCCTGGCATGGGGATTTCCCCGTGCCATAGAAACGGAGCGGGAGCCCACCCTGCATTTTTGTGTTGCTGAGAGGCCGCCGCACAACGAGCGGCGTCCCGGAAGTCAGGCGGACTGCCTGGATGTGGGCGGAGCCTTGCCTGAAGCCCAGCCAGAAGAAGCGCGGGCAGAGAGGAAGTCAGGCTGCGTCAGCCTGTTTGAGGGCGGGGCTCCCGTGTGATCGAGGAGAGCCCCGCGTGTCTGGCCCAGAAGAGGAAGTCCGGCGGTTGCGGCCTGATTGGGGGCCGGCCGAAGGAAGTCAGGCAGGAGCGAAGCCTGACGGTGGGCGGGAGCCTACCCCACATTGGAGAGCAACCCAGAGAGGGATCGGAGCCTCGTGGGCTCCGTGCCAAAGCCCTGGGTGCAGGCCAAGGAGACCGGAGGAGTCAAAGAAGAGCCCCGGTGAGTGGGGGCCTGCCGAGGCACACTGTCGGTGCCTGGATCCGGTGCAGGATAGCCCCGGTGAGTGGGGCTGCGGTTTTTGAGCATTGTTGGTGCCGATCGAGAGCACCAGGAGGAGCCCTGTAAAGGGGGCTAACGAGGCACGGTTGGTGCCAGTGCTTTTTTTTCTCCAGCTGCACCGCAAGAGCGCGGGCAGCTGCAACGAGGCAGGCACTTTTTGTTTAGAAGTCCCGGAGTGGGGCTTCAGAGGCACAGTGGTGCCAAAGCTGATTTCTCCAGCTGCACCGCAAGAGCGCGGGCAGCTGCAACGACGGGGGCATGCCTGTTTGGTTAACAAGGAAGGGGTGAGATGCACCCCCCGCCCACCCTGTGCATCACGCACATTTCTCTGCTGCATTGGCAGCCGGAGGGCCTGGTGGAAGGCCCTATGATTTAGCACCCTGACTTTTGGACAGAGGGTATTTGGGACAGCCCAGACGGGCCCCCAAGGGAGGGCAGTTGGCCAGGGATCATTTTTGTGGTTCTGTAGGGTGCAAGGCCCTAAGGTGATGCATACTGTGTTTATGCCTAATGTTATGCCTATGATGAAGCCTAATGCTAAGGCATAATGTGATACGTGCTAAGTGCTAATGCCAGTGGTTACTGGTTGGTTTACCTTACTTACCTGTTCTTATGGTTCTGACAGCGGCCCGATTGGCCCTTTCCTTTATATAATCCCCTGTGAAGTATTGCCTAGTGCCAGGTGGCACAGTGTACATTTGTGATTATGATTCTAATGTGTTTATGATAATACAAAGGCTATTTTTTATATAACGTTATGTGGAGTTTCCTTTGTGGTGTGCCTAGTGTGTCGCTGCTGTGTGAGTGTGTTGCGCAAATGCTTTACACATTGCCTCTGGGATAAGCCTGACTGCTCGTGCCAAGCTACAAGGGGGTGAGCAGGGGTTAACTTCAGGGTGTAACTCCCTTGCCCTGACTAGAGTGGTAGTTTCTGCCTGGCTTAGGCGCAGGCCCTAGCCAACCAGAAATCCCATTTCTAACAGTAGGCATAGTGGCTGCAACAGGAAATGGCCCAAATCGTACTGTGGAGACTTCAAAATTACCTATCACAAAACTATCTGCTTTTGCAAGGGGTCCCATGAGTTTTTGGTCCCGGGCTCGGCGGCCATCTAGGGAAACCTACCAAACCCACACATTTCTGAAAACTAGACACCCTGGGGAGTCCAATGACGTATGGCTTGCGTGGATCCCCCAACATTTCACTACCCAGAAGTGTCTAGTTTTCAGAAATGTGTGGGTTTGGTAGGTTTCCCTAGATGGCCGTGAGCACGGGGCCAAAAACTCATGGGACCCCCCCTTGCAAAACCAGGTTGTTTTTATGATAGGTAATTTTGATGTCTCCTCAATACGTTTTGGGCCCTTGCCTGTTGCGGGTACTTGACGCACCCACACAAGTGAGGTACCATTGTTCTCAGAAGACTTTGGGGAATGCGGGGTGGGTGGAATTTTTTGGATCTACGCAGATTCCAAAACTTTCCACCACAGAAATGTGAGGAAAATGTGTTTTTTTGGACAAATTTTGAGGTTTGCAAGGGAGGCTGGGTAACAGAACCTGGTGAGAGCCAGACAAGTCACCCCATCCTGGATTCCCCTGGGCATCTATTTTTCAGAAATGTATAGGTTTGCTAGGTTTCACTGGGTGCCGGCAGTGCTAGGGTTCAAAATCTACAGCTAGGCACTTTGCAAAAAAAGGGTCCGTCTTTACTGTGGAAATGTGGTGTGTCCACGTTGCGTTTTGGGCCGTTTCCTGTCGCGGGCACTAGGCCTACCCACACAAGTGAGGTGCCATTTTTCTCTGAAGACTTTGGGGAATGCGAGGTGCGTGGAATTTTGTGGATCCACGCAGATTCCAGAACTTTCCACCTCAGAAATGTGAGGAAAATGTGGTTTTTTGGACACATTTTGAGGTTTGCAAGGGATTCTGGGCAACAGAACCTGGTGAGAGCCAGACAAGTCACCCCATCCTGGATTCCCCTGGGTGTCTAGTTTTCAAACATGTATAGGTTTGCTAGGTTTCCCTAAGTGGTGGCAGAGCTAGGGTTCAAAATCTACAGCTAGGCACTTTGCAAAAAAAGGGTCAGTTTTCGCGGTGAAAATGTGGTGTGTCCACGTTGCATTTTGGGCCGTTTCCTGTCACGGCCACTAGACCTACCCACACAAGTGAGGTATCATTTTTCTCTGAAGACTTTGGGGAATGCGGGGTGTGTGGAATTTTGTGGATCCATGCAGATTCCAGAATTTTCCACCACAGAAATGTGAGGAAAATGTGTTTTTTTACAAAGTTTGAGGTTTGCAAGGGATTCTGGGTAACAGAACCTGGTGAGAGCCAGACAAGTCACCCCATCCCGGATTCCCCTGGGTGTCTAGTTTTCAAAAATGTATAGGTTTTCTAGGTTTCCCTAGATGCCGGCAGAGCTAGGGTTCAAAATCTACAGCTAGGCACTTTGCAAAAAAAGTGTCAATTTTCACTGTGAAAATGTGGTGTGTCCACGTTGTGTTTTGGGCCGTTTCCTGTCGCGGGCACTAGGCCTACTCACACAAGTGAGGTATCATTTTTCTCGGAAGACTTTGGGGAATGCGAGGTGGGTGTAATTTTGTGGATCCATGCAGATTCCAGAACTTTCCACCACAGAAATGTGAGGAAAATGTGTTTTTTTGGACAAATGCTGAGGTTTGCAAGGGATTCTGGGTAATAGAACCTGGTGGGAGCCAGAAAAGTCACCCCATCCTGGATTCCCCTGGGTGTCTATTTTTTAGAAATGTATAGGTTTGCTAGGTTTCCCTAGGTGCCGGCAGAGCTAGGGTTCAAAATCTACAGCTAGGCACTTTGCAAAAAAAGTGTCCATTTTCACTGTGAAAATGTGGTGTGTCCACGTTGTGTTTTGGGCCATTTCCTGTCGCGGGCACTAGGCCTAGCCACACAAGTGAGGTACTATTTTTCTCGGAAGACTTTGGGGAATGCGGGGTGGGTGGAATTTTGTGGATCCACGCAGATTCCAGAACTTTCCACCACAGAAATGTGTTTTTTTTGGCAAATTTTGAGGTTTGCAAGGGATTATGGGTAACAGAACCTGCTGAGAGCCAGGCAAGTCACCCCATCCTGGATTTCCCTGCGTGTCTAGTTTTCAAAAATGTATAGGTTTGCTAGGTTTCTCTGGGTGCCGGCAGAGCTAGGGTTCAAAATCTACAGCTAGGCACTTTGCAAAAAAAGGGTCCGTTTTTACTGTGGAAATGTGGTGTGTCCACGTCGGGTTTTGGGCCATTTCCTGTCACGGGCACTAGGTCGACCCACACAAGTGAGGTACCATTTTTCTCGTAAGACTTTGGGGAATGTGGGGTAGGTGGAATTTTGTGGATCCACACAGATTCCAGAACTTTCCACCACAGAAATGTGAGGAAAATGTGGTTTTTTTGACACATTTTGAGGTTTGCAAGGGATTCTGGGTAACAGAACCTGGTGAGAGCCAGACAAGTCACCCCATCCTGGATTCCCCTCGGTGTCTAGTTTTCAAAAATGTATAGGTTTGATAGGATTCCCTAGGTGCCGGCAGAGCTAGGGTTCAAAATCTACAGCTAGGCACTTTGCAAAAAAGGGTCCGTTTTCACTGTGAAAATGTGGTGTGTCTGCTTTGCATTTCGGCCCGTTTCCTGTCGCGGGCACTAGGCCTACCCACACAACTGAGGTACCATTTTTCACAGAAGACTTTGGGGAATGCGGGGTAGGTGGAATTTTGTGAATCCACACAGATTCCAGAACTTTCCACCACAGAAATTTGAGGACAATGTGTTTTTTGGACAAATTTTGAGGTTTGCATGGGATTCTGGGTAACAGAACCTGGTGAGAGTCAGACAAGTCACCCCATCCTGGATTCCCCTGGGTGTCTAGTTTTCAAAAATGTATAGGTTTGCTAGGTTTCCCTAGATGCCGGCAGAGCTAGGGTACAAAATCTACAGCTAGGCACTTTGCAAAAAAAGGGTCAGTTTTCACTGTGAAAATGTGGTGTGTCTGCATTGCGTTTTGGGCCGTTTCCTGTCGCGGACACTACACCTACCCACACAAGTGAGGTACCATTTTTATCGGGAGACTTAGGGGAACACAACATTGTAGAGCAACTGTCATTACCTATTGACTTTCAATGCATTTCTGCCTTCCAAATGTAAGACAATGTGTAAAAAAGAAGTCACTTTGAAAAATGACCTATAATTCATATGCTGGTATGGGTACACACAATTTCGGAGATGTGCAAATAGCTACTGTTTCTAAACTCTATATTTTTTCCCATTTCAGAAATACATAGGTGGCTTTCATACCGATTTTTCCCAGTTTATATTTTCCTAAATGAATTGCTATATACCCGGTTCACAATAAAAAACCATTGCAAGACGCTGCTCAGGTATTGGCTCTGGGTTCCTCGGGTTCTTGGTGAACCTACAAGTCCTATAGATCCCCACAACCAGAAAGGTGCAGCAGATGTAACCGTATATTGCTTTCAAACATCTGTCATACTTACTAGAAGTTACAGGTGAAAACATTGGCACAAATGGCTGTTTTTTTTAACTCATTTCCAATTTTTTCTATTTTCAACTGTTAGTTTCTATAGAAAAACCTTGAAGGATCTACACAAATGACCCCTTGCTGAATTCAAAATTTTGTCTACTTTTCAGAAATGTATCGCTTTCCAGGATCCATCATTGCTTTTATACCCATTTTTACCATTAACTGGAAGGAGGTTGAAAGCACAAAAAATAGCAAAAATAGGCTTTGTCCCAGAAAAATGCCAAAACTGTGTAAAACATTTTGGTTTTCTGACACAAGTCTGCTTGTCCCTGAAAGCTGGGAAGATGGTGATTTCCGCACCACAACCCCTTTGTTGATACCATTTGCAGGGAAAGAAACGGATGCTTTCATCTGTAGCCCTTTTTTCCCATTTTTCCCCCCCAAAAAAATATTTAGCTGTATTTTGGCTAATTTCTGGGTCCCCCCCATGGGAATCAACAAACCTTGGGTACCTTTAAAATCCCCATGATGTTGGAAGAAAAGGGCGAAAATTTGGCATGGATACCTTATGTGGTCAAAAAGTAACAGGGGCCTAAGCGCAAACTACCCCAAATAGCCAAAAAAAGCCTTAGCACAGGGGGGGGAAAGGCCTAGCAGCGAAGGGGTTAAGACCAGGCTTTCCCTGGTCTTAATTTTGGCGCTACCCCATATTTACACCACCCTTGTAAATATGGGGCAGCTTAAAAATCAATGGGTATATGCCAATCTTCCAATCTAGTTGTTTTCGCTATGCAAGTATGTAATAAGAAGTAATTCCATGTGAGTCTTAATTATTTTGGTAAGATAATTCCCCAGCAGTTCCTTTCTTTTTTCCGGTTAGAAAGGTTATTACAAAATCAATTCTAGTGTCATATAATTAAAACATTCCAACAATTGTTCAAAAATCCAAGTTACAGTTATCATTAATTACTTCAACTGCGTCTTTATTGTCCCCACATGCGGTATCTAGTGACTGCCAGCATCATTGACTGTCACACACCCTGAATCGGAGAGAGTAAAACAGAAGGCACTGAATGCATTTTCTCATCATTTCGTGTCAGTGAAATGCAGCCCGTAATCAGGTGTTGGAGGCATTAATCTCCAAGCACTATTTATTAGACCAGTGAGGATGTACAAGCACTGAACTTTAGTAAAGGATAATCTTCAGTTTCTGTAATCTATGTTCCTCTATAGCCCTGCTTCCTAGCACTATATCCTTCATAGAGAATTGCAAACTCCCTAATTCTTTGTTGGACGGTAATGGAAATCACCAAGTTTCCCTCTCACCAACCTCTCAGTGACCCCACCTTGTTTAAAGGTTTAAAGGAATCCGGTTCATTTCCAAAGACGGAGCTTGAGCTGGAATAAAAATATAATGTAATGAGAGAAACACCATCATGACATTAGAAGCTGTGCCATTCAAATATACCAGTGCAACATAAAACAACAAAGACAAGAGAATAGCAACATATTCAATCACAGGAAACCAAAAAAAGAAAACATAACTAAAAAACAACCAGCATTTGGAGACATCAAAACCGGAAGTCCAATACTAGAAATTTCACCTGGGGTGTCTTCGTTATTAAAGGACAGCTTCATCGTAAACAGAAGGCGAGGTCATATCCTTTTAATTCACAACATCAATAGCGCTCGAGAAAAAAGTGTGGTCAGCAACATGAGAGAAATCTTTCCAAACTATGGAAAATAAACTATGGGAATGAATAACAATAACAACAGCATATTAATTAATGTTGGAATACAGCACTTAGCAGTTAGTAATATAAAAACGAGTTCTAAATAATTACCAATATAAGGACTTCAATTCCTAGACTGCTTTGTATATAAGCAGAGCATGGCATGGAACCAGCTGAGAGCAATTATCATTTGAAAAAGGCGGATGTCGAAACGCATCATGGGTCTCGAAAGGAAAGCTGCAGGGCCGGACTGGCTACCGGGCGTTTTGGCATGCTGCCGAGCTGGGGGCTGATTTCGTTGATGGGGACCTGCGTGTGCTGAGGGAAATTCGTTTTGCTTTGTTTATTTCGAAGCACACGCAGGTCTCCATCAACGAAATTAACCCCCACCGCAGTGACATCAGCCCCCAGCTCGGCAGCATGCCAAAACGCCCGGTAGCCAGTCCGGCCCTGGAAAGCTGTAATGTAGCTGGTTTCCGAAATAAAAAGTGTTTTCAATAGAACTCATGGGAGTGTGGCATCATCACTGTAGCAAAATACATTACGAGGGGTTGTGGTTCATACCCCTAAATGCTGCACCAGCAGACAGAGCGCGCAGCATGGTTGGACCATTTGCATCAACATTTTGATTGCCAGCTGTGCCCGGTGTTTGAATAGCTACGTAGCTTGCAACGAGATACCAATCTCCTGCAGAGTGCACTCAGCATTTGGAGACATCAAGACCGGAGGTCCAACGGAGGTCCAATACTCGAAATTCCGCCTGGCTTGTCTTTGCCAGGGTCGGACTGGCTACCGGGCGTTTTGGCATGCTGCCGAGCTGGGGGCTGATGTCACTGCGGTGGGGGCTAATTTCGTTATTGATTGAGACCTGCGTGTGCTTCGAAATAAACAAAGCAAAACGAATTTCGTTCAGCACACGCAGGTCCCCATCAACGAAATCAGTCCCCAGCTCGGCAGCATGCCAAAACGCCCGGTAGCCAGTCCGGCCCTTGTCTTTGCTATTAAAGGACAGCCTCATCAGAAACAGAAGGTGAGGTCATGTCCTTTTAATTCAGAACATCAACAGGGCTGGACTGGCTACCGGGCGTTTTGGCATGCTGCCGAGCTGGGGGCTGATGTCACTGCGGTGGGGGCAAATTTCGTTGGTGGAGACCTGCGTGTGCTTCGAAATAAACAAAGCAAAACGAATTTTGTTCAGCACACGCAGGTCCCCATCAACGAAATCAGCCCCCAGCTCGGCAGCATGCCAAAACGCCCGGTAGCCAGTCCGGCCCTGAACATCGATGCGGCCCTAGAAAATGTGTGGGAGGAAGGGCCAAGGAGTCAGCAACATGACAGAAATCTTTTCCAAACAATGGAAAATAAACTATGGGAATGAATAACAACAACAACACCATATTTATTAATTTTGGAAACAGCACTTAGCATTTAATAATATAAAAAATGCGCTCCTATACTTACCAATATAAGGACTTCAATTCCCAGACTGCTTTGCATATAAGGACAAGCATGGCATGGAAACAGCTGAGAGCAATTACCATTTGAAACAGATCGATGTCGAAACACTTCATGGGGCTCAAAAGGAAAGCTGTAATGTAGCTGGTTTCCGAAATAAAAAGTGGTTTTAACAGAACTCCTCGGAGTAGGGCATCATCTCTGTTGCAAAACTATATATATAAATATATATTGCCTCCAATGTGATCCTTCGTTCAGCGCGCTCACCAGCTGGTGCTCTGCGTGGCAGCCGGATCCTGGCCCAAGGTAATTTTCACAACAAAGAACGCGGCACTCCAGAACTGAGTTTTAAGCACAATTTATTCTCGGCAACTTCCTCAACCAACGCGTTTCAGCCCCCTCACGGCTTTTCTCACGTTGCCGAGAATAAATTGTGCTTAAAACTCAATTCTGGAGTGCCGCGTTCTTTGTTGTGAAAATATAAATATATATATATATTTTTTCGCCGAATCACGACTACATATAATAAACATATGGCCGATAACCCTGTGAGTGCCCTGCTGAGCTTTGTGAGCTTTAATAAACAAAGGTTAAAGTAACATAGTAACATTATAACTAGGTGAAATGTTCAGTAACAACACAACCTTTTTAAACTAAAAAAACCACAGAAATTAGCCAGTTGTATTTATAGTTATCAATATTTACATTACAGATGTTGTAGGGGTATTATCAATGATGTCATAGAAGATGAGGGATGCAATATGTGGGATAATTAGCAGTACATGAGAGGGTGAGAAGTCATATCAAAACAATATAATAATTATCAAACATTTGTATAATGAAACCATATACCAAGTTTAACAAAAATATTGCAAAACTACTAAACATAAAATACTGATAAAAATAGAAATTACTCATTTTTATACATAATGCAAACATTTTAAAAAAGAAGTAAACATTACCAATCCTGACTAAACAATAGAACAGAAAGTGTGGAACTTTAAAGAAATTTCATTTACTATTGCCAATTCAAAGTAATCACTGGGAAAGTTGTGGACTTTGAAAGGCTTAGATTTACTTTTTCCAGTCCAATCTTAGCCACAGTAGGGAAAGTGCTGAACTTTGAAAAGGTGGAATTTATTATTTCTACTTCAACATAAACAAAAACAGTCAAAGTGTTAGATGTTGGAGGGCTTCTAATCACTTTTCCCACTCTAAACAATGTAGTAGTAGGGAAGGTGTTGGACTCTGGAGGTGTTTGATTTACTGTTTCCACTCCAATATAAGCAAAAGCTGGGGAAGGACTTCAGTGGGGTTAGATTTCTTATTCCCATTCCAACGTTGGCAAAAACAGGGAAAATGTGTGTATATATACACGTATATATATGTATGTATGTATGTATATATATATATATATATATATATATATATATATATATATATATATATATATATATATATTCACTGAAAAAACCATAGGTTTTAGGGACAGTTATAGTTAGTTGGACATTTCACTCGTACAAAACCATAGAAATTCCCCCGTTATAGTTAGTTCAGCTAACTATAACTCGCGCCCGCAATGCACTGCTGATGACGTCACATATTACATCACTCATGACATGGTCAGTGACATCACTGATGACATCACTGATGACATCTCAAATGACATCACTGATGACATCATCCAGTGACTGTGTGTTTCTGTAAAGTTTAAATATGTTTAATATATATATAGAGAAAGGCGTATTGAAGAATGAGTAGGTGTATAAGTGTCTGAATGGATGATTTAGTACGTGCGTGACTGACTCTACAAGTGAGTGATTAAATGTATTTTACTGAATGCATGGGTTAGTGACTAAACTTTGTGAATGTCTGTATCCGTCTGTTTGTTGGTGTGTAAGTGGATGCATGGATTTGCGAATAGCTACATGAGTGTCTATATGGGTTATTGATTGGTTCTCTGAGTATCTGTATGGCTGCCTGAGTGTTTGTGTGGGTGGGGTGTGTGTGACTCTGTACATAGATGTGTGAGTGGGTGATTCACTGGGTGCATGATTTCAAGAGTGCATCTGTGATGGACTGCTTGGGTGGGTGAGTGTGTGTATGGGTGTGTTAGTGAGCGAATGTATATCTCAGTGGTACATGTGCGAGTAACTACATATGTAAAAGGCAGTATATATGTGTGTTAGAGTATTTAAATGGCTATAAGTGAGAGTGTGTGATTGTGAGAGTGGCTGTATGGATGCGTGTGTGCTTGTATCAGTTATTGTATAAGAGCGTAAGAATGTACTAGTATTTGTATGAGTAAGTGAGCTGGTGTGTGTATAACTGTATAGGTGAGTAAATGGGTGTGTGATTAATTTTTGCATGACTGACTAGGTGTGTGAGTACCTCTATGGATGAGTGGCGGTGTGTGAGTGTTTATATAGGTGTATGAGTGCATATGATAGTCCTGTACTGAGTGACTGTAAGTATGAGTGACTGTACGGGTGAGTGAGTAGATGTGTGTGTGTATACCTAAGAATCAGTGAGTGGGTATGTAGTTATTGGTATTGGAGTGTGTATGGTTTTGAGAATGGCAGTCTGTAATTTAGAGTGGGTGTATCAAAAGTTATATTAGGGTGTGAGAAGATGCATGAAATTATTACATGGATGATGTCATCAGTGATGTCATCAGTGATGTCATTTGAGATGTCATCAGTGATGTCACTGACCATGTCATGAGTGATGTAATATGTGACGTCATCAGCAGTGCATTGCGGGGGCGCGAGTTTTGTACGAGTGAAATGTCCAACTAACTATAACTGTCCCTAAAACCTATGGTTTTTTCAGTGAATTTCAGAGCTTTTTTAAATTCTAATTTCTAACTATAACGTGCCTGAAACCTATGATTTTTTAAGTGAATTTCAAACTATGCCTACAGAGGTAGGACATGTGAAGAAAGAAGAAAAAACGCACAGAAAGAAGCAACAGAAATGCAGAAAGAAGCAACAGAAGTCCCACAAAGACGAAGAAAAGTGCAGGAAGAAGCAAAAGATGTGCAGAAAGAACCAACAGAGGAGCAGAAAGAGGCCTTGTTGCAAAATCATCCTGTGCCCACAACTTTTTCAGACGGGTACTGGTGGTAACTGACTCTGACTAACCAGAGTCAGTGCTATGCTAAAAGACACTTAGAATACAGTGAAAACACCTACATACACTAGGGAACACTATGCGTTGGGGTACCCCTGTGATTAGTATGACCTCCTCTGTAAGTCCCTAGTACATAATAGGGCAGGGGGATTAAAACTACCTCTTAAAACGCGCTACAGGGCGCGTTTGCACAGTGGTGAAGGGAGGGGGGGCCTGAGGTGACGTGTGCAAACGCGCCCCGTGGTGCGTTTTAAGTTGGGGGATTAGGTCACCTTGAATCCTGAGGGTCCCTGGGGCCCAACTAGCCCACCAGGTACTTCCAGTAAGCACCACAGGCCTGCGTTGCAACGCCTGTAACAAATTGTGCAGTTGTGTTTAGATAGTGAAGGGGGTCGTGCTGGGGGTAGTGTTTTAGGGTTTAGGGTAGTGCAGTGATGTTTGTGTAGTGTAGGAGGTCATGCTGGGGGTAGATTTAGGGTTTAGGGTAGTGCAGTGGTGTTTGGATAGTGTAGGGAGTCGTGATGGGGAGTGTTTTAGGGTTTAGGGTAGTGCAGTGGTGTTTGGGTAGTGTAGGGGTTGTGCTGGGGGTAGTGTTTTAGGGTTTAGGGTAGTGCAGTGGTGTTTGGGTAGTGTAGGGGTCGTGCTGTGGGTAGTGGTTTAGGGTAGTGCAGTGGTGTTTGGGTAGTGTAGGGGGTACTGCTGGGGGTAGTGTTTTAGGGTTTAGGGTAGTGCAATGGCGTTTGGGTAGTGTAGGGGGTACTGCTGGGGGTAGTGTTTTAGGGTTTAGGGTAGTGCAGTGGTGTTTGGGTAGTGTAGGGGGTACTGCTGGGGGTATTGTTTTAGGGTTTAGGGTAGTGCAGTGGTGTTTGGGTAGTGTAGGGGTTCATGCTGGGGGTAGTTTATTAGGGTTTAGGGTAGTGCAGTGGTGTTTGTGTAGTGTAGGGGGTCATGCTGGGGGTAGTGTTTTAGGGTATAGGGTAGTGCAGTGGTGTTTGTGTAGTGCAGGAGGTCGTGTTTTAGGGTTTAGGGTAGTGCAGTGGTGTTCGGGCAGTGTAGGGGGTCATGCTGGGGGTGGTGTTTCAGGGTTTAGGGCAGTGCAGTGGTGTTCGAGCAGTGTAGGGGGTCTTGCTGGGGGTGGTGTTTCAGGGTTTAGGGCAGTGGTGTTCGGGTAGTGTAGGGGGTCATGCGGGGGTAGTGTTTCAGGGTTTAGGGCAGTGCAGTGGTGTTTGGGTAGTGTAGGGGGTCATGCTGGGGGTAGTGTTTTAGGGTTTAGGGTAGTGCAGTGGTGATTGTTTAGTGTAGGAGGTCGTGGTTTAGGGTAGTGCAGTGGTGTTCGGGCAGTGTAGGGGGTCATGCTGGGGGTGGTGTTTCAGGGTTTAGGGCAGTGCAGTGGTGTTCGAGCAGTGTAGGGGGTCTTGCTGGGGGGTGGTGTTTCAGAGTTTAGGGCAGTGGTGTTCGGGTAGTGTAGGGGGTCATGCGGGGGTAGTGTTTCAGGGTTTAGGGCAGTGCAGTGGTGTTTGGGTAGTGTAGGGGGTCATGCTGGGGGAGTGTTTTAGGGTTTAGGGCAGTGCAGTGGTGTTCGGGTAGTGTAGGGGGTCGTGCTGGGGGAGTGTTTTAGGGTTTAGGGCAGTGCAGTGGTGTTCGGGTAGTGTAGGGGGTCGTGCTGGGGGGAGTGTTTGAGGGTTTAGGGCAGTGCAGTTGTGTTCGGGTAGTGTAGGGGGTTGTGCTGGGGGAGTATTTTAGGGTTTAGGGTAGTGCAGTGGTGTTCGGGTAGTGTAGGGGGTCGTGCTGGGGGTTGTGTTTCAGGGTTTAGGGCACTGCAGTGGTGTTCGGGCAGTGTAGGGGGTCGGCTGGGGCTGGTGTTACAGGGTTTAGGGCAGTGCAGTGGTGTTCGGGCAGTGTAGGGGGTCTTGCTGGGGGTGGTGTTTCAGGGTTTAGGGCAGTGCAGTGGTGTTCGGGCAGTGTAGGGGGTCTTGCTGGGGGTGATGTTTCAGGGTTTAGGGCAGTGCAGTGGTGTTCGGGCAGTGTAGGGGGTCTTGCTGGGGGTGGTGTTTCAGGGTTTAGGGCAGTGGTGTTCGGGCAGTGTATGGGGTCGTGCTGGGGTTGGTGTTTCAGGGTTTGGGGCAGTGCAGTAGTGTTCGGGCAGTGTAGGGGGTCGTGCAGGGGGTGGTGTTTCAGGGTTTAGAGCAGTGCAGTGGTGTTCGGGCAATATAGGGGGTCGTGCTGGGGGTGGTGTTTCAGGGTTTAGGGCAGTGCAGTGGTGTTCGGGCAGTGTAGGGGGTCGTGCACGTGGTGGTGTTTCAGGGTTTAGGGCAGTGCAGTGGTGTTCGGGCAGTGTAGGGGGTCGTGCAGGGCTGGTGTTTCAGGATTTAGGGCAGTGCGGTGGTGTTCGGGCAGTGTAGGGGGTCTTGCTGGGGGTGGTGTTTCTGGGTTTAGGGTAGTGCAGTGGTGTTCGGGCAGTTTAGGGGGTCATGCTGGGGCTGGTGTTTCAGGGTTTAGGGCAGTGCAGTGGTGTTCGGGCAGTGTAGGGGGTCTTGCTGGGGGTAGTTTTTCAGGGTTTAGGGCAGTGCAGTGGTGTTCGTGCAGTGTAGGGGGTCGTGCTGGGGATGGTGTTTCATGGTTTAGGGCAGTCAGTAGTGTTCAGGCAGTGTAGGTGGTCGTGCTGGGGCTGGTGTTTCAGGGTTTAGGGCAGTGCAGTGGTGCTCGGGCAGTGTAGGGGGTCGTGCTGGGGGTGGTGTTTCTGGGTTTAGGGTAGTGCAGTGGTGTTCGGGCAGTTTAGGGGGTCGTGCTGGGGCTGGTGTTTCAGGGTTTAGGGCAGTGCAGTGGTGTTCGGGCAGTGTAGGGGGTCATGCTGGGGCTGGTGTTTCAGTGTTTTGGGCAGAGCAGTGGTGTTCGGGCAGTGTAGGGGGTCATGCTGGGGGTGGTGTTTCAGGGTTTAGGGCAGTGGTGTTTGTGCAGTGTAGGGGGTTTTGCTGGGGGTGATGTTTCAGGGTTTAGGGCAATGCAGTGGTGTTCGGGCAGTGTAGGGGGTCTTGCTGGGGGCAGTGTTTCAGGGTTTAGGGCAAAGCAATGGTGTTCAGGCAGTGTAGGGGGTTGTGCTGGAGGTGGTGCTTCAGGGTTTAGGGCAGTGCAGTGGTGTTCGGGCAGTGTAGGGGGTCTTGCTGTGGGTGGTGTTTCAGGGTTTAGGGCAGTGGTGTTCAGGCAGTGTAGGGGGTCGTGCTGGGGGTGGTGTTTCAGGGTTTAGGCCAGTGCAGTGGTGTTCGGGCAGTGTAGGGGGTCGTGCAGGGGCTGGTGTTTCAGGGTTTAGGGCAGTGCAGTGGTGTTGGGCAGTGTAGGGGGTCATGCTGAGGGTGGTGTCTCAGGGTTTAGGGCAGTGCAGTGGTGTTCGGGCAGTGTAGGCGGTCGTGCTGGGGGTGGTGTTTCAGGGTTTAGGGCAGTGCAGTGGTGTTCGGGCAGTGTAGGGGGTCGTGCAGGGGGTGGTGAGTCAGGGTTTAGGGCAGTGCAGTGGTGTTCGGGCAGTGTAGGGGGTCATGCTGGGGGTAGTGTTTTAGGGTTTAGGGCAGTGCAGTGGTGTTCGGGCAGTGTAGGGGGTCGTGCAGGGGGTGGTGTTTCAGGGTTTAGGGCAGTGCAGCGGTGTTTGGGCAGTGTAGGGGTCGTGCTGGGGGTGGTGTTTCAGGGTTTAGGGCAGTGCAGTGGTGTTCGGGCAGTGTAGGGGGTCTTGCTGGGGCTGGTGTTTCAGAGTCTAGGGCAGTGCAGTGGTGTTCGGGCAGTGTAGGGGGTCTTGCTGGGGCTGGTGTTTCAGGGATTTAGGGCAGTGCAGTGGTGTTCGGGCAGTGTAGGGGGTCGTGCTGGGGCTGGTGTTTCAGGATTTAGGGCAGTGCAGTGGTGTTCGGGCAGTATAGGGGGTCTTGCTGGGGGTGGTGTTTCTGGGTTTAGGGTAGTGCAGTGGTGTTCGGGCAGTTTAGGGGGTCGTGCTGGGGCTGGTGTTTCAGGGTTTAGGGCAGTGCAGTGGTGTTCGGGCAGTGTAGGGGGTCTTGCTGGGGGTAGTTTTTCAGGGTTTAGGGCAGTGCAGTGGTGTTCGTGCAGTGTAGGGGGTCGTGCTGGGGTGGTGTTTCATGGTTTAGGGCAGTCAGTAGTGTTCAGGCAGTGTAGGGGTCGTGCTGGGGCTGGTGTTTCAGGGTTTAGGGCAGTGCAGTGGTGCTCGGGCAGTGTAGGGGGTCGTGCTGGGGGTGGTGTTTCTGGGTTTAGGGTAGTGCAGTGGTGTTCGGGCAGTTTAGGGGGTCGTGCTGGGGCTGGTGTTTCAGGGTTTAGGGCAGTGCAGTGGTGTTCGGGCAGTGTAGGGGGTCATGCTGGGGCTGGTGTTTCAGTGTTTTGGGCAGAGCAGTGGTGTTCGGGCAGTGTAGGGGGTCATGCTGGGGGTGGTGTTTCAGGGTTTAGGGCAGTGGTGTTTGTGCAGTGTAGGGGTTTTGCTGGGGGTGATGTTTCAGGGTTTAGGGCAATGCAGTGGTGTTCGGGCAGTGTAGGGGGTCTTGCTGGGGGCAGTGTTTCAGGGTTTAGGGCAAAGCAATGGTGTTCCGGCAGTGTAGGGGGTTGTGCTGGAGGTGGTGCTTCAGGGTTTAGGGCAGTGCAGTGGTGTTCGGGCAGTGTAGGGGGTCTTGCTGGGGGTGGTGTTTCAGGGTTTAGGGCAGTGGTGTTCAGGCAGTGTAGGGGGTCGTGCTGGGGTGGTGTTTCAGGGTTTAGGGCAGTGCAGTGGTGTTCGGGCAGTGTAGGGGGTCGTGCAGGGGCTGGTGTTTCAGGGTTTAGGGCAGTGCAGTGGTGTTCGGGCAGTGTAGGGGGTCGTGCTGAGGGTGGTGTCTCAGGGTTTAGGGCAGTGCAGTGGTGTTCGGGCAGTGTAGGCGGTCGTGCTGGGGGTGGTGTTTCAGGGTTTAGGGCAGTGCAGTGGTGTTCGGGCAGTGTAGGGGGTCGTGCAGGGGGGTGGTGAGTCAGGGTTTAGGGCAGTGCAGTGGTGTTCGGGCAGTGTAGGGGGTCTTGCTGGGGGTAGTGTTTTAGGGTTTAGGGCAGTGCAGTGGTGTTCGGGCAGTGTAGGGGGTCGTGCAGGGGGTGGTGTTTCAGGGTTTAGGGCAGTGCAGCGGTGTTTGGGCAGTGTAGGGGTCGTGCTGGGGGTGGTGTTTCAGGGTTTAGGGCAGTGCAGTGGTGTTCGGGCAGTGTAGGGGGTCTTGCTGGGGCTGGTGTTTCATGAGTCTAGGGCAGTGCAGTGGTGTTCGGGCAGTGTAGGGGGTCTTGCTGGGGCTGGTGTTTCAGGGATTTAGGGCAGTGCAGTGGTGTTCGGGCAGTGTAGGGGTCGTGCTGGGGCTGGTGTTTCAGGATTTAGGGCAGTGCAGTGGTGTTCGGGCAGTGTAGGGGGTCTGTGCTGGGAGTGGTGTTTCTGGGTTTAGGGTAGTGCAGTGGTGTCCGGGCAGTTTAGGGGGTCGTGCTGGGGCTGGTGTTTCAGGGTTTAGGGCAGTGCAGTGGTGTTCGGGCAGTGTAGGGGGTCTTGCTGGGGGTAGTGTTTCAGGGTTTAGGGCAGTGCAGTGGTGTTCGGGCAGTGTAGGGGGTCGTGCTGGGGTGGTGTTTCATGGTTTAGGGCAGTGCAGTAGTGTTCAGGCAGTGTAGGGGGTCGTGCTGGGGCTGGTGTTTCAGGGTTTAGGGCAGTGCAGTGGTGCTCGGGCAGTGTAGGGGGTCGTGCTGGGGGAGTGTTTCTAGGGTTTAGGGTAGTGCAGTGGTGTTCGGGCAGTTTAGGGGGTCGTGCTGGGGCTGGTGTTTCAGGGTTTAGGGCAGTGCAGTGGTGTTCGGGCAGTGTAGGGGGTCATGCTGGGGCTGGTGTTTCAGTGTTTTGGGCAGAGCAGTGGTGTTCGGGCAGTGTAGGGGGTAATGCTGGGGGTGGTGTTTCAGGTTTTAGGGCAGTGGTGTTTGTGCAGTGTAGGGGGTTTTGCTGGGGTGATGTTTCAGGGTTTAGGGCAATGCAGTGGTGTTCGGGCAGTGTAGGGGGTCTTGCTGGGGCTAGTGTTTCAGGGTTTAGGGCAAAGCAATGGTGTTCAGGCAGTGTAGGGGGTTGTGCTGGAGGCTGGTGCTTCAGGGTTTAGGGCAGTGCAGTGGTGTTCGGGCAGTGTAGGGGGTCTTGCTGGGGCTGGTGTTTCAGGGTTTAGGGGCAGTGGTGTTCAGGCAGTGTAGGGGGTCGTGCTGGGGGTGGTGTTTCAGGGTTTAGGGCAGTGCAGTGGTGTTCGGGCAGTGTAGGGGGTCGTGCAGGGGCTGGTGTTTCAGGGTTTAGGGCAGTGCAGTGGTGTTCGGGCAGTGTAGGCGGTCGTGCTGAGGGTGGTGTCTCAGGGTTTAGGGCAGTGCAGTGGTGTTCGGGCAGTGTAGGCGGTCGTGCTGGGGGTGGTGTTTCAGGGTTTAGGGCAGTGCAGTGGTGTTCGGGCAGTATAGGGGGTCGTGCAGGGGCTGGTGAGTCAGGGTTTAGGGCAGTGCAGTGGTGTTCGGGCAGTGTAGGGGGTCATGCTGGGGGTAGATGTTTTAGGGTTTAGGGCAGTGCAGTGGTGTTCGGGCAGTGTAGGGGGTCGTGCAGGGGGTGGTGTTTCAGGGTTTAGGGCAGTGCAGCGGTGTTTGGGCAGTGTAGGGGTCGTGCTGGGGGTGGTGTTTCAGGGTTTAGGGCAGTGCAGTGGTGTTCGGGCAGTGTAGGGTGTCATGCTGGGGTGGTGTTTCAGGGTTTAGGGCAGTGCAGTGGTGTTCGGGCAGTGTAGGTGGTCTTGCTGGGGGGGGTGTTTCAGGGTTTAGGCAGTGCAGTGGTGTTCGGGCAGTGTAGGGGGTCTTGCTGGGGGTGGTTTTTCAGGGTTTAGGGCAGTGCACAGGTGTTCGCGCAGTGTAGGGGGTCTTGCTGGGGCTGGTGTTTCAGCATTTAGGGCAGTGCAGTGGTGTTCGGGCAGTGTACGGGGTCTGTGCTGGGGCTGGTGTTTCAGGGTTTAGGGCAGTGCAGTGGTGTCCGGGCAGTGTAGGGGGTCTTGCTGGGGCTGGTGTTTCAGGGTTTAGGGTAGTGCAGTGGTGTTCGGGCAATGTAGGGGGTCGTGCTGGGGCTGGTGTTTGAGGGTTTAGGGCAGTGCAGTGGTGTTCGGGCAGTGTAGGGGGTCGTGCTGGGGCTGGTGTTTCAGGGTTTAGGGCAGTGCAGTGGTGTTCGGGCAGTGTAGGCGGTCGTGCTGGGGGTGGTGTTTCAGGGTTTAGGGCAGTGCAGTGGTGTTCGGGCAGTGTAGGGGGTCGTGCTGGGGGTGGTGTTTCAGGGTTTAGGGCAGTGCAGTGGTGTTCGGGCAGTGTAGGGGGTCGTGCTGGGTCTGGTGTTTCAGGGTTTTGGGCAGAGCAGTGGTGTTCGGGCAGTGTAGGGGGTCGTGCTGGGGGTGGTGTTTCAGGGTTTAGGGCAGTGCAGTGTTGTTCGGGCAGTGTAGGGGGTCTTGCTGGGGGTGGTGTTTCAGGGTTTAGGGCAGTGGTGTTCAGGCAGTGTAGGGGGTCTTGCTGGGGGTGATGTTTCAGGATTTAGGGCAGTGCAGTGGTGTTCGGGCAGTGTAGGGGGTCTTGCTGGGGGTAGTGCTTCAGGGTTTAGGGCAGTGCAGTGGTGTTCTTGCAGTGTAGGGGCTCGTGCAGGGGGTGGTGTTTCAGGGTTTAGGGCAGTGCAGTGGTGTCCGGGCAGTGTAGGGGGTCTTGCTGGGGCTGGTGTTTCAGGGTTTAGAGTAGTGCAGTGGTGTTCGGGCAGTGTAGGCGGTCGTGCTGGGGCTGGTGTTTGAGGGTTTAGGGCAGTGCAGTGGTGTTCGGGCAGTGTAGGGGGTCGTGCTGGGGCTGGTGTTTCAGGGTTTAGGGCAGTGCAGTGGTTTTCAGGCAGTGTAGGCGGTCGTGCTGGGGGTGGTGTTTCAGGGTTTAGGGCAGTGCAGTGGTGTTCGGGCAGTGTAGGGGGTCGTGCTGGGGCTGGTGTTTCAGGGTTTTGGGCAGAGCAGTGGTGTTCGGGCAGTGTAGGGGGTCATGCTGGAGGTGGTGTTTCAGGGTTTAGGGCAGTGCAGTGGTGTTCGAACAGTATAGGGGGTCGTGCAGGGGCTGGTGTTTCAAGGTTTAGGGCAGTGCAGTGGTGTTTGGGCAGTGTAGGGGGTCGTGCTGGGGGTAGTGTTTTAGGGTTTAGGGTAGTGCAGTGGTGTTTGTGTAGTGTAGGGGGTCATGTTTTAGGGTAGTGCAATTGTGTTTGGGTAGTGTAGGGGGTCGTGCTGGGGGTATTGTTTTAGGATTTAGGTTAGTGCAGTGGTGTTTGGGTAGTGTAGAGGATCGGGCTGGGGGTAGTGTTTTAGGGTTTAGGGTAGTGCAGTGGTGTCTGTGTAGTGTAGGGGGTCGTGCTGGGGGTAGTGTTTTAGGGTTTAGGGTAGTGCAGTGGTGCTTGTGTAGTGTAGGGGGTCGTGCTGGGGGTAGCGTTTTAGGGTTTAGGGTAGTGCAGTGGTGTTTGTGTAGTGTAGGGGGTCATGTTTTAGGGTATTGCAGTGGTGTTTGGGTAGTGTAGGGGGTTGTGCTGGGGGTAGTGTTTTAGGATTTAGGTTAGTGCAGTGGTGTTTGGGTAGTGTAGGGGGTCGTGCTGGGGGTAGTGTTTTAGGGTTTAGGGTAGTGCAGTGGTGTTTGTGTAGTGTAGGGGGTCATGCTGGGGGTAGTGATTTAGGGTTTAGGGTAGTGCAGTGGTGCTTGTGTAGTGTAGGGGGTCGTGCTGGGGTAGTGTTTTAGGGTTTAGGGTAGTGCAGTGGTGTTTTTGTAGTGTAGGGGGTCATGTTTTAAGATGCAACGCTCCAAAACCTGACCAGTCTGCACTACATAAAACTGCAAAAAAACTAAAAATAAAAAGTGTTTTGCACACTTTTGTCATTGGGCTATATGTGGGCTACATCTGGGTAATATTTGTGCTACATTTGGGCTCTTTTTTCTCTGGTGGCCATCTTGGAAGACTTCTTTGTTATGAAGTTTCCTAATTTCCTCATTTACTGCGGTCTCCTCAGTAGGAAATGCTTTCAGTTTTTTACTTTGATTCCATCAAAAAGGCATTCAGATGTGTCTCACATTTGCCATAAATTCAGAATGTTAGCACTCTAGTTGCTCATTAGATCACTGTAGTAAAGCTACTGCTCACCAGGGAGTTAACTGGAAGTCTGCTGCTGGTATTGAAAGTGATTGTTTCAGTCTGCATGTCAGAATCTAATGAAATAGAAGAGGATTTGAGATCTCACTTAAAACATGCCCTCCTTTTTCTTTCTGCAGCACTAACCATAATTTCTATTTCAAAAAGAACCCCCTCATTTTGTTCCTTTTTAAATTAAATGTTTTAAGTATTAACGGTTTATTCCAATCAAGATGGCTTCAGGTGTGCCATACTTTTGTCATAAGTAAGGCTGTTAGCGCTCTAGTTGTTCTTTAGAACACTCTGGGAAGCTGCAGTAGAACACAAAGGCATCAACTGGCAGGCTGCTCCTGTTGAAATATAACAGGAAGATATTTGAGATCACACTTGAAACATGTCCTAATTTTTCTTTCTATAGCACTAACCATAATTTCTATGACAAAATGAACCCCATCATTTTGTTCCTTTTTAAATTAAATGTTTTAAGTGTTACCAGTTTATTCCAATCAAGATGGCTTCAGGTGTGCCATACTTTTGTCATAAGTAAGGCTGTTAGCACTCTAGTTGTTCTTTAGAACACTCTGGGAAGCTGCAGTAGAACACAAAGGAATCAACTGACAGTCTCTGCCCTTGTTGGATGTACATGTTTTACTGAGAATGTCAGACTTCATTCTCACATGACTGAGAAAGATAATGTGAATTTACAGAAAATATGCTCTCATTTTAGCTTCTGGAGCACCTTCCAAAACTCTATGGGACAAGCATGTGAAAATAGTTTTCTCTCAAACATGATTCATGATTTCCCAGCAGAAGGTTTTTCACAGGGTAAAATCACCTTAGAACACACCACAATTCCTGAAATTAGTATGGTACCATCAACAAATGAATTCTAATGTAACTAAAGTCTATTATCACCCTTTATAGTTCTCCTTTTGGTAACCCTCAAAATCTTTAATTCACTACAATGCATTTCAATGGGGTACTATCATTTATATTGGTCCCAAGATGGCTGCCAGCAATTCCAGGATGAAGTGCTGACAGCCAATCAGATCTCACGATGACATGTGTGGTTAGGCTCCGCCCAGATATATATGTGATTTTACTTTTGATTTTCTCAGCAACTAATGAACAGATTTACACCATTTAACAAGAAGGGTTCTTTCTGAACCAAGAACTACCTCTTTGCCAAATTTGGTGTAATTCCGTTCAGCAGTTCGGGCTGTAGCTGTGTCTAAAGTTTCCTATGGAAAATTGCATGAGGAAAACACGTTTTGGGACCCCCCTTTTTTCTCGGCCCCCACTTGCCGAATCACCCCGAACCTTTCAGGATAGGAGCGGACCGGAGCGGGCCATAAGTTTTGAAAATTTCGCGAAGATTCGTCAACCGGCGCCAAAGTTATTGGAAATAGAATGTTGTGAATTTCCTATGGAAAATAGGTCCTAACTATAACTATCTACTGGCGACCGCCAGTAGATAATATATATATATATATATATATATATATATTCACTGAAAAAAACCATAGGTTTTAGGGACAGTTATAGTTAGTTGGACATTGCACTCGTATGTCACTGACCATGTCATGAGTGATGTAATATGTGACGTCATCAGCAGTGCATTGCAGGGCGCGAGTTATAGTTAGCTGAACTAACTATAACAGGGGAATTTCACGGGTTTTGTACGAGTGCAATGTCCAACTAACTATAACTGTCCCTAAAACCTATGGTTTTTTTCAGTGAATTTCAAAGGTTTTTTAAATGCTAATTTCTAACTATAACTTGTCTGAAACCTATGGTTTTTTCAGTGAATTTCAAAGGTTTTTTAAATGCTAATTTCTAACTATAACGTGCCTGAAACCTATGGTTTTTTCAGTGAATTTCAAAGGTTTTTTAAATGCTAATTTCTAACTATAACGTGCCTGAAACCTATGATTTTTTCAGTGAATTTCAAAGGTTTTTTAAATGCTAATTTCTAACTATGCCAAAAGAGGTAGGACATGTGAAGAAAGAAGAAAAAACGCACAGAAAGAAGCAAAAGATGTGCAGAAAGAACCAACAGAGGAGCAGAAAGAGGCCTTGTTGCAAAATCATCCTGTGCCCACAACTTTTTCAGACGGGTACTGGTGGTAACTGACTCTGACTAACCAGAGCCAGTGCGCGTTTGCACAGTGGTGAAGGGAGGGGGGCCTGAGGTGACATGTGTGCAAACGCGCCCCGTGGCGCGATTTAAGTTGCGGGATTAAGTCCCCTTGAATCCTGAGGGTCCCTGGGGCCCAACTATCCCCCCAGGTACCTACAGTTAGGACCACAGAGCTGAGTTGCAGAGAGGCGTTCCGAGGCCACGCACCTTTTTTCACCTCTCTGCAACGCAACTCTGTTGTGCTTACTGAAGGTACCTGGTGGGCTAGTTGGCCCCCAGGATTCAAAGGGAATTAACTCCCCAACTTAAAACGCACCACAGGGCGTGTTTGCGCACATGTCACCTGAGGCCCGCCCCTCCTTTCACCACTGTGCAAACGCGCCCCGTGGCGCGTTTTAAGTTGGGGGATTAGGTCACCTTGAATCCTGAGAGTCCCTGGGGCCCAACTAGCCCACCAGGTACTTCCAGTAAGCACCACAGGCCTGTGTTGCAACGCCTGTAACAAATTGTGCAGTTGTGTTTAGGTAGTGAAGAGGGTCGTGCTGGGGGTAGTGTTTTAGGGTTTAGGGTAGTGCAGTGGTGTTTGTGTAGTGTAGGGGGTCATGCTGGGGGTAGATTTAGGGTTTAGGGTAGTGCAGTGGTGTTTGGGTAGTGTAGGGAGTCGTGCTGGGGGAGTGTTTTAGGGTTTAGGGTAGTACAGTGGTGTTTGGGTAGTGTAGGGGTCGTGCTGGGGTTAGTGTTTTAGGGTTTTAGGGTAGTGCAGTGGTGTTTGGGTAGTGTAGGGGATACTGCTGGGGGTAGTGTTTTAGGGTTTAGGGTAGTGCAATGGTGTTTGGGTAGTGTAGGGGGTACTGCTGGGGGTAGTGTTTTAGGGTTTAGGGTAGTGCAGTGGTGTTTGGGTAGCATAGGGGGTACTGCTGGGGGTAGTGTTTTATGGTTTAGGGTAGTGCAGTGGTGTTTGGGTAGTGTAGGGGTTCGTGCTGGGGGTAGTTTTTTAGGGTTTAGGGTAGTGCAGTGGTGTTTGTGTAGTGTAGGAGGTCGTGTTTTAGGGTTTAGGGTAGTGCAGTGGTCTTTGGGTAGTGTAGGGGGTTGTGTGGGGGTAGTGTTTTAGGGATTAGGGTAGTGCATTGGTATTTGGGTAGTGTAGGGGGTCATGCAGGGGTAGTGTTTTAGGGTTTAGGGCAGTGCAGTGGTGTTTAGGTAGTGTAGGGGGTCGTGCTGGGGGAGTGTTTTAGGGTTTAGGGCAGTGCAGTGGTGTTCGGGTAGTGTAGGGGGTCGTGCTGGGGGAGTGTTTTAGGGTTTAGGGCAGTGCAGTCGTGTTTGGGTAGTGTAGGGGGTCGTGCTGGGGGAGTATTTTAGGGTTTAGGGTAGTGCAGTGGTGTTCGGTTAGTGTAGGGGGTCATGCTGGGGGTAGTGTTCTAGGGTTTAGGGCAGTGCAGTGGTGTTCGGGCAGTTTATGGGGTCGTGCTGGGGGTGGTGTTTTAGGGTTTAGGGCAGTGCAGTGGTGTTCGGGCAGTGTAGGGGGTCGTGCTGGGGGTGGTGTTTCAGGGTTTAGGGCAGTGCAGTGGTGTTCGGGCAGTGTAGGGGGTCATGCAGGGGGTGGTGTTTTAGGGTTTAGGGCAGTGCAGTGGTGTTCGGGCAGTGTAGGCAGTGCAGGGGTGGTGTTTCAGGGTTTAGGGCAGTGGTGTTCGGGCAGTGTAGGGGGTGGTGCTGGGGCTGGTGTTTCAGGGTTTATGGCAGTGCAGTGGTGTTCGGGCAATGTAGGGGGTCGTGCTGGGGCTGGTGTTTCAGGGTTTAGGGTAGTGCAGTGGTGTTCGGGCAGTGTAGGGGGTCGTGCTGGGGCTGGTGTTTCAGGGTTTAGGGCAGTGCAGTGGTGTTCGGGCAGTGTAGGGGGTCATGCTGGGGCTGGTGTTTCAGGGTTTAGGGCAGTGCAGTGGTGTTCGGGCAGTGTAGGGGGTCTTGCTGGGGCTGGTGTTTCAGAGTCTAGGGCAATGCAGTGGTGTTCGGGCAGTGTAGGGGGTCTTGCTGGGGCTGGTGTTTCAGGGTTTAGGGCAGTGCAGTCGTGTTCGGGCAGTGTAGGGGGTCGTGCTGGGGGTGGTGTTTCAGGGTTTAGGGCAGTGTAGTGGTGTTCGGGCAGTGTAGGGGGTCGTGCTGGGGCTAGTGTTTCAGGGTTTAGGGCAGAGCAATGGTGCTCAGGCAGTGTAGGGGGTTGTGCTGGGGGTGATGTTTCAGGGTTTAGGGCAGTGCAGTGGTGTTAGGGCAGAGTAGGGGGTCGTGCTGGGGGTGGTGTTTCAGGGTTTAGGGCAGTGCAGTGGTGTTCCGGCAGTGTAGGGGGTCGTGCAGGGGGTGGTGTTTCAGGGTTTAGTGCAGTGGTGTTCGGGCAGTGTAGGGTGTCGTGCTGAGGGGTGGTGTTTCAGGGTTTAGGGCAGTGCAGTAGTGTTTGGGCAGTGTAGGGGGTCGTGCAGGGGGTGGTGTTTCAGGGTTTAGGGCAGTGCAGTGGTGTTCGGCCAGTGTAGGTAGTCTTGCTGGGGGTGGTGTTTCAGGGTTTAGGGCAGTGCAGTAGTTTTCGGGCAGTGTAGGCGGTCGTGCTGGGGCTGGTGTTTCAGGGTTTAGGGCAGTGCAGTGGTGTTCGGGCAGTGTACGGGGTTGTGCTGGGGCTGGTGTTTCAGGGTTTAGGGCAGTGCAGTGGTGTGCGGGCAGTGTACGGGGTCGTGCTGGGGCTGGTGTTTCAGGGTTTAGGGCAGTGCAGTGGTGTTCGGGCAGTGTAGGGGGTCGTGCTGGGGGTGGTGTTTCACGGTTTAGGGCAGTGCAGTGGTGTTCGGGCAGTGTAGGGGGTCGTGCTGGGGCTAGTGTTTCAGGGTTTAGGGCAGTGCAGTGGTGTTCGGGCAGTGTAGGCGGTCGTGCTGGGGCTGGTGTTTCACGGTTTTGGGCAGAGCAGTGGTGTTCGGGCAGTGTAGGGGGTCGTGCTGGGGGTGGTGTTTCAGGGTTTAGGGCAGTGCAGTGGTGTTCGGGCAGTGTAGGGGGTCTTGCTGGGGATGGTGTTTCAGGGTTTAGGGCAGTGCAGTGGTGTTCGGGCAGTGTAGGTGGTCTTGCTGGGGGTGGTGTTTCAGCGTTTAGGGCAGTGTAGGGGGTCTTGCTGGGGTGATGTTTCAGGGTTTAGGGCAGTGCAGTGGTGTTCGGACAGTGTAGGGGGTCTTGCTGGGGGTAGTGTTTCAGGGTTTAGGGCGGTGCAGTGGTGTTCATGCAGTGTAGGGGGTCGTGCTGGGGGTGGTGTTTCAGGGTTTAGGGCAGTGCAGTAGTGTTTGGGCAGTGTAGGGGGTCGTGCAGGGGGTGGTGTTTCAGGGTTAAGGGCAGTGCAGTGGTGTTCTGGCAGTGTAGGGGGTCATGCTGGGGGTGGGGTTTCAGGGTTTAGGGCAGTACAGTGGTGTTCGGGCAGTGTAGGGGGTCGTGCAGGGGGTGGTGTTTCAGGGTTTAGGGCAGTGCAGTGGTGTTCGGGCAGTGTAGGGGGTCGTGCTGGGGCTGGTGTTTCAGGGTTTAGGGCAGTGCAGTGGTGTTCGGGCAGTGTAGGGGGTCTTTCTGGGGGTGGTGTTTCAGGGTTTAGGGCAGTGGTGTTCGGGCAGTGTAGGGGGTCTTGCTGGGGGTGATGTTTCAGGGTTTAGGGCAGTGCAGTGGTGTTCGAGCAGTGTAGGAGGTCTTGCTGGGGGTAGTGTTTCAGGGTTTAGGGCAGATGCAGTGGTGTTCGTGCAGTATAGGGGGTCGTGCTGGGGATGGTGTTTCTGGGTTTAGGGCAGTGCAGTAGTGTTCGAGCAGTATAGGGGTCGTGCTGGGGATGGTGTTTCAGGGTTTAGGGCAGTGCAGTGGTGTTCGGGCAGTGTACGGTGTTGTGCTGGGGCTGGTGTTTCAGGGTTCAGGGCGGTGCAGTGGTGTTCAGGCAGTGTAGGGGTCGTGCTGAGGCTGGTGTTTCATGGTTTAGGGCAGTGCAGTGGTGTTCGGGCACTGTAGGCGGTCGTGCTGGGGCTGGTGTTTCAGGGTTTAGGGCAGTGCAGTGGTGTTCGGGCAGTGTAGGCGGTCGTGCTGGGGCTGGTGTTTCAGGGTTTAGGGCAGTGCAGTGGTGTTCGGGCAGTGTAGGGGGTCGTGCTGGGGCTGGTGTTTCAGGGTTTAGGGCAGTGCATTGGTGCTCGGGCAGTGTAGGGGGTCGTGCTGGGGGTGATGTTTCAGGGTTTAGGGTAGTGCAGTGGTGTTCGGGCAGTGTAGGGGCCGTGCAGGGGCTGGTGTTTCAAGGTTTAGGGCAGTGCAGTGGTGTTCGGGCAGTGTAGGGGGTCGTGCTGGGGCTGGTGTTTCAGGGTTTTGGGCAGAGCAGTGGTGTTCGGGCAGTGTAGGGGGTCATGCTGGGGGTAGTGTTTCAGGGTTTAGGGCAGTGCAGTGGTGTTCGGGCAGTGTAGGGGGTCGTGCTGGGGGTGGTGTTTCAGGGTTTAGGTCAGTGGTGTTCGGGCAGTGTAGGGGGTCTTGCTGGGGGTGATGTTTCAGGGTTTAGGGCAGTGCAGTGGTATTCGGGCAGTGTAGGGGGTTTTGCTGGGGGTAGTGTTTCAGGGTTTAGGGCAGTGCAGTGGTGTTTGGGCAGTGTAGGGGGTCATGCTGGGGGTGGTGTTTCAGGGTTTAGGGCAGTGCAGTGGTGTTCGGGCAGTGTAGGGGGTCGTGAAGGGGGTGGTGTTTCAGGGTTTAGGGCAGTGCAGTGGTGTTCGGGCAGTGTAGGGGGTCGTGCTAGGGGTGGTGTTTCAGGGTTTAGGGCAGTGCAGTGCTGTTCGGGCAGTGTAGGGTGTCATGCAGGGGCTGGTGTTTCAGGGTTTAGGGCAGTGCAGTGGTGTTTGGGCAGTGTAGGGGGTCGTGCTGGGGGTAGTGTTTTAGGGTTTAGGGTAGTGCAGTGGTGCTTGTGTAGTGTAGGGGGTCGTGCTGGGGGTAGTGTTTTAGGGTTTAGGGTAGTGCAGTGGTGTTTGTGTAGTGTAGGGGGTCATGTTTTAGGGTAGTGCAGTGGTGTTTGGGTAGTGTAGGGGGTCGTGCTGGGGGTAGTGTTTTAGGGTTTAGGGTAGTGCAGTGGTGCTTGTGTAGTGTAGGGGGTCATGCTGGGGGTAGTGTTTTAGGGTTTAGGGTAGTGCAGTGGTGTTTGTGTAGTGTAGGGGGTCATGTTTTAGGGTAGTGCAGTGGTGTTTGGGGTCGTGCTGGGGGTAGTGTTTTAGGATTTAGGTTAGTGCAGTGGTGTTTGGGTAGTGTAGGGGGTCGTGCTGGGGGTAGTGTTTTAGGGTTTAAGGTAGTGCAGTGGTGTTTTTGTAGTGTAGGGGGTCATGTTTTAAGATGCAATGCTCCAATACCTGACCAGTCTGCACTACATAAAACTGCAAAAAAACTAAAAATAAAAAGTGTTTTGCACACTTTTGTCATTGGGCTATATGTGGGCTACATCTGGGTAATATTTGTGCTACATTTGGGCTCTTTTTTCACTGGTGGCCATCTTGGAAGACTTCTTTGTTATGAAGTTTCCTAATTTCTTCATTTACTGCAGTCTCCTCAGTAGGAAATGCTTTCAGTTTTTTACTTTGATTCCATCAAGAAGGCATTCAGCTGTGTCTCACATCTGCCATAAATTCAGAATGTTAGCACTCTAGTTGCTCATTAGATCACTGGAGTAAAGCTACTGCTCACCAGGGAGTTAACTGGTAGTCTGCTGCTGGTAGTGAAAGTGATTGTTTCAGTCTGCATGTCAGAATTTTCTAATGAAATAGAAGAGGATTTGAGATCTCACTTAAAACATGCCCTAATTTTTCTTTCTGCAGCACTAACCATAATTTCTGTTTTCAAAAAAAACCCTCATTTTGTTCCTTTTTAAATTAAATGTTTTAAGTGTTACCGGTTTATTCCAATCAAGATGGCTTCAGGTGTGCCATACTTTTGTCATAAGTAAGGCTGTTAGCGCTCTAGTTGTTCTTTAGAACACTCTGGGAAGCTGCAGTAGAACACAAAGGCATCAACTGGCAGGCTGCTCCTGTTGAAATATAACAGGAAGATATTTGAGATCACACTTGAAATATGTCCTAATTTTTCTTTCTACAGCACTAACCATAATTTCTATGACAAAATGAACCCCATCATTTTGTTCCTTTTTAAATTAAATGTTTTAAGTGTTACCAGTTTATTCCAATCAAGATGGCTTCAGGTGTGCCATACTTTTGTCATAAGTAAGGCTGATAGCACTCTAGTTGTTCTTTAGAACACTCTGGGAAGCTGCAGTAGAACACAAAGGCATCAACTGGCAGGCTGCTCCTGTTGAAATATAACAGGAAGATATTTGAGATCACACTTGAAACATGTCCTAATTTTTCTTTCTACAGCACTAACCATAATTTCTATGACAAAATGAACCCCATCATTTTGTTCCTTTTTAAATTAAATTGTTTAAGTGTTACCAGTTTATTCCAATCAAGATGGCTTCAGGTGTGCCATACTTTTGTCATAAGTAAGGCTGTTAGCACTCTAGTTGTTCTTTAGAACACTCTGGGAAGCTGCAGTAGAACACAAAGTAATCAACTGACAGTCTCTGCCCTTGTTGGATGTACATGTTTTACTGAGAATGTCAGACTTCATTCTCACATGAGTGAGAAAGATAATGTGAATTTACAGAAAATATGCTCTCATTCTAGCTTCTGGAGCACCTTCCAAACCTACATGGGACAAGCATGAGAAAATAGTGTTCTCTCAAACATGATTCATGATATCCCAGCAGAAGGTTTTTCACATGGTAAAATCACCTTAGAATACACCACAATTCCTAAAATTAGTATGGTTCAACAAATAAATTCTAATGTAACTAAAGCCTGTTATCACCCTTTATAGTTCTCCTTTTGGTGACCCTCAAAATCTTCTATTCACTACAATGCATTTCAATGAGGTACTATCATTTATATTGGTCCCAAGATGGCTGCCAGCAATTCCAGGATGAAGTGCTGACAGCCAATCAGATCTCACGATGACATGTGTGGTTAGGCTCCGCCCAGATATATATGTGACTTTACTTTTGATTTTCTCAGGAACTACTGAACGGATTTACACCATTTAAGCAAAAGGCACGACACTGAACCAAGGGCTACCTCTTTGCCAAATTTGGTGTAATTCCGTTCAGCAGTTCGGGCTGTAGCTGCGACTAAAGGTTCCTATGGAAAAATGAATGGGGAAAACGCGTTTTGGGACCCCCCTTTTTTCTCGGCCCCCGCTTGACGTATCACCCCGAGACTTTCAGGATAGGAGCGGACCGGAGCGTTCCAACAAGTTGTAACCTTTCGCGAAGATTCATCAACCGGCGCCAACGTTATTTCAAATAGAATGTCGCGGATTTCCTATGGATAATAGGTTTTAACTATAACTATCTACTGGCGACCGCCAGTAGATAATGTGTGTGTGTATATATATATGTATATATATGTATGTATATATATATATATATATAGATATATAGTAAAGCTATGTAAAAATATTTATATTTAAAAAAATCATTATAGTTAAATAAAAATAAATGAAATAAAAAATACAAATTTTAAATTACATAATTTAAGAAAATGTAACAAATTAAAAGTATTTAAACATAACCAAAATAAAGCACTCTACTCCCTACTTCCCAAAAATCAACACAAAATAAAGGTTTACTAAAAATAATATGAATGAAACAATGTTAATATTAAATTAATTAAAATAAAAAAAATGAATTGTACAAAGTAATACATTTAAAAACCTCTTTCATAATGTAATAATGAAATAAACTGATAACTAATTAACAATTAATTAAAAAGCTAATGATGAAAATTGCAATTAATCAAATAAGTAATTTAAATTAAAAATGTAAACGATATTTTATATTGTAAATAACTTCCGACCCTAATCTCCTACACCACCAAGAACCTATTTCCTGCTTAAAAATGAATAATTAAATCTAAACAAAATCCGATTAAAAATGTTAAAAAATTTCTAAAAATTGCAAATATTTTTGTATAGTGACACCTTATAATAATACAATCAGTAATAGGAATAATAAAAATACAAATAATAATAATAATAATGATAATTGTTATTATTATTGTTGTTCTTAATATTTATGTCGTTACACAACTATATTAGAGAAAACAATACAACCATATTTTAAAAAGATATATTATAAAGAAAAAAGCTATGTTCCTACTATATTCTGGGACACGATATTCTGTGACCCGATATTCTTGTCTCACAATGTATTTTTCTTCAATAGTTTTGTGATATCACAGGTATCCATCAGTGTACCTAGATTAGGGCAACTCAATATATGCCTTGCCCTCCCAAAGAAAAGCTTGGCTTGCTTAGACAGAACAGAGAATGCAATTGTTATAATCTATTTAAACCTGACGTTTAACCATGTTTCTGACCACCTCAAACTACTGAATTGACGTGCAAACAATGAGGGAAATCAGTTTAAATTTGACTGCATACTTTGCAAGGTATTCTACAGAAACAGTCTGAAATGCATAAAACTGAGCTATCAATAATCAATGTAGACACTTACCCTACTACCAATAAGGATATATCTATTGAAAATCCAATGTTTTTAAATTCCTCTTTCCATTTGTGCTCAGTTTTCAATCTTGAGTTAGCATGTTTGGACATTATATTACAAAGTAAACTTGATATTTTACCACAGTTTACCAGCTTAACATAGTTTTTATAAATCAATTATTTCATCAACATGTAATTCATTGTACATGTTTTGTGAGACCAGGCTTCAGTTTCAAGGCATCTAGTATACACTGGAAGCAGGCTAATTATGTGTCTCCAAATGATCTTCCTCTCAGCAATTTATATGTGATCATTTCCAATAACGGGTTGATCCAAATAGAAAAAGATAAGCATTTGGACCCAATCCATTCTTAGTCTAAAAATGTGATTTATTTATAGTTGTTGTATATGTCAATGACAAATTACTTCCTGGAAAATTAAATCATTTTGAAGTAATGAAATGGAGTGACTTTGATTTTCAAAATGTCCGGTATCTCAATTGAACATCTATAATGACCATTTAGATCATATACTGAGAAGAGATACCTCAAAAGGATGATCGTTTCAGATACAACAGAAGCCATAATGTGGTTTCTACAATAACAGAGTCTCAAGTGACAGTATCATAGGTGCCTCAATGCATTATTGGTACTTCTGTTTAATTAGTATAACCAGGGAGGTATCTGGTGTTTGGAGTGCAACTGGTGTTAGACACTTTATAAGCTCTCGCCATTAGCTCTTTCATTATGTTCAGGATTAGTCAAAAATTCTTCTCTGAAAAATGTAATTCTGGCATATCTTAAATTCATTGTAAGAAGACCCAAGATCATGAATTGGTCTGAAATATCATTCCATGTGAAAGAAGCTATTCTCTGGAATTCATTGTCTTTGCATGTCTGAGCCAAACCTTGGGCCTCAGTTATCTTACTGTGCTGCCCTACACCAAAATGTAAGGGCATGAATGTACACATTTTATGCAATATGGTGCACTCCTGTCCTTTCTCCCTACACTGGCACCGTTTCGACAGTCTAGCGCCAACGTAGGCACACTTGCACCATGGTGCAAGGGTGTCCATGTTGAATGCAGGATTACTTTTATGCAGGATTGTGCACCTTCCTTCACAGAAACATTCCTAAGAGGCATTTTCCTCTTTCTACGTGTGCTGCAAAATGCAGCACACATAGAAAGTAGAAAAAACAAGAAGAAATAAACATATTTCTCGTCATTATGCCTCACCTCCAAAGTCGTACGGATTTGGTGCTTTCCCAGGTTTACACAATTATGTAAAACTGGGCCAGCGTCTAGGTTTATGGGTGTTGCAAGGAAAAACCCACCACAATGCCCATGGAAACCCTCCTGGGTGCATAGTAAGGTGACGCAGAGATTTGTGCTGTGTTGCCTTACTCATGATTTATGAAGTCACTCAAAACCACACAGGGTGGCTTTGTGTAGCTTCAAAAATCATAATGAGAGCTCTGTGTCATGCATGTACCACTTTACGAGGTGAAAAAGTGACTCAGGGCTCTCATAAATTAGCCCCAAGTGTAGAAAATAACTTAACACTTTCGAAAATAAGCATCTTTCACGTGATTGTCCACCAAGTTTTGCCCTATCTTTTTTTGCTGGACTTACAACTCTATGAATGTTACTCCTGCTAAACAGTAGTAAAGGGCCTGTGCTATCCCTTTAAACATGGTTCTATTGGCTTACCCCTGCTTGATATATTTTTCTTACCTGCAAGTCCCTGGCACATGTTGCAGAAGATGCCCCAGAGGCCTGAAGGTTAAATGCCACTCGTGGACTGCAGCAAATATTGTGCCATCCACTTAGTGGACCTGTTCAGCTTGATTTCAAGCTTACCATGTGTATGGTGACTTCTATTGCCTGAGCACCTGCTATCAGATCTGTCACAATAACCCTTTCTGATGTACAGGAAACCGTTTTTAAATATTAATAAATCTCCCCTAAATTCACCTTGTTGCCTACAAGGTAAAGGTGTCTGATATTTTAAAGTGGAAAATGTACAAAATAAAAGGACATTCTGGTAGGATCAGTGCTTTCATTAAGGCACCAAGGTGAGGCCTGCTGTATTAAATTTGGTTATTGAAGGGAGTGGAGCCCAACTTGGGCAACAACCACACTCCTTCTCAGGGTGAACCATAAAAGGCACTAAATTAAACTGTGCTTAGCCCTCTGGTAGCTTTGTACAAAGCAGTCAGGCAATGACAAAAATTCAGTCAGTAGAATGGAAGTATTTTCTAGTAGGTATAGTGCCTAAAACCACAAAGCGCCACTCGATGACATCTGGTCCTGCTAGCCTTAAAGCAAGTCAAGTGTTCAGGCCGACCACGATGGAGAGTGGGCCAGGTTAGTCCTGCTGAAAAAGTTACCTTCTCAAAGTCCGGCATGAGGATTTCCATTTGCGTTGGAGGAGGCCAAGAGGAGCAGAGAGAGCATTGTTAATGGTCATCACTGTAGCACGAAGAATGGAACGTGTAGCACGGACTGTCGTCCCTTTAATGCAAATAGTTGATAGGGTACCTCGGACGTTTGTTGCTGGAGCTTCGCTTTGGTGGGCACTGCATGCTATTATTGCTATAGTGCAAAGTGCAGATCTTACGGTGCTGGCCTTTAATGACGGTCGATGTAGCACAAAGAGTCTGGTTCTCCAAAACTTCAACTGGTGGTAATCGCGGGCAGCAGAGTCTCAACGCGAATGAGACCGTTCATGGTCGATTTCATCTTTCTTCTCAGGAGGCGCTCAACTGATGCCAGCCGTGGGCCAGGACCTGGGGAGGAACCTCTTGGGGATCAGCAACTTACTCCAGCAGTGGAATGCAGGATTCAGGCATGTCCAGATGCTGGTCCAGGCAGGTCCAGTGCAGAAGGGCCACTTGGCAGTTGCAAGGAGACCTCTGGAGATTGTTGTGTCCCTGTAGCTCAAAATAGGAGGCCAGCCTACTGACCCTTGTAGGCACGCAGGTTAGCCAGGGATGAAGCAAGTCCTTCGCAGAGAGCAAGGCAGTACTCAAGTAGCAGAGCATTCCTCATGTAGCAGGGCAGTCCTCTGGTAGCAGTGGGGAAGTTCTCTGGTAGCTGGGATGTCCTTCTTCTGTTATGTCCACAGGACCAGGAGTGTTCTGATCAGTTGCTCAAGCGATCCAATATTTATTCCTGGTGCCAGCCTTTGTTGTGGGGAATGCCATACACTACCCTCAAATCAAGTTCTAGAAAGTTCTACCCCCTTGCCTTTACAAGACTCCAAACTGTCTGGGCTGATGAAAACAGGGCAGGCATAGGCATAGCTCAGCCCCCAGCCATCCTGCAGAATGGCCCATCCTATCCACACCTAAGCCCCTTTTGTGTCACCGTCTGGGAGGAATACACAACCTCAACAGTAGAGCCATTCACAGTCATGTGACCCAAGACACTGGTAGAATTCACTAATGATTAGGAAATTTAATGCTAACTTTCTAAATGTTTTCTAACAGTGGGGGGTTGGGCCTATGTACCCGCCCAAACTAGGCCACCAATCAAACTAGTACCAGAAAATTGTTTGGACGTGCTGTTCAACTACATCTATTTAGACAAAACCACTTTCAACACTTAAAGTGGGCTTGGTGTTTTTACTTCACCTTTTCTTTATACATTTATTTATGAAACATATATGAAAAACATCAAACTCATGTAATAGAAAAAAGGCATACGTGACCGTTCAACAAGACATCAATAATAAATATGATACAATTACCATTAGACAATTAAACAACAAAGAAGCATTGACAACATAAATGACCAGTCCTAAATTTGGAAAGGAAAAAATAGCGGTACAGACTTGTTTGTGCTTTACATTGCTGAAACCTGCTATAAACAGCTAGTCGACATTTACAATACAACAGGCTGAGTGCCTTGTTTGCACGCTGTATTATTCAGTGAAATGATGAAAGTTGCGACTAGCTGTGTGTGGTCGACGCGTTTCGGAACCCTAATTTTCTTTGGGGGTTCTCCTCAGGGCACGTTTATGTGAGTCACTTTCCTTTTCTTTTCCGTTAGAGGACGTTTTTGCTGATTAGAACGCTTTTCCAAGTGCTCGGATAGGCCATAAAATATATCCCGTTTGCATTGTTTTGACAGGTTAAATACCTACCGTGTTACCTGACTTCACTCGTTTCTTTACTCGAGTCTGAAACAGCGATAGAATTATTGAGAAACCACACCAGGGACCATTAATAAAGTTTTCCCATGAATCACACAAGGCAAGTCCTTTTATTTTAGACAAGGCACGCATTTCATCCACGCATGATGTCAATGCTGTGGAATAATCTTTAAGAAAGTACGTTGTGGCAGTTTCTTTTGTAGAGTGCACCTAAAAAATACAGCCTATGTATTTAATTTTTTCAGAAATCTTCTGGAACGCTGCAGTTCATTCCGTCACTGAAGGTGTAACACCTTTTGTACTTACCGTAGTTTTCATGAAAGGTAAGAATAGACTTATGAATAGAACAACTATAAGTAGGACAAGCATAAGTTACAACCCATACTTACATTACTTTCAAATTCCATCCCACTGTAGAGTCAGACCTAGTCCTGGTCCTGAGGAGAACCCCCAAAGAAAATTAGGGTTCCGAAACGCGTCGACCACACACAGCTAGTCGCAACTTTCATCATTTCACTGAATAATACAGCGTGCAAACAAGGCACTCAGCCTGTTGTATTGTAAATGTCGACTAGCTGTTTATAGCAGGTTTCAGCAATGTAAAGCACAAACAAGTCTGTACCGCTATTTTTTCCTTTATAAATTTAGGACTGGTCATTTATGTTGTCAATGCTTCTTTGTTGTTTAATTGTCTAATGGTAATTGTATCATATTTAATATTGATGTCTTGTTGAACGGTCACATGTATGTCTTTTTTCTATGACATGAGTTTGATGTTTTCATGTATGTTTCATAAATAAATGTATAAAGAAAAGGTGAAGTAAAAACACCAAACCCACTTTATGTGTTCAAAGTGGTTTTGTCTAAATAGATGTAGTTGAACAGCACGTCCAAACAATTTTCTGGTACTAACTTTCTAAATGTGGCATTTTCAGAATTGTGACTCAAAATCTAACTTTACCATTAAAGACGATTTGAAATTACAATTTATTTGAGAACAACCATGAGATCTCTATTTGCTCCCAGTCCAAAGTTACCACCTATTAAAAGCAATAAGGTGTAAGTCAATTAAAGAGATAGGTCTTAAAGAAATGTAAAACTACTTTGGGGGTGGGTTTCACTGCTGGAACATGTAAAACATAAACACACATGTCCTACATTTTAAATACAATACATGAATGAATGAATGAAATTGTACTTGTATAGTGCATGGCTACCCTGAGGCCTCCCAGCGCTGTTTGATAGAAGAGTAGAGGAAAACAGAAGCCGTGATGTTAAGGGACTGTCTTAAAGAGGTAGGTTTTTAAGAGCTTCCGGAAGGCCAAGAGGTTGTTGTCCTTACGTAAGGTGGGAGGAAGAGTGTTCCAGATCTTTGCAGCATTAAACGAAAAGGAGCGTCCACCCCACCTGGATCTTTGAATTTTCTTGGGGGCGGCCAAGCATAAGGAGCTGGATCGCAGGGTTCTGTGAGGGAGATAGGGAGTGACCAAGGAGTGGATAATAGCCGGACCAATCTTCCGGATGGCTCTATGAACTAGGCACATAGCTTTAAACTGTATCCTAGCCGGAATAGGGAGCCAGTGGAGACTCCTCAATGCTGGTTTAGCAGATTGCCACCGCGGAATCTGGAGAAGCAGGCGGGCAGCACAGTTCTGAGTTACTTGCAGTTTGTGAATGGTGATTTGAGGAGCACCGAGATATAGGGCGTTCCCATAATCAAGGCGAGAAAGAATAAGGGCCTGTACCATAATTCTTCTCGCCTGGAAGGGGAGGAGGGGAATGATTTTCCGCAACATTCTCATCAGTCCATAACACGTGGCTGAAAGCTTGGTGGCCTGGTGGTTAAAATCAAGAGAGCTGTCCAGCCATATGCCAAGGCTTTTAATTTGTGCCTTAGGAGGTGGAGCATGACCCAGGCATGCCGGCCATGGGATGGAGGACGGAGGGTTGCCCAGGAGCATAATCTCCGTTTTGTCCCCGTTGAGCTTGAGGCAGGAGAGTTCCATCCACTCGGCCACCGCCTCTAGGCAAGGACCTAGGGTGCTAGACGACCCCTCAGAGGGATTCAATGCTACCACTAACTGAGTGTCGTCTGCATAGGTGATAATCTTAACGCCGAATGGATGGACAATCTCCGCCAGGGGACTCATGTAGATGTTAAAAAGCGTGGGGCTCAGGGCAGAGCCCTGAGGAACCCCACAGCTAAGAGGCAACCGAGAGGACACCACATCTCCTTCAAAGACTTGGAAGAAGCGGTTGCTGAGGAAGGATTGGAACCAAGTCAGTGCCGTGCCTGACACTCCCATGCTTTTAAGTCGATGGGCTAAGATGTTATGGTTAACAGTGTCAAACGCGGCACTGAGATCCAGGAAGATGATTGCTGCTGTTCCTCCTTGGTCCAGTAACCTTCTTGCCTCCTCTGTTACTACTACTAAGGCCGTTTCCGTCCCATGCTGAGGACGAAAGCCTGTCTGAGAGTAATGCAACAGCCCGTTCGATTCCAAATAATCAACCAATATGGTGTTGACATGCTTCTCAACCAGCTTACTCAGCCAAGGGAGGAGGGAAATTGGGCGATAGTTGGCCAGATTGGATTGATCCAGATTGGGTTTCTTCAGAAGGGCCCTAACCATCGCGCATTTCCAAGCTGTAGGTACATCTTGTCCTGTTCGACATTAAGGCATACCTTAGGGGTGGTACACATATTAAAAAGGAAAGTTTAGGCCAAACGAAAGTTTTTTTTTGGCAGACCTGAGACATATTTTAAAAGCTGATTTAAAGGGTGGCACAATTAGTGCTGGTAGACGACTGGTAGCATTTAATTTACAGGCCCTTTGTGCATGTATTTCCATTTGCTAGGTACTAGCAAGCAAATAAAATGTGTCACTTAGGTGTAGGCCAATTTTACCATGTTTTTAGGGAGAGAGCAAAAGCACTTTAACAATGGTGTTTAAAGTGCACGGAGTACTAAAGTCAACAAAAACAAATTCAGCGAAACAGCAGGAGTGAAGGGAAAACTTTAGGGGAAAACTACGTCAAGGATGCCAGTTCTAACCCCTACCCTTTCACAATTAAATGTAAAGTGAGACCTGAGGAACACAATCGTATGTATTTCCCGGCTCACACAAGGCATGCTAGCTCGGAGCCCAGTGGGAGGGAACCTGCCCTAAAACCAATGTAGAGTAGACACAGGGGAGGGGACAACTAATTTCCATTGCCTCACCTCTGGGTGTACACAAACAATTGGCACAGTCAATCAAGGGTTCCTTCATCTTTCATTTTAGAAGTAAGATGCACTGTGGGACTGTTTGCAGTAGGACAAACAGGAAATGCTGTAAAATTGTGTAGAGTTACTAGAGGGAACTTTCGCCTCATTAATTAGTGAGGAGGCAAGAGTCAGCCGCACCGGCTGGCCAATGCAATCCATATATGTGGCACCTCTAGGAACCATCTACCTAACATTTTTTGGACCTGCGGAAGATCAGAAGGGGCCTAGACCCTGCTTGCTGTAACCACAAAAAAGCTCCAAAGGACAGTTTTTTGGCATTATTGGCACTTACACCTTAAACAACTTTTATCTACAGTATCCCTTATTGGAGTGATGTAATTTGTGTGGCATTCTATTTATTAAAATGTCCAATATATTTCAAATTTGGTTTGAGATATTATTTGAAGTTTTGATACTACATAAAGGGTTCACACATTGCTCAAAGTTAAGCCTGTTTGCTCTGTGCCATAGGTACCAGGGGGTTGATCTCATGTTGATTTATTGACTTTTGGGGTTCACCGTGTCGTTAGGGTCAATATTTATTGAGGTAGGTGAGCACCCACCCCAAATAATAATTAGCTTTCTTCCACTGGTGTTTACATTATAGCCCTCCATTGTTATTTTTCCCTACCAAGCTGGTAACTCATGACTCAATCCATAGCGTCAGAGGATTTTGATTTATGAGTGACAGCCTACTCTCCAAAAATATGTAAATAAAATAACAGACTAATCGCATCTTAGCTCAATATGGGTCCTTGAACTGTCTTTAAATTTGTGTACTGGTATCTCTTAATTTTTAGTCCTTTCAAACCCACCAGACAGCTTTTTGTAACAATAAGTTCTCGAAATCTGATAAATGGATTTGTATCAATCCAACAAATGCATTTCCTTGTGTAAAGGTCTAATGTCATGCCAATCTTGGTGTAAAACTGTATGGGAGACCAAATATTCTTATGAGTGATTTATTTGTTTTCTTGGTTTTATAATGATATAGTTTGTCACCTGATTAAAGTACACACTAGGGTTTGCCCGTGGGAATAGGGAGTGGCCTCTGATGATGGCTGCAGCCAGTCCTCCAGGATACTAATCACAAAAGGCTCCATTTTGTATGAAAGGAGAGTTAAGTGCCTTTTACACCAAAAATATTAAAAACTACAGCATGCAGATTGTGGGATGGCTTTCCCAATTGTGTTTATAGATCCCATTGTTAAAATAAAATGTAGAATCCCCGTGATATAAGTTTATCAAACCCAGCCCAAGGGATGGATGGTGGAAACACCAAGGGGACAGTGGAAAATGCCTTTTTAGTCAAAATTATTACCTGAAATGTTTAGCTGCTCACCCAGTTCGTAAGCTGCACATATCTGTGGACATCATTAAGTACTTTGTATTCAAAACACACCTCTTCACAGTGCTGAGCAGTATCCAAGGTCATAGGTTTTACTTAGGTCCTTATTATGAGTTTGGCAGTACAGGAGTGGACCCACTCCGCTCCCGCATGGCCAAACCCATATTTGAACTGCCTGCCAGATTAGGAGTTTTTTTCTGTCTTCCATGTGGTTCTTTGGCTTTCCCAGGGTGGTGCCTATGAAATAGGCACCGCAATGGGAATGTCAAAGGTAGTACCTGCATGGCATGGACTGCTGCAGTCCATGCCATGCAGGTACTGGTGTGTATGCACATAGAGGGGTACATGTTATGCCCCCTGTGTGCATCCACATGGCGCAGAGGCACAATTTCCTCACTGCCACACTTTTCATGGTCGTCATCCCACCTTGAAAAGTGTGGAAGTGAGGAAATTCATAATATGTTTTGCGGGGCCGCGGCAGCTCCGCCAAGCATATTGTTGTTTCAAGACTTCTGTAACACCGCCAGGGATCTCTGGTCATAATGAGGTGGTCTGTGGTTCCAGGCAGGTCGCTCCCCACGCCGCAACAGCACCACCTGTTTGCCCGTGTCTCCCAGCTCGCTGCTGCTGCTGCCACTGCCGCAAGTTCGAGGCCCTCCTTCACCCGCAGGCTATCACCTGCGCCTCATCCCTGGTGGCCAGTGGTAGGCCGTAGGTAATTGTGCGCTCGATCTGCCCCTTTTCCTGTCTGCCCTCCGTTTGACTCTGCGCTCTGTATTTTGATTGTACTCTGTAATATTGTGCTTGTATTCTGTTTGTTTTATTCCCTGTATTTCCCTGCATTGTTGTGCCCTTGATTTCTCCGCCCGTTCTGCTCTCTCGTTTCCGCCACTGCGTCCCCTGCAGCCCCCCCCCCGCTTGCCCATTCGTCCCGCTCCCCGCCTCCCAGCTGCTCCTCCCTCCCACCTCCCCTTCTTATGGCGGCCGCTCGGCGGCCGCGCCAAAGGCAAGCCCGTCTGCGCCTGTCCGCGCCTGAACCGCGCCCAGCGCCAGAACCCCTGGCCCCCACGAACGCCACGACACCCGACGCCGCTACGACGTCAGCACCCTCCACGCTCTCAACGCCGGCCGATCACACACCTGCTTCCAGGCCACCCCGAAGCGAACCCATGGACCCTTTTCCTGCCGGAACTGCCGCTACACCAGCATCCAAAACACCACCACGCCCACCGGGGTAGGACGCAACAGCCTCCGATGCCTTCTACTCGACACCCACTCCGCCCGCAAACACGCCATCGAACTCTGGGACCTACTCGACTCCACCTCCCCAGACGCCGCCTTCCTGACGGAGACCTGGATGAACCCCTCCTCGGCACCTGACATCGCCATAGCCATCCCTGACGGCTACAAGATCACCCGCAGGGACCGCACCAACGGAACAGGAGGAGGAATCGCCATCGTCCACAGTAACACCCTCAGAATCTCGACCAGCACCGACGGCACGCTTATCACCGCCGAACACCTGCACTTCCAGATCCACACCGACCCAACACCACCCTCAGAGGAACCCTCATCTACAGACCACCCGGCCCCCGGCCGCAGTTCAGCGACTCCATCGCCGACTTCGTCAGCACGCACGCCCTTGCGTCCACGGACTACATCCTCCTCGGAGACCTGAACTACCACGTCGAGAACACCAACAACAGCAACTCCACCACCCTGCTCGACAACCTTGCCAACCTCGGACTCAAACAGCTCGTCACGACTCCCACCCACTCTGCCGGACACACGCTCGACCCCATCTTCTCAGCCAGCAACCACGTCACCTTCAGCCACACCACCGAACTCCATTGGACCGACCACCGCTGCGTCCACTTCACCTTCGAGAAGCCCACCACGCACCACCGCACACAACGGACCCCCCACCGCAGCTGGAGCAAAGTCAGCAAAAACCAGCTAGTCACCACTCTCACCCGAAACCCACCAACGGACACTACCGACACCGACTCCGCCGCCCGCAACCTCAGGCAATGGATCGACGACTGCGCCAACACCCTCGCCCCGATCAAGAAACCCTCGAACAGACGCACCGATGTGCAGCATTCCGTCCATCATCTTGTGTGTTTTGCATTTCGCCCTATGTGGGAAGGGTATGCCCAGACGTGGGTCCCGAGCTCACTACGCCACTGGAGTCAAGCTATCCTGGCTGATGAAGGCTGATAGCCAGAAACCGGTCCTAGGATGCTTGATTCCGGTCCAGGGAAGACATGGCTTGGCAGTTCGGTCTGGACTGTTCCCATGAGGCACAGGGTCAAGACTGATTTGCATATGGCTATGTCTGAACTGGGGTGGCGTGGTGAAGCAAAATAACGATGGATTAAACCCAGATCTGTGACTGGGGGTGAATGTTTGCCAATGTGCAGCATTCCGTCCATCATCTTGTGTGTTTTGCATTTCGCCCTTTGGGGAAAGGTATGCCCAGACGTGGGTCCCGTGCTCACTACGCCACTGGAGTCAAGCTATCCTGGCTGATGAAGGCTGATAGCCAGAAACCGGTCCTAGGATGCTTGATTCCGGTCCAGGGAAGACATGGCTTGGCAGTTCGGTCTGGACTGTTCCCATGAGGCACAGGGTCAAGACTGATTTGCATATGGCTATGTCTGAACTGGGGAGGCGTGGTGAAGCAAAATAACGATGGATTAAACCCAGATCTGTGACTGGGGGTGATTGTTTGCCAATGTGCAGCATTCCGTCCATCATCTTGTGTGTTTTGCATTTCGCCCTATGTGGGAAGGGTATGCCCAGACGTGGGTCCGGTGCTCACTACGCCACTGGAGTCAAGCTATCCTGGCTGATGAAGGCTGATAGCCAGAAACCGGTCCTAGGATGCTTGATTCTGGTCCAGGGAAGACATGGCTTGGTAGTTCGGTCTGGACTGTTCCCATGAGGCACAGGGTCAAGACTGATTTGCATATGGCTATGTCTGAACTGGGGTGGCGTGGTGAAGCAAAATAACGATGGATTAAACCCAGATCTGTGACTGGGGGTGAATGTTTGCCAATGTGCAGCATTCCGTCCATCATCTTGTGTGTTTTGCACCGACAGAAAAGCCATCTGGTTCACTGCCGACCTCCAGGCATCCAAGCAGGCCTGCCGTAGGCTCGAGAAGAAGTGGCACCACGAACAGACACCAGACAGCAACACAGCCTACAAGAGCGCCATCCGCAGACACCACCAACTCATCCGTACCGCCAAAAGGACCTCCTTCAAAGAGCGCATTGACAACAACGCACACAACAGCAAAGAGCTCTTCAACATCGTGAAGGAACTCTCCAACCCCAGCTCCAACTCCAACGACATCCCACCATCACAAGACCTCTGCGACTCCCTAGCCACCTTCTTCCACCGCAAGATCGCAGATATCCACGACAGCTTCAGCAACCAGGCCCCCCCAACAGACACAGACACCTCAGACGCACCGCTCCCCAGCCACATCTCCGCAAGATCATCAACAGCTCCTTCGAGACTGCCACCTTCCCGGAGAGCTAGAAGCACGCCGAGATCAACACCCTACTGAAGAAACCCAAAGCTGACCCCAAGGACCTCAAGAACTTCCGGCCCATCTCCCTCCTCCCGTTCCCGGCGAAAGTCATCGAGAAGATCGTCAACAGGCAACTGACCTCCTTCCTCGAAAAGAACAACATCCTGGACCCGTCCCAATCCGGATTTCGCAGCAACCACAGCACCGAAACAGCCCTCATCGCCGCAACCGACGACATCAGAGCCATGATGGACAACGGAGAAACTGCAGCCCTCATCCTCCTGGACCTCTCGGCTGCCTTCGACACCGTCTGCCACCACACCCTCCGCACACGCCTTCACAACGCAGGGATCCGCGACAAAGCACTGGACTGGACCACCTCCTTCCTCACCGGCAGAACCCAGAGTGTCCGCCTCCCCCATTCTGCTCTAAAGACACCAAGATCATCTGCGGCGTACCCCAAGGATCGTCCCTCAGCCCGACACTCTTCAACATCTACATGGCACCACTCGCCAACATCACCAGATCACACGACCTCAACATCGTCTCATACGCCGACGACACCCAGCTGATCCTCTCCCTCACCAAGGCCCCCACCACCACCGAATCCAACCTCCACGAATGAATGAAGGCCATGGCCGAATGGATGACGATCAGCCGCCTGAAACTGAACTCGGACAAGACAGAGGTCCTCATCATCGGATCCACCCCCTCCGCCTGGGACGACTCATGGTGGCCGGCCGCACTGGGGGCTGCACCGACGCCCACTAACCACGCACGCAACCTGGGAGTCATCCTGGACTCCGCACTGTCAATGACCGAGCAAGTGAATGCCGTCTCCTCCTCCTGCTTCAACACCCTCCGCATGCTCCGCAAGATCTACAGATGGATCCCCACTGGTACCAGAAGGACAGTCACCCAGGCCCTCGTTAGCAGCAGACTGGATTACGGCAATGCTCTCTACGCAGGAACATCAGCCAAACTCCAGAAACGACTACAACGCATACAGAACGCCTCTGCACGCCTCATCCTCGACATCCCCCACCACAGCCACATCTCAGCCCACCTGAAAGACCTTCACTGGCTCCCTGTCAACAAGAGGATCACCTTCAAGCTCCTCACCTACGCTCACAAAGCTCTCCACAACACCGGACCAGTGTACCTCAACGAACGACTCACCTTCTACACCCCGAACTGCCAGCTTCGCTCCGCTGACCTCGCCCTTGCCACCGTCCCCCGCATCCGTCGAGCGACCGCCGGCGGCAGATCGTTCTCCCACCTCGCCGCTAAAACCTGGAACACCCTCCCCATCCGCCTACGACAGACCCAGGTCCTGCTGGCCTTCAGCAGACTCCTCAAGACCTGGCTGTTCGAGCAGTAGCAGCACCCCCGCCCCCTCCCCCCAGCGCCTTGAGACCCTCACGGGTGAGTCGTGCGCTCTACAAATGTACTGATTGATTGATTGATTGGTTCGCCAGACCTGTAATAAAGCCCTTAGAATCTTGGCTCAAAGCCCACAAAGCATAGGTAAAGCAACTGGCTTGCAGGGTGTGGCACATGGGGAGTGGATAAAGGATATTGCCTTTCATTTTCCCCTGCCTTAATGCTGCTTTTGGGTGAAAGATTGGTTACTGGTCAGTGAGGACAGATCTACCATGCTGCCAATGTGTATCCATTTTTTGGTACTAGGGTGCAGGGAAGAAGGCCTCTCTGAATAGTTCAAGTATTATACTATGGTCTTATTCAGAAAAGCATTGGCACAATTCAATGCTTCTGAAATATTTTATTGAAGGCTCAGATAACAAGACACATAAAAATTAGGTTGCACCAGAGCTCTTCCAGAATAGAAGAAAAACATACAGCAAAACTGTGATTGCTTTGGCAATCTGTGTAGAGTGTTTTTGTAGGCAAATCTTTCTAGAGTGCATTTGCTTGCAAGAATTTCTCCAAGGGCTGGTTGGTTCTCTCTATTCCCTCATGAGCTTGCAGATAGAAATAAATAATGTACAGGAAAGAAAAGTGGGTAGTCCAAAAGTATATTGAATCCAGATCCAAATTTAGAACGGCTTTCACACACTGTGCTTTCCACCACTCCATGCATGCTCACAGCGTTGGACAAAAGCAAGCCCGTCAATGTTCCTGCAATGGGGGGCACTGAGATTGGAAACTCTAACAGGAGATTGGCATCTCCAACAGGATGGTGGTAACCCTTTGAATTTCCAGCACTTTAATGATACAGTTCATGTATTTATTCCCTTTGAGTAATCAATATCCTCAAGAGGCACAGCTGATCTAATACCTTTCCTTTGCAAGTGCACATACTCCTCAGTGGGTCACATTGTGCAGTGTGTTATTCCATATAATGGATATCAGAAATTGCACAGCAAATGTGATAGGAGTTCCCTGCTGCTTAGCCCCTGGGTAATAAAACTGCCTGGCACCAATTTAAATCCAGGTCTTAAAAGTGAGTGGTAGGGGTTTATAGACTCTGTTTCTTGAGACAGAGCCAAACCTTTTCATGTGGAGGACCCCAGGTTCACAAGTTCCTTGTTGGAGTTCGCATGTTTGAGGGTATTCAGGAACGTATCAGGGCAAGTAGAAGTCTGTATTTGCTGGCTTTTATTCAGGTTTGGGCATAAACTTTTTGGTTTGTTATTAAGCTGTCAGTTATGACCGATGTATAGTCTTCAAAGAATAGAAACACCAGGAGAGCTGGGAGTTCAATTTATAGACTTCCGGGAGTTTGTAACTACTGTAATTGGATGAGAGTCACCCATTAATTAAAGTTGCCATTTCTCAAATTAATTTTTGACCACAACTATCTCTTTATCTCCTGCTGTGTAACGAATGTTGCTATTGAATATGCTTTCCACTCGACAGCATTCAAAACACGCCTGGTCATTCCCCAAAGCAAATATGGTTATACAGGGAAATGCCCCAGTGATACTGCATGCAATTTGTAAAGAGCATCTTTCACATTAAAGGTATCCTGGCACTAAAAAAACCTGACAAAAACATATCGAACAACAGAAAGACTCTAAGTACATATCTGGCCTTCCTCAGTGCGAGCATGCTACCTGGGAAATAACAAGGGGGCATATTATCAAGGAAGTGCGATATTTATCGCTAACCGCGCTTAGCGCGTTTTTTTTAACGCCGCCTATTGCTGGAAATTATCGCTGAGATAACACCCTATTAGTAAGGTTTATCTCCATGGCGATAATATTTCCAGCGATAGCGACAAAATGCGAGAACATCGCTGGAAAACCAGCGATATTCTCGCATTAACACTAAGGTGGATTCAGCATTAGAATCCACCTCCTATACTTCAAACAGGTAAGTCATCCTCACTAGCAGGTGATAAAATCTAGTGATAAACGCGCTTAGCGCGAATTATTTTATCGCTTCGCCTGCCTTGCTAATAGGGGGTAGTGGTGTTAGCGACTGTTTTCAGTCGCTTTTAGTAGGGAACGCCTTCCTTGTATGTCATTAGCGATAATTATCGCTGACATGCAAGGCGATGGAAAACGCGGCCGCTAACGCCTGAAAGCTGTCGCTAACGCCTGTTAGCGACAGCTTGCTGATAGGGCGATAAAATTATCGCCGCTTTAGCGGCAAAAAGTGCCGCTAAAGCGGCGATAAAGCCCTTGATAATATGCCCCAAGGTCTTTTCTGAACTGAATAAGGCTACTGCTGGCTCTCAAAGGAGCAGGCGGCTTATTCCATAATTGAGCTACCCTCATTGAGAAGGTCCGAGCTCCATGTCTCACTTTCCGAAATTTAAGAAAACTAAGGGGCATATTAGCAAGAACATCGTTAAAATTATCGCCGTTTTAGAGGCAGGAAACTGCCGCTAAAACGGCGATAATGGGCTTGGTAATTTGCGCTATAGAATTCCAATAGAAGCCCAGGTTAGATGTGCAGGACATCTAACCTGGGCTTCTATTGAATTCTATAACGCATATTAGCAAGCCCATTATCGCCGTTTTAGCGTCAGTTTCCTGCCGCTAAAACGGCGATAATTTTAACGAGGTTCTTGCTAATATGCCCCTTAATTCATAATTGTTCGGTTGGCCGAAGAGGAACGTAGGTTCCTTGTGGTATATAGTGCTTTAATTTTCTTTGTAACAACATAGGTCCTATTTCCTTTATAGTCTTGTACACAATGCATAGGGATTTAAATATTATCCTTTCTTTTACAGGAAGCCAGTGGGGCTCGTTAAGGCATGCTCAGGTTTATCTAGTGCAGGTTTTGCTGCTGCCGCTTGCACTCTGGGCAGTGCAGGCTTTTTATTAGATAGTCTGGGGTTTCTAATAGCAGAGCATTACAGTAGTCAATTCTGCTTAGCACTGTGCTTTGAACCACTAGCTTTCTTGCTGGCTGTGGCAGCAGTGTAACAATTTTTCTTAGGTTACAGAGTAAAGCAAAAAAAGTGGCTGCTGTCTTATTGACGTGTCTCCATTGAGAGCTTGTTATCAATGTTTACTCCCAGGTTACACACTGACTGTGATGTATCGGTGTTGCCTGTGCTTGTCCATGGCCAGAAGTTGTTCAGGAATGCATAAGGAGATTTGGAAGAAGAACAACATAAAAATGCAGTTTTATTTCCGTTAAATTTTAATGAGTTACTGTTGAGCCAGTTTACAACCTCTCTTAGACAGTAACAGAATGCTTCTAGTGAGATGTATCTATGGTTGTCTAACAAGAGGATCACCTGCGTATCATCAGCATAGTTTACAAAGCTAATGCCATAAGATTGAATAACGTTCATCAACAGACGTAAATAGATATTAAAAGAATAGGGCTAAGAGCTGAGCCCTGAGGTACTCCATGTTCTACTTCTTGGGATTATGAATAACAAGTGGGAAGTGTGGTCGCTTGAGTTCTAATTCTAAGGTAGGATTTGATCCAATTTAACTGTGTCGCATCCACATCTATCTCTACTAATCTGGATAGCAGTATTTGTTGGTTGATAGTGTCAAACATGACTGAAAAGTCAAGCAATATAAGAATAAGGGTGGGTGGAGTTGGCGGAGTTGCACTACGTGGAATTCCACGGAGTTGCATAAAAACAGAGTTCTGCTTCGCCCTATCCAATGGTCCCCCACTGGTGTAGGTCGGGGTGCACTGGCCTCACTCACCTCCATAGGTCCACCACTCAGCTTCCATCACCAGCAGATGCCCACCGCCTGTCATTAGGGTCTGTATGACTCGACGCATGGCCGCCACTCCTGCACCTCATCGGCATTCGCCCCCAATCACTCCGCCTTCATTAACTCCTGGTGGGGGGCCAAGGAGCACCACAGTCCCGATCAGAAGCTTTAGCGCAGATGTCTATTGCCACCCTGTACTTCAGGAGACCGCAGGCTGGCAGGCCGGAAGTGGGTTCTCAGGAGGGCGCCTTCAGTCACGCTGTCTGGGTGAGACACCAAATTCACGGCACAACGTGTGCCGGTTGCAGCCTTATTCACTAGGTGTGAGCTGCCCTTGCTCTTCGCTGGTACACAATAAGTAATGACAACAAAGATAGGAAATCCGGTGGCCTGTATGACCTGGCCATTGCCATCTGAGGCATGTATGTCTACTTCCCCTCTCCCTGTCTGCCGGGTGTCATTTTGCTGGGTCCTAGCGTCTGTCCTTTCGCTTGTCTTCCTTCCTTCAAGTTTTGAGGCACAGTTGGGAAGCAGAAGAGGTTTTCTACCCGGACCGATTTCAGAGCGCACCACGCTGCTCTCCATCCATATCAGCTGCCTGGGATCACAATGAGTGAAAGGACACTACCTGCAACTCTTTACTGCATACCTTGAGTACTCAGACTAGATCACAAATAGAATCATTTGTTTACGGTGAAATATTTCGATTACAAGGAAACTGTATTGAGGATACTGACTGTACACAATGCCTCACGCTAGATTCAAACAAAGGGGGCACAGTCATGAAGTTATTAGGAAAACCACCAAATGATCGGCGACCATTAGAAAGTCAAGTACTTTAGTTCATGTTTGAAAACAAAAGGGAAGGAAATCATGGGACTCATTATTGCATACCATAAACAGACATGAAAACTCAGTAGGATTTCAAACAGACACTGGTATTTATTAAGAGATGATGAGTACTCTGCAAGTGTTGTCACAATCAAACCTAGTGTTACCTTCAGGAAGGAAAATGCTATCAAACTTGTTATGCCCTAGTTGTCCATGTAAGATCAAAGAGGATAATTGGCTACAACTAAAAGTGTTTTTAATTTTTTTTATTATGACGACTGAAGTGTTTGTCATTTATGTCTTGACAAAAGAATGATTTTCAAATAAATCACTGTTAAGGAACCCGCTATTAAAAAGCATACGCACAGGCCCAGCTAAATATGTAGTTTACATTTTAAAATTAAAATGCAGACTTTAATGACATGACTATTAAGGACAAAATTACTGATTTGGAATTTCAAATCATATCAGGTTTGATACTTGTGGTGGTGACATGGAATTTGGGCAATGTAAAGATGAGATCATTTGTATTATTGAATTGCATACTGTCAAAAAGGTACTAAATGTGGTGCAACATTTCTGATTAAACTGCAATCTACTGCGCATGTGCTCGAAGTGCCGCTGCTGGCCGCCTTCCTCTAACGTTCCGCCGGCTGATGAACTGCTGAAGGACCTTCTCCTCCACTCGTCCATCTGGACGTCCAGAGAGCTTCATTCCCCCTACCTCATCTCTGCTGCAGCTGCTCACGGCCGTGTCCTATCCCGGGCAGTGCTGCCGAGTGGCCACACTGTGGGGCTCCCACCTGACCGTTGCTCCTACCAAAGTTCTTAAGCTGAGCTAAGGGCGTTGCTGCTTTGGTACCTGCCCCTGTAACCTCCGCCAGCTGGGGGTGCCTTCCCTGGGTGTGGCCATGGGTGTGGTGTGTCCACCTTTCTGCACCCCTGCGGTGCTGTGAGCCGGTCTCGGTCTCAGCCGCCTGCTTGGGGACGGGGTCCTTGTGGCAGGCCAGCACTTCTTGCTACGGGTTTCTGGCACACTTGCCTGCCCAGAGTGTCTCTTAGGTCCTGGGAGGCTGTTGTGGCCCCTCCTGCTTCCCCTTCAGAGCCGAATCCCCACCCTGTAGACTTCCTCCTTGAGCCCCGGGTAGGCTTATGCTACCCTCTGCTGGGCCGAAGATCTGCCTGAGATTGCCGGCAAGTGGATGCTGATACACACGGCTAGGGCCCACTGATTGGGACTGAGGCCATTGACTGCTCTGTCTCTCGGCTTCTGCCTCCCCTCCCCTCCTGATCTGATCTCTTTTTCTCCTTTCACATTTTGTGTTCTTCTGTCACGCTATTCACCTTCTGCTTCCTCTGTTATTTTGTCACTTTCTTCTTCAGCTTTCTGCATTTTCTCCACTTTTCCCGCTTGTCGCATTGTGCCTTTCATTTCCGAATCCCCGCAGCTGCTAGTCCCCTGCAGCCCTGCCCTCCTCTTGCGCAGGTATCCCTTTTCCCGCCTCCTTGCCCCCTGCTGTCCAGCCCTCCCCCTAAAGCTACTCTATAGTTACTGTAGCGTGAACGCGCAGCAGCTGCACACAGTGGGTGTTCCGCAGGTGCGCCGAAGGCACCTGGACTGCTCCCAGCACCATGGAACTCCACCTCTGCCCCGGACATCACCTTTGCCATCCTGGATGGCTACAAGATCATTCACAATGACCGCATGAACAAACCGGGTGGAGGCATCGCCATCATACACAAAAGCACCCCCTGCCTCACCACCCACTCAGACAGCCACGCGACCAACATGGAGCACCTTCACTTCCAGGTTCAGACTAAGCCAAACACCACCATCCGTGGCATCCTTATCTACAGACCTCCCAGACCCCGTCCACCCTTCAGCGACTCCATCCTCGACTTTATCGCACCCCATGCTCTTGCCTCCTCTGACTACATCCTCCTTGGTGACCTGAACTTTCATCTGGACAACCCCAACGACAAGAACACATCGTCCCTGCTGGAAAACCTTGCCACCGTCGGACTCAGTCAATGGGTTACCTCTCCAACCCACTCAGCAGGACACAGGTTCAACCCCATCTTCTCAGCCAGCGATAACGTCTACTTTAGCCACACCTCCAAGCTGCCTTGGACCGAACACCGCTGCGTCCACTTCTCCTTCATGAAACCCACCATACACCACCATACCCACCGCTACCCTCGCAGAAGCTAGAACAAGGTTACCAAAGACCAGCTGACCACCTCCCTCAGCAACGCCCCACTACCGACTTCTGTGGACGCTAATACCTCAGCTCACAACCTCCACCATTGGATCTCCAACTGCGCCAATGCACTGGCTTTTATCAAGAAAGTGCCAGGCAAACCACACTCAAAAACATGCCAGTTGGCTATCCCCTGCCCTACATGAGTCCAGACGCTCCTGTAGACGGCTCGAAAAGAGATGAAGGAACAGCAAGACCGTGGTAGACCGGTCAGCCTTCAAATCCATTGTCACCGCACATCATCACCTCATCAGAACAACAAAGAAAGAGGCCCTACAAGAAAGTATCAATACCAATGTGCACAATAGCAAGGAACCTTTCACTGTGGTCAAAGATTTTGCCAAACCCAGCACAGGAACAGCAGAGATCCCACCCTCCCAAGACCTTTGTAACAACCTCAGTGCCTTCTTCCACCGCAAGATTAAGGAGATCTATGACAGCTTCAACAACCTCGATACCTAAGACCCTCTCACCCCACTCGCAACCACAGCACCCAATGACACCAGACCCCAGCAAACCTTGATTAGTTGGACTCCCCTAACCACATTTCCTGAAGACTGGAAACATGCAGAGATCAACCCCTTGCTGAAGAAACCCTCTGCTGACCCAAAGGACCTAAAGAACTTCAGACGCATCTCTCTGCTCCCCTTACCAGCCAAGGCCATCGAGAAGGCAATCAACACCCAACTTTACGAGTTCGTCGAGGCGAACCACATCCTGGACAACTCGCAATCCGGCTTCCGAAGAAATTCAAAGTATGGAGACCGCCCTCCTCGCCGCCACAGATGACGTCCACATCCTCCTCGACTGAGGAGAAACTGCAGCCCCCATCCTCCTGGACCTCTCAGCTGACTCTGTCTCCCACCACACCATATGCACAAGACTCCACGACGCCGGCATTCGTGAAAATGCCCTGGAATGGATCCGATCCTTCCTCACCGGCCGAACACAGAAAATGAGATGAAATACCAGCATTTGTAAAGGGCACAGCTACCTCCGGAGAGGTGTCCCGGCGCTGGGGGCCGTCGGGAAGATTAAGCGAGCTATTGCCCAGAGTCACAAGGTGCTGGGCTAACCTGCCCCCGGCACCGGGGATCAAACCCTGAGCCCCCGGGTTCTGGAGTCAGCCGCCCTGGCCGCTGCACCACACCTCTTCCCTTCTGACAGAGAGTCAGGCTACCACCGTTCCACTCGGAACCCACAGAAATCAGCTGTAGAGTGCCTCCGGGTTCCTCGCTAAGCCCCACTCTCTTCAACATCTACATCGCCTGCTCGCAGCCATCGTCAGGTAGCACGGACTCAACATTGTCTCCTACACTGATGACACCCAGCTGATCCTCTCCCTCACCAATGAACTTATAGTCGCCAAGAGCAACTTCCACGATGTGATGAAGGCTTTTGCCACCTGAATGAAGGACAGCTGCCTTAAGCGAAACTCAGAAAAGACGGAAGTCCTCATCTTGGGCTACACCCCCTCTGCTTGGGATGACTCATGGTGGCCTGCAGATCCTAGACCTCCGCCCACACCCACAGACCACTCAAGAAATCTCAGCATCATCTTGAACTCCTCGCGCACCATGAACCAGCAGATCAGTGTTTTCTCATCATCCTGCTTCCACATGCTATGCCTGCTGAGAAATATCTTCAAGTGGATCCCCACCGAGTCCAGATAGACGGTCACCAACGCACTCATGAGCAGCAAACTCGACTACGGCAATGCACTCTACGCCAGCATCACCCAGAAACACCTCAAGAAACTGCAAAGCATCCAGAACGCCTCCGCCAGACTTATCCTCATCATCCCCTGCCGCAGCCACATCACCAGCCACCTGAGAGACCTCCACTGGCTTCCAGTCAACAACAGGATCACCTTCAAGCTCCTCACACACGCCTCCAAGTCCCTATATGACACAGGACCTGCATACCTCAACCACTGCCTCTCATTCCAAACACCCACCAGAGAATTCTGCTCCGCTCAACTGGCCCTAGCTGCCATCCCACATATCTGCAAGACCACGGCCGGGGGAAGATCCTTCTCCTATCTTGCAGCAAAGACCTGGAACACCCTGCCTCTCCCCCTAAGGCAATCACCGTCACTGCCCCAATTCTGGAAGGACCTCAAGACCTGGCTATTCGACTGAACCACAGTTCCTTGCGACAGAGCTACAGTCACCCCCCCCAGCGCCTTGAGACCCTTACGGGTGACTAGTCGTGCTTTACAAGCCACTTGATTGATTGATTGATTAATTGGTTGATTGGGGGACTATTGATTATTGACTACACCACATCACTAATGAGAAAATAGATGTAGCACAGATGAGTCATATGCATTTATTATACAGATAAGATGTACCTGTGGTTATGCTAACTAAAACAATCATTCAGTGCAGACTTCATTTCAAATGAAGGAATGGGATGTGTGCCTTTTTACACTATGCTAACTTTCAACAATATTACCATTATGTTTTTTTATTTCAATTCATATGATATTTTTAACACCTAAGTAAGGGAAAGCATACATCTGTATATCTTTGCTTGTGTTTGCTTCCAACACTTAGGGGCTGATTTAGATGTTGGTGGAGAGGGAACTACACCGCAATGGCGAATGAGTACCCCCCGCCAATACAGTGATCTGCCCACTCAATTTAAATGTGGGCGGATTATAGGTTTGGCTACAGCGGTGACTATTCCGCCACCTAGCTAAATCTCTCCAACGGCCAAGCAGAGTAAGGTCCTTCGGAGAATTGGCTATATGTCCTTAGGCCCAATTAGAATGGGAAGACATATAACCATTATTTTATTGTCCTTCACCACCAGACAAACCCTGGAAGTAAGGGACAGTAAAAAACAAAACGCCCATCGCCATGGGAGATGACTCCCATTGCAGGGGGCCATTATCTTTTTCTTTTTCCAAAAGAAAATCCCGCTTTGGGATTTTTTTTAGAAAATAAAAAAGAAAACAGTTTGGGTGAAGTCCCACTAATGTTTACGGAGTGCTTCACCAAATTGATGAAAGCACTGACAAGAACCTCCATGAGGGCGGTTCCTGCCAATGTTATAGAAATGACTACCAGCTTGTGGTCATTTCTAAATTCGATGTTTGGCATCTCCATCAGGGCAACAGGGTAATTTACTCCATCGCCCTAGCGGAGCAATGAGCCTCCTAACGATACATTAATTGTCCCACAAAGCCAATGAACAGGACTTTTGTATCCCTGTACCTTGTTATCCCTGTAATGATTCTATATTTTTACTTCCAATTGATAGGACGTTTGCCTGTTGATGTCATGTTACTGTTGTGACAATCAAGTATCTGAGGGTGTACATACTTGTTTTGATCTAATGGGGAGTAAGTAGCTGTAAACCAACATCAGTACAGAACATTCCAGCCAGAAGCATTCATTGACTTCCACCACCAATTCAATGTGTAGATTCTCCAATGTATAGTTTATCCATAACATAATACCACTTCACCTCATGGATCTATGAAATTTTGCTCTGTAATTGACAACCAATGGCTGTTACCATTATATGTTGTAGAAAACAGCTTTGACACCTATTTCTAACCTCAAACATGTGAACTATGGAGGTGTCATAGCTCTCTGAATTTAACCTCAGCCAGTATTTTGCATCCACAAAATATGCTCACACATTTTTGAGTGATGCACCTTTTGATGCATCGCAGCTTGATGTAAGGACTTCCATCCATCTTTGTACTCTTAATAATATAAAGAACTAATAGAGATCTCTGTTCTGCAGATGACAGTAATTTATGAAATAGATCCTTTTTCTTGATGGCAGACTTTGCGTGGTTGGCCAGTTATGTTTTTAATCCTATCATGAGTGCAACTGCTCAGAATGTAGAATAACTGTGCTGGCACAGAATCACCATGCTGTATACTGTATGGTTTTCCCTGTTCGGAGTGACTTAATGCATTACCTGAACACCAGCTCTGTGCAGTTGGTAAAGTGTCAGGGTTACTGTCTGGGACAGAGATGGAAGCATAGGTGGCAGGGTTTGTGGGTGTAAGAAGAGGAATATTAATTCTGGTTGGTGTAATGAATGCTCCTCCTTGCCAGAGAAAAAAACAGCGGTGGCAAAAAAAACAAAGGTTGACTGCTGTAGCCACCTAAACCTTGTGATTTTTCCAGCAGAAATTACAGGGTAATGTTTCACACCTGAAAAACCACATGTGAAAACAACACGGCAATGATGAACATTCAGAGTGGCATCTGACCTGAGGTTTCCACTCCACCGGACTTGTAATTAGGGTCCAGGCCTTAGGGTTGCAAGAGGTCTGAGGCATAAATCATACGTGTGATTGATTTGAACAAGCAGGTGTGGTACTCAAAGCCTATAATGGCTAACCAGAAAACCAGCAGTGCAATGAGGAAGGTTGAAGCTTCAAAACTAGACTGTAGATTTATCTGGAGTCTACCAGTAGCATAACTAGTCCAAGCAGACAGTATAAGAAAGTCATCCTGTTTGCCCTAATCACCCCCATTTTTTGACTGACAATGATGGTTACTGACTCTGATTGTGCCCTGGGCTGTGCAAACCAGGCTTGTGGTGAGTGCTATGTTTAAAAGGTATATGGTAATTGGGCATAATTGCAATTGGTATGACAACCTACCTGTAAGCCCTTAGTATATGGGAGGGCATTTAGGTTTAGAGGCCCAGCATATTTCATGCACTTAAGTGTGAACTGCTGTGTTGCCTGTTGTCATTTTAAAAGCCAGCCCTGTCTTGCAGGCTGTTTTTCTAAACTAAACTATGTCCAAATTCGACTTTGGAATTAAAGGTACTTCCAAAGTCTTAAACTGCCTTATTTATACATATATGTCACCCCTAAGGTTTCTCCTAGGTGCCCCAAGGGTAGGGTGCCTTGTAATTATAAGCAGGCACATTATAAAATATGTTTTATATGACCTGGTGAGGGAAAAAAACAGCCAATTTTGTTTTTCCCCATTGTAGTTTTTTTATCTCCATAGGCTAACATAGGAAGGCTGTATTAAACTTTAATAAGATATAACCTCTGACAGGAGTTAACTGAAATGATAATTCAAAGTATCAAAATAATAGTTACAATTAATCCAACAACTTTCTAAGGTTGAATTTATTATAACTATAGCAGAAAAAAAGTTATAGAATTTTTTTTTCTTTTTAAAGTTACCAAATCCAGCTCTGTAGCAGCCTCTCCTGGCTGGCAAGCCTTTGACAAGATGAGCCAAACTGCTCTGATGAGGTGTGAAGTGTTCTGAAAGGAAACAAAGAGACATTTGGTGGGAGGAGCCCTGATGCATGCAGATGCCTGGACAGGAAGGGGGCTGGGTAGCCCAACAGGTCTTCAAAGGGAGAAAGACAGTTAGGAGAGGAACCATGCCCTTCCCCACTTCCTGCACCCCCAGCCAGGTGGGAGCCCCTGCAATTGAACTAGAAGAGGGGCTGGAAGGGGAGTGTAGGGAAAAGTTAGCCACACCTGTGGGTTGGGTTAGCCAGGACCTGAACCTCTGGGAGAGATTTTCTCCACTTTTCATTTTAGTAAAGAGTGCTTTCTGGGACAAAAATATGCCACACTTCAGACAAAGTGGTCACCACAGAGGGTAGCACCTTGTACCCCATTAGTCAGGGGTGTCCCCCCTTCTTGGCAGCCCAGAAACCTGGATAGATATGGGAGAGCTGCCCAGTCACTCAGAACCTTGGATGAAAACATCAAGAAGATGAAGCATTGCCCTGCTTAACCCCTGCTCTGCACCAAGAAGGACTGCACTCTTAAGGACTACACCTTCTGCACACTCTGGGCTTCACCACAAAAGGACTTTTCCCAGCTTTAAAAGTTTCAGGTGTGGACTCCCTGAAATCAACAGGCACAAAAGAGCTTCAAAACATCACCTGCATCAACTCCACTAAGAAGATTCCAGCTGAACAGCGTGAAGTGGACTTTTAAGGATTTTACCTGCTGCATTGTGGGAACTGTAGTGCCAACTCTCCAAGGAGCAACTCAGAGCTTCTGGAACCGTGGCTGGTGTTGTGGACACTTCAAGACCTCAAAAGGACCTTCTGGACTAAGATCCAGAAGTTTGAGATAAAATGGGAATTTGTTTGTAAAAAGCCCCATAAGTTGACCGACCCGTCTGACTGCTCTTTAGCCAAGCTACCAAGAGTTGAGCAAGGATTCATTCATTGAGACTTGACTGGACTTTATTTGTGATTGTGGTGTATTCAATTCACTATATAACTTTATTCGAATACGAATTGTACTCATAAAAGTGCAGTGCAAAACAGTTAAGTACATACAATATAAAGTTTAAAATATTAAAAACAGATGCATAAGTTAAACCTCACAATTGTTAAAAGTTACACTCCCCCAACAAAAGTGCATAAAACACAAGGTCCAAGATTAAACCCATACAGCAGACCTAGAAAGTATTCATTGTGCGACAAGCTCTAACAGCTGCTTTAAAAAAAGCTCCCAAATGAATGGTTTCCTATTGTGGTGTATTACTAAGTGTAGGTACCTACCTCCCCTTACCAATAAACCAGCTTCCAACAGACAGGACTTCAGAGCAAAATCCCAAAACTATTGGAAGAGTAGCAGGTCCACCATGGAGTGGTGAAAGTATGGCAAACCTTCCTAACAAACCAATATTTCCTGAAGTCTGTGTGGTATGAGTGACATACAAGTGACAAAAGAAAGAAAAATAGTATTACCTAAAGTCTATTTGGTCCACTCAAAGACACTGAAGATGAAAAGTGAGTAAGATGAATATTCCTAGGTATAATAGGAACTGAATGATTTGAAGTCCTCCTAGGAGCACTGTCAGATCATCAAATATGCAACTGCAAGAGAGTATTGAGAACAAGATAATGAAAACCGTAAACTTGCAGAGCACACATTTAGAGGGCATTTTAGTTTAATATGCTGCACCGGTCACTCTATGGCTGTAAGCAAAGTAGTATAAAGACCGCCCACATTCGTTACCATTTGTCTTGCAACAGTAGTTTTAGAAGTCTTTCAATTTCACTACAGTTTGAACCCTGACTTTAATGCCTGCACATTTGTTATTTTTTCCATCATTGGTTCCCTCAGTCTCTGTCCCTATTTGGAATTTGTGGATTGTTGTTCCTTCTCATTTCCTGTCCTGGCTAACTTTTACTCACTGTGCTGCAGAGTGTATTCCATCTATTCCCTTTCTTGGGAGTGATTTAAGGTTTGTCTGAGGACTAGCAAAGCACTATCTTTATGCTGCACCCAGAAAGATAAGCCTTTATATGCATGCACTAGTCCATGTTCCTGCTTACTTACTGTGTGCTCTTCCTCTTGGCAAAGAAGTCACAGTTGCTTCACGTAATTTTGAACTATGTGAGTTTGAAAGAAAAATGCATCATATTAAGTGCAGTCCCTTGTGTTTTGTCACTAAGAACAAATGCACCACAATTCCTGACAAAATGTTTCACTGCCTTATCAATTCCAGGTCACAAGAAATCCTCTCTTATTCTGTATTTCATGGCTCTTATGGTCATACGCCAACTAAGTGTAAGACCATGTTCTGTAATTCCGTGGGAACAACTAATAACCTACACCTGCGTAACATACAATGAACTGCTGATAATTCATCAGCAACTCTTTTCTAGGGAAGTTGTCATTTAACATCTTATAATTTTGCCAAACCTGAGTCAAATATTTCATATTAGCTTCTATATCACAATCCTTCTATTTTGTACGCTTCTATTCTTCTTCATTCAACTTCAGACAATGACCCTTTTCATAGCAATGTGCACCAAGCTAGTCGCATACACAATATCCAAATCAACTTTTTCACATAAAAATAACCTAAACAAACATTCTACGGCAAAGTTCTTTACACTGGTGAAATACTCAATGGTGTAATGAAATTCCTGAACTTTGTACTGCAATTTGGCAATTCAAGAATGGGCGTGCCTTATCCAGTGGTGCAGAATAGATCAATCAATGGTTTATGATCTGTTCTAAGGATAAATTGATTCCCCCATTCAAAGTTCTTGAAGCATTGTATACATCACCACAAGGTGAGAGCCTCTTTTCCATAGTGGAAGAAGTGGATTCTGCTTCATGCAAAACTCTTAAAGAAAATATCACTATTTCCTCACAGCCACTATTCCTTCTTTGCAATAATACTGTTCATAGATTGTGGTGATGATAATGGTTAAATTGTTAGTATCATATGGTTTAAGTGGTTGGGCAGCAACCATTTACATTTGTCACATTCATCATCGCATATGTACTTTACATCTTTCTTTTAAAGCTTGCATAAACATGAGGTTTTACTGGCAACATTTTGAACAAACTTTGTGTAGTATTCTATGAGACCTAAGAAGGACCTCAACTGATCTTTATTCACAGGTTTGGGTGGTTTTTCAATTGTTTCAAAACTTTTCATCTTAAGCACTATTGGGCATATTAGCAAGACCCACGTTAAAATTATCGCCGTTTTAGCGGCAAGAAACTGCCGCTAAAACGGCGATAATGGGCTTGCTAATATGCGTATGGAATTCAATAGAAGCCCAGGTTAGATGTCCTGCACATCTAACCTGGGCTTCTATTGGAATTCTATAACGCATATTAGTAAGCCTATTATCGCCGCTTTAGCGGCAGTTTCCTGCCGCTAAAACGGCGATAATTTTAACGTGGGTCTTGCTAATATGCCCCTATATCTTTACCTGGCACAAAATGACCATGATAGTCAACCCCTTGAAGGTGAAACTTACACTTGTCTTTTCGTAGCTTTAGACCACTATCACCAATAACTTCTAACACGTTCCTTACCCTTATGTGATGTTCACTCACATATTTTTCATAAATCAAAATGTCATCTTGAAAATAGATAACTCTCACCATAACCTTGAAAATAATATTTCTCAACCTTTGAAATACAGAAGAAGCAGACACAAAGCTAAAAGGCAAGCTGACATTAAGATAATCTCCTTCATGTGTAACAAAAGATATAAGGTCTCTGGAATCCTCTCACAGTTCTATCTGGTGGTAGTCAGCAGACTAGGGTTGGGCTGAACTCGTGGAGTTTCATCCACGGCATAGGCGATCTTTGTCCGGAATTCTGCGTTAAAGAGCAACGCAGAGTGACCAAAATTCTGCCTACAGCAGACATGTCAATAGATGTGAATATTTCAGACCCCTTTAGTATGGCTAACATCCTGTTGATATTAGGTAATGGGTGGCAATGAACCCAAATGTTCAAATTCAAATTCACAAGTCTACACATAATCTCAGAGACTTGCCTGATTTGTGAGCCAGGACAACAGGAGCAAGCAATTTTGAACCATCAATTGGTTCAATCATACCCAACTTTTATAATCGCTCAAGCTCTGATCTCAGTTCTCTCCTGAAACTCATTGGGACTTTGAGCACTTTGGGCCTCATTTATGGAGATTCAACATACAGCAGTTCAGCTTGTCACCTTTAACCCTGGGCATAATACTTTGCTACGCTCACAGAGCATGCAAAGTTTGTGTTACTACGCACTACGCAAATTACACGTAGCAGAGTAAAAAACTCTGCTAATCAACATAGCGTAGCAGCAGTATATTAAACACATACAAATGCTTTGTTAAAGCAATTTTCTATGCTAAAAAAGCATATAACAAATTCACAAAAGTGAACTTTAACAATGAAAATATCAGGCAATGAGAGAGGTGATGATTTTGTTCTCCCTAACCTAGGGGGAGGACCAAGCAGATGCCTTGAACACAAAAAGCATATCATGTGAACGATTCAGTGGTGATCCCTTCCTCCTAGGACCACCCCAAGCACATGTTATGGGCAAAAATACAATCCCAAATCAAAGGATTTGCATGAGACAGATTAGATTAGATGGCAGTGAATATTATAGTGTCCAATATCAAAATAATTCTACAAAGAGCTGCAGTTCAACTAGTCGTTACTAGATGTCCTCACGAGTCAAATGCAAAAGCATTGAAATTATTAACATATTAAGCTGTAGTTCTACTAGTCGTTATTAGATGTCCTCACGAGTCAGATGCAAAAGCATTGAAACCCTTTCATGAAGCTTTTGCATTTGACTCGTGAGGGACATCTAGTAACGACTAGTGGAACTGCAGCTCTTTGTAGAATTATTTTGATATTGGATACTATAATATTCACTGCCCACTGCTAATCTCGTCCCATAATGCTTTGCAGGGCCTTTGGTTGGGATTGTATTTTTGCCAATAACTGTGCTTGGGGTGGTCCTAAGAGGATGGGACCACCACTGAATCGTTCAAAAGATGTGCTTTTTGTTTTCAAGGCATCTGCTTGGTTCTCTCCCTAGGTTAGGGAGGATACCAAATCATCACCTCTCTCACTGCTTGTTAATTTATAGATTTCACTTTTGTGAAATGCTATATGCATTTTAGCATATAAAGACAGAGATACTTATTTTATATTAACTTGCATTCTGCAAGTTACCTTTGGCAATTATTCTACAGTGTAGTCAAGCACACAGCTATGTAATTTGCATAGTTACGTGTAGTTCAAAATGTACTTCACGTAGCTACGTGAAGTGCTACTATGCAAACTACGCCCAGGGTTAGTCACCTTGCTGCGCTGCTCTACGTCAAAGTGAATGGGCGGGATTGCACCATATTTATCTAATACGGTGTATTCCTATCCTTTCCCCCCAGCTCTGGTGCCGTTTTGGCAGCCTAGCGCCAACATAGGGCACCCTTGCACCAAGGTGCAACGGTGCCTGTGTTTTTGGCAGGATTGTTTTTGTTCAGGAAAGGGCATCTTCCTGCAGAAAAACTATCCTGAGAGGCATTTTCCTTTTTCAATGTGAGCTGCAAAATGCAGCACACTTTGAAAGAGTAATAAAGGAGGTGAAATAAAGTTATTTCTTCTTGTTACGCCTCACCTCAAGAGACACAATTTCTGGTGCATCCCCAGGTTTGAAAATTTGGGGAAGCATCAAAATCCTTGTGTGTTGCGTGGGAACACCCATAGCAATGCCCATGGAACGCCTCTTGAGCGCAGAGTAAGCCAGCGCAGCTATTTGAGCTGCTTTGCCTTACTCCATATCAAGCGGCCATTTAAAACCACGCAAAGTGGCTTTGCATGAACTCTTAATATGATTTTGTAGCTTGTGCCACCGGACCATCATGAAAAGTGGCGCTCCGGTGGTGCAATGGGCTCATAAATTTTCCCCTTTGTGTACTACGGGTTGGTCACCCTCTTTCAAAATTATGCGGTATTGAAAACCTTTGATTTTCCCTACCCCATCCGTGAACACATGCTGAAACTCATCCACCCACTCACACTAATTAATCTGATTCACACTGCCGATAATGGAATTTATAAATTTCAGTTTGGTCAAAACCATGTCAAGACAAATAGGATCTATCACTATATCGAGACCACCTTCATTGCTCCACCCTAATAAGTTTCTACCATTTCTTACAATATAGACTTGTGTATTGTTGGTACTACAGTCAAATTCTAAAGTTTTCCAATGACTTTTACTCTTTTTCCACCATATCCAAACATTTTTATATGTGAGTCTTGAAGGAGCATTAAATCAAGATCAGAAAGTTTGCATTTGTTGATCAATGTAAATAGAGATCCTGAATTTGCCTGTATCCAGACATCTTTATTGTTAGCAGAAACACTACAGAAAGGAGGATGCCTCCTCTTCCTGTTACTTAAAATATGCTGTCCTCATCACACACAGTGGATGACAACATCAGCACAACCTTGTTATTGTCCTCAGAGACATAGTCCAGAAGAGTTCTGACACTGGAATTAGCATGCGCTTTCCATTCAACTGAGAATTTGCATACACATGTGAAATGCCCTTTCTTGGCACACTTGAAACATACTTTGTTTAGAGTGGCACAGAACTTGACATTTCCTAAATGGGCCTTGCTACCACAGAGAAACATAGCAATTCACTTCACTCGCATGCATTCTTGTCTCATGCACAATTCAAAGATTTCAATACTCCTTGCTAAAGTTAATGCAGTTTCAAGATCAGGATCCTTTGTTGACAATACTTGTTCTTGGATTTTCGTATTGTTTATTCTTTCAATTAACTGATTGCAAATTATTCTGTTTATACATTCACAATAATTGCAAGTAGAAGTGAGCACTCTCAACACAGCTACAACATCATCAATGGATTCCCCAGGCAATTGTGTTCACTGAAGAAACCTATGCTGTTCTTGAACCTTTTATCCAAAGTTTCATAATAGTTGCATACTCATCCTCAACCTCAGCGACATCACCATCTTTGCCAACACCAGTGCACACGTTTACAACCTGTAGAGAAAGAGTTTTTACTATACTACTACCCTCTAACCCCAAATTGTGAACTCAGAGCACCTTTTTCTTTTTCAAAGTAAAGGTGTCACCATAAATTGCTTTGAGATCCGACTCAAATGCTTCATGTCATTGTTCCCCATTGAGAGGAGGAGTTCCTGGAACTTGAAGAAATGGAGGTTGCACTGCAATTCTCTCCATACTAAAAGAAAGAATTTACAGTGACTGCGTGGGTGGTTGCTGCCAATGTACCATAACAGTTTAACTTATGCATTAATGCACATAACAACACTATAAAAAAGTATGACAATAAAGTGCCCAACAAGCAATGCTTTGTATTTCACTTTTGTTGTTATGCCCACGTGTAATGCTTTGTTTTCCACTCTTTTTGTTATGGGTGTGCACGCATTATGACTAGCATTATGAAATATTGACAAACCGATTAGATAGAGGTGTGCCCCTCACCAATGGTGCAGTCAAACTTAGTAAAACCAATTTGCTTTGCCATATAATCAGTGCATATCAATGAAATTCCTTCCAATGACACAAAATGGCTGCCGAAAATGTCATTTAAAGTGGTTTAATGTGATTTTCCACAGGCGACAGGGCTTGTTGTAACCAACCGAGTTTTGTAAAGTGCCAAAATGACACGCAATTTTCAGAAGGCAGTGGGGTTTACTTCAGAGTAAGAAGGAGTTTACATACAGTTGGTTAGGCTTAATAACATATTGGGTGCTGGAGATTGTAAACTCCAAAATCAACACTTACAGTGCAACGGAAGACATTTGTTCATCAAAATACCATAGAGATGCACTGATTATATATTGGCCCCACAATAGTGAGTGAGGAAGACCAGGTAATGTTCGGGAGTCAGGAAAAACTGGAACCAGTGACCACTGAATGGTAGTGCCCAACAGAAGCGAGATGTCCAAAAACCGGCGGCAACTAATCACCACTAAAAGGAAGACGCATTGTCAGGTATAGTGTACATGTTTATTTAATTAAACTGATGGTGTTCGAGTCCAGGCTGCAACTGCTGCTGCTGGAACACAAATTCCCCAACTCCCCATAGAGTTCTAACCCCAACATTCTAATTCCACCAGCCTGACTCAACAGAGTTATTGTTCATCTTGCGGATCCAGTCTAGGTCTTTCCAACACCTACCTCCTGGAGCGAGTTTCCTCTTTCTTCATTTCTCTCTCTCCCAAACCCCCTCTTCCCCTTGCACGGAGGTTCCCTTCACTTTACTGAAGCCTTACTCAGGAGGTGAGAGGACTTTCATGGTGGAAAGAAGGGATTAACTGAGATATCCAGTACCTGATTACAGATAGATCATGACAAGAGACAACAACGTAATCAAAGGAAGTCATAGCATCCTATGTGAACTAAAGAACTACTAACAAACTAGTAGGTCAAAACAAGAGTGATGTAGGAGACTGCAAGGATTAATGATGATGCTATAAACTAAAACTGAAGACTATAATGTATTTCCGAGGGTGGGTAAGGTGTGATACAGGATGACATAGCTTCCTAGTCAACCCAACATATTTTGAAGCCAAAGTGGCCTACATGGGAGCACTGTAGGTGTGACCAAAGGAAAATAAGCTTCCTACATCCCTTCATGCATGCCATGATCTCATGTAATATGTGGATCATCGATTCTTGCTGTCATGAACAATGCTCTATTGCCCTTAGGGAAAAGTCAATGCTCCACAAATATCTCTATCAGAAAATCCAATACAAGCAGAACAAGCTAATCAGCCTAGAGATTAGATCTGTGTTTTGGCACTCCTAAATAATATTTCAAGTTATATCACCCAGTGAGGGTTATTGTCAGATCTTTATTGGGTGCCAAACTGATCATTTTTATTAATCGACCTAAACCACTGACACAGTGTGCACAATGGAAACACATATTTCCAAATGGCTGAATGACCTAAAATCTATCACGGCTAAGTACCAGAAGCCATGTTACACAAAGTGCTGCAGTAGCACAGTGGGCATATGTACCCGCTTTCTGTGCCCCCGAGGCAATTTGGTATTTCAGAATATGGCCCAATCCGTAATCCAGATTATACTGGCCGACATGTAGGGTTGGTGCAATCCTAGGGAAGTATTGCTTCATTTGCATTGGAATATGGCCCCTGGCAATTAAAAAAAATCACTCTGCCTCATCGCTCACACCATATTATAGATGGAGTCACAGAGGGAAAGAGGCTGTCAGGAGGCTCACTGACTGTGCACCACGAAAATGTGGCAGTCAATGTGCCACTCCCAATGGTCGCCCCTTCAAAGGTGGGAAGGAGATACGATAGGAACCCCCAGCCATCTGAAAATCTCCCTGCAGGTGGGCGCAATCACTAACTTCACCCAAATGCAGGGTGACTTCTATCTCTATTTGTAGTACAAAATGCCTTGCCATCTGCAAGTGGAAGCTGGACGGGCTACTTCAGTAAGCCGGTCTGCCTATCAACAATGTGCTACACCCAGGACAGGTGCAAGTTCATAGCTGATGAGCCATAATAAGGCACTCTGACCTGGTCTGCACCTGTCACACCCAATGAAAGGTGTGATGTGTCACAGACCAGAGCAGTGTGTCCTTTACAGGTATATTGTTTACTGTTTGAAGTCTACAATGCCACCGGGCTAAATTACATCCCAGAAGAAAGCAATGTGTTGCTTTCGTAAATTGAAGGCTTATTGCAAATGTATCTTGGGACACATAAGGCTCTACTCTAATGTCCCCAATGTGCTATTAACATGTTTAAATTTGACAGCTCCGTACAGTGTTTACCATAGATTCAAGAAGCAGCAATCCCTTGACTTCAGGTAGGAGTCTTCTGTCATATATTTTCTTGTGTGAGCATTCAGACCTGAGATGGGAAAAACATTTATTTAACATATGCAGAAAGCATGATAAAGTTTTGAGGGATTTCATTTTCTTTCTTTTGTGAATCATGGACCATTCCATTTATTAAAATGTGTGCAGTAGTCCTATCATAGTCAAATGTGAGCAATGCAATCATTTCTGCAGCTAATATTCTTTATAAGAATGCATACAATTTATGTTTTCTGTGATAGACATTCTGTTGTTGATGTGGTAGATTGGTATCTTGTATAAGCTGTTTTACATGAGGAAAGGTTCAGGCAAGACATTAGTCCTTACCAGGCGGAGCTGACTTGGATGTCTCTTGGCAAAGAGTTTCTCTACAGGAAGCTACCGTCAAGAAAAAGGGAAGAATTCTGATAGAAGCAGAGCGTGGAACATAGTGAGTAGCGATGACACTGGTGCAAAAGATCAGGGAGAGGCTATTTGACTGAGGAAACCTATCTCTACTCATATTTTGTTTCAAGACCTTCGTTAAGAGACACATTAATAAACCACTGATGGATCTACACTGTCCCCTTTTGTTCTTTAATTTGAATCTACGCCCCTTGCATCACTCTTCGAACAGCTGAGTGGCAGGTTTTATTTCTCTGCAGATGACACCTATTTGATTTTCGCTTTTCTTGTGCTGAAACGTTTCTTCTAGAGAGGATCCATCCCTCCTTGCACCTGTTCTGTCCATAGTTCGATGGTGGATGCCAGTCAATTTCCTGCATTTGAAACTATCAAAGACTGAGATCCTGGTGGTCCCTTAACCTCCTGCTTTCTGGCACCCATCTTGTTGGCCCAAAATGATGGGCCTTTTTTCCATTCTAGTTAAAATAGCTCAAATCCTAGGGGTCTTTATGGAAAATGCAAGGTCTTTAGAATCTCAGGTTGCCAGAGATGCCCAAACCTATTTTCTTCAGCATAATTTAAAAAAGGAACTTTAAAAAGGAGTTTGCCTTACATTGATTGAATGGAGAATACTGATATTGCAGTTGTAAATGCCTGGGTCCCATATAGTTGGGACTAGGCCAATCCAATCTATTTTGTTGCCCCTGAAAAAATTATTTATCAACTTCAACTTACTCTGAGATCTTTGCATTGGCCTTCCATCAAATCTTGGATCATTTTTAAATTTATGACAATTGTACATAAGGCTGTCTTTTCCCAAACTCCAGATTTCCTAGCTAAAAAATACCTGGGGCCATCCTCCTCACAACCTCAGATTGGCAAATCTCTTCCTTCGGGATGTACTTAGGACACATACAGTTTCCTTCGTCAACTGCGCATTTTTGATAAGAGCCATAAGAGAGTGGATTTGCCTTCTTTTGGCTGGTTGGTCTCAATAGTATCTTGTCATTTTTTAACAACTGATTTTCTTTGAATGTTATTGAGTATGGTATCAACTTTCCCAGGGCAGCCTGGCTGGCTCTTAATTTCAGAATTATGAATTGGAGTCCCATGCTTAATGGAGAAAGTTGTTTTTATTGCCTTACAAAGGTTATCAAATATGTTGACATTCACACAGAGAGTGGACCATTTTTTTAGATTACTAATGTTGTAGAAGTGTGCTTATAGACTTACACACCTACCTCAGCTACTCTACCAGACAGCAGACTAAATTTTAATATTAATAAATGTGACTGTGTTTAAACATTTACCACGTATCCCATGCAAGAGAAAAGAACATGTTTCTTTTTAAGAATAATAACTCTGCATTGACCCCAAAACATATCTCATCCATCCATTCTTCCAGACTGTCACAGATACCTGATCCAAAACCTGGACTCCTGGTCCAACTCCATCTTCCCCACTCCATGGACTGAAAGTGGTGTACTTGACTGTGAGACCAATTGACTCTCCTCTGCTCATACCGGTGCAAATTGGTAAATCATATGGCATCTGATTTCTTATGTATGAAATGATAATACGTGTAAATCATTACCCACGAGCACACAGTACACCAATACAAAAAATGATGCATATTATTCACTTTTAAATAGTAAACACATCTATTTCTAAGACCATCACTCTTGCTTCTCCGAAAAATGGGTATCGATGGGTGGGAAAAGTTTTAGGAACTCTCAGCGGCTTGCTTGTACTGCCTATCAGTGACCCAAACACTGGCCAGGGAGCCGCTGTTATAACTGAAGGGCCTCAATGACAATTTTTTAACGTAGGCCAGTGCCGCAAGCCTACCTGCTGCGCTGCCCTACATCAAAAGAAAAGGGCAGGAATGGCTGTATCTATAACATACAGTGCATTTTAGTCCTTTCTCCCTGCGCTGGTGTTCAAAGGGCTGCCTTGAGCCAATGGAAGCATCCCTGCACCACGGCGCAAGGGTGTCTGTGTTGTAGAAATGATTGTTTTTGTTCAATAAGGGACACATTCCTGCACAAAAACAATTGAGGCGATTTCCTCTTTCTATGCGTGCTACTGAATGCAGCACACATAGAAAGAGGAAAAAACTAGGAGAAACAATGTTATTTCTCGTTGCACCTTACAACTTGTAAATCTGGGAATGTATCAAATGCCATGGGTGTTACGTGGGGACACCTCAGTAACTCCCATGGGTCACCTCCCCATCGTAGTATGTGCCACTGGAAAGGCTCAAAAAGTGACGCTCCAGCAGCACACAGGGCTTGCAAATAAGCCCAAATGAGGCCAGAATGATCCCGAGCATCCTCTTGACCTCCCTCAGATCCATGATGTCACACATTAAGTCCAGAATCAATAGAACTGAGATCTGGCACCACATTGTTACTGTCCTGTCTGAAATGTATTGCTCCAAATGCATTGCAGGGTCAGGGATATCTTAAAGATTTTGGGGCCCTGGGCCAAACGAATTTTGGGGGCAACTTTTTGAAACAGATTTGAATTTATGATCCAATTTCATCTCTTTCATGCCCTCTTTGGCCAAGTAGCTGACAGTGCACAGTCACACTGGTCCAAATTCCAAATCTGTTTCCATCTAATATTTAGGAATGGGTACGTATGTGTTCGATATTTTAAAACAGCAGCAGCAGCTCGAATATGTGAGGTCATCTTTCGATCTATAAGTAACTTTTTTTATGGATATTGCATGGTGTTGAAAAACATAAACACAACCTTTCTCCACAAAATGTCTGTAACAGACTCGCACAGTACTAAAAATAATTAAAGGAAAGCGGAACTTAAAACCATCAATGTTTACTAATCATTTCAAGATCATCAGAGCAGAACTGTCTGCAGAACAGAGCCGGCTCTATGGGGATCTCAATGGGTACCTGCCCTGCATCCAAATAATTATATAGTTAGTTTGAAAGCGCAGCTGACTTGCGAGAGGTGACCTCTGAATGGCGCATCTCCAAGTTAAGGTTAGTTGTCCTACAGGAGAGATAGAGGGTGTCCAGCGGTCGACAAAGAGAGCTTAGCTTCAGATCGGCAAATGACGAAAAAAAAAAATGAGTTCCATTTTATAGCCATGCTTCAAGCATTTGTTGTTGGTGATCGACAACAGTTTGACTGATCTTTTGGGGTTACCACATCCTATAATGGTGTACGGCATGGTACGTTTTAAATCGAAAAACGTGTTTTTCGCAGTGATTGATAAGTCATCAAGCCTCTGTATGTGTAAACTCTGTGTTTATGCATCGCAAAACAACCAAAGATTAATACCTGCCCTTCTCTTCCATGGCCTCTTTATTCAATATTCAAACATGTTGTCTCAAAGACAGACATAAGCCTCGTCAATAGAAGTCTTTTTCCTATGTCTTCTCTCTCTATTTACTTTTTTGGTTCAGTTCAGCACTCAACTTTAAAGACTGGGGGCATATTTATGGGATTGTAACACAACACAGTGCAGCAAGTCATCTTGCTGTGCTGCATTACAGGGACAGGGCAGGAATGTGCCGTATCTATTGGAATACGGCGCATTCCTGCCCTTTCCCCGGCATCCTTGCAGTCACCCTTGCATCGCACCCTTGGTGCAAGGGTCCCTGAGCTCAATGCAGGATTGTTTTTCTGCAAAAAGCAACTTCTTCCTGCACAAAAACAATCCTGAGAGGCATATCCCTCTTTCTATGTGTGCTGCATAATGCCGCACACATAGAAAGAGAAGTAACGAGGAGAAATAAAGATATTTCTCCTTGTTACGCCTCCTCTGAGAAGCTATATCTTTTTTGCGCATTCCCAGGTCTACCACTTTTGGTAAATCTATCACAAATATGCAAAAAAAAATCTTATGTAATGTTTCTAAGGCATAATTAGTGGATCCATGATTGCTTTCCTACTTCATATACACAACATGCTACATACTGACTATCTATTATTTTGATATTATCGTTCACCACTTAAATGGATACACAATAGCCACCACAACCATGAGAAAGGTGGCTAGAATTCACAAAAAGATCGACATAATGTGCTGCGGGAGTAGCAATAAGAAAATAAATTTGCTCATGCTTGTATTACTTGTGGTACATATGAGGATTCTAAAGCTATTTCGTATATCAGTGTTAGATATGGAGACTATTATTTTGTCCAAAATCACAAGCCATCATAGTAAAGGTATTACCTGTTTTTGACATGTGGTGGGCTAATCTAAATCCCCTAATGTTGTGCTGATATTTTGGATCATCAACAACTGACACACAATTTGAGATCGGCAGAGACTTTTACTACTTATTAGATTGTTGGTCTATAATCCCTTAAGTAACAATACCTATCTAATGACCTTAAGGCAAAGAGCAGTAATGTCTGGGTTAGGTTTAGCTTCTAAAAAGCAAACTATACACACTGATCTGCAACGTATTGTTTGGAAAGAGTATTGTGGTAGCCTAATTCCAATATCCCTGTATGTGGACTGATTTTGTGGTGTGGTGGGTCAGTGTTGCGGTTGTGTGTGAACCAGCGTTGTGAACATAATTTTATAATGACTAAGAAAAAGCACCAGGCAGCGCTATGTGGGCAATGAGAGGGGTTTGCTAACACACAGAACATCATCATATCTGGTATTTGGCACATGAATTACAACTGTAATCTAAAATTAAATCAGCTGCCAGCTGTGACTGTATTAAGCACACTTACCTTAAGCTTCCCAGTCACTATCTCTATAATGCCCTTCGTTGTGTGAGGCACTTAATGCACCAGTGAATGGCAATTGCCCAGTTGTGTCAAAAGTACTAAAAGCAGCTAATTGGCAGAATGTGGATGGATTGGTATAGTGGACAATGGGACTGCTGTTACTTGCTGGCACAGGAAAACCCTAGGGGAGAAATTCCAACTAACTGGAAGGTTCCTTTATTCAGTGCTACATGGGGAAAACAGGAATACGCCTATTGAGATGTTATGGTAAAATGAAATGAAACCCAGTATTTGTAAAGCGTGAACAATTACCCGAGGGTTTCAAGGCGCTGGGGGTCATCGGGAAGATTAAGCGAGCTATTGCTCAGAGTCACATGGTGCTGGGCAAACCTGCCGCCGGCGATCGAACCGTGAGCCCCCGTGTTCCGGAGTCAGCCACCCCGGCGACTGCGCCACACCTCTTACTGAGGCCAAAATGAACTAAGGGCTTGCATCACCATTTTGTCACGCAAGGCGACACAAGGCGATGGAAGGCTTTAAGTCAGATTTGCGATGCCGCTCAGAGCCACCTTGCGTAGCTCTGCATGGCATAGTAAATCTGGAGTAATGTAAAGCAGCACAAATCACTGCCTTGTGTTTCTCTGCGCTGGGAAGATGTTCCATGGGTAGAGTGTGGGTGAATCCACAAATCCACCCCAGGTTTCTGGAGCATTCCCAGACTTCTTAACTCTAGTAAATTTAGGAATGTGTAAAAATGCTATACCTTGCCAGGTGAGGCGTAATGAGGAGAAATATGTTTATTTCTCCTCGTGTTTTCTTCTTTCTATCTGTGCTGCAACATGCAGCAAACATAGAACGACAAAAATGCCTCAGAGGATTGTATTTGTGCAGGAAGGTGCCACTTACTGCACAAAAAGAATCTTGCCTGTAAAGGAGACACTCTTGCACCAGGGAGCAGGAGTGCCTGTGTTGGCTCCTGGCAGCCATAAATGAGCCAGTGCAGAGAGAGGGTAGGAATGCACCGAATGTAAGTAAATATGGCATATTCCTGCCCTCTCCCTTTGACACAGCACAGCAAGTTGTCTTGCTGCATTGCTGTTGTATTTTATCTTATATTCGTTTATAATGTTTATTTTCATTTACTTGCGTCTCTTTACATTGTACCTGGTACAAAGTGTATTCTTTTATGCAGTTAGAACCTCCCTCCTGTTCCCTCCTCCCTCACCCAAACTTTTGCCCAGGTAGAATGTTCTGTGTGGAATTCCGCCGTGCACAGTTATGACAGTTATTCCATTTGTCAGTTATTTCTTGTCTTTCATCCTGGGGAGATTGCACATGAATGCTGTTGGCAATAAAGACTTACTATCTTACTGACACCGTACTTCTTTATAAAACTGGCGATGATTTTGGTCAGAGGACAACTACAACAACATTTCCTCTGAGGCGTTGTGCATTTCTCCAGCTGCTTGAGGGTTCACTATCCAGCGTGATCTTTGAAGGAGTTCTGTGGAGCGTGAAGCGAGTAATGTGGATTTCAGAGTATCGCTGTAGTGTGATGTATTTAAGCAAATACTCAGCAGTATACTGCCATCCAGGTTTCAGCATTTGTCTTTCCAGAAGCAGTCATGTGGAGCAGTTCCGGGAGCATAGTACGCATGCCGGAAAGAGTAATATTTCACTGCTTGCAGCTGGTGTGCTGAAGTCAGCGTGGTTGGGAAGTGCTTGCTCAGTGGTAAAATGCCACCATATTCTTTTGGCGCATGTGCTGTGGTGAACGCCATCTATAGGAGACCCCTGGAGACTACAAAATTTTCCAGCTATTGCAACAACAATTTTAGATTCTATTAAGGACACAGAGGCGAGGATTATGCTTCTCATTTCTTTACTACTCAAACGGCAGCCAATGAAAAAACAGTAAATAACACTACATATCCCATGAGGCTTTGAACCACGCCTCCATCAGTAACCAATCAAACATGTCCTGAATATACAAAATAGCGAGGCACCATCTTGTCTGCCTCTTTCTTTGCAATAAGCAATCGTAAGTGTCCAATAAACAAGCAACAGTTCTGACTCTCAACGGAGAGTAACTCCAAAACAGGTCTCGGACGAGACAACTATCCACCAAAGGTGCAGCCTTCCTTGTCACGAAGAGTTGCAGATTTAACTCGGTTTGGAATCCGTTCCTGAAAGTAGAAACAAGTTTGAAAACATGGAACCACCAATATGGTATCAGGGAAGGGCAAACAACATAATACATGTAATGTATCATAAACAACATGACAGTTGTAACTCTTACCTGTCCCAGCGGGTGGGATAATCCTCACCTCCGTGTCCTTAATAGAATCTAAAATTCTTGTCGCGAAAGCTGGAAAATGTTGTATTCTATGGCAGGACCGGAGTCTCAGATTATGCTGGTTCAAAGCTGACCAACAACAACAGAAGAAACATGAGTAATAGGTTTATAATAAAATATTTTAAACATTGAGTCCGAAGACCAACCTGCAGCTTTTAAAATAATTTCTAAACGAGAACACATAATAAAAGCCTTAGAGGCCATAGCACCTCTAGTGGAGTGTGCACCATACACAGAAATATCAATACCAGCTTCAGCCATCACCCACCTAACCCAGTGTGCCAGAGTGGCAGCTGAGACTGGGCGAAAAGGTTTCTGGATTGCCAAGAGTAACTGACCCAGAGGGCCCGATCTGTGAGCTAAAGTACATTCTTCATACATTTTTAAGCATTTCAAAACACATAATTTTTCATTATGAGGGAAAGCGGGATACTCAACCAAACGAGACATCATCTTAGTTCTCCTAGAGATGATGAAAGAAACACCCTAAGGAGAGAAAACCCTTCCTGCCAAGTCTAAAGCATGAACATCAGACACTGCGACAGGAAATAAGATACAACAACATAGTGAGTTTCGCAGATAATTGCTTTAAAGATAAATCTTTATTGTCCAGCCATGATTCCAACAAAGAAAGAACTTTTGAAACATCCCATAACGTAGTGTATCTGGGTCGTGGCGGGCGAGCGACTCTGATGCCCCTCAACAACTTACACACCAACGGGTGCATTCCCACTGGTTTTCCATCAATGTGATTATGTCCGGCCGATAAAGCCGACCTGAAATTATTTACAGACCTATAAGACAGACCTGATTCAGCACATTCAGAGAAAAAATGTAGAATTTCCTTCAAATCAGATCCCACGGGATCCACCTGTCGTTGAAGGTACCAACCCATCGCTTCCAGGATGCAGAATATCGCTTGTGGGTGGATGGAGCCCATGCTTGCTGTATAAACTCGGCAGCCACTGATGAAAGGCCCTCAATTCGTTCATGTCTCCTGAGAGCGTCCAAACCATGAGGGTTAACTGATTCTGGAGGACCAGAGGATGTGGGGAGCCCACTGGGTCCTGGAGCAGCATCGGGAAAACAGGCAGTTGGAATGGCAGGTCCACTGACAACTCCAATAGAGTCGGAAACCACGATTGTGTCTTCCATAACGGCGTGACTAATACTAATGACGTTGCCTGTTGCCGGACCTGAGCTGCTACTCTCAAAATCAACGCGAAGGGGGGAAATGCATAGTTCCTCTGGGAACCCCAGTGATGGAGAAATGCGTCCGTTCCCAGCGCCATCGGACCCGGCCTCCAGCTGTTGGATCTGGGAAGCTGAGTATTGAGGCGAGATGCAAAAAGATCTATCAGGCAAGGGCCTCGAAAACCCATGATCTCTAGAAACACAGAAGGGTGGAGTCTCCAGTTGCTGAAGTCCCTCAGAAACCTGGCGTTCCAATCCGCCACCTGATTGCTCTTGCCAGGAATGTATTCTGCCACAATTTTGATCTTCTGTGCCAGGCAGAAGGGCCAAAACTCCCTTGCAATATTGGCCAAAAGACGAGATTTCGTTCCTCCTAGGCGATTTATGTAGCGTACCGCCGAGACATTGTTCATCCGCAGGAGGATGCAACAATTGCTTTCAGAGGGGAGATTGATCTGATGGCAAACGATCCGGCCAACAACTCTAGACAGTTGATGTGTAATTTTAACTCTTCTGCGGACCACCGACCGCCAGTGGCATAATCCCCGCATCTTGCGCCCCAGCCCCATCGACTGGCATCTGATTCGACTTTTACGTCGGGAGAAGCTCCGAAAATGGCCTTGCCATTCCAGGCCTCCATGTGAGTGAGCCACCATTGCAGCTCCTCTTGCGCGTCTAGCGACAGAGCGATCAGATGGTCGTACGAGAACCTTTTCTGAAGATAATGGATCTTGAGGCGTTGTAGTGCCCTGTAATGGAGAGGCCCTGGGATGATAGCCTGAATCAAGGACACCAGCAGACCCACAATCCTCACCAGGGACCTTAAAGAGACCATCTGCTTTGACAGAGTCAATCAAATCTCCCTTTTTATGGATTTGATCTTGGGCGCCGGGAGAAGCAACTGGGCATTCACCGAGTCGATTTGAAAACCTAGAAATTCTACTTTTTGGGACGGGATAGTCATGGATTTCTTGGTGTTGATCACAAAACCCAACTCTTGTAACAGAGAGATCGTCCATTGTAAGTGAGTGCACAACAGTGTAGGGTCCTGTGCCAGGAGAAGCATGTCGTCGAGATAAACGATCATGCGAACGCCCATCTCTCGAAGGCAAGTGGTCACAGGCTTCAGCAGTTTGGTAAAAACCCACGGTGCTGAGGAAAGGCCGAAGGGAAGGGACAGATAATGGAACCATTGCTCTTTCCACTGAAATTGAAGATATTTCTGATGGGAGGGGCAAATGGGGACTGTCAGGTAAGCGTCCTTTAGGTCCAAACAGACCATCCAAACCTTTTCCAGTAGTAAATCTCGTAAAAGATGGATTCCTTCCATCTTGAAGTGTCTGTAGACAACAAAAGGATTGAACTCCCTGAGGTTCAACACTAACCTCTGTCCTCCTCCCTTCTTTTGTACCAAGAAGAGGTTGCTGCAAAATCCTCCGGGAATGAAGGGTCCCACAGCAATAGCCTGCTTTGCCAAAAGCTCTTGAAGTTCTCAGTTTATAAAAGTTTGTTCTTGTAGGGGAAAATGGAGAGGAGTAGGGGGAATTGCCTGAAACGGAACATCGAGTAACTCTATTTGATAACCCTGCACAGTGTGAATGATCCATGCATCTGATGTGATCTGTGTCCAATTGTACAGAAAGTGCATTAGTCTGCCCCCCAGAGGAATCATAGGAAAGAGAGGTGGAATTACCTGAGAATTGGGCATCGTTGTTCCTGTATCCTCTGTTGATGCCCCTGTTATACCGGCCACGGAAACCCCTGGATCTGGTGGGGTAAAAACCTGCCTGGTCCGGTTCCTGGGTATAACCTCTTCGTCGAGGGGCGAAGCCACGTTAGGGACTTGGATTACTGTATCGGCCGGCCGAGCGTCCCCTGCCACGACCGGCCCTGCCAGAGAGGGGATGGAATACCCTCTTGAGAGAGGATTGGGACTTGTCAAGAGAAGTGAACGTATTCACGAACTTCGCGATGTCCTTAATGAATCATTCACCGAAAAGTTGACCTTCTGCCAAAGGACCAGGCTCAGCTGAGGCTAGTTCCACGAGCTGGGGATCTGTCCGTAGGAGGACTGATTTTCGCCTCTCTGAGGAAAGGGCACAGTTAGCATTTCCGAGAAGACAGATCGCCCTCTGGGTCCAGCCTGCCAGGACCTCGGGATGGATAGCAGCCCCAGTCTCTCGCGCTTGAAGCGCTAACTCCAAAATCTTAGCCAAAGGCCCAGATACATCCAAAAGCTTGTCTTGACAAGCCCGAAGGGCCTGATCAATGCCTTTTTTAGGTTCTTTTTTATACTTCTTTAAGAAGGTCTGCATTGATGTATCTATCTCAGGTGTCAAGGCAGTTTTATTAGCAAGGTCTGGTCTCGGGCATTCAGATCATAATCGGGCCCGGACCTCTTTATCAAAACTCCTGCGCAAATTAGTTTGCATATATTCCACCACTGCCGGGGCGGGACCCCAATCAAAAGAGCGGGGTGGACAATGCTGGAGGGATCAAAGGTAAAGGGGGAGGGTTGGACGGGGGAACTGGAGTGCTTGCGCTTCTTGGCGCGCTTACGTGGGCACGATTCATGTGAAGAATCTGTATCGGTATCAGTTAAAGGGTTAGGAACTGAAGGGGCCGGGGCCGGGGAAGGGACCCCAGGGTGTGTGACATAATCATGTTCTTTTGCGGCTTTAGTTTGGAATAAATCCGCACGTGGGGCCACGGGAGACCTGGGGGCTCAGAGGGAGGAAGAGGAGAGGGATTCGGAGTACCTGCAGGAGGTGTTGGAGAGGGGCCTACCAATTGGTCCAGACGCTGAGATATAGGCAACAAGGCGGAGGAAAGGGCCTTATCCAATTTTTTATCTAGAGTCTTTTCAATGAGGGATTCAACATTTTAATTGTAAAAATAATCTTCATCCTCTGCAGGACCATATGCAGCAAGCTCCTACTCATAGACATCACAGTCCGACATCATGGAATAATATATGGAAATATATTAGGTCACAGTCCCCAGAGGGAAGCCAAATTTTACAGCCCTGACTCTAATGAGAAAGGGCGTCGAGTGGGAGCAAAAGCTGGAGCAGTGTGGCCACAGAATGTACCCAGAACAGCCCCTTTAAATAGGACTAATGGAAGGAGATTAGCCCTGCCTGCCTATTTTTAATTCAGGGGTTTCCAAATATTAGTATCCTGCCATGCAGGGTAATGAGGGGTTAAATGCAGTCAAGCGTAAGCCAAAAAACCTGGAGAAAATGCTTATCTGAGGCCCCCGGTACCGGCACAAGACACTGCGTGCTGCTTTCCCCAATTATCCAAGCGCGGGGAGGGGCGTCATCCAGCATGCTACAGGGAGGCTGCTACGCATGCCCAGACACATGCAGGCTCCCGAGACGCACGCCGACAGCCCGATCGGGCTCGTGGCATGAGTCTCGCTCCCGGGGGGGGGCCCGGCCCTGCTTAGAGCGGGAAGCGTGTGGACGCACCAGCGCTGACTCACAGTAGCGAGCCTGAAGAAAGGGGGCCAAGAATCAATCAGAAAGGATAAATAAAGCCGCTTGGGAAAACAGCGCAACACGCGCTGAAAGTGAAAAGGATCACCTGAACAAGCCAAGCAGATATCAGGCAAAACAACGATCAGAGCAATAACTCACATATTAATAAACATGAATATACATGGAATAAAATCACTCAATTATACACAGAAGTATGAGCAAAATAGCGAGGCACTTATCTTGACTGCGGAGCAGCAAAGAAAGAGGCAGACAACATGGTGCCTCGCTATTTTGTATATTCAGGACATGTTTGATTGGTTACTGATGAAGGCGTGGTTCAAAGCCTCATGGGATATGTAGTGTTATTTACTGTTTTTACTGTTTTTTCATTGGCTGCTGTTTGAGTAGTAAAGAAATGAGAAGCATAATCTGAGCCTCCGGTCCTGCCATAGAATCAACTCGCAGGTGAAGCAAAAGCTCAAGGGCAATGCCTGAGGTATTGGCGGAGTGTTGTACCGTACGTCCAGTGCTATCGCCTGTGGAGGTTTTGCTGAGGAGTGACGCTGTGCCCTAATCTCAGTTCATGTATCCTTTCAGCCCTTTGAACGCCTTTTGAGGTGGGTTGGTTTGGAAACTGTTATTCACTTTCTGCGATTTATGAGGTGAGCAGCATCTTGTGGGGTTACGGTGGTGACTTTTACACCAGCTATGAGGAGATTACAGTCGGCGTAGGTGTGTATGACATTACCCTTGGGGTTTCTGAGTAACTATTGGACACCACCCTGTTTACACATGTAAGTGTTCTCTTCTATTGCATAAGTAGAAAGGCAGCTTCAAGCATGAACCAACCACCTCCTTTTCTCTCAGATGTGGGTGAACTTATTTTGTCATGGAAAAGGTGGATTACGTTGTTCGAATTGTATTTACTTGCGATTGGAGGAAGAGGATTTTCTCCTGTGAAGAAACAACACATACTTTTACATATCTTAGGTTCTGAAGGTAGTGAAGATTCAGGAGACAGTGATGCGTTTGTGGATACTATTAAGAAGTTGGAGCTACAATCAGCAGACAACCAAAATTTGGACTTGAATTGCACACATTTTTAGGGGAGAGCTAGGGTAAGAATGAAAGAGTGAATAATTATATTGCTGTACTACATGGTTTAGCAGATACTTGTGAATTTAATGCATTAATAGACTGTCTTATTATAGGTCAATTGGTGTGTTGTACGAATAATTCTAAAATTCAAGAAAAACTTCTTGTTGGTGATCCCAATTTAAGAGATGCTATAGATATTACAAAGAGTGAGATTGCTGATGACCAAAGGAATGTGTATGCAACGAAGTAAAAATTTGAACGTGTTAAGGATAGTAACAAAGAGAAAAATATTTTGGAACTTAGACTAAAGTGTTTTTGATGAGGTAGGACAGGACATCTTGCTAACCATGCTAATTGTCTTGCTAGAACAGAATTATGAGGAAAATGTTATTGCAGGTGTCATTTTAAACAAGTTTGCAGGGATACCAGTAATTAGGTGGTTAACAACATAGAGGAAGGTGAAGAGGAGAGAAGTATTTCCAGGTGAAAGACACTACAGAAAACATGTAGTGCAAGACATATTTTGAAGGGCAGGCAATCAGAGTTTTTGCTGATACCTGTTCACCTTTTACTTTTATTAATAGTGATACTTTTCATTCTAGGTGTAACTTAAGCATCATAACTTTTGAAAAACCGGATTTTATACCGGTGGGTTACAACATGGTCATTATGAAACTTTCCTTCAAGGATAGGAGCACAGTGGGGAAAATATACATTGAGAAGAAGGGTTTCAACATTCTTTGATGGGGTCATTGGATGATTACCCAGAAGTGTTCACAGATGAGTTACATTTGTTAAAGAAGTTTGAGCATAAAATAAAACTTAAGGAGAACACCAATCCAGTCGCACACAAATATAGAACCATACCTCTCATGATGAGAGAACCTTTGATGCAAGAGTTAGAGAAATTGAGCAAACAATATGTAATTGAACGTATTGAGTGCGCCGAGTAGGTTGCACCTATCGTCATAGCTTCTAAATCAAATGGTAAAGCCATTCGTTTGTGCATTGATCTTAGGAAGCTCAATGCCGTGGAGGGAGAAGCAAGATGGCGGCCGCTTGATGTGGCCGGTGGTGATGCTATGACCGGTGCACTAGATCACTAGCACAGAGCAATGATTTAAGTAAAATGCAAGGCAATCCAAGGCAAAGAATGCACTGAGGGTATTGAAAACACGGAAGATCCAAAAGGAAGAGAAACGGCTCTATGGCCCCTGGTGTCACTACAGAAACTTACCAGGTCTCCGGAGGCTGCTTCATGTGGCGCTGATCCTGGGAGGTCTGTCAGGCATACAGACTGTGCCTTCTGCCACTCCTTGACTTGGTCAGCAGGAATGGGCCCTAAGGTGACTGGTGGAGCCCAGAAGGGCAAAGCGACAGCAGCGGCGGTGATTGTGGCAACTTCAGGAGCGGCGGAGCAGGGGCGGGAGCCCGTAACTGAGCCAACGCTCAGCAGCACAGCAGACGCACAAACCCGCCTCGCATTTGGAGCCTGCCCCGGAAAGGAAAGGGGAAGGCGGGGCTGCCGGCAATCAGCGTCCGGCCCTACAGTAGTGGAGCTGCTGAAGGGGTCAGCAGGAAAACAAGGAGGTCGGCAGGCACAGAGAGCGGTGGGGGCGCCCGAACTGGAGTAAGAGGATATTCCAGTCACAACCGCTGCAACCACCACTACAACCACTGACAATGAGGCTGGTGATCAGGCTTCACCACCCCAGAGGGCATCAATAAAGGTATGGAGGCCTTCGCGACCCTTGCTGAAGGGGAGGGGGGGCTATAAGAGCTTGTCAGAGGGGCCAGAGGTGCACAACGGGACAAACTCAGGGATTTCGAGCGATGAACAGGGGGGGCAGGGTACAATTGACACCGGGGGCAAATCTCTGGGGTGTGGCCAAGATGGACTTAATCTGAACTATCAGGGGGGCTCCAAGGCTGCTCAGAACACCGTAGGGAGCAGCTCTATGCTAGAAGTATACAAGACCATCCCCTCTGGGATATTAGATCAAACCCCCATATGTAAAGACCGGGGCCCAAACAACAATAACCAACTGCTGCTGAATCTACAAGGGGGGGAAGGAGCTGGGAATTGTTACCCTGAGAAAGAACCTAGTGACTGCTTCTACTCACTATCAGATGGTGCAGAGTGGTCAGAGAACGGATCAGAATCATCTGAGGACCTCAGTGACGATGGCAGTGATTTAGAAACGGGAAAATGGGGGCACCTGCTGACCGCTCGTAAAATAGCCAAGAAGATGGGACGACCGGTAGATGAGGGCAAGGGCTTGATCTGGGACTACACTGCCATGGAACGGCTGACTGGTTCCTCCTCTGGGGCAGCGCAAGATATCAATGGGCAGGACTCTCCTACATTGGGCGCGATCTATCAGGCCATACTAACACATCGAGAAGAGATGCGCCAGGATAGCCGTAAGGCCCAAACGGCATTAAGAAAAGCTCAAGGAGTGGTCAGGAGAGTGACGAAAGTGTGCAACACTATCAGGGAGCGATTGTCAGATCTGGAGACAAGAACCTCAGCGGCAGAAACAGATCTTGCAACCACACAAACTCAGACGGAGGCACATGAAGCGCAGCTTGTAGACATTCAATGGAAGCTAGAAGACTATGAGAACCGCCAGCGACGCAATAATCTGCGCTTATTAGGGGTCCTGGAAGGTATTGAGGGCTCAGATATACGATCTTATGTGCTAGAGCTATTGCAGACCGCCCTTCCAGAAATAACAGGATGGAACTGGCAGCAAGAAGTACAGCGGGTCCATAGAGTCCCCTTCGTCCTGAAACAACCACCTAGGGAAGGCTCTAAATCACGGGCCATACTAATTTATATCGGGAACTTTTTGCTGAGACAGGCAATTTTTGAAAAGGCAAGACCTGAGGCGAAGAGATCAGGTGGCGACTTCTCATTTTTTGTCTGCCCGGACTTTTGTCACTCCACTGTTGAGAGACGCTGGCGGCTTCGGCAAATGATCAGACCATTTCAGGATAAGAATGTACAAGTATATTTAACTAATCCTGCATGCTTGAAAGTGATCTGGGGGGACAGATACGTTTCTTTGTGTCTGAAATCAAGGCAAAGGAATTTCTGGATAGCATTAAATACCCTTAAATTAAAAATTTTAAAGGAGGAAAAAAAAAAAGAGAGAGAGGGGGAAGTGTAAGGCTGAGATATCAGCATGCAGACTGCACTTAATCGGACGTTACTCAATGGATGTCCAGCGGATAGTCCTCACCTTTATGTTTGGTAAATGGGGAGGGATAGGTGGACTGATAAAAGTTGGATACCTGCCCTATTTGTGAGTCTATGGCCTGATATGGGATGGGGATATTAGGCCTTTGTACTTTCTTTATTATGCTATGTATGTTTATTTCCCTTGTCTTTGCACCTTCTTTCTTTTTTCCTCATTGCACTGTAATCAAGATATATACTCACTAGGCACAAAATGCACGTGTCATAGGTATCACTCGCATCTCTCTACAGACCGCGTCGCGGTCTGATTGCTTCTCAGGGTTGGGGGAGGGGTAGAGGGAGGAGGGGTATTGGGCAGGGGGGGTTTGAGGGGGCAAGTGCAGGGGGGGTGCAAACTCAAAAAGAAAACTCAGAACAAAAGTTAAGATGATTATATGCAACTGTTTTTGTATTTTTAACAATAAATTGAATGGTGATGTAATGAACAGTAATTTGTTTTCTGATTACAGTTTATATGGCTAGACTTACTATATGCTCAATAAATATAGGAGGGCTTAACGATAGGGCCAAACGAAAGAATGTAGCAGAATGTATGCACATAATATCCCTCGATCTTGTGTGTATGCAGGAGACGCATGTACCCTGGGAGAAGAGGGAATTGATGTCAATGAGAGGCTATAATCTATTGGTATGCTCTTCACAGAGAACTAACATCCGAGGGGTGGCCATTCTGGCCAAACCACAGATAGGATTGGCCAAGCATAAGATTATGGATACTCAGGGTAGGTGGGCGGTAGTCGAGTTAGAGCTAGGACTGGTGATCTGTGTAGTCTATGGATCAAACTTAGACGATCCAAAGCTACTCGAGGACCTTGAGGTGGAGTTAGCATCTTGGCCTCAGCCGTTGGTTATTTGCGGAGATTTTAATATATACTATACAACTGACCCCGGCAAGGGAGCCGATACCTAGGGAGGAAACCGCGTATGCATAGGGCAATGTCATCTCTTATGGATAGCCACGGTTTGGTAGATTTATGGTACCATCATCAACCTAGTGATCCAGGATATACTTACTACTCATGTCATCATAAGAAACATGTACGACTTGATTACTTCCTGAGTTCAGCAAGCCTAGCAAGTAAAAGTAAGATTAGAAAACTACCTAAGCTAGTTTCGGACCATAATCCATTGATTCTGGAGGTAGAAACCCACACAAAAGGCAAACAACGTAGGAAATGGACTTGTGACAGGAAACTGTTAACTAAAAATAAATTTGTTGAACATATTAAGAGCTGGCTACAGGGGTTTGATGATGCTAATAGATACAGTGCTTCACGGATAATAGTGTGGGATACTTTTAAGGCCACCTTGAGGGGGAATTATTAGTTATGTTGCTCAGGAAAGAAAACTATTTCAGACTGAAAGGGAAAGACTACTTAAGGAGCTAGCAGAGACAGAGCAGGAACACGTGACGTTTATAGCACAGGGACAGGCTGTAGCCCGGACCCAGCTTAAAATTATTACTTTAAAGGCAGAAATCTGCAGCTGGATAAATCAAAGGGCAGCTGAGGACTATCAAATACATAAGTCAGAGGCGTACGAATATGGAGAATCAGTTGGCAGAGTATTGGCACTACGTACAAGGCAGAGAGAAGTCAGAAGCAGGATAACCTCGATGAAAAAAGATGGAAGGGTGTATACAGAAACAGGTGATATTATTGGGATTCTACAGGAATACTATCAAGATTTGTATAAGGGGGAGGAGAGGCTACCTGTAGATAACTCGTACACTATTCTTGAAGGGGATCTTGGGATGACTCTAGACCAAACTATAAGAGCTGAGCTGGAGGCTGAGATAACACTAGAGGAGGTTATGGTAGCTACACAACACTTGGTTTCGGGGAAAGCAGCAGGGCCCGATAAAATTCCTATTGAATTCTATAAAATGTTTTTACCTCAATTAGCTCCCATTCTCTTGGATTTGTTTTTAGGGGTTCAATATACAGGGGTTCCACCGGAGTCATGGAAGGGTACTAATATAGTGATATTTCCCAAAAAGGATAAAGACCCTAGTGACCCAGCTTCATACAGGCCAATCTCGTTAATAAATTCAGACGCTAAGGTCTATTCGAAAATCTTGGCAACTCGATTGGGTAGGGTCACAGCCGACTTAGTGTCGCCCTGTCAGCATGGATTTATTCCCGGCAGAGGAACAACTGATCATATTCGTCGGGCAATAACACTGTTCGATATTATGGCTGGGACAGGGAAACAAATGGCTATGGCCCTACTCGATGCTGAGAAGGCCTTTGATCGGGTGGACTGGGGGTATCTATGGTGGATCTTAGCAGCAAGGGGGTTTGGTCCAAAAATAATTACCGCTATTAAAGCCATGTAATCCTTTCTGTATGCACGGATTCAACTAATGGGAGAAGAATCAGAAGCTATAAGAGTTTCAAGGGGGACGAGGCAGGGGTGGCCGTGCTCCCCCATCCTATTTGCAGTATATATAAATCCGTTGATTGAAACATTTATAAGCAACCAGGGGATAAAACCTATATACAGTAAGGGATATGAGACTAAGGTTCTCGCGTACGCCGACGACATTGCGGTGCTCACTACGGATCCTCAGACAGCAATCAAGGAAATAGAAAACATGGCTGAGGACTTCGGTAAAATCACAGGGTACTCCTTGAATAAAAATAAAATGCAGATTATTTGTACAGATAACCTGAGGTTTCAGGATACAAGATGTGTTAACTCAGCTGTGTATCTAGGGGTCCGTATTAGCCCAAAAGTGACAACGATAGCCAAATTAATTTTGACCCTATAATGAAGAAAATGTCAACTGATCTTAGGCGTATAAATGGGCTGCATCTATCAATCATTGGTAGGGATAATGTATTAAATATGACCATGCTGCCTAAGGTTCTGTACTTATTTAGGTCTTTACCAGTAATGGTCGACGAAATAATATTAAAGACTTTGGATGCAATGTTTGTCAACTTTGTATGGCAATATGGCAAAATATGGCGCTCAATGAAATATCTTTCTCTCCCACAGAGGCGAGCGGGGCTGGCAATACCCAATATTAGGCTGTATTACTGGGCGGCCATCTTGCAACAGATGCGCATCTTATTCTCATCAGATAATGAGGATGCAATAGGGCAACAGGGCTATAGCAATCTCCCAACAATATATGAACTCGCACTCATTAAAAGGGCCGGTGGATTACTTTTACGACAACTAGAGCAAAGCTACTATAAAAAGGTTCGCTTCAAGGTCATATACTGTGCATGGAAGATCTGGAGTAAAATTGTGAAATACCCTAAACATAGCAGATATACTCCCCTGTGGCGGTCCTCTATTTTCCCCTTGCCGTTTTATGATGTAATGGGCAGACAATGGGAACAGCAAGGGCTAACAGTAGTTGGGGACATACTACACACAGGTCAACTACTTCCCTTTAGTAGTTTACAACAAAGGTTCGGTATCCCGGGAACTCAATATTTTAAGTATATACAAATTAGAGAATTTCTGAGTAACACCAGGGAAGCTAAAAGTATGGATAGGATACCTTTAATGGAGGCAATTATCGGGGACGGCTGCAAAATTAAAAATATATATTGCTGCATTTCAGAAAAGCTCCCGGACGACAAACAGAGGTAAGCTGGGCTATGAAGCTGAATGATCCGGATGTAGATATAGATAACATACTGGGATTAGCCTCAAAAGTACTTCTGTCAGCAAGCTTGAAAGCACAATATTTTAAAACAGTATTTAATTTATATTTTACACCGGCGAAACGTTTTGAATGGGGGAAGAGAATAGATGACAAGTGTCCCAGGTGTTCAGAAGGCCCGGCTACCTTGATTCATATGTTTTATGAATGTGTCGACCTAATGCCCTTGAAAAATGGGATGGAAGCGTTTTGGGAAGAAATATTTGGGATCAGGATCCGAATTAGCCTGACACTTATGGTTTTGGGGTACGACAATAGCCACGGCCTTCACTTAACGCAGACTTACTTTTTATTTGTCTCAGTGGCTGTGGCAAGAATATTAATTGCAGCTAGGTGGAAGGACAAGGTTCCCCCCCCCCCGTTTCAGGCCTGGCTAGCTCGAATGCTGGCAGTATACAAGCAGGAGATGCCTCTTTATGAATGCAGGGGTAGACGCGCTAGAAAATTAGGGGAAAAGATATGGTCCCCGATGATAGACTGGAAAACTAAGATGAATCATACAGCAGACCAACTAGGCCAATTGCTGGGAAATTAGATCCTATATTAAGAACAAGTGCAGGATGTAACGCTCTATGCTAAAGAGTAGCAATTATTAAGCCGAAGAGAAACAATGTATTGTACTGCAAAAACTGTATGAATTGTGTTAAGTAAACTGTTCATGATAAAGATAATTACTGTATAAAGTACAACTATGAGTATTGTAAAACGTAAAGGAGATTATTTACGCATGAAAATGAATCTGTATCAATCTGAATTTAATTTTAAAAAATTTTTTAAAAGGAAGGAAGCTCAATGCTAATATTTGGTTAGACCGACATCCCCTACCCAAAATAAATGAAGTTTTGAGTTTGATAGGGGATGCTGATTTCTTCTCAGTAATTGACTTATCCTCAATCAATCAATCAATCAGGAGTTTGTATAGCGCAGCTACTCACCCGTGAGGGTCTCAAGTGCTGTGCGGGGGGGCTGCTGATCTGTCTGGGTGTGGAGGTTCAGTCGAAGAGCCAGGTCTTAAGGTCCTTCCTGAATTGGGTGAACAACGCGGATTGCCTGAGGTGGAGGGGCAGAGTGTTCCAGGTCTTGGCGACGAGGTAGGAGAAGGATCTTCCTCCGGTTCTGGTCTTGTAGATCCATAGGATGGGGGCCAAGGCGAGTTGGGCGGAGTGGAGTTGTCTGGCGGGTGTGTGTAATGCGAGGCAGTGGTTCAGATATTCTAGTCCTGCGTCATGGAGAGCTTTGTAGGCATGTGTGAGGAGCTCGGCCGCTCATCAGGTGGAGCTTCATCCCAGTAGTAGGCCATTGACTTCTTTCATTACACCTTATGGTGCATACAAATTCTATAGAATGTCTTTTGGGTTTGAATTGCATGTGCCCTTTTTTCAAAAGAGTTATGCAGCAAGTATTGAAGAGAATGGAAAACGTGTTGTGTTTCCAAGATGATCTTTTTATTTTTGAGAAAACAGAAGAAAATCACTTTGTTGTGCTCAGGAGCATCTTAGACAAACTTAAGGATGCTGGTCTTACGCTCAAGAAGGACAAAGGTCAGAACTGTCACGTACTTAGGTCATCAGTTATCTAAACATGATGTGAAATCTAAACACAACCTGGTAGATGCAATCAGATCAGACCCAATTCCTAGCAGTAAAGATGAAATTAAGTCTTTCTTAGGGCTCTCAGAGTATTACTTTTAATTGTAAAATGTTTTTGCAGACATTACATTTCTCTTGAGGAGACAGTTAAAGAAATATGAGAAGTTCTATTGGGACACTGATTGTAAAGAATATTTCAGTAAGTTAAAAGAAAAATGATTCATGCACCCCATCTTGGCCATTTTGACACCAGGAAGAAAACTATAAATAATATGGTTTCAAGTACAAAAGGTGTAGGCACCACACTTGGGCAGCTGGTGGAGAGTGATGAAAGGATAGTGGCTTTTGCCTCTAGAGCACTTTCTGATGCAGAATCTAGATTCTCAGTAGTGGAGAGTGAGGCACTGGCATGTTTTGGGGCAGTGCAACATTTCAGGTTCTTTGCGTGGGGCATTCCTTTCGCATCTAATTCCTGCGATTTGTGGTATAGAACACCGAGAAAACTACATGCAGCATTTCCCAATGGTTTTTGGGTTTGGAAGGTTTCAATTACAGTATTTTGTACATTGCGGGAGTGAAGAACCTGGCAGCTTATTGTTTATCCAGATTTCCTCTTCCTGATACTGATGTGGAAAAGAGTAGTGTAGAAGAGTTCGTAGTGGCTTCCATCTCTGAAGGTACTATTAAAGAACAGTGGGAAAGAAGTATGACTACAGACCAACTTTTAATCAAGATCAAGGAGTTGGTTTTGAGTGTATGGCCTAATAAATGTTCAGAGCTGGATGAAGAGGTGAAAAACTTCTGGGAAGTTCCAAATGAACTTTACAATGTAGACGATAACCTATACAGAGGGTGCAAGTTGGTGCCACCTCAGGTGTAGTATGATACTGGTGGCCTTGTATGGATCCCGTGATTGAGAAAACCATAATAGAGTGTATAGGTTGTGAATGCAGCGATAAGAGCAAGAAAATGACAGACAATCCCATACCTGCTTTAGAGGTGCCCATGACTCCTTGGAACAAAGTCACCGTAGACATTATTGGACCTATAAATTGGAGTGGACTTGGCGGAAGATTTTTTGGGACTTTGGTAGACTATTACCCTAAATGGGCAGTGGTCAAAGTAGTGGACAATGTAGATACCAGCACGCTATTACAATTTTGGAATGGCATTTTCTACAATGAGGGTGTACCTCAAACTATTGTCACCTATAATGGTGTACAGATTACATCAACACAGATGAAATAATTCCTTTTTAAAGGTTATCTTTTTGGCATCTCCACATTGCCTTATACTGTCCGAGAGCGAATGGTTTGGTTGAGCGTGCTAACAGGTTGATCAAAGATTGCATCTAACTTAATGTAGCCCTAGGGTCAGATTTGAAAAGACCATTGGATGAGATGATCTGGTCTTACAACATTACTCCTCAGTCAGTCACAGGTTTTTCCCCTTTCTTACCCTTAAGAAGGAGGAATCCGGGTACCTAGATGTTCCCTCAGTGGTTGATGAGGATTACTACTGTTCCAGTAGATCATGGTAAGGTCATGGAAAAAGTGCATACTTACCAACAGAAGTATTCTGATAATTTCGTTAGTTAGATGCAATCTTTGATCAACCTGTTAGCACGCTCAACAGCAATATAAGCCATAGCCCATCAAACTGGGAATTGGGAGATCAGGTGAGAGTGAAATTACCCAGTTCATCTATTTATGCTGGTTCCTCAAAATATTCACCTCCCAGGACAATTCGCAAGGTAATGAAGCATGTGGTGGTATTAGACAATAATCAAACGTGGAGAATGGACAGAATTGTGAAGGAAAAACCTGCAGAGAGTAGTGAGGAGGGAGAGAAAAAATTGCTAGTGTTTATGGTAGTGACAAAATGTATTTAAGGAGGCAATACAAGAAACCTGTATGGTACAAAGATTATGAACTCAGCCATTTACATTTGGCAAATATTCCTGCTTCCAGCTATGTTTTATTTTTTCCCCTATAGAAAGGAGATGTATTGTATTTCACCTTATATTCATTTATGATCCTTTTTTTATTTTCTTGTGTCTATTTATTTTGTACCTTGTACAAAGTATATTTGTTTTATGCAGTTGGTTCCTCCGCCCTGTTCCCCCCTCCCTCACCCATAATTTTGCCCAAGAAGAATATTCTGTGTGGAATTCTGTTGTGCACAGATATAACAGTTATTCCTTTTGTCAGTTATAACTTGTCTTTCAACCTGAGGAGAATGCGCATGAATGCTGTTGGCAATAAAGAAATACTATCTTACCTGCATCGTACTTCTTTATAACAGTTGCGATGTACCAACGGTTAGTAAATCTGCTTGTTCGGGTGAATGTTGGCATTCACTGGCTCTACTTTGACTATAGATGCTCCTAGTAGGCCAATGGAAACCCCACCCATGCAACTAGAAGAGAGAGAGAGTTTGTGTGTGTGTGGGTGTGTGTGTGTGTGTATGTGTGAGTTTATTGATATTGTGGGGTTTAACCCATTATTTTTCTGTCAGACAAACTTCAGTGAGGGCAAAAAAATCAGTTTTCTGTATGCAAGATTTATCTTTCTCTGTTTGACTTAAAGCTTAAATGTGGCTTTTGTATGTCTCATGTGTGACATTTTGTGTGACACAGAATCGTTTGTGAAAATGTGGTACAATGCTGAGATTGGCAGTGAAATGTCTTGTTTGTATTTAGGAACATGTAGTGTTGTCTTTAGAATGAAACAATACGTAGGCCTGACTGCAATGGTTAAAGAAATGACTGGATGAAGAACTCCAGTAAATCAAAACAGGATTGGCTTTTATTGCATTTCACATAGGTAGTGTTGATTCATTGACTCATTTATTATGATTGCGTGCTTAGCAAGAGCGAAGTAATTTATAGACTTCAGGGTATCTTTAACTTAGTACAAAATGTTATGTTACACTAATGTGTCTGCTTAAAAGGTAAAAGACCTTTGCAGGAAGGCGACTGGTGGATAGTTTTGGTGGGCATTATTCTTAGGGTTTGGGGAGAATGATATGTGGTGTAACTACCATTAGACATACAATAATTGCACATTGTGCCAACTACTGGTGTAACATGCTGCTCTTCAAATAAAGCGATTCAGCGCCGACAATTTGGTATAAAGTGCTATGTAAATGTTACAATAAAATACAATTCCATCAGTTCTTTGTAGATTTGAATGAAGTTTATTACCAAATCTACAATGACATGCCTGTTTGGTTTTTGTGACCGATTCTTGTGTCACACAAGGCAGACAGAGGGGAGAGTGTGTAGATTCACTCTACATCGAAATAATTTATCTTAAAAAAGAGGAGTTTCCTATTTCAATTACAAGAGTTATTTAAAGAACAGAGGATCACATACTTTATTCTTAGGTAGAATGTTTTTTGAGTCATTGATTTCACTAACGATATTTGTGAGTAAAACGACTGACAATGGAGACACATGGGGGCTTATTTGAAAGCCTCTTGTGCCGCCGGTACGTCATTTTTTCTAATATTAAAAGTGACTCACTAGCGGCGCAAAGGGTTTGTGAATAAGTCCCATGGTTTTGGTGTTCAGCAAAGTTGCACAATTAACCAGATCAGTCCATTACTCTGTCCATGGCGAATTTTGCAAAGCTCTTAGAATACACAGCTTTTGATTGCAAAAATGGGTGCTAGGAACTCTGGACTCTTTAATGAAGCTAATAAAGTGTAAGAGGTTCCAAGCTTATTCTTTTCTTCAGCAAAGCATCCTTATGACCAACTCTAACACCTATGCCAACTTGGGGGGAACTTGATCAAACAGTTTACCTCTGTGTTCATTCTGCATGTCTGGCATCATGAACTTAATTTCTAGGAGGCACAGTGATCAGGATTCTTGAGGGTTGGTGTCGGAAAGTAGGATCTGCTTCTTATGGTTCCCCCCACCTTTTGCTTGATGTAACACTGTTTTTGACTAATCTGACTGGGATCCTGCTAATCAGGACCCCAGTCTATCTGCTTTCTCCCTAAACTGTTATGTTATGTAATTAGGTACACTCCAGATTGGATACTGGGTTACCCTCGTCAGTCCCTAGTATATGTTACCCATGTACCCAGAGCATAGGTACCCCAGAGGCCTCCCATGGGCTGAAGCCTGTATTATGCCACCCATGAGAGGCCATGCAAAATGGTACTACAGGTCTGCCATTGCAGCATGTGTAAGTTGGTGCATGCAACACTTACTTGAGATATAGGTATACTATATCTAAGGGTCACTGCACTTAAAACCTATAAGTCACCCCTATATCAAGCCTTTACAATCCTGAAGGCAGGGTGCTTGGTTCTAAGTGAGAGGGTGCCACTGCATGAGCAGGACACCCCTGCAGCCTACGGAGTCCATTCTCCTGGGTTGTCAGTGAAGCAGCCATATACAACATATAGAGGAGCATTATGTGACCACGTAATGACCAACTCTAAAACGACTGAAACAAACCCTATTGTGTTTGATGTCAAACATGTTGGAATCATACCCCCACACCGGTAACCGGTGTGGGAGGTATGATTCCACCCCTCAGAAGCGAGCTTCGTGGGGTCCCTGGTGTTCCTGGTACCAGCCTTCTAGTCCCGGACAGCACAAAATGATTGCTGCCGACCAGAGACACATTTCTGCCCTCCTGCTGCTGAGCCAAGCTCGAGCAGGGGAAGGCAGAACAATAGGCATCCTGTCACAGGGAGGTGTGACCACCTCCCAAACAGGATATAGTGTATTAGGGTTGGGTGGGTGTGCTTGCCAGCGACTGAAAGTCTTCATGAGGGGCACATTTGGTGTCCCTGTGCATAGTCCAGTTCAAACCAGTCCTGGGAGCCGTTGGCTCCCGCTCTGGCACGAAACTGGACAAAGGACATGGAAGTAACCTCCCCCCTGACCAGACCCTCCCCTGGGAGGGTCCCCTAAATCTTTCCAACCCTCTCCTGTGGGTACTTAAGGGCTTACCTGGCTGAAGGACATTAGATTCATCGTGGACAAGATTCTAACCTGAAACCACTGCACTTCGACCGTCTGGGCACTCTGGACTTCGCTGGACATCGTTTCGGCATGACTCCATCTCCCTCTCAGTCGGCTGCATCGTCTGTGCCTGTGCACCATACATGATCTGTGCAGGACCTATGGAGCATCAAAGACAACTGAAGATAATCTCCCTTGGAGTGAAGGAGTCACTCCCCTGCATTCGCAGGCACAGCAACACTGCTGACCAGTCTGCTGATCCCAAGCTCCTACAGACTCCGAAAGGCTCAGCAACACAGGAGGTAGGTTTCTACGTCCCACGAGGCCTGAGTTGCCCTCTCACCAATTTTGAGGTCACAATCCCTCGTGGGGGCTGCAATACCTGAACCCCTGTGCACTGCGTACTTTTGCAAGTGCATGTGCTTGTTGGCATTTCCTTAACAAGTGCATTGATCTCAAAGTAGCCCCAACCTCTGGTGAATTTCTGCACAAATATCTTCATCCACCTCGCACTGAGTGATCCGTGGCTTGCTGTTTTGTGAAGCTGCTTGAGCTCCTCTTGCGACTCTTGTGCCTCCAGCCTGTGGGTCCATTTGTGGGTCAACTTTGCTTTTCTTGGGCTCCCCTGGTTGCTCCAGGCTTGCCCTGACTGCCTTGTGTGTGGTGAGTCTCCTGGACCTTGCTGCTCTGAACCGTGCACTTCATTGAGCTTCTGCGTGCGTTGCCATTGCCAAGGCTTGTTGGTGCTCCCGCCGGACACTGACCCCTCAGCACTCAACATCCTTTGTGGGACAGCTCACATCCGGCTCCTGGTCATCCTTGACGTCGCCTGGGCCCCGCTACTGCAGAGTCAAGGTTACCATCAACTATCCTGAAGCACCTGACATCGGTAGGCATTTGTCTACCGAGCCCCTGGTCACTCCCAAGTAACCCAGACTCTGTCCCCTCTGCTTTCAGGTACTCTTTGACAAGAATCCACATTTGGATTCCAACGAACATTCTTCTCCCTTCCAGCAGCGGCTCTTCTTTGAAGTCCTCAATTGGATTCGATGGCGGTTTCCGACACCACTTCACACCTATGCATCCAACTTCCCTGGGTTAGGTAACTTGGGTACTTTGGTATCCACAGGTGGGGTGGCTCTCCAACCTTCTGTCTTCCACGGGGATTTTTCGTAGTCCACTGGGAAGGGTCCTTAATCTCTAAAATGCCAACCACGACTTTCACATAGAGTTATACGGTGCACGCGGTCGTGTTCCCACACTGCACCCGTCCTCCGTGGGATCCCTATCTACTCACCTTGGGTGGTTCCTTGGGGTCCCAGTGATTCTACATCCTCTCGCTATCATCTTGACTCAAGTCGTGGTTCTTATACCACTTTCTTAGTATATGGTTTGGTCCCCCCTGGGGCCCACTGTGTATTAGTGCTATTTACTGCCCGTTCTTTGCTGAAGTATTGTGTGCTTTGTGTCTATCTCTGTGTAGGAGATACTGTAACGTACTAGATAGTGTTATATAATAAAAACATATTTTTTATAACTATTGTGTAGTTCTCTTCTCATTTAATCTATACTATAAGATTGCAATGTGGTAAAACAAGCTGCTTTACACTCCTTCAAGACTTAGCCTGAAGGCTGCTCTCCACAGCTACCACTTGGATAGCTTTCTAAGGTTGTCCAAGACCTCTTAAATCACCATAAGGGTTGTCTGGACTGGTGCAGGGTGCCCACTTTAATTAGTGGACAGCATATACCAGGCCAGCCTCTCACAGTTGGGCTCCAATATCAAGGCAGATCACCAACAGCAGGAAGGAGAAGTAAACTGTCTGAGAAGTAAACTGGGACACCGAACCAGGGATGCACTACAGACCAGGAGGGCTGCCATAGCCAAATCGTAGTGTGATTTGATCTAAACTGAAGATGCCCTTCATTAAAGGCAAGCAGATGAGGGTGAGAAAAATAATATGGGCCTCATTAGTCAATCAATGTCAAAATTAGGGTACAGGAAACATATACATTTCTTGGTTCACAATAGGCATTACCCATGCCATCATCACCACTTTCTGAAAAATCATACATTGACCCAGAAAATTAAGAAAACATTAGATGCATCCTGGCATCCGACTCAGGAAAAAGTTCATAGAAATTTCAATAACCTTTCAACTCTATTTCCATTTGCAGTAAAATGCCCTCTTCAATGACTTTGATTCGGGTTTCTTCTGTCGTTAGGTGATAAACATTCCTGATCACCAAAAAGCATCTGCTCACCTGTAATGACTAAAGTCAAGTATGGCATCTCCCTATTCTTTTCTACAGTTTATCACATAGTTAAAGACAAAAATGAAACTATACCTGTTAATGAGATGCAAGATTTATTTTTGCAGTTTTATGTAGTGCATATGAACCAAGAGGTGTAGATGCTCTTTGCATATTAACAAAAGTGACGTGAATATCTTCTTAGTGTACAAAAACAGAAAATGTATAGGAGAAATTGGAAAGGGAATAAATGGACAGTGAGACCGTTGGCTGGGAGCAAAGAATATGTGTTAGAAGAAGAGAAGAGGAGAACAAATATAGTGACCAGGAACTCAGATTAGAGATAGAAGTTAGTGGTACTATTCTGAATTTAGGGTTACCTATAGTACTATGATTGCACAATGTGTTAATTCTTGCATACTGGCTTACATTTGTAATCTAAAATAATATTTCATTACCCACCGTAAAGCTAAACCCCTGGCTTGCATTGCTGGGGAGTTGGCCACAGGGCCTGGAGAACTGCCCGCAGGCAGTCATCCTCCTGCCGCGCACAGCCTTCAGCCTGCGGTCAGGCCCTGTGTCTGACCCCAGTGGGGAGCTAACCCCATGCTGCACATGGCTGTGGGGTTGGCCGCAGGGCATGGACTGTGGCTAGGCCCTGAATCCAACCCATTGACAAAGCCTTCCTCCCTAAGCCTCCTGAGGGGCCCCATCCCCATTGACCATTTAATTTTTTGTGGGAAGCGGGTGCACTGCCCCCTGCCCAAGCCGCTTTCATCTCTATGTACCCAATCCCTGGGGCCTTTAATTTTTTTATTAAGGGGAGAAGGGCACACAGCCAACCTCCCAGAGCCAGTAAGGGCCCCAGAGACCACATCCCTGGGGCCTCATGTGGGTGCCCTTGTGCCCATATGGGGCAGCCACAAAAAATTACATTGGGGCTCGAGGAGGAAGCCCGAGTCCCCCGTGGCCCCAGCTGGCTCACAAGTCAGCACCATGCTGGGTGTTGGCAGGAGCCTGCACCTTTCTGCTAACTCCCACAGCAGCGTATCTCTAATTGGCACAAGGGGAAAAAAAGCCTTTTGGGCCAAACAGAATGCTCTATTTTTTAAAATTGGGTTTGAAGGACTCCCTCCAGCGTACCTCGAACACAACCCTCTAGATATACAAATATGTTTGTAGCTTAATATTTCAAAAACTACTAAATTGTTTTACACTAAGGGACTTATTTAGAACTAGGAGGGACAACCGTCATCCAAGTACTCCGTCAAGCTGATGGAATCCCACCCGCCCAATTTAGATGTATGCAGGCTTAATCTCCGTTCACATCGACAGAGTAATTACCGTCTTGTATGCAGCTGTCCGCAGCTGACACGGTGGACTCCTCTGCTGCTGAATAGTACTCCATCGCCATCAGGGCAGCGGAAATGCACAAGGCCTATTTAGATTTCACAGTTCTACTGGCAGTGTTCTAACTGCGGTTTGCCGACGTAGTGAATACGTTGCAGGACACTGTCAACATTAGAATTTTACTATGGCTGTAGAATGGATGCCTGCATCACACACCTGATGTTATGCGGTTAATTGGTAACACCTGCATACCTCACTATAAAACACATAGCATTTCAGAGCAAGAGCCTTTGCTATTCCACAGCACCATATAATTTAGAAGCTGCAATTTTATCAGTTAAGTCAGGGGTCTTGTTTTTTTCGCTGTTTCTTCTCCATTTTTTCTTATTTCATTTATTTTCTTGTGGGTTATAAAATCTATTACAAATCTGTTAATTTAATTTAATGGCAGGGAAGAATAATTCCTGTTTTACAGAGGGAGAATTGTCAGTCATGGTGGACGAAAGTATTACATTAGAGCCACAATTCTTTGGAGTCCAAGTACAAAATACAACCTAATCTCAGAAAAGGAAAATGTGGGCCAGAATAAGTGACAGAGTGGAACGAAGTGTGGCGGAGAGTGCATTCCCTGGCCTCCAAGCTTCACCTGCAGTCCCAGAGGACTGGTGGTGATTCTCCCAGACCCCACTTACAACTTTTACCCTGGGAGGAGAAGGTCTTTCGGATCCTACATCCTGAAGGCTTGACACGAATGCCTGGTGGAGTGGAGACTGGTAAGTTAGACTGTTGAATGGGTCACTAAACCTAAATGTCCCTATTACTTTTCATTCAGCTGTTGCTAGTGTGTTCTACAACTTTTGCAAACATAGAAACCAACATATATATTTGTATCAATCTACTTTTTGTCTTGGTTGTGTGGTTCAATGTATTATCTTTTATTTAAGATTACAGTCTTCAACCTCCATTACAATTCCCATGATGTAATGGTCCTTGTAAGTGTTTTTACACCAAATAAAATACTTCCTATATGTATCTTATATAGTAAATGTCTGTTATTTTTAACTGCAGGCTTTCACTAGGTATGTTTAACTTTCAATGTTGCAAGTATTGTTAATATATAATTGAAATGACTACAACTACCATGATGCCTTGTTTTGCTTTTGTGAAAATAAAATTGCTATCTTATCTTGCTCATTCTCTTCTTTCTACAACATTTCCACACATGTTAAAGTGTTATGTATTTATCAATCAATAGTCCATGCTATGTTTAAAAATGTTGTGAGGTTCACATTCCTTTGTTGTCCTATACTTGTTATGCTATAGAATTGATGTCATGTGTTTCACAAAGCAAAGTTTGTTGACCTCAAAATTGTGAGGTATGTAAATGTTTATGCTGAATTTTCAGTTGTATTTTTAAAAAACGCACTCTGCAATATTTATATGATGACTAATATTGTATATAATTCTAGGTTGTGTAGTAGTCAGATTTTGTAGCATTCTAGGCCTTGGAATGGTTGATTTCACATTTCTCCTCTCTACTGTATTCTTTGGAATGTTTGGTATATTTCATGTATACTTTTTAATTATATTTTTGCCATTTCAAGACATCTTTTACCTTCTTTTCTGATTTACTTTTGTGTGTCATTTATCCTGTTTCTGTTATTTATTATAATACAACTGAAATGTACAATCATTATGTTAAATATCTTTTTTATTTTAGGCTGCTACTTTTTTAGCTTCAAGCACTTTTGATGTATAATCCAGACTTTTTAATAATTAATTTTTAATTTCATAATAGTTCCAACACCGAGAGTACTTGGGCAACCACCTGCCAGTGTCTTGTGGCTTGTACCTCCCTCGGTAAAACAATGCGTTTGTTGGCCAACATAAACGTCAGGATTGTGCCAGACTGATTCCATGCAAACCCTCAGGATATGTTGGCCTATGTCCCTGCTACCCACAGTGCACCATCTGTACTCCTAAACATACATGGCAAGAACTGTGTGTGAAACCTTAGACCATGACAACCCTGATACCCCAAGGAAATTGTGGTAACAGATCTACAACCTTTTCGTTTGGACTCAAGTGCACAAGAAATATTCAGAAAGGCACTTCAATTATTTATTGAAGAGTTGTGATTCTTGCATAAAATATGTGCGCTGCGATAATCAATAAAATGAAAAAGATTAGCGTGATTGCATCACAATAACAGTGAAAAGGATGAACATTTCCACCATTGTGCTAAGACAGTAAATATATGCAGGCATATAAGTACTGTGTATAGTTGTACTCCTCCCTAGCGCCCCCTAACGTAGTTTTGCCTAGGGTGGATGATCTGCCAGATCACTGCCAGGGTGGACTAACTCCATGTTACCTGTGGGTAAGTGTCATCAGGCTGCCCATCTTGGTGTAGAGCTGGACATTCCTTGTGTTGTTAAACAGAAATCATTTGAGCTGGAATTAAAACATGTGATACCCTGCAGTGTCAGCTGAGTGCTCCTCTGCCTAAACAAGGAAATGGTTGTGTATTTATAATAATAGAACCCATGTGGCCATGTCGCAACCTCTGTCAGGCCATAATTGTTTATTTTTGTTGGATAGTGTTGTTGCCTTTTGTACAATAACGCGATGGATACATCCACTTTCTGTGTCCAAAGCAACATTACTCCAATCTTGTGCCCCCCACTCCTGGCTTCTAGCCAGCCAACACCACCACCACTACCTCAGGTTCAGGCGGGTGGGATGAGGCACACTGGGTCAAGGTCTCAGGGTAGTGGAGATATAGGTCATGTGAGGGAACCTGTGGGCAAGCAAAGTGAGGCCATTGGGTTAACTGTAACACAGGCCACTATCAACCCTCCATTAGTCCCATGACATGATGGGCCACATCCTTACAGAGCCACAAGCCATAAAGCAGTTGCAGAGGGAGCTAAATATCAAGGTAGAAAATCACAACTCCAATATGGGGTCCCTGACGGGGGTGCTGCATGACATTTACACCCATTTTTGCTGGGCTTTTCCAGCACCATCTTCCTCTTTCTATGGTCCAACAACATCTGGGCCAACTACATTTGCCTCAACCAAATAAAGGGCAGCCCTGCCACAAGAGTCAACACCTGCAGCCACCTTAGTCCCTGCAACTGTGGATCCACCAGCCCCCCGCAGAAGCACACATTCATCAAGCCCAACAGGAGAGGAAGTAAAAAACACCATCACTACAAAGAGATGCAGAAACTGATTTCTTCCAGTGTGTGACTAATATTGATTCTGTGGACTATTTTCTGGAAACATTTACATTTCTGATGCCAGTTGTATTTTGGACATTGGACTTCAAACTATTTTGGCTCTTCAATAATGGTTTCATTCACCATGACTGACTTTTTCAAATATTGTTGGCTTTTTGGTTTTCATCCTGTGTTAGATAATTTGGTTTTCTTTCATAAAAGCAAAACTAACAAAGTCAAAGACTGGTATTGCATTTCTTTGCTCTATATATTTTAAATTTTCCTTCCATCATACATTTCAAAATGTAAATAAAATAATGTTATTTAAATCATAGATGAATTGCAAGTAGTTAATGTTTCTCTCAATTTTCAACCATGACAACAAAATACAACTAACAAAAACTCATCTACTAGTATTTTATTAAATTTGAAAAATATTGTTGTCACTTATTTTTTTAACATAACCAACCATACATAACAGAAATACTCAGTGCCATTTTTACATGTCCAGTTCCAGACCTTGCCAACATGGAAGAAAGGTATATTATCAAAAAATTCAGATTGAATAGGCAAACTATACTGCATTTATGTCATCAGCTGGACCTAGATCTTCTGCCTCACATTAGAAATCCCACTCCTATTAAACCGATTGTCAAACTCATGGCAGTACTTCATTTTGTGGTCAGAACCCCTGAGGCTGTTGTCTCCCCACTCTCCCTGGGATCATATCTCTGCATAAAGTTTTTAAACCTTTACCTGTTTTTTTTTTTTAGATAAATGACACAAAATGTCATGTTTTGCAAAAACATGTATGGGTTCTTAACATATCTTAACACAAAATGTAAGATTATATACATTCTTAACAATTATCATTTTTCACATGATACCATCAACGGAAGTGAGAACAACATTGCGCAAATATCACATTAAACCACAGTAACGCACTACATATGAATATTTTTTTTAATGAGTAACATTAACATTTTATATGAATAAACAAAGTAGTCTCCATTTTGAGTGGTGGTGACCCACTAAACATTCACATATTTGGCCATTTAAAATGGCAGCCACGTGACCTCTCCGTAAGGACATTTGGAGTTAGTCGACCACAGCGGAAGTTGACCACCTAGTGGGTGTGAAACTCAACGGCGGACCTACCCATAGCCTAATGTGTGTGAAAGCAACATATGACAGCCAATGGATGTGTCTGCCACTACTGACGATCAAGTACATCGTGTACATGTACATGGCATTTAAAAAAGTTAATTTGCCTCCTAACAATGCAGCCAACAAGACCTCCTCAACTTTGGCTGCCGTTTGACCTTTGGGAGCCACAATGCCAGGAAGAGCAGGTGACAGGGCCCCAGTCTTCTTGCCATAAGAGCTGGATTTGCTGGCAAATGAGGTTCTGTCCCTCTACAGCCAGCTCTATGCCTCAACAGAGGAACAGGTACATGTTTAAAATGTTTTTGTAAATCTGCCTAACTGTTTTTTTTTAATGCACAGGCTAGATTGTCCCTTTGAGTTCCTAGGTGAAGTGTACGGATTGAAGTGAAGTGTCATTTATTTTTTAATGCAAAACACACAAGATGATGGACGGAATGCTGCACATAACCAACCATACATAACAGAAATACTCAGTGCCATTTTTACATGTCCAGTTCCAGACCTTGCCAACATGGAAGAAAGGTATATTATCAAAAAATTCAGATTGAATAGGCAAACTATACTGCATTTATGTCATCAGCTGGAAATGATGATTTGATTTTTTATGATTAGAGAAAACAACACAATTAGTATGTGGTGTGTGTTTTAAGGTCTAAATTTTATTTAGTGTGTATTTATTTTACATATATATATATATGTGTGTGTGTATATATATGTATGTGTGTATATATGTATGTGTGTATATATGTATGTATATGTGTGTTTTAGTATATATATATATATATATATATATATATATATATATATTACCTACTGGCGGTCGCCAGTAGGTAGTTATAGTTAGGACCTATTATCCATAGGAAATTTGTAACATTCTTTTCCCAATAACTTTGGCGCCGGTTGACAAATCTTCGCGAAATTTTCAAAACTTATGGCCCGCTCCGGTCAGCTCCTATCTTGAAAGTTTCGGGGTGATTCAGCAAGCGGGGGCCGAGAAAAAAGGGGGGTCCCAAAACGTGTTTTATCCATGTTAATTCCCATAGGAAACTTTAGACACGGCTACAGCCTGAACTGCTGAACGGAATTACACCAAATTTGGCAAAAAGGTAGTGCTTGGTTCAGAAAGCGCCCTTTTTTTTAAATGGTGTAAATCCGTTCAGTAATTCCAGAGAAATTAAAAAATAAGAGTCAAAAAATCAATTTCCCATAGGAAACTTTATGCAAGGCTACAGTCGAAACTACTGAACGGATTTACCCCAAATTTGGCAAAAAGGTACTGCTTGGCTCAGAAAGCGAACTTTTTAAAAATGGTGTAAATCCGTTCAGTAGTTGCTGAGAAAATCAAAAATAAACGTTTCAATATTTAGAGGCACGGAGGATCCGCGGACCCTCCCGACAACGAGCTTCATGCTAATTGGCTGTCAACACTGCAAACCAGGAAGTGTTGGCAGCCATCTTGTGCCTCGGTAGAACCGAGGCACAAGAAAACAGAAAAACTAAGGCGCAAAACAAGAAAAGGGGGCAGGGTAGAAACACCCTGACCCCCTAGGCCTGCTCAGGGGGTCCCAAAAAAGCTTTTTTTTTTTTAAATCGGCAAAATGCGCGCCGGATCCGCGGATCCGGCCGTGAAAAAAAAAAACAAAGCTTCGTTAATATTTAGCCCACGGGTGGGCCAGGTCCCGGGGGCATGTTTAACATAATTGCGGGGGCCCAGGGGGGCCCCCGCAGACCCGGGGACCGCCACCCCCTGGGGCTTGTCTGAAATATTTGTGGGGGCACACAGCCCCCCCGCAGCCCTGGTAACCGCCACTCCCCGGGGCTTGGTTTTTTTAATGTTGGGGGGCCTCCAAGGCCCCCCCAAGCCCCGGGGACCACCACCCCCTGGGGCTTTTGTCAAATATTTCCGGGGGCACACAGCCCCCCGGCAGCCCCGGGGACCACCACCCCCAGGGCTTGCTTTTTTAAAGAAATAAACCTGTGTGGGGGCTCGAGCCCCCACATGCCCCGGGACCGCCACCTCCCGGGGCACTAAATATTTAAATATGGGGGTCCGTAACAGACCCCCAGAGCCCCGGGGACCACCACCTCCCGGGGCTTTGAAAATGTTGGGAGGGGGCCGCGCGGCCCCCTCCTGGAGCCTGTGATGGCCCTGGGGACCGCCACCCCCCAGGGCTGGCTCCTGCAGTGTCCCGGGGTGCCCACCCCCGGGACACTGCTGTTTGCAATGACAATGCTCCCGCCCTGTCATTGCAAACTGTGGTTTGGGTTTTGAAAGCGAGAGCAGGCTGCTCTCGCTTTCAAAAATCAAACCACATTGCTTTTCCACACGGGGAGCTGCATGTCAGCAGCTCCCCATGTGGAAAAGCAATGCCGGCTCCCGCAGGAGGAGGGGAGCCGGTGGGACTGTGGGGGAATTGGGGACCCCCCCACGGTCCCCAACGAGAGGCCAGGCCCCGGGGGATGGGGTCCCCGGGGCCATGAGTGGCCCGGGAGGGGGGCCACATGCCCCCCTCCCCATTCTAAAAAAGAAAAAAAAAACACGGAAAGGCCGGCCCCGGGGGATGGGGTCCCCGGGGACATAAATGGCCTGAGGAGGGGGGGCACGCAGCCCCCTCCAATAATTTAATTTTAAAAATAAAACACTGGCCATGCCCCGGGGGATGGGGACCCCGGGGCCAATAAAATAGGAAAGGTAGGGGGGCCACAAAGCTCCCCTTCTTAAATTTTTTTTTTTTTAAAAGACCGGCATCGCGCCGGAGGCCTTGCCCCCTCCCTGCAGCACTCTGCAAACGCGCCCCCTGGCGTGTTGTAAGATGGGGAACTAATTCCCCCTGAATACTGGGGGTCCCTGGGGGCCAACTAGCCCACCAGGAACCTCCAGTATGCGCCAGGAGCTGCGTTGCAGAGAGGTGTTCAGAGGCCATGCCCCTTTTACACCTCTCTGCAACGCAGCTCTGTGGTGCTTACTGGAGGTACCTGGTGGGCTAGTTGGACCCCAGGGACCCTCAGGATTCAAGGGGACTTAATCCCCCAACTTAAAACGTGCCACGGGGCGCGTTTGCACAGTGGTGAAGGGAGGGGGCGGGGCCTGAGGTGACATGTGTGCAAACATGCCCTGTGGCGCGTTTTCAGTTGGGGAATTAATTCCTCTTCAATCCTGAGGGTTCATGGGGTCCAACTAGCCCACCACGTACCTCCAGTAAGCGCCACAGAGCTGCGTTGCAGAGTGGTGTAAAAGGGGCGTGGCCTGGGCCACCTCTCTGCAACGCAGCCCTGTGGCGCTTACTGGAGGTATGTGGTGGGCTAGTTGAACCCCAGGGACCCTCAGGATTGAAGAGGAATTACTCCCAAATTAAACGCGCCACAGGGCGTGTTTGCACACATGTCACCTCAGGCCCCCTCCCTTCACCACTGTGCAAACGCACCCCGTAGCGCGTTTTAAGAGGTAGTTTTAATCCCCCTGCCCTATTATGTACTAGGGCCTTACAGAGGAGGTCATGCTAATCACAGGGGTACCCCAACGCATAGTGTTCCCTAGTGTATGTAGGTGTTTTCACTGTATTATAAGTGTCTTTTAGCATAGCACTGGCTCTAGGCCTGGTTAGTCAGAGTCAGTTACCACCAGTACCCGTCTGAAAAAGTTGTGGGCACAGGATGATTTTGCAACAAGGCCTCTTTCTGCTCCTCTGTTGGTTCTTTCTGCACATGTCTTGCATCTGCCTGCACTTTTCTTCGTCTTTGTGGACTTCTGTTGTTTCTTTCTGCATTTCTTTTGCTTCTTTCTGTGCGTTTTTTCTTCTTTCTTCACATGTCCTACCTCTGTAGGGATAGTTAGAGACTAGCATTTAAAAAACCTTTGAATTTCACTTAAAAAACCATAGGTTTCAGGCATGTTATAGTTAGAAATTAGCATTTAAAAAACCTTAGAAATTCACTGAAAAAACCATAGGTTTCAGGCACGTTATAGTTAGAAATTAGCATTTAAAAACCTTAGAAATTCACTGAAAAACCATAGGTTTCAGGGACGTTATAGTTAGAAATTAGCATTAAAAAAACCTTAGAAATTCACTGAAAAAACCATAGGTTTCCGGGGCGTTATAGTTAGTTGGACATTTCACTCGTACAAAACCCATGAAATTCCCCTGTTATAGTTAGTTCAGCTAACTATAACTCGCGCCCCCGCAATGCACTGCTGATGACGTCACATATTACATCACTCATGACATGGTCAGTGACATCACTGATGACATCATCCATGTGATAATTTCATGCATCTTCTCACACCCTAATATAACCTTTGATACACCCACTCTAAATTACAGACTGCCATTCTCAAAACCATAGACACTCCAACACCAATAACTACATACCCACTCACTGATTCTTAGGTCTACACACACATCCACTCACTCACCCGTACAGTCACTCATACTTACGGTCACTCAGTACAGGACTATCATATGCACTCATACACCTATATAGACACTCACACACCGCCACTCATCCATAGAGGTACTCACACACCTAGTCAGTCATGCAAATAATTAATCACACTCCCATTTACTCACCTATACAGTTATACACACACCAGCTCACTTGCTCATACAAATACTAGCACATTCTTGCGCTCTTATAAAATCACTGATACAAGCACACACTCATCCATACAGCCACTCTCACAATCACACACTCTCACTTATAGCCATTTAAATACTCCAACACACATATATACTGCCTTTCACATATGTAGTTACTCACACATGTACCACTGAGATATACATTCACTCACCAACACACCTATACTCACACTCACCCACCCATACAGCCCTTCACAGATGCACTCTTGAAACCATGCACCCAGTAAATCACCCACTCATACATCTATGCACAGAGTCACACACATCCCACCCACACAAACACTCAGGCACCCATACAGATACTCAGACAACCAATCAATAACCCATGTAGACACTCATGTAGCTATTCACAAACCCATGCAGCCGCTTACACACCAACAGACAGACGGATACAGACATTCACACAGTTTAGTCACTAACCCATGCATTCAGTAAGATACGTTTAATCACTCACTTATAGAGTCAGTCACGCACCTACTAAATCATCCATTCAGACACTTATACACCCACTCATTCTTCAATACGCCTTTCCCTATATATATTAAACATATTTAAACTTTACAGAAACACACAGTCACTGGATGATGTCATCAGTGATGTCATTTGAGATGTCATCAGTGATGTCATCAGTGATGTCACTGACCATGTCATGAGTGATGTAATATGTGACGTCATCAGCAGTGCATTGCGGGCGCGAGTTATAGTTAGCTGAACTAACTATAACGGGGGAATTTCACGGATTTTGTACGAGTGAAATGTCCAACTAACTATAACGCCCCTGAAACCTATGGTTTTTTCAGTGAATATATATATATACATTCCAACAAGTTCCACACCTCCACACGGCGAGGATTTCACAGCACCAAAAGAGTAGATTCCACAAGTAAGTTGCTTTTTTGAATAATCCAAAATTGTTTATTTAATACAACATAGTGCAGAGCATGGACGGTCTATGCGTTTCGGCTCTCCGCCTTCAACTGGACCATAGAGTCCCATTGTCTAGATCGTCAATTTAAAGTGAAAAAGTGCATTTAGATCCCTTTGTCTATTTCTACTATTGTACAAATACTAGACTACTAACCCTCATATTTGAATAATGGCGACAACTAGCCGCCATTTTTTAACACACATATTACTATCTGTAAAGTACATCCAGCAATAATTTTCATGGCAGTAAAGTGCAAGTGCATAATTTCATTTCTATCCGGGAGAGATTAATTTGTAATTTTATACAATTTGAGAAAGATAAAACATATGTACAATGGACGCAGTTAAAAAGATATCCAAATGTGCCGGTAATGATAGAATGAATATTTTGCTTAATTAGAATACAAAAAGTTAATTACAGTGAAGTACTAGATAAGTTAATCAAACTATTTGTTGGCATAAAATCATTATCTAACATGTCATGAAAGAATATTCAGTTATTTCTAAAAGAATGATATAGGGGCAAAATACCAATGAACAAATTCATGGGGATTGTTCAAATCCAGTCATTCCCTTTTACCCTCCTTTTCTTTTTCTCTCTCATAAGTGTTAGAGCGAGGGGAAACAATGTGATCTATGTGTCACCGAAAGTGCTTAGCGCATTTGCTCAATTTCCCATGTTGCAGACTGTTATACGAAAAAATCTATAAAGTATATATTTCATAAAGAACAATCCTCAAGTTTCAACACTAAAACACTTAGTTGTCCTTTCTCACTGTTACCTTGCATTTTTAAAGGCACTGGAGTGGTGGTTTCTTTACATGTGATCAAGGCTGCTTGTCAGCCGAAACGCGTTATGTAATTAAACTTTCGAGCAACTACCTTGGACTCTGTGTACTTTACCCTGAGAGCGCGTTCACTGCATTTTCCTGTACAAATACTAATTCAATTTTAAGTCTTTTATATATATATATATATCCTACTGGTGGTTGCCAGTAGGTAGTTCTAGTTAGGACCTAGTTTCCGTATGAAAAGCATTTTTTTACTTACCTATAACTTTGCCATCGTTTGACCAATCTTCATGAAATTTTCCCAAAAAAGTGTCAAAGTAGGGTCTGTGAGTCATGGAAAGTTTGGGGGTGATCTGTACAGTGGGGACCAGCAGATAGGGGTGCAAACAAAGGGTGCGTTTGTAATGTTAATTCCCATAGGAACGCGTTGTCGAATATACAGCCTGAACCGATGGACGGAATGACACCAAATTTGGCAGAAAGGTATATGTTGTTACACAGATTGTGGAGTTTGTTATCTGGTGCAAATCCATCCAGTAGTTTTTTAGACATTTAAGCTGAAAATTATAGATATATCTCTGGCCGCCTGTATTTCACGACGATTTTGCTATTAATTGCGAATGCGCCCGCTAACAGGAATGCTGTGATTGGCTGTACACCACCTGAACAGAAAGCTGCGGCCATTATTTTATCATTCGGGAATGGTTCCGGGGACTGAAAATGTGCATGAATGCTAACATAAGGGGTCAGGGTGGAGATACTCTGACCCCATGTTTGAGAAATGGGTGTGTTAGTGACACAAGTTATGTGTTCAAATTTGATTTTTTTAATTGCACGTGATACGTGCGATGACGCCGTGACCGCCAGCGTGGCCACCCCGTGTACCATTGCGGGGACATCGTGACTATCACAAAGTGATTACAAACATTATTGAAAATATATTGAAAAAATATATATAATTGTACTCGCTTACCGGTCACTGTCACACACTCATGTACACACTCACAGACTCACTCATACGCTTATACACCCATTCACATACCCACTCACACACTCATACATCCAGTCACATACCCACTCAAATTCAAATACTCATGCACCCGCTCACATACCCATTCAGGTACTTATGCACCCACTTACAGACTCACTCAGAGAGTGATGCACTCATGTACAGACCCACTCAGAGACACATGCAGCTACTTAGAGACACATGCAGCTACTTAGAGACTCATACACTCATGCATACAGTATCATACCCACTTAGAGACTCTTACATCCACTCACAGATCTACCTGGGCACTCATGCACCCACTCACAGACCACTCAGATACTCATGCACACACTTACAGACTCACTCGGAGAGACACGGACCCATGTACAGACCCATTCAGAGACTCACGTACCCACTTACAGACCCACTGAGACTCTCATTTATGCACTCACAGACCCACTAAGACACTCATACACCCACTTACAGATCCACTTAGACACTCATACACCCACTCACACCCCCATACAGTCACTCCCACACTCAGTCACAGACACTCTCAGAGACTTATGGACTCAGTCAGTCCCTCATACACTTACACTCAGAAAGTCACACACCCACTGACAACCTCACGCAGATATACACACCCCGACTCACTTACCCATTCAAGGCTTATGCATCTACTCACAGACCCACCCAGGCACTCACCCTCCCAGTCACAGACCCACTCAGCCACTCTTGCATGCACCCATTCAATCACCTACTCAGAGACTTCAGCTCTCACTCACAGACCCATTGAGACACTCATACATCCACTCATGGACCAACTCAGACACACTCACACCCATACCGTCACTCACACAGCCACTCATAGGCCCACTCAGACTTAAGAACCTAGTCAGTTATACACTCAGAGACCCACATGCCCATTAACAGAACCACTCAGACACTCACGCTGCCAGTCATAGACCATCTGAGAGACTCAAGCACTCACTCACAGATCCACTCAGACAAGGATGCACCCACTCACTCACCCACTCAGACATCCACTTAGACACTCATGTATCCACTCACAGATCCAGACAGACAGTCATATACTTGCTTACAAATGCACAAAGGCACTCATGCTCCTACAGATTGAGTGAGAGACGTATGCAACCAATCTCAGATCCATTGTGACCCTGATGCACCCACTCATAGATGCACTGAGGCAGTCATGCATTTCATTACAGAAGTATTGATAGACTAACGCACCGTATCACGGATCCCCTCAAATACTTATACAGTGAATGCGAGACTTACTGATACAGTGATACATGCAGTCACAGATTACACTGAAAAAGTTATGCCCTGTGTTATAGAGATATTAAGGGAGTTGAACATGGTATTATGCAGTCATTTAGATAGTAATTTGCTTAGTCTCATGGTTATAATCCATTTTGCAGTTATAGGTTTTGAATGTGGTGATGGCTATTGAATGCCTGCATTTGTTTTGTCATTTCGCAAGTATTCGCGGTGACCGCTGCTACCGATATCATCGCGACGACCAGCGTCACTGTAAAAACGGTTTAAATGGTTGTTTTATACAAACTCTCCACAAAAATATGACTTTAACCAGTGCAGTAATAAACCACTAGTGACTAAAATACTGTAAAATGTGTGCATATATGTGTTTGCACCCCCTAAAAAAGGTGCAATTGTTGGGTTACCGGAGTCATCGTGACTCTCAGTGTAATCGCAAAAATGAGAAGTAGGGTTTTAAAAAACTTACTACAAAAATATGTGTACAAATATGTTTTAAAAGCAGTGATTTGGTTAGTAATTTGTGTATTGTAATAGTTAGAATAAACTTTTTAAGTTAACATTTTAGAATTTGGTGATGGTCTTTGAATATGTGCTTTTGTTTTGCGATATGATCGCATTCATTGTGACGTTGCTGCGAATTAAAAAAATTGCCCCCCAAAAATATTTTCAAGAAAATTAAAAAAAAATTGGATCTTGGGTGGCTCTGAGAAGAGCCTTTGTGTTGAGAGTGTGTATAAGACAGCTACAGATAAGACTGTATGCAGAGTTTCAGGTTGCTTAGAAACACGCTGTTCCTTTTGTCTGTAAAGTGAACTCCATCACTTTTATTCATTACTTACATGTCAAAACGCATATTGTTGTTATAGATAGAGCCCATATTATGGTCTCTGAGGAAAGCAGAAACAGTTTTATTAACATGTTTCCTGGCTTTGTCAATCTGTGGACAGAATTGATTTGACCACTTCCATTTCTGTCTTTGGCATATATTAGAGTACACTAAGACAGTGCGAGGGAAAAGCAAGATCAGTTCTGCAAAAGGTAATCTTCATTAGGATTTCCAGCCCTAGCCCCGTCAATGTGCCTAGGTCATTGCCACCACAGTGCACAACCATGAGGTGAGGAGCTTGGAAATCCACAATGGTTTAAACCAAAGTCAGTAGCTGATGAAACTTTAACACTCTCTGGCCAAACCAAATAATCTCCACATTTGGCAAACCCAAGTCGCTGTCAATACCTTTTTTTTTTTGCAGCCTCTTTAGCCCAATAGACATAGCTGTGGCCCACAATCCACTCTAAGCATTTTGAAGGAAGAAGGAGTAGCACACAGGACAGGTCTGCAGCTCAATATCACAGTTGGTTCTATGAAAGACAGTGAATATGCATGTGTGCTGGTGGTTTGAAAAAACTTGAAATTTAATTGGATGAAGGTAATATGCAGGTTGCATTTGGAAATGATTAGTAAATAGATGTTTCATTGGCTTTGGTAAATGGAAAAACATGTAATACAGAGTTAGATATGCTTTACAGTATGTGCAGTAAACCACACCTGCTGTAGTTCATTTTGTAACTAGTATGGTTCTTCTGGAATGTGTTGTGAACTTGTGACCTACTGGTTCTTGTGGGTTTCTATGGAGAATCTGCAGAGGGTGTATTGGGGGAACAGTGTAAAAATTGATGAGGTTTAGGTTAATTGTTTTATTAGGTAGGTAAGATTCCCTAGTGAGGATCTTACAAGAAAGTGTAGTATAGTGTTAGAAATATAAAATTATTAAGGGAGGTAGGTTTTCCAACTCACGTTTTGTTTGGCAAATTCATCGCGATCATTGCGGTTTCGTCATGAGTGTTGACACAAAGGCATGCATTTTGGGCTACCTCAAAAGCAGGAATGAAAGGGTTAATAGACAGTAACCATTCAGAAATTCTGTTACAAGACGGAAATAGTAAAGCAATGTTTTTAGTTGTTGACTTTTGAAGTATCAGGCAATGCAAAGTTCAGAAGGTTGCCATTTATGGTTTCTTTGTATGAGAGTGATGTGCCGTTCTTGTGCTAAGTTTTTACAAACCCTGAGAATATTTTATCTATCTAATAAGAGGGAAAAAAAGTGATTTTACCAACAAACTCAATCTTCTGGTATGTTAAATACAATAAATTGTAAGTAAAAAAGAATATTAATAAGGTATATAATTATGTCATATTGTAATAAACAAATTTTGAAATATATATCATTATTTAAAAAAGAAAGGATGATATATAAATCAAATTGTAAGTTTTTTAATATATATATTAATAGGTAAGTAAGACATAGTTTGTCTCAGGTGTAGATCAGATGTCTGTCAAATTAGTTTAGAATGTGTTTCCATCGAGGTCAATCTTGCACTTGTATTGCTTTACTGCACTTCGGAAGTGGTAGGACAAAACACTACATACTAATGGTTAAACCTATATGTTATCTGGTAGTAAATTACGTCAAAGTTTTATATGTGTATATATGATGTGCTGCTGATAACTAATGTTTTTATTTGAATTCTGGGAGTTGTAGTCTTATTTGTTCTGTTACAAAAGATTAATTCAACACTCAGTTTTGAAAATGGAATTTATACACTATAGCTGTATATGAATTGTGGATCTGAATTGATTTGTGCATGGAGGCTTATTGGTAGGGCTGTCTTATTACTTAAAACTGCTACACAAGATATAAATGTTTCTTAAACCATATATAACTGAACATAGAGGTAGGCTGTAGCTAGGCCATAGTGCAGGGAGCTATTCACTTGAAAAGTAAAAGATATACTTGGATGTTTCAGGGAACTATATGCACTCATACAAACCTATGTGCCTAATTATGCATCCAGCCTACACCCAGAATTAAATCTGAGATATCTAATAGAAAAACAGACAGACACTGAAACACCTAGTGAGGTAGTTAGAGAAGCATGCAAAGATTCACTCACACAGACAGGCACAACTGATATGTATTTTGTGGTAATGAAGGCAGTTTCTTACACACTTAAATAACCCAATATTAACTAGTACACCCAGGAGGCAATCGATGCAGGCCCTTACAGACAAATGTAGACAATCACATATCACATAAAGAGAGGCAGTGATTTAGTAAAACATTTACATACACATGAAATCACAGTCCCAGATAGGAACTGAAACACTCATTCAGATTCTGCTAAACAACTGACACTTTCAAGTTCACCATGCAGACACGTAGCACTTGCATTATGTCTCATGCCTGATATACTTGAGCTTGGGTATGTCGTTTTACTGGTAGAGCTGCCTTATCACTTAAAAGTGCCACATGAAGCATAAACTGTTCTTGTACCAGATATAAGTGAACACTAAGGTAGGCTGTAGCTAGGCCATAGTACAGGGAGTTGGTCGCTTAAAAAGTAAAAGATGCACTTGGATGTTTCAGTGACCTATATGCGCTCATACAAACCTACGTACTCAATTATACATCCAGCCTACACCAAGACTTAAATCTGAGATACCTAAGTACAAATGCAGACAAACACTGAAACACCTAGTGAGGTAGTTAGAGAAGCATGCAAAGATTCTATCACATAGGCAGGCACATGTGATATGTATCTTGCGGTAATGAGGGCAGTTTCTTACACACTTAAATAACCCAATATTCACTAGTACACTAAAAAACAAAGGTTACAGGGATGTTATAGTTAGAAATTACAATTTCAAAAACCTTAGAAATTCACTGAAAAAGGGACGTTATAATTAGGAGATATTGTAGGAAAGTAGGATCTGCTTCTATGGTTACCCCCTCCCCCTTTTTGCTTGATGTAATGCTGTTTATGACTAGTCTGACTGGGATCCTGCTAATCAGGACCCCAGTCTCTCTGCTTTCTCCCCTAAATTGTTATGGTAAGTACTTAGGTACATTCCAGATTGGAAACTGGGGTACCCTTATCAGTCCCTAGTATATGGTACTAAGGTACCCAGGGCATAGGTACCCCAGAGGTTCCCCATTGGCTGAAGCATGTATTATGCCACCTATGGGAGACCATTCAAACTATCTCTACAGGCCTGCCATTGCAGCCTGTGTAAGCTGGAGCTAGCACCACTTATGGAAGATATAGGTTCCCCTATATCTAAGGTCACTGTACCTAAGACCTATAAGTCACCCCTACAGCAGGCCTTTTCAATCCTGAAGGGAGGGTGCTTGGTTATGAGTGTGAGGGTGCCCCTCCAGCCTTCGGAGTCCATTCTCCCGGGTTGTAAGTGAGCCAGCCGTATCACATATAGAGGGGCACCGCATCATTACGCGATGACCATCTTGAAACTGGCTGTAATGAACCCTGTCGTGTTTGGTATAAAACATGTTGGAATCATACCCCACACCACAAACGGTGTGGGAGGTATGATTCTAATCACTGTAAAGGCCCTCCGTTTATCCCCTCATTGCTCCCGGTACCAGTCTTCTAGACCCGGACAGCACAACTTGGCTAATTCCGAATATAGACACGATTCTACTCTCTTGCTGCTGAGCCAAGTTTGAGAAGGGGAAGGCAGAACAATAGGGATCCTGTCACAGGGAGGTGTGACCACCTCCCAGACAGGGTTTAGTGTATTGGGGCAGGGTGGGAGCGCTTGCGAGCACCACATGGTTGCCCTCCATGCATAGTCCAGCTCAAACCAGTTCATGGAGCCATTGGCTCCCGCTCTGGCGTGAAACTGGACAAAGGACAGGGGAGTATCCTCCCCCTTGTCCAGCCCCTCCTTAGGGAGCGACCCCTGTATCGTCCCAACCCTTTCCTTAGTGAATGTAAGGTTTTACCTGTGGGTGGGTCCCTGGATTCATCGTAAGACACAATACAATTCAGACACCACTTAATCTTCGACCGTCTGGGCACTCTGGACTTCGCTGGACTTCGCTCTGGGCATCAAGGCTGCAACCGGGAAGACTCCTGCTGCTCCTAATCTCTTCGCGCTGATTGTCTGCTGCAACGTCCGTGCCTGTGCTCCATTCAGGAACCCGTCCAGGGCCTGTGGGCATCCAAGACACCTGAAGGAATCTCCCTTGAAGTGAAGGAGTCACTTGCCTGCATCTGCAGGCACCGCAACTAAGCTGTCCGGTCTGCTGATCCTGGGCTCCTACGGACTACGAAAGGCTCAGCAACACAGGTGGTGGTTCTCCACATCCCTAGAGGCCTTCCCTGTCCTCTCACCAAGTTGGAGGCCAGTATCCCTCATCGGAGCTGCAGGAACCGAACCCCTGTGGACTGCATCGACTTGCAGATGCAAAGGCTTGTTTGCTTCCTTCCACCAAGATCTCAAGATCTTTAGGCTTCAAGTAGCCCCAACCTCAAGCATCTCCAGCGACCAAGATCTTTATCCTCACTGCATCACTTGCACCGTGGGCCTGCATCTTTGGTGAGCTGCTCGAGGTCCTCTGCGACTCCAGTGGGAACTCCAGGGGACTCCTTCCCCTTTGTGAATGGGTGCGAAAATATTTTTTAAGAGCAGGCAGTGGTCCCAGGGACCCCATTGGGAATCGCAAACAGTGTATGAGACACTGTTGTGCATTCACTTTAGCGAGTCACAAATTGCGAGTCGCAATTCATTGCAATTTGCGACTCATTAAAGTGAATGGTCGTACACCTGCCCCCTGGTTCCTAAGGTATCCAAGGTTGGGGTGGCTCTCCAACTTTCTGTCTTCCACGGGGTTTCTTCAAGGTCCACTGGCAAGGGTCCTCCTTCTTTAATATTGCAACCGCGACTTACACGTTGATTGTACCGAGAACGCGGTCGTGTTCCCACGCCGCACCTGACCTCCATGGGGCTCCTAGATACTCACCTTGGGTGGTTCCTTGGGTCCACGGCACTTCTACGTCCTCTGACTATTGTCTTGACACAAGTCGTGGTTCACATAGCACTATTTTAGTATGTGGTTTGGTCCCCCCGGTGACCACTGTGTATTCTGTGCTACTTACCTGTTTCTATTGCAAAGTATTGTGTTCATTGTGTATACTTCCGGCTAGGAGATATCTGTATGTGTTAGTGAGTGTCTTATAATAAATACATATTTTTATAAAAACACTGTGTGGTTGTTTTTGACTTAATCTATACTTATAAGATTGCGTTCTGGTAAAACAAGCTACTTTACACTCACATTCAGCAGTTATAGTTAGCTGAGGAGCTAACTATAACTTGTGGCCCTGCAGTGCACTGCTTATGACATCACATATTACATCACTCATGATGTGGTCAATGGCATCACTGATGACATCACTAATGACATCTCAAATGACATCACTGATGACATCATCCAAAGAATCTCTGACGCACCCACTCACCCCAATATATCCGTTCATACACCCACTCCAACTTCCACACTACCATTCTCAAAACCATTGAAACACCCATACCCGTACTTACACGCTCACTCACTGATTCATAGTGCAACACACACATCCACTCAGTCACCCATACAGCCACACACACTGTCAGTCACCCACAGAGCTACTCACACACATACTCACTCACCCATAAAGTCAATCACACAGCCACTTACTCACCTATACAGTTATACACACACCCACTCACTTATTCATACAGATGCTAACACATACTCACATATATAGTCACTGACACAAGCACACAGTCACCCATAGGGCCACTATCACAATCACTCACTCACACGTACAGTCACTCATATACTCTAACACTGACCTATACTGCCTTTCACATATTCAGTTACTCACCCATATGCCACTTACACATCCATTCATTAACTCACCGACATATCCATACACACACTCAGTCACCCATACAGCCCCTCACAGATGCACTCACTAACCCATACAGGCACTGACTCATCTACTCACTCATCCATGCAGGCAGTCACACACCCCCTCACCCACCCACACAGACACTCATACAGGTACTAAGACAACCAAACAATCACCCATACAGCCACTCACACACCCACTCACTACCCATACAGCCACTTAGACACCGACTGACAGACTGATACAGACATTCGCACAACCTAGTCACTCAACCATGCAGTCACTGAGACACCTGATCACTCACTTTTATAGTCATCATCATCATCAACTTTATTTGGTTTTTAAAAGAAAACCATAAAAGTCAAACAAACACCATTACAAATAATTTGACACAAACAGTACATGATACAAAGTTAAATAGCAAACACTTATGATGAATCCATAATAAAAATAATTTCATGTTGCCACAGTTACCCAAATGTAACCCTAAAGGTTAATCACAGCCGGACCTAAGCCTAATTGCAGCCCTTAAAAAGCTACGAGTGTGTAATACCGAATTGCTTGAAAGCAGTTGTAAAAAGATAAAAGTCAGCCTAACCTACCAAAAGCTAGCTTTCTTAAGAATAGGAATGATAAAAGACTTTCTAGGAACCTCATAAAAACTACAAAACATTAAAAAGTGAATCATATCCTGTGGAGACTTTCCATCTCAGACATAGGGTAAGAGACACTGCCCTGCATATGCACCACGGGGATGGGCTAGGAGATAATGAAAGAGGTCCAAACGAAAACGGGTCAGTAAAAAATGGTCATGGGCACTTTTGAACCATAAGAGATAGGGCTCGGTGAATGGCACCATCTTCAACAGAGAATACCAACGAACACTGGGCTTCCTCAACTCCTCTTCTTCCCTAGCCCCTGTGCGCATTTTGAAGAAGTTCTCCTTTACCCAAAGCATATCCCTTTTACATATTCCCTCTGGATTCTCAAATAGATATGCCCTTCCCATGCTGGAAAGACATTCTCTAATGTGCTTTAACCAGCAAATACGATTGTAATGGTCAAGGGAAAGAAAATCCCTCAGGATTTCTTTGCTTAGGTAGGTTCCCTTCTTTATCCATGTTTTCATTCATAATGACAATGGTCGGTAGGCCAACTCATCCGAGAGTAAAGACATCCCAAGTTCTTCATGGGCTATAAACAATGGAATACACTGGGGTAAGCAGAGAATCCGTCTCAGAAATGTGTTTTCAACAGCTTGCAATATATCATGCTCAAAATAACCCCAAATCTAACTCCCATAGGTGAACTTCGATATACATTTAGCTTTATAAATCTGCAAAAGTGCCCCGATTGGTCTAATTCCTAATCTGGAGGCAAGTTAAGAACAGCCGCAATAGCCCTAGCAAAATCCCGTTACTTTTGGCTTGTCAAGGGGCGCCAGTTTAGGGCTACATCAAACACCACCCCTAGTCATGAAAAAACATTAGTCTTCAGGACCGGCGTAGCCCCCACCAAAAAAGTGAAGGACTTAGCTGGGCGCTGGCCCACCTGCAAGATAAATGATTTGCTATTATTGACCAGCAAGTTGAGGTCCTCCATAAATTGTACAAAGGAGTTCAATAAGCATTGTAAACCCCTAGCCGTTCTCGCCATGAGGACAGCATCATCAGCATACAAAAGTACTGACAGACTTCGCTTGCCCACCTGAGGGGAATCAATGTTTAATTTCAAGAGGGCCTGCTCCAAATTATTAATATGCCAATTAAAAAGAAAAGGGGCCAGGACATACCCTTGACGGACCTCATGCTGTATACAAAACTCCCGAGATACTTTGAGGTCCTTAGAGTAGTGTACTACAGCCTTGGTGTCTCTAAGGAGATTCCTTAAAAACACAATGATGTCTCTATTGATGCCAATGGAGATCATTATCTGGCAAAGCTTGTATCTGTTAACGCGATCAAACGCGGAAGACAGATCCATCAAAGCTAAGTAGATGGTGCTGGTGCGGGCGACTGTATATTTGTTCAAGAGCATATACAAATTTAAACTCTGGTCCAACGTTGAGCACCCCGGTCGAAAACCATATTGGAACTTGGTCAGGATGTTATTGTCCTCTACCCAGCTAGAAAGCCTATCAAGGACTAAGCCTGGGCAGAGTTTGCGGAGTTCTGCTACGTAAAACTCTGCGAGGTGCAAAAAAAACTTCGCCGCAGCAGCAGAGTGCATTAGATAAATGCTTTTCGCGGTGATTTTCAGTGCCGGGTGTTTGTCCACACTGTTCAATCATCGCGAACGGCACCATACACAGTGCAAGTGGGCGCTGCTTCCTTTCTGCCGCTCGAGTAGATTTTTTACTCGAGCGGCAGCTTTCTCAACGCGAATCGACGATTTCTCAACGTAAGCGGTTGTGAGCATATGCGACCACTCGCAATGAGAAATTCGACCTCCCGCATTGAGAAATCTCACCGGGAGGTTGATTTCCCATGCTCGTGCTTGCCAATTTGACGTTGACGATCGCGAACGAGGAAAAATCTCGCCGGGAGGTGGATTTTCCTTGCTCACGCTCACCAACTGATGGTGACGAGCACGAGTGAGGAAAAAAACTCTGCTCCGCTATGCAGAGCAGAGTTTTACGGAACTCCACGAGCTCCGCATAATGCGGAGTGCGGAAAACTCTGCAAACTCCGCGAGCAGAGCGGAGTTTACCACCCAGACTTATCAAGGACCATTCGGCCCACTACCTTTACAACAGAGAACAAGAGGGAGATGGGCCTATAAGAGTGAGTGTTTTCTCGATCTCCCTTTTTAAAAACCGGGACAATGGTAGATAAGGCCCAAGTGTCTGGGTGCCCAATTGTGACCACAGTATTAATAGTTTCAGTGAGTACGGGTACCCATATGCCCAGGTTAGAAAAATAGAGATCTGGAGGGATTCCATCAGGGCCTGGGGCCTTATTTTTCCGTAGACCTATTATGCCCGCTCTTACCTCCTGTGCACTAAATATGATCTCAGATTTACCCTTGCCAATATCCTTGACTACCCTCAAGGGGGTTTCAGGCTGGAACATCCCCTCAAAGTGACTTATCCAATCATCCTCGGAAATATTGGCGTCCAGTGTGTTGGCTCTGTCTACGGCCAAGAACTGGCTATTAATGATGCTCCAGAACTTAGAGGTATTGCGGACAATGCTGGCCTCTACCAGGTCTGACCAGGCCTCATCTATCAGGGCAGACTTACGCTTTGCCATGGCGGCCTTATATTGTCTGCGATGCCTCTTGACAGCCAGGGAATCTCTTGGTATGGTACTCAAAGCTTCCTCCAATCTCCTGGAGGCGCAGGAGCACTCAGAGTCAAACCATCTCGGTCCTGTATGAGAGAGGTGCTTGCCTGAGGCCCGCAATAGGTTGGCTATAGCTCCTGACATGCTTCCAAAGGCCACCAGGATATCTGAAGGTTTTCCTGCCCTGTCTGATCAAATAGCAAACTCCTTAGAACACTGGGTAAGCAGGGACTCATAGAACTGGTCCGGTATAATCTGTACCCACTTCAGTGTCCTCCCCCCATCCACAACTGACAGTGCCCCCCTTGCTTCATAATTGGCTAGTTTTTCTACCCGAGGCCATCCAGTCGAAACACACATCGGGTTATGATCACTGTACACGCTCTCCTTTATAATGAAATCCAAAATATAAGAAAAGAAAGGTGTGGAAACAAAATTAAATCGATTTAAAGACTCACAACCTCTCCCCGTAAAGGTGGGGACAACGTCCTTTTTGTCCGGGGGCAACTTATTCATAGCAGACAAGAAATCAAACTCATTCAAGATGTCATTAAGTATAGAGCCCTGCTAGGTGGGTTCCATATGCAGACCGGCATGGCATGCACACCCCATGTCTCCAACCCCCCCAGACCTAGGGTACCCACATATATGCACATTAAAGTCCCCCACAATGAGAACATTTGAGCAAAACTGCTTACTCCGGGTCATGTTTCTCAGACAAATGCCCAGCCGTTTAATGTTGCATACTTCTGAAGGACTAACTGCTGTATTATAAAAATTTGAAAGCAATACCTTATTTGACCCCTAGATAACAACAGCACCTGTATGGTGGGGGAGTCTAAAGGCAACATGGCAGAGCTGACTTGGACAGCTAAAGTAACAAAATGAACAAAACCCCCCTTCGCTCTTCCCGCTATGGAGGGTGCGGCTGGCACAAAGAAGGTTGTGTAGCCTTCCAGATAATAACTGTTTACGGTCACCCATGTCTCCTGGAGGCAGATCACATCAAACCTTCTTAGGAAATGCACCCAGACCCCTTAACTTCTGAATGACCCAGAAGTCCCCCGGGGCACTGCATGGATGGTGCAATTAGATCAAAGGGACCTGGACTCAGTCAATCACAACAAGGCCCAAACCTATTAGATGTAGCTATACCTACGGTTCCCTCATACTGGCTTCCCTGACCCAAAACCGATGCCGCCCACACCGAAACCTACTATATGGGTCAAGTTGATGGATCTGGGGCCTATAAACGTAACCGAAAGGAAGAGTCACGATGGCCGAGTTGGGGCCCTTAGGTTTAAGTGTTTTAAGTTGGGAGATCATACTGAGGATGCTATTTGACACAGAGGAGCTATTAAACTTAATGGCAACACAATCCCCATCCCAATGTTTCTTGATTTTGCCCACCCATGATGTTCTACTCAACATGATGATGTGACTCTCTACGCAACCCAGTCGCAATATAAGAATTTAGCCATGGCACAACTTTATTCTTTGTTCAAAGTCTTCCTAAGTGCCCGGAACAAGTCGGGGTGCATTTTCTAAAACCACTACTAAAGGAGTTGACTCTGGTGGCAGGTGTAAAGTGCAAGAGCTTCGGGCTGGGTCGCTTAAGTCCTCTGGCCGGATGCCTCCTGACCCTCCTCCGGACTTCGTGGTTGACCTGCTTGCAACAGTTCCTGGGTTTGGGTTCTGCTTAAGCTGTGAAGAGGCGCCGCCATGAGTGGTTAATGCTGCAACAGAGTCGTGTTCAAAGTTGTAGCCAGTGTAGATAAATGTGCGGAAGGTGCTTGCCGACATGTGCACTGAGTTGCACCCTCCTCTGCTGCCTTAAATTGTATCTTTGTACCAAGCTCCTGCACACAATTGCCCACACTATGACACGCACTGGCAGGTGGGGATGTTGGGCCTAAAGGGGGGGTAGGCAACACGAGTGGAACGCCATGAGAAAGAGTAGCCAGCTTTTTAAATATCCTTTTCAATAGCTGACAAGCTATGAAAAATAGGGGCTATTTTAAGATTCAGGGCTGATAACAAGGATGCTTTTAAAGCGTCAAGCAGACTCATCATATCCGGGCTAAGTGCAGCTGTGGGATCTGGGGGGCTGGAGTGCGAGCCGATGTTCTTACAACGTTTAGCATGACTCCCAATCAAGGGGCCCTTCCTCTTTGCTCTTGCTCCCTTCCTCACTCCAGAACCCACACCAAGGAGCACTGGTTTAATCTTAAACTTATATAGTCAGTAACGCACCCACTGAGTCATCCATACAGGAACTTATGCACCCACTGATTTACCAATACACCTTGGTATATATATTTAACACTCATAAACTTTTTTAAAACACTCAGTCACTGGCTGATGTCATCAGTGATGTCATCAGTGATGTCAGTGATGTCACTGACCATGTAATGAGTGATGTAATATATGATGTCATTAGCAGTGCATTGCAGGGGCACAGGTTATAGTTAGCCCAGCTAAATATATTTGCTGAATTTCTCTGGTTTTACACGAGTGAAATGTCAGCCTAACTTTAACGTCCCTGTAACCTTTGGTTTTATTCAGTGCATTTGTATGGTTGTTTTAAATTATATTTCCTAACTATAATGCCCCTGTAAACTTTATTTTTTTTCAGGGAATATATATATATTTCACATGGAAATGTAGACATTTCACATCATGTAAAATAGAAAACACATTGTATTGAATTTACAACTGGGCATGTATATAATTTTTTACATACCAAATTAAAATGATGTTTGCTATGTGTATTATCCCACAATCAGTCAGCCTAGATCAGGTGTCTCCAACCAGTTGTTTGGAAGCTGCCAGTAGCTCCCAGACACCTTCGGAGTAATTCACAGGCTTGAGTTATTTTGAAATGAGCAGAAGGTCATAATTTCTTTTTCAAATTTAAGGAAAAGCTGTGTTAATGTGACATCATGATTATCAGGCCACAAATAGCAGGACTGACAATGAGCAGTGCTCAGTCGGTTTTGTGGGCCAAGCTGGGGCTGAGTCACAGAGGTGAACAACTGAAGTACAGAGGTATGGAAAAAATTCATTGTGAACTCTAAATTAGTGTTGTGAACAAAAGGATCCTTCTGAATGCTTTTAAATGGAAGAAAAATTAATTGGATTTATTAATTTCATTAACAGTTTAAATTTAACAGGCTCTCAGTCACCCGAAAAAATACATCCCATTCATACACACACATGTTCATACATACCCAAGAGCACGCTCTCAATAACACACATGACAGCCCTTTCATAGTGCCCTTAGTCATGGTATTTAGTTCAAACCATAGTATCTGGCTCTATGGACATTAGGATTCAGGTCAATGTAGCTGGGCATGAGGGTGTCGGGTTACAATGCGGAAGTTGTTTAGCCTTCTTTATTTCACAATGATATTCACTGACGATTATTACATAAAATGTTGGAGCTCCCTGGCCTAAATGATGTCACTGGCCTGTATTGTTGAATTTAGCGAATGACAAGGGATGAGGGTAGTCAACAGGTTACAAAAAAGTATTATTTGTTTCATATTTTGGCAAGTTGGAAGACGTAATATATATTGTGTAGAAACTCCTGACTAACACTTGTGATTGATATAGTAAAATTGTGTTTCAGTAATACAGACAAAAAACAATTCACAAAACAAATCCTTTTTGTTTAATTTCTGGTATCCATACAGGTCAATGCCATTAGAAAAAGGAGATATGGAAGGCCATCGCCAAGAAGGTGTGGAAGCTGGAGGTCTAAAAAGTAGCGAAGCATTCACTGTAGCAAGAGGTGGGAAGACCTATGACACAGGACAAAGAAGTCATCAGAAGTCCAGCTTGGCAAGTCCTCTCAATGTAGGAAGCACATGCTCTGCACACTGATCCCCACTAATGGCCAGCATACTTGCTGTGGCCTATCCAGACCTTGATTGGCAGTTGGGAGCCCAACAGCAGCAGCAATGGGGTAAGTTCTAGCATGAGTTCAACATGTTAAATAACTAATTGTTGTTACAGCAACTAATTTTGCTATCAACCTTAAGGTTGACACATATCCAACGCAGATGAAGAGTTCTTAAAGGTGTACGTTTTGCACAAGGTGTATGATGATGTGCTTTGTATATGAATTTGTGGAAAAGGATGCCACCTGATTTCTGTTCACTACCAAAGGAATGGTGTCAGCAGACACACACCTGCCTAAACAACAAATACATATGAGTTTGTTGTATGTGATAAAGGACAGTTGTACCCGACAGGCCACTAGTCTTTATTGTGTCAGGTATGATGCTCCTTTACTATTGTGAATGATGCAAGGTGAGCCTTATTACAGGTGACATAGCATAAACTGCAATCATGATACAGTGGATGCTACAAACATCACATTGGTAAGTTGGTTTCATTTACAAACAAGAGTGAGCAAGTGAGCCAAAATGTCTAGTAACATCAGATTAAATGGCTACATTTTAGATTCAAAACATATCCCAAATATGTTTTTATTACAAAATGCTATTTTATTCATGTTAAATTGACAGACTTGCATGATGTATTACTCCTTCACAGGTGTGCATGTAAGCCTGTTTTTTGGAAAATATTTGTGAGAGGCATGCAATTTTTAGGAAGACAGACAGGAATGTGCACACATTAGGAAAAGTAACACATAGCCCAAACCATTTTCAATGTCCTTTGTTATGTCCCAGATGCTAAATCAATGATGGAGAAAAAGTGGATACTTCAAGGAACTTTTTGTAGATGGAATGTTCTATCACATATGTGGAAAACTCAATATCAGGCCCAACTCATGACTCACTAGGCAAATTTAAAAAATGCATCAAGATGTCACATGATGAAAATGTGATTTACATTTGAATCTTTGAAGTAGAAATTATATATGAATCAGTATGTAATATTTACTGTGATGTTTTACCAATTTTTGCCTAAAATGAAAGCCAGCACATTTTGTAAAATAATTTTACAAGGGTAAAACAAACTTTAAAAAACTGGAGATATGTAGGAGTCAAATGCGAAAATATTTTTGCTCTGTTGGTCTGAAGTGGATTAGAAATGTATTAAGGCCTATGTATTTACTTATGTTGTAGAAGTCATTTGTCAATCCACTCCCAAAAAATTCTTAATTTCTTCAACAGCATAGGTATTGTGATACATTGATAAACTACTTCAGTACAGAATCCATATAATATTTTTTACATTTCATATATACTTTAGCTACTTGAAGTAAGTGTTACCATTGTGAAATGCCCAAACAAACTAAACAGGATTTCAGTTTATAAAAATATTGGTACAACATTGCAGCATTATTGATTCATATTTTCCTTTTTGTGAATAAAAACGATGCAGATTTTTGGGCCTTGTAAACACACTGTACAAAGGTATTTTTGATTTATATCTTTTTTTGGTGACATACTTTCACTACTCAAAACAACAAAGCCCAACCATTCAGAGGTGTCAAACACTTCTTGCAGAGAAATAAAAATGGATAAGGGACAAGATCATACATGATGTAGGAGTTATCATGAGGAATTGCAGAACTGTGACCAAATGGTTTCTGTAAATGTGGCCTACATGCATGAGCTTATTCTAATGTAGAACCAAAGTTTGAGAGCCTTGAAGCAGGTAAAATATGAAAACTTGGAAACAGTTTTGTGATCAAAGTTCATGATCAGTTCTGTTTACACAGATTCAATAAAACTATTGTATATGTCATTTCAGCATCATCAGGAGCAGGCTGAGGAGATATTGCCCACGTATTTGGGGCAGCAGCTGGCCACAGTGGTTTGGCTGCTGAGACCACCAACACCGAGGGACCCAGTGGCACAGAGGGTGAGGGGAGTGCAATAGAGATCACCAACTCAACACCATCATCTTGGGAGAAAGCACTCACTATTGGTGACGGACCCTAGTGGAACTCTACCAACTGCATCCTTGTCCACCACCCAGATACCCATCTCCACCATCCCTCTTGCTCCCCCCAGTTACCCAACCCTGCCCCTGCCCTAAAAGGGATGGCATCTTCTTCATTGCAGCCACCTCACCCCTGCCCCCCTGGCTGTGCTGAGTGAGGATGCTATTGATATCTTATGGAAAATCTCTGTAGGCCAGACTGCACTCCTAAATGCCATCCAGGGACTTAGTTGCCACATGCAAAAAATGGTAACATACCTGGAAGGCATGCACAGTGCTGTGTCTGGCCAGCAGAGACCATTTACAGGCCTGGGCTCCTCACTCACAACAGCCTCCCAACAAGCCCAACCCTGTGCCACAACTCAGGTGCCTTCCCCATCCCAACTCCATATTCCCAGCCCTGTACCAAGAACACTTGCTCCTTTGGACGCACCCACTCTAACACACACAAGCAGCACACCCACACATAAAGACAAACACATCAAAAACTACAGGCACACACCCAAACCATATACAAACACCACACCCACCAACACCACCACCATCAGCACACTCGCACCCAATTCACCCACCACACCAACAGCCACCACCACCTCACCCACATGCACCACCACCACAAACACCAGCACACCCACAGATACCCCCCTCAGCACACCCACATGCACTACCACCAGCACCACCAGCACCCCCACAGTCATCCGCCACCACCACACCCACATGCATCACCACATTCACATGCACCACAACCAGCAACTCAACAGCACACGCATGCACACACACACATATATTAGAAACCACATCCACAAAACACAAATGCCCACACTCACCCGAACAACATATACCTAGGAAAAAAACATTCACCACACGCACCAGCTAACTCAACAGACACACACACATCACCCACTGCCACTCACTGTATCTCCCAAACTCAACTGCCTCCGACCTTCCTACCAGTTTTCTCAGTGAGGATGTAGATTTTGCCCTTGCCTTGACCCCTTCCAAACCCCAACCCACCCCTCCCAAAGTCAAAGCCACACCTTGCAAAACCCAACCCACCTCTCCCATACCCAAGACCACCCCTCCCAAAGCAAAAACGACCCTTCTCAAACCAAACACCAACTCCTTCCAGACCCAAAACTACCCCAACCAAACCACCCCCTCCCAAGTATTTATCATTTAGGTGCCTGCTCTGTGCCCACTAGATTCCCCTTCCTGAGGAGATTCACTTGGCAGAGATTGAGGAGGCGGTTTTAGTGCCACAGCACAACAGTGCGCTGGATCTTTTTATACTGTCATGGACTGCCATTTGGTTCGCATTTATTTTAAGAGATGTATCTCATTGTCTGAATAAATCTTTAGTTTTCTTTTCACCAAGTTTGTCCTGACATACATTTTTCTTTGCAAATGTTTGAATCCTAGAAATGTTTCTGACTAAAATGTGAGGTACATATTTTTATTTACCATCCTGTTTAATAATAAATTTGAATTAGTCATGCCCTCAGAAATTCATTCCTACCTCACATGGGCGTCATCTTCTCATAATTTTGAAACTTTGATCTGTGCTGGTTTACGCATAGTTATTTTACAGCATTACAAAATTACACCTTGTGATATTTTAAAATTATTTTCAGCAAGTCCCTAGGGATTTTTTTTTAGCTATATATGTGTGCAATAAAATGAAGATAATGTATTTGTTATGCCACACAGACATCAATGTCTTACTTATTCCAATGCACATATGGTTATTTGTCATTTTTCAAACCTTCTCCTGTGTCCTTGTTCTTGTCCTTCATCATTGTTCAAATAGATATATTTATGCCACAGCAGTGAAAATAGATGTGGCCCAATAATGCATGTTATTTAGAACACTTGTACTAGTAAACACAAATTCACAGATTTATTTCTATAGAGTGAATGTCAAACTCAAGTGTACTACCACAGTAAAGCAAAAGTGGCATAAAAAAATATTTATTGTGCTTCACCGATTCCATCTAATAATGAAGTTATAAGTGGAAAACCTCTCCTAATGATCTGTCCTGCTTTGCACTCCAAAATAATAGAAATACAGCACTTCCACACGGAGCCACACACAAGGCACAGCAAAAAAACACCTGGAAAGGGGTTTCATTTATGAGGCACTTCAAAAGAATCAAAGTATATAATTAAACTGCAGAGCAAGGCACCAAGGGGATTAAACAATGAAGAGGAGATGTGGGTTCACATAGGCTAATTGCAAATAGAATAAGATAGGCTGTAAACTAACCAAAAAACAACTGAAATAGTAAAATGAGTCAAATTTACAGTTCTCTGTTTAACTAAGAAAGGCACACAGGAGGGAATCTCTCGTTTTTTAGCAAGCCCATACAGGGCGTGATTAAAGTAGAGAAAGTGACAAGTACACTAAAATATTCAAAACCAACCTGTTCTTTTAATGCCGCCATAGTCCTTAGAGTAGGTTATCCCTGATTAACAGGAGGATATACAATAAATATATAAATAAACCTACAAAGAATAGATCAAGGGGAGTGAAAGACATTGTAAATAGTAGTGAAAATTGATACAATAGGGTTGACTGATAATGAAACTGAGTCTATCCCCCTTTTTTTCCCACCCATCGGCGTCATACCTGTAAATATTTTAAACATTGTTATATTACAAGATAATCGTCTTAACAAGACAGTTTATGATGAGGAATGGACTAAGGTTGGTGTGTAATTGAACAAGATAGGATTGTCTAGAATATGGTGTATTGTCACAGGAATGATGAAATGTAATAGAGCAGAGTACCCCATTGCTGCTAGAAAGCCCATACAGGGCACTATTTAGATTGATGGTGTGGCAAACCAATTGAAATGCTCAAATTCTATCGTATAGAACTGAGAGACACCCCTGGTAAGAAGGGGATGAAAAAGCATTGTGAAATGTTCTACGATGTCTTATAATCAAAGCGATTTAGTCTCTCTTCTTTCGTTTCAATTTGCGTTATACTTGACTAAGTTGAAGACATTTCCTAATTTAGAAAAATGCATTTAAAAGGTGTATTCACAAAATAGCGCTAAGGAAGGAAGGTGAACGTGTGACTAAACATGAATTCATCACCACGATAGAATATGTATATAAGATAGAATCGACTGTTTTAAAGTGTATATAATGACTAATTCAAAATGTCTGCCGCGCAATGAGCAATTTTGTTTTTAGCACAAAGACACTGTAGGAGAGTAGGATCTGCTTCACATGGGTACCCCCACTTTTTGCTGATGCTTCACTGTTTTTCGACTTTAGTCTGGCTGGGGCCCTGCTAATCAGAACCCCAGCCTAGCTGCTTCCTCTCTAAAATGGTTTCCATGTGCCTTAGGCACATCTCTGATTGGAATCTGGAGTGCCCTTATAAGTCCCTAGTATATGGTATACTATGTACCCAGGGCATAGGTACCTCAGAGGCCTACCAGGGGCTGCAGCATGTATTGTGCCACCCCTGGAAGGCCATCAAAAATGACACCACAGGTCTGCTACTGCAGCCTGGGTAAGGTGGTGCATGCAACCCTTACTGTGATATAGGCTACCTATATCACTACATACATACACACATATAAACCTATAAGTCACTCCTATGGCAGGCCTTATCAATCCTGGAGGCAGAGTGCGTGGTTCCTATGTGAGAGGGTGCCCCTGCATGAGCAGGGCCCCTCTGCAGCGTTCGGAGACCCTTCGCTGATGCTGTTTGTAGTGCAGCCTGACCATATACTCTTAAGCGCATTATAACCTCGCGTTAAATGCTAACTTTGGGATGGCTGCACGGAAACATGTCGTGTTTGGTGTTAAACATCTTGGAATACTACCCCCCCGCCAGTTCTGGCGGCGGGGATAGCATTCCACCCTTCTAGAGGGAGAGACATGTACACACCGGCCTGCCTGGTAACTTCTTTCCAAGCCCTGGCATCACAAAATGGATGCCGCTGCCACAGACACGAGTCTGGCCTCCTGCTGCTGACCGAAACTCCGGCAGGGGAGGCCTGGACAATAGGTTTCCTGTCCCAGGGAGGTGTAACCACCTCCCCAGACAGGATAGTGTGTATTGGGGCTGGGCGGGAGCACTCTCTGGTGCTTTGAAGTCCTGCACTGGGGGCACATTTGGTGTCCCTGTGCATACCCCAGTTCAAACCGGCTCAGGGGCTTCCAGCCCCTGCTCTGGCACGAAACTGGACAAAGGGAAAGGGGTGTAACCACCCCTCTGCCCTGACCCTCCCATAGGTGGGTCCTCCGAGTATGTCCAACCCCCTAACTTGGTATAAGTATGGGACCCCAGTCCTTAGGGACTTTAGATTTACCTGGATGAAACTCTGACACAGAATCCTGGACCTTCGACGCTCTACTTCAAGATTAGAGGACTGAAGAATCTCCCTTGGGGTCAAGGAGTGACTCCCCTGCTTGGCAGGCACCAAAGAAGCAATTGTCCGGTCTGCATCGCTGAAGCTCCCGCTGGACGCCGAAGTCTTTGCATCACCAGAGGTAGATTTCCAGACTTCCCCGAGGCTGCCCTGAGTCCCCAGCAAAGCTGAGGCCCGTAGCTGTCGTGGGTAACGTGGAACCGTGACCCCTGGACACCGATTGCATTTGCAAGTGCATCCTCTTCTGGGTGTCCCACGAAGTTGTGCTTTGGGCTCCAAGCAGCCCCAGCCTCCAGCACCAACTGCACTGAAGATCACTGGCCTCCACTCCACGAGTGTCCTGTGAGCCAGCTCCAAGTGTGTCCACTCGAGGCTCCTTTGCGGTCGCTAGTCCGTTGGCTAGTAGGCCCTCCCGAAGGCCAATCTTCTTCTGCTTGGGCTCCCTGGTTGCTCCAGGCGTGCCCTGATTTACCTTTGCTGGGTGAGTACCACAGACCTTGCTGGTCTGCACCATCGTCCTTCTTCCATTTCCACGAGACTTGCCGTTGCCAAGGCTTTTTGGGTCCAATCCGGTCACCGACACCCCTGCAATCGACAGACGTTATGAAGCAGCTTGAATCTAGCTCCTGGTTGTCGTCGACGCCTCCTGGACCTCGTGGCTGAAGAGTCAAGACGATCGTCAACCTACCTGAAGCACTCGACATCGGTGGGCATCTGCTCATCGCCTTCCTGGTCACTGGCTAGTGACCCAGACTCTGTCCCCTCTGCTTTCAGGTTCTTCAGATCTTCGATCCACCTTTGGATCCACCCAACACTTTCGACTTGGCCACCAGCAGCACTTTGCAGCAGATCGCCATTGAAAACGACGACGAAACCCGACCCCGAAAGACACCTATGCACCCGGCTCCCCTGGGTGAGGTAACTCGAGTACTCCGGTGCTCCCGTGGGTATTGACACTAGAACAGCCTAGTTCTAAAAGGGTTTGCTCCAAGTCCTCCTCTAAGTGTCCCTTTTCTTTAAACTTCCAACCGCGACTTTCCCCATAGAAGTCAACGGCGATTCGCGGCTGTGTTCTCACACTGCACGCGTCCCCGTGGGTCCCCTGTGTCACTACCTTGGGTGGTTCCTTGTGGTCCAAGCACTTCTACAGGCTCTAGGCCTTGTGTCTAGCTCAGTCGTGGTTCTTATACCACTTTATTGGTATATGGTTTGGTACGCCCCTAGGGCTCAAACGTGTATTTGTGCTATTACTGTAGATAACTAACTTATAACTTATGTACTTCGAACTCTAGCCTCATAAAGAGACTAGAGGGGTGTGTTTAGCAATAAATACATATATTTTGAATATATACCTGGTGTGGTCCTCTTTCATTTGGTCACTCAAGAGATTATAGACTGGTAAAACAAGCTGCTTTACATTCCTTCAAGACTTAGCCTGAAGGCTGCTCTCCATAGCTACCACTAGGATAGCTTTCAATAAAGGTTGTCTTTAACCTATCTCCAATAAGGGGTTGTTTGGACTGGTGCAAGGTGCCCACTATAATTAGTGGACAGCATATGCCAGGCCAACTTCTCACAGACACTTTCTATAGCACTGATTTTCGGACAATTTGTACAGCACAACTTTATTTAAACACTGAATTGACATGAATCATTGAAACTGAAGAAGGCAGCTACGCCGAAACACGTTTGTCAATCTGATTTTCGGGCATGAAGAATAAAATAATTAATTACAAAGATTTACTGCTCCAGAGTGCGCTCTTTTGAAAAAAGTGGTTCTTAAGATCGAGGAATCATTGTTGTGGAATAATTTACGTACCCCACCGTACGTCGTTGAGCAGCACCCGTGGCGTGAGGAGCGACGGCTGGTGGATTGGAGTGTGGCGATATATATATATATATATATATATATATATATATATATATATTATCTACTGGCGGTCGCCAGTAGATAGTTATAGTTAGGACCTATTTTCCATAGGAAATCCGCAACATTCTATTTGAAATAACTCTTGCGTCGGGTGACGAATCTTCACGACATTTTCAAACTTTATGGCCCGCTCCGGTCCGCTCCTACCCTGAAAGTTTCGGGGTGATTCGTCAAGCAGGAGCCGAGAAAAAAGGGGGGTCCCAAAACGTGTTTTCCCCATTCATTTTCCCATAGGAAACTTTAGCCACGGCTACAGCTCGAACTGCTGAACGGAATTACACAAAATTTGGCAAAGAGGTAGTTCTTGGTTCAGAAAGAACCCTTTTTGTTAAATGGTGTAAATCCGTTCAGTAGTTGCGGAGAAATTAAAAAATAAGAGTCAAAAAATCAATTTCCCATAGGAAACTTTATGCAAGGCTACAGCCTGAACTGCTGAACGGAATTACACCAAATTTGGCAAAGAGGTAGTTCTTGGTTCAGAAAGAACCCTTTTGTTAAATGGTGTAAATCCGTTCAGTAGTTGCTGAGAAAATCAAAAGTAAAAACACATATATATCTGGGCGGAGCCTAACCACACATGTCATCGTGAGATCTGATTGGCTGTCAGCACTTCATCCTGGAATTGCTGGCAGCCATCTTGGGACCAATATAAATGATAGTACCCCATTGAAATGCATTGTAGTGAATCGAAGATTTTGAGGGTTACCAAAAGGAGAACTATAAAGGGTGATAACAGATTTTAATTACATTAGAATTCATTTGTTGATGGTACCATACTAATTTCAGGAATTGTGGTGTGTTCTAAGGTGATTCTACCCTGTGAAAAACCTTCTGCTGGGATATCATGAATCATGTTTGAGAGAAAACTATTTTCACATGCTTGTCCCATACAGTTTTGGAAGGTGCTCCAGAAGCTAAAATGAGAGCATATTTTCTGTAAATTCACATTATCTTTCTCAGTCATGTGAGAATGAAGTCTGACATTCTCAGTAAAACATGTACATCCAACAATGGCAGAGACTGTCAGTTGATTCATTTGTGTTCTACTGCAGCTTCCCAGAGTGTTCTAAAGAACAACTAGAGTGCTAACAGCCTTACTTATGACAAAAGTATGGCACACCTGAAGCCATCTTGATTGGAATAAACTGGTAACACTTAAAACATTTAATTTAAAAAGGAACAAAATGATGGGGTTCATTTTGCCATAAAAATTATGGTTAGTGCTGTAGAAAGAAAAATTAGGACATGTTTTAAGTGAGATCTCATATATCTTCCTGTTATATTTCAAGAGGAGCAGCCTGTCAGTTGATGCCTTTGTGTTCTACTGCAGCTTCCCAGAGTGTTCTAAAGAACAACTAGAGTGCTAACAGCCTTACTTATGACAAAAGTATGGCACACCTGAAGCCATCTTGATTGGAATAAACTGGTAACACTTAAAACATTTAATTTAAAAAGGAACAAAATGAGGGGGTTCATTTTGCCATAGAAATTATGGTTAGTGCTGCAAAAAGAAAATTTAGGGCATGTTTTAAGTGAGATCTCAAATCCTCTTCTATTTCATTAGAAAATTCTGACATGCAGACTGAAACAATCACTTTCAATACCAGCAGTAGACTTCCAGTTAACTCCTTGGTGAGCAGTAGCTTTACTACAGTGATCTAATGAACAACTAGAGTGCTAACATTCTGAATTTATGGCAAATGTGTGACACATCTGAATGCCTTCTTGATGGAATCAAAGTAAAAACTGAAAGCATTTCCTACTGAGGAGACTGTAGTAAATGAGGAAATTAGGAAACTTCATAACAAATAAGTCTCCCAAGATGGCCACCAGAGAAAAAAGAGCCCAAATGTAGCACAAATATCACCCAGAGGTAGCCCACGTATAGCCCAATGACAGAAGTGTGCAAAACATTTTTTATTTTTAGTTTTTTTGCAGTTTTATATAGTGCAGACTGGTCAGGCATTGGAGTGCTTTACATGAGCATTGGTTACATCACACAAGGACACATTCATGTTAGTTGACCCCTACACTACCCAAACACCACTGCACTACCCTAAACCCTAAAACACTACCCCCAGCACGACCCCCTTCACTACCCAAACACAACTGCACTACCCTAAACTCAAAAACACTACCCCCAGCACGACTCCCTACACTACCCAAACACCACTGCACTACCCTAAACCCTAAATCTACCCCCTACACTACACAAATACCACTGCACTACCCTAAACCCTAAAACACTAGAACCCAGCACGACCCCCTACAGTACACAAACACCACTGCACTACCCTAAACCCTAAAACACTACCCCCTACACTACACAAACACCATTGCACTACCCTAAACCCTAAAACACTACCCCCAGCATGACCCCCTACACTACACAAACACCACTGCACTACCCTAAACCCTAAAACACTACCCCAGCACGACCCCCTACACTACCCAAACACCACTGCAGTTTTATATAGTGCAGACTGGTCAGGTATTGGAGTGCTTTACATGAGCATTGGTTACATCACACAAGGACAAATTCATGTTGGTTGACCCCTACACTACCCAAACACCACTGCACTACCCTAAACCCTAAAACACTACCCCCAGCACGACCCTCTTCACTACCCAAACACAACTGCACTACCCTAAACTCAAAAACACTACCCCCAGCACGACTCCCTACACTACCCAAACACCACTGCACTACCCTAAACCCTAAATCTACCCCCTACACTACACAAATACCACTGCACTACCCTAAACCCTAAAACACTAGAACCCAGCACGACCCCCTACAGTACACAAACACCACTGCACTACCCTAAACCCTAAAACACTACCCCCTACACTACACAAACACCATTGCACTACCCTAAACCCTAAAACACTACCCCCAGCATGACCCCCTACACTACACAAACACCACTGCACTACCCTAAACCCTAAAACACTACCCCAGCACGACCCCCTACACTACCCAAACACCACTTCACTACCCTAAACCCTAAAACACTACCCCCAGCACGACTCCCTACACTACACAAACACCACTGGACTACCCTAAACCCTAAAACACTACCCCCAGCACGATTCCCTACACTACCTAAACACCACTGCACTACACTATACCCTAAATCTACCCCCAGCATGACCTCCCACACTACACAAACACCACTGCACTACCCTAAACCCTAAAACATTACCCCGAGCACGACCCCCTACACTACCCAAACACCACTGCACTACCCTAAACCCTAAAACACTAACCCCAGCATGACCCCCTACACTACCCAAACACCACTGCACTACCCTATACCCTAAAACACGACCCCGTACACTACACAAACACAACTGCACTACCCTAAACCCTAAAACACTACCCACAGCATGACCCCCTACACTACACAAACACCACTGCACTACCCTAAACCCTAAAACACTACCCCCTACACTACACAAACACCACTGCCCTACCCTAAACCCTAAAACACAACCCCCAGCATGACGACCTACACTACACAAACACCACTGCACTACCCTAAACCCCCTACACTATACAAACACCACTGCATTACTCTAAACCCTAAAACACTACCCCCAGCACGACCCCCTCACAACACAAACACCACTGCACTACCCTAAACCCTAAATCGACCCCCAGCACGACCCTTTACACTACCCAAACACCACTGCCATACCCTAAACCCTAAAACACTACCCCCAGCATGAACCCCTACACTACCCAAACACCACTGCACTACCCTAAACCTTAAAACACTACCCCCAGCACTACCCCTACCCTACACAAACACCACTGCACTACCCTAAACCCTAAAACACTACCCCAGCACTACCCCTACACTACCCAAACACCACTGCACTAACATAAACCCTAAAACACTACCCCCAGCACAACCCCCTACACTACACAAACACCACTGCACTACCCTAAACCCTAAAACACTACCCCCAGCACGACTCCCTACACTACCCAAACACCACTGCACTACCCTAAACCCTAAATCTACCCCCAGCACGACCCCCTACACTACCCAAACACCACTGCACTACCCTAAACCATAAAACACTACCCCCAGCATGACCCCCTACACTACACAAACACCACTGCACTACCATAAACCCTATAACACTACCACCAGCATGACCCCTACACTACTCAAACACCACTGCACTACCCTAAACCCTAAAACACTAACCCAGCACGACCCCCTACACTACCCATACACCACTGCACTACCCTAAACCCTAAAACACTACCCCCAGCACGACTCCCTACACTACCTAAACACCACTGCACTACACTATACCCTAAATCTACCCCCAGCATGACCTCCCACACTACACAAACACCACTGCACTACCCTAAACCCTAAAACACTACCCCCAGCACGACCCCCTACACTACCCAAACATCACTGCACTACCCTAAACCCTAAAACACTAACCCCAGCATGACCCCCTACACTACCCAAACACCACTGCACTACCCTATACCTTAAAACACGACCCCGTACACTACACAAACACCACTGCACTACCCTAAACCCTAAAACACTACCCCCTACACTACACAAACACCACTGCCCTACCCTAAACCCTAAAACACAACACCCAGCATGACCCACTACACTACACAAACACCACTGCACTACCCTAAACCCCCTACACTATACAAACACCACTGCATTATTCTAAACCCTAAAACACTACCCCCAGCATGACCCCTCACAACACAAACACCACTGCACTACCCTAAACCCTAAATCGACCCCCAGCACGACCCCCTACACTACCCAAACACCACTGCCATACCCTAAACCCTAAAACACTACCCCCAGCATGAACCCCTACACTACCCAAACACCACTGCACTACCCTAAACCTTAAAACACTACCCCCAGCACTACCCCCTACACTACACAAACACCACTGCACTACCCTAAACCCTAAAACACTACACCAGCACTACCCCTACACTACCCAAACACCACTGCACTAACATAAACCCTAAAACACTACCCCCAGCACAACCCCCTACACTACACAAACACCACTGCACTACCCTAAACCCTAAAACACTACCCCCAGCACAACTCCCTACACTACCCAAACACCACTGCACTACCCTAAACCCTAAATCTACCCCCAGCACGACCCCCTGCACTACCCAAACACCACTGCACTACCCTAAACCATAAAACACTACCCCCAGCATGACCCCCTACACTACACAAACACCACTGCACTACCCTAAACCCTAAAACACTACCACCAGCATGAACCCCTACACTACTCAAACACCACTGCACTACCCTAAACCCTAAAACACTAACCCAGCACGACCCCCTACACTACCCATACACCACTGCACTACCCTAAAGCCTAAAACACTACCCCCAGCACGACCCCTACACTACTGCACTACCCTAAACCCTAAAACACGACCCCCAGCACGACCCCCTACACTACCCAAACACCACTGCACTACCCTAAACTAAGGGTGGGCGTAGTTCGCGAAGTAATGCTTCGCGAAGCTACGCAAAGTGCAGTTCGCGCTACGCAAGCTTCGCGTAGCACTACGCGAACTGCGTAGCGCACTGTTCGCAATGATTGCACAGTGCCGGATGCTTGTCCGCACTGTGCAATCATTGAAAACGGCAACTTGCACAGTGCGAGCTGTCTTTACTGCCGCTCGAGTAGATTTTTACCCGAGCGGCAGCTTTCTAACGCGGACTGGTAGTTCTCATCGCGAGCGGTCGCAAGCATACGCGACCACTCGCAATGAGAAACCTGACCTCCCCGCGTTGAGAATCTCGCCGGGAGGTTTATTTTCCACGCTCGCGATCGGCAACTTGATGTTGCTGATCGCGAACGAGGAAAAAGTCTCGCCGGGATAGTCATTTTGCTTGCTCGCGGTCGCCAACTTGACGTTGAGGACCGCGAGCAAGCAAAAAATGACCGCGGCACTACGCTACGCTACGCTACGCGTGTTTGCACTGTGCTACGTGCAATTCGCGTTGTGCGAAGTAGCGCAAACTTCGCAAACTACGCGAGCGTAGCGTAGCACTTCGCCCAGGGTTACCCTAAACCCTAAAACACTACCCCCAGCACGACCCCCTACACCACCCAAACACCACTGCACTACCCTAAACCCTAGAAAAGAAACCCCCACCCCATGCCCAATCCCCCTTACCTCTCACTCCTCGTGGTTCCTCTCTCCTCGTGGTTCCTGCTTCACGTCGTCTCTGAGGGGCGGTGCACGTCATTGTGAGGAAACGGAACAGCCTCTGTTTCCTTACAACGACATGGATCGTCTACATGTTTTTAGAACGCATGGTCATTTACCATACATACCTTTACAACAAAATTCATTGTAAAGGCATGCGTGGTAAATGACCATGCGTTCTAAAAAATGCGTAGTAATGACTTTTAGATGTACAACGCATGCGTGGTAATGCATGCGTTGTAATGGTATCGCAAAGTAAAAAGTCATTGTAACGGCTGTTTACCGATCGAAGCTGGCCCCTGTTCTTCAGTGAGATGTTTATTTGATTAATTAGGAGGAAGGAATGTGTTTTTTTACCGAAAAGTGCATTCCCGGCTGTTGTATTGTGAAAGTGTCTGCGTGGCCTGGTTTCACTTCCGGTCAGAGAGTGGAAGAGTCTGTTTGGATCTAAAGGAGTTCTGTTGTTGGACGGGGCCGGCGCGACATGTCATCAGAAAACATAGCTAATGGAAAGCGTCCTCCCTGAAGTGTGGAGCAGTGCCATGAGAGGTCAACGAGTGTGCGTCCCACCGCAGTATGACCGTACCGCGTGACCCATGTGCCACCTCCAGGGTACGGGAGGCAGAAGCGGCATCGCAGGTCCTCTTGAAGACCGTTATAGCACTAATTCTACATTTTGGTACTAGGGCATTTTAACTTTGTTGTTCCTGCCAGATACAAAGAGAAGATCCTGTGTTATTCAGTGCCCTCGTTACCTTTTTTGTGGGTTGTGGTGCTTGTCACTTTGCTGCCCCGCCGGTGCACACGACTGGGCACCCCACCTCGTGTGCCATCTGCAGGGCCTCTGCCCTCGGATCACTGGTTTCGGTTTCTGGAGTGGCAACATAAACAGTTGCTCCCAAAGGACTAGCCTGAACACTTAGGTGAATATCCCCTGCACCAGCATTCCACGGAAATTCTTTCCTAGCTCTCCCACGTCAATGAGGACGTCATAATAGCACGGCTCCGCTCGCGACACTGTATGACGTCATCGGAGCCATAAGAGAACCTCATCGGCGTGCTGACGTCAGTTCCACCCATTTTTTCCGTGCCACCGAGGCAAACAGGGGACCGAGACATTTTCACATGTATACATAGTATAATAAATATATATATATTCACTGAAAAAACCATAGGTTTCAGGCACGTTATAGTTAGAAATTAGCATTTAAAAAACCTTAGAAATTCACTGAGAAAACCATAGGTTTCAGGCACGTTATAGTTAGAAATTAGCATTTAAAAAACCTTAGAAATTCACTGAAAAAACCATAGGTTTCAGGGGCGTTATAGTTAGTTGGACATTTCACTCGTACAAAACCAAAGAAATTCCCCGTTATAGTTAGTTCAGCTAACTATAACTCGCGCGCCCGCAATGCACTGCTGATGACGTCACATATTACATCACTCATGACATGGTCAGTGACATCACTCATGACATCACTGATGACATCTCAAATGACATCACTGATGACATCATCCAGTGAATGTGTGTTTTTCTGAAAATTAAATATGTTTTATATATGTATATCTCAAGGTCGATGGAAGAATAAATGGGTATATAAGTGTCTAAATGGATGATTTTGTTTTGTAAAATTGATTGTATAACTGACTAAGTGTATCTTAGTGAATACATGGGTTAGTGAGTAATGTTTAAATATGAAAATATATGTATCAGTCTCTCACTTTGTGTATAAGTGGCTGCATGGGTTGGTGAGTAGCTACATGAGTGTCTATATGGGTTATTAGTTGGTTTTTTGAGTATCAGTATGAGTGTCTGAGTGTCTTTATGGTTCGGTGGGGGTATTACTTAGTGCATAGATGCATGAATGAGTGACTCACTGTTTGTATGTGTTGAAGACAGCATGTGTGCAGGACTGTATAGGTGGATGAGTATGTGTATGGGTGTGTTAGTGAGTGAATGACTGTCTCAATAGTGTCTTTATGAGTAACTACATATGTTTTAAACTAGTATATGTGAGTATTGGTGTATATAAGTGAGTATATGTGAGAGTGAGAGATTGGAAGAGTTCCTGTACAAATAAGTAGGTGTTTCTATAAGTGATTGTTTAAGAGAGTAAGTATGTGTAAGTTTCTGTAGAAGTAAGTGTGGTATTGTGTGTATAACTGTATATGCAAGTAAATGGATGTTTGATACTTTGTTTGCATGTGTGACTATGTGTGTGAGTAACTCTATGGATGAGTGGCGGTGTGTAACAGGATGTATAGGTGTATGAGTACATATGATGAGTGAGTACATGTATGAGTGACTGTATAGGGACTGTTGGTGAATGAGTGGATGTGTGTGTAGATCTTGGAATTACTGAATAGGTGTGTTGTAACTGGTATTGGTATGTCCATTGTTTTGAAAATGTTAGTTTGTATTTTTGAGTGTGTGTATCAAAGGTTATATTAGGGTGAGAGGAGGTCTGCCACTCTATCACAAGGATGATGTCATCAGTGATGTCATCAGTGATGTCATTTGAGATGTCATCAGTGATGTCATGAGTGATGTCACTGACCATGTCATGAGTGATGTAATATGTGACGTCATCAGCAGTGCATTGTGGAGTGCATGAAGTTATAGTTAGCTGAACTAACTATAACGGGGGAATTTCTATGGTTTTGTACGAGTGAAATGTCCAACTAACTATAACGCCCTGAAACCTATGGTTTTTTCAGTGAATATATATATATATATATATATATATATATATATATATATATATATATATATATATATATATGTGTTCAAGCAATAATAACACACTTACAAGTAAGCAAATGCAACTGTTAAATGTATGGAAGAAAATACAAGCAGATAATAGTGATATTAATACTGGACGTCCACTGCAAGAAATAGGCACTGATAAATGCAAGTAATCAGACACAAGGAATAAACCCTGTCAAAGGAAAAGCATGAAAAGATATAAAGATATATACACAAAATACATCAGATGATTATGACCACTGGAGACTTGAATCTGCACACAGACACACTAACACATCACAATGCCAATAATCAGAGAAAATACATCACTGGCTGCAATAGCTTCATCTTAGCCCACACCAGACTCGGGGATTCACAGCCGGGCTCAAGAGACTGAGCAAGCTGGGAACTGCCACACTAAATAAGACAAGTCCGTTCTTCAGGTCCAAACTCCCACTTTCCAAGTCAAGAAGCCCCAGTTTTATAATATCAATGTACTAGAAGTTTCAGAGAAAACCTCCTCTGTGCCAAGGAAACTTACTGGAGTTGGCCAATCTCCCACAAGCATTCCAAAGGCAAAATAGTTCTCAAGTATTTTTATGTGCTCCCACATGTTCTAGCCCCTTATCGTAGTGGAGCTTGAGAAAGGAGAATACATCCCTGTAGGACTTGGCCTTTTTGGCTAAAGTTCCCTAAACGTTTTGCTTTCCCCCTAGACCGTTTTCCTGACATAGAGTTGCCAATTTAGATGCTTTGGGTACTTTGCCACTGCTGATCAGTGTCAAAGTACAAGGGATCCCTATGTAAAGTACAATGGTAATTGGTTGGCCATGATTGGTATGTTTGCCTTACTAGTAAAAGTCCCTAGTGATGAGCACTGTGTGTGCAAGGGCTAGTAATGCAAGGGCGCGCAGAGAAGGGAACTCAGGCCTTCAGTGTAGGGCCTGCGTGCAGTTTGCTAAGTTAGCATGTTGTCCTGACAAGTGCAACCCCTTGTCAGGCCTTACTTTCCCTTTTGCGTACACTGTGGGCATCCCTGTGGTAGGTCCCGGGTAACCCCTGGGCAGGGTGCAGTGTAGGTAAAAGGCAGGACATATACTGAGGTGTGTGCTATGTCCTGACAGTGAAAAAACACTCCATTTCGTTTTCACTGGTGAAAGGCCATTCTGCCTATAGGACAGAATGGGGGAGGCTGGGTATGGTGTTTTGTTAGCCTAGTTTCCTATAAGTTTATAATAGAGAGGTGAAGTTTAGCATGTATGAACTCACAGTGTCATAACGTATCTTTCTATGAAAGTGGTTTTGTCACTTTGTGTTCAGAAACCACTCTTTTACAAAGTGGCTGAGTTTTGTGCTTTAAGCATTTCTGTGTGTCTCTGCTGAATGTGGATTGACTGTCTGGATCTGAGATGGGAGGGGGTGAGATGGCACCTGGCTGACCTGCATCTGGAGAGTATGCGAGGAGAAACCCCGGGAGGTGAAGAGGCCTGGGTTGCAGCTATAAAACAATTGACCCATCTCCTGCTGAGTGATTAAGGGTCCAGACCCCCAGTATCAAAGGGAGAAAGGTGACACTGGGAGGGAGACACCCAGAACTGATTTAGGCAGGGGTCAGGGACCCCTGAGCACAACGAACTTCAAAGACATGAAGGGGTATAACTAAGAGAACTGAAACCCCTAGAATTTGATGTAATTTTGAATGGCGAAATGGACAGGTCGAGTCTGCAAAGGCTTTGACCTCTTTCGTGGTCAAGAAGAACCTCTGGAGAAGTGTGGCTCAATGGTTAGAGCGGCAGACCCTGATGCAGAGATCTGGCCCGGGACCAGGGTTCAATTCCCACCTCGGCGGGTCTTGGGCTCAATTTCCTCGGACCTGATAATTCTCGCCTCGGTGCCTATTCTAATCATGGGTCCCACTCTGCAACTCTGGGCAATAGCTTGCTTAATCTCCACAACGGCCCCAACAGCGCTGGGATGCCTGGCTTCACCCTGGGGGTGCCCAGGAGTGGACATTTCACAGGGGAAAAGCCAGGAAGGGTTCCACAACGGTATGCGTACAGCGCCAGGACACCCCTTTGGGGGTATAAGTGCGCTTTACAAGTACAAATTTCATTTCAATTTCATAAGGAAGAAGTTGCTGAAGAGACTGCTGGATAGGACTGACCCTTGCTTCGTGATCTGGGGCTGGCCTGCAGTTTGTAGCTTTTACTAAGGAAGAGACTGAAGGGACACTGCAGTGGGTGGTATCCCCCCCTTCTTGAACAGGACTGTGCTTTGTGCTGTGTCCTGAACCCCAAGGGCCCGAGGTGAGCTGGCTCCCTGTTTGGAAACACAGGAACATAAAAGTTTCCAGAGAAGTCCCAAGCAACGCGGTGTGCGCATGCTTTTGCAGCTTGAGACCCTCAGAAGTTGTGCCTTGTGATCGTGGGCACGCAGGGGTAAACTGAGTCTCGGACGCGCAGGGTGCGTGTCGTGGTGCAAGCTGAGGCGTTGGTGAGGAGCACCTGGTCGTTGTGTGCACCGGGAGATGAGGTGAGACTCGGACGCGCAGGGTGCATGTCATGGTGCAAGCTGAGGCGTTGGTGAGGAGCGCCTGGTCGTTGTGTGCACCAGGAAAAGAAGTGAGTCTCGGACGCGCAGGGTGTGTGTCATGGTGCAAGCCAAGGCGTTGGTGAAGAGCGCCTGGTCGTTGTGTGCACCGAGAGAAGAGGGGAGACTCGGATGCGCAGGGTGTGTGTCGTGGTGCAAGCCGAGGCATTGGTGAAGAGCATCTGGTCGTTGTGTGCACCGGGAGAAGAGGTGAGACTCGGACGCGCAGGGTGCATGTCGAGGTGCAAGCCGAGGAGTGGTGACGATCGCCTGGTCATCGTGTGCACCAGAGAAGAGGCGAGTCTTGGACGCGCAGAGTGCGTGTCGCGGTGCAACCAGAGGTGCTGGTGAGGAGTGCCTGGGTAGCGTGTGCACCGAAATCAAAGTAAGTCTCCACAAGTGCTGAGGGCCGGTCTCGGTTACCACTGAGACCGCCGGAAGGAGGGCCAGGTCATTGGGCCCTTGGAGTGCAACAGTAGCGGCCCGGACCGGCAGTCCCGGAGGAGCGGAGTCGCCAGCCCGAGCTCACCGTGCCCATTGACAGAGTTCTGGATCAAGGCCCAAGTCGCTGAAGGAGGGGAGGAGAGTGGGGTTGCGCCCCCCCAGGTAACATGGATCACCACCTGGGGTGGGGTGCAGGCTCGGAGGGACACTCTCTTGGCCTCTTGCTCCTGGCAGCTGCGTGAGACTGTTGCTTCGGCTCGGATGGAGGCCCGTGCTGGCCCAAGGAGGGGCAGTACTGGGGCCGCAGTGAGAAGCAGTACTTTTGTGTCATCATTGATCCATGTCGGGGGCAACTGTTAACGGAGCACCTAGACTGTCGTATTACACTTTGCATTATTGCTGCTAATCAATCAATCAATCACAGAATTTGTAGAGCGCACTACTTACCCGCGAGGGTCTCAAGGCGCTGGGGAGAGGGAAGGGGGGGGATGCTGCTACTGGTCGAACAGCCAGGTCTTGAGTAGCCTCCTGAAGGTCAGCAGGTCTTGGGTCTTTCGTAGGCTTAGTGGAAGGGTGTTCCAGGTCTTGGCGGCGAGGTGTGAGAAGGATCTGCCACCGGTGGTTGTTCTTCGAATGCGGGGGACGGTGGCGAGGGAGAGGTCGGCGGAGCGGAGCTGGCGGTTGGGGACGTAGAAGAAGAGTCGTCTGTTGAGGTAGGCTGGGCCAGTTTTGTGGAGTGCCTTGTGTGCGTGGGTGAGGAGTTTGAAGGTGATCCTCCTGTCGACGGGGAGCCAGTGCAGGTTCCTCAAGTGGGGGTGATGTGGCTGTGGCGTGGTACGTCGAGGATCAGTCGTGCGGAGGCGTTTTGTATGCGTTGCAGTCGCTTGATGAGCTTGGCCGGGGCTCCCGCGTAGAGGGCGTTCCCATAGTCTAGTCTGCTACTGACGAGGGCCTGGGTGACTGTTCTTCTTGTGTCTGTCGGGATCCACCTGTAGATCTTGCGAAGCATGCGGAGGGTGTTGAAGCAGGAGGAGGAGACTGCGTTGACTTGCTTGGCCATGGAGAGCGTTGAGTCGAGGATGACTCCCAGGTTGCGTGCGTGGTCGGTGGGTGTCGGGGCTGTTCCCAGCGTCGTTGGCCACCAGGAGTCGTCCCAGGCTGAGGGGTTGGAGCCGAGGATGAGGACCTCCGTTTTGTCCGTGTTCAGCTTTAGTCGGCTGATCTTCATCCAATCGGCGACGGCCTTCATTCAGTCATGGAGTTTGGCTTTGGCGGCGAGGGGGTCCTTGGTGAGGGAGAGGATCAGTTGAGTGTCGTCGGCGTAGGAGATAATGTTGAGGTCGTGTTGTCTGGCGATGCGTGCGAGCGGGGCCATGTAGATGTTGAACAGTGTTGGGCTGAGGGACGATCCCTGGGGTACGCCGCAGATGATCTCGGAGGCTTCGGATCGGAAAGGTGGGAGGCGGACTCTCTGTGTTCTGCCATCGAGGAAGGAGGTGGTCCATTCCAGGGCCTTGTCTCGGATCCCTGCGTCGTGGAGGCGTGCGCGTAGAGTGCGGTGGCAGACCGTGTCGAAGGCGGCGGAGAGGTCCAGCAGGATGAGGGCTGCGGTCTCACCATTGTCCAGCAGGATCCTGATGTCGTCGGTGGCGGCGATGAAGGCAGTCTCAGTGCTGTGGTTGCTGCGGAACCCTGATTGGGATGGGTCCAGGATGCTGTTTTCTTCGAGGTATCGGGTTAGCTGTTTGTTGACGATCTTCTCGATGACCTGCTAACGAACTATCGAACTGTCGTATGACGCCTGACTCTATTTGTGCCTGACGAACTACATGCTGGGTGCGCTACGCACTGCGTTATTTTCCCTTGCAGAGTACATGATTGTAAGCGTGGCGCATTGCATTATTTCTTCATCGCACGTACCTGATTATAACGTGGCGCTTTGCATTATTTTTTCAGTGCACAGTACATGATTGTAGCGCGACGCATTGCTTTGTTTCTTCCTTGCACAGGGCATGCTGGTGGTGATACGCATTGCATTATTCCTTCTATTGCAAAGTACATGACTGTGGCGCTACGTATGGCATTGTTTCTCTATTGCACAGTTCAGGAGTATATCGTTACACATTGCAGTATTTTGTTTCTTTTGCAACGTGTGTGATTCTAGCAATACGACTTACCTAACCTTTTGGAAACTGTTAGAAGTCAGCTTAACTGTTGGTTAGAAGCGGTGGTTGGGATTAGAACCTACCAACCCACCGGAAGAAATACTACCCATTATTATATGTTGGTTTTGTATCGTGTGGTCATATCGTATATCTTCTTGTATAAAGATTATACTCGTTTTATAAAAACTCGTGTGGAGTCTATTTGTGGTGACATCATTGGGTTGCTGTGAGTGTGGTTGCACATACTGTACACTTGTGCCTTGGAGATAAGCCTGGCTGCTTGTGCCAAGCTACTAAGGGGGTGAGCAGGGCTATCTCAGACGGTGTCCTTACTTAGCCTAACGTTGAAACGAGGGGTCCGGATCTCGCACCCGGCAACTGCGGTGTGGGACAGGGACTCCCGCCTCCAGCATTTGGTGGCGGCAGTGAGGGATAAGGACCCCCACTTCCAACAATCTCCAAAAGTACAGAAAACATCTCTAAAAGTAAAGAAAACAATCTTGAATGTGGATAACCTAAAAACATGAGTAATCTGGGGGCCTGCTTGTGTGTTGAAAGCTCAAGCTAGACAGTCAGAATTCAAGATGGCATGAGGGCATGTCAGAGCTAATAGTAAAAACTTCATAAAACTTCCCAATGTACAATATAATGCACATTTGTACACCACTGCATATAACACTACACTCCGAGACAGAGAAGTACATTCCACACTTTTCTCTCTCTCATGCTTTCAAACGCACATCCCACATCTTCTTTTTTTGGCAAGGCTGTAAAAAGCAAACACTCCCACTCTAAAGCTTTAAGGAGACACAGAATGAAATCACAAGGCAGAGTGCACATGCAGAAAAAATTATGTTGTACATTCAAGCTAGAGTAAATCAAAACACCTAAAGGCAATTAAAACAATGGTAGTCAAAGATCATCACATGGTCTCAATACATGGGAGTGCTTCTGGCACTACATAGTCACACATTCGTCAGTGTGATTTTACCTTTCTGTAGAAATGTATCTCTTGCATTCATACAAACATTTTTTTAAACACAAACACAAGACTTCCCCAAAGATGATTGCCAGGGAACTCAAGCATATGTCATGGTCCCATACCATTCAAAGAAAAGAGCATAGAGGTCAATTTGCAAGATATGTGCTGAAAATATAGTACAAGTACCAAAAGGCAACAGTGGTACACCTTACCATAATAAATAAATACTGTCAAATGATGAACCAATGCAATTGCTGACAACAGTAGCAGCACAAACAAGATCTGCACCAGTTATGATATCAATCGAATAGGAAAAGCTTAGAGTGTCTGATGTTGCAAGCAACAAGGATGGGGCGGCCACAGGTGAACAATGTTTGCAGGTTTCTCAGGTAAATACGATAGACTCTGAGTCCTACTGCACTCAAAGTCACATTGAGATTCTAAAAACCCGGACGTGGGATGCGTACATCATCAAAACCATTACAAATGCTGCACTCCACACATATGTCAAAGACTGATGTACTGTATTCATTTGGTGCAAAGCGTGTCCAGATGATGTTAGTATAACTAAATAATTGACTGTTAGACTTAACTTTAACATGTAGCAGAAAATTTAGAGACCATGTATCCATTTGTGCCAGGGTGGATATCTCTGTTGTTCAGAAAAATATGTACCATAGGCAAAGAGCACTGCCTCGCTGTGAACTCACAACAAGAAACAACATTCACCTGATATAAATCACACACACCTGACAAACATTAACGTTGCAAGCACATAAATATGTCGTGGCAGTTCACATTTATAATTATTAATATATAGCACTCTATGACCAAGTGGTGTTTAGGCACTACCTAAAAATAGAAGGAAGATACTAGACCTGAACCGTAAGACTATTCATGATATCTTGTCATACTCTTGTTTAGCCACGTTGTCAGTAGTCTCCTAAAGAATGGAAGTTATCTTTCCAGTCTTAATTGTATGGTTGAATGGCAGAGAATTCCCCTATTTGAGGACACATTGCCCCTCTGATTTATATTTGTGGAGTCTAGAAACTGTCATAAGGTTTGCAGAGGAACAGCATAGAGACATTTTAGGAGGATACCAATGTCTTCACCTTTTTATAAGAACAGGTAGTCTCTCTGTTCTTAAATTATGCAATATGTATAGAATTATAAAATGATTGTTACTTCACAGGAAATCATTGTAACCTTTGCAAAATTGGCTTAGCATGAGCAGAGTGAGGATGACCAACCACTAATCTGGCTACAGAATTCAAGCTCACTTGAAATTTGAATAGCAATAACTAAGGCAACTCTACATATAATGAATTAGCATAAACTAACCCTATTACAGCCATGTGCTTCCCCTCTGAAAAAAGGTATGGGAGAATGTTGCTCAAAACCTTTAAGTGGTATAAACATGAAGAAATTACTGTAGATATTTGGCGATTCAAGGACAAATGGCTACACTTAGCCCAGGCTTTTTGTGTCCATAGCCAGAGAAGTAGCGGAGTGTTGTCAGAATACATATATGTGTTCTCTCTGTGCTCTGATAATGCATTTACAAGATGCATTGATATATATATTAAATAAATGGGGTGTAAATGGACAATCCCTAATGAACTCCACAAATAACTATAATATCCGTGATCAGGAATTCCCCACACTTAGGAGCTTGGGCACATCCTGATAATAAGGATTCCATATGTTTGCCTTCAGCTCTATTTGCATCTATTGCCATGACACAGGCAAAACACATATCGTAATCTACTGTGTCATATAATGCAGATATGACCATAAAAATAAGAGCACTCAGAGCCACCACATCTAAATCACCTCGTAATTCATCCAGGATCGACAGTGGCACTAACTCAGTGATGTGGTCTGGCTAAACTCTGCTTGTGAAGCAAACGCAAAGAAATCATGGACAGAGCGCTGAAACTTTTCAGACTCTCACCCCCAGTCACAGATCTGGGTTGAATCCATCATCGTTGTTTAGCTCACTTCGCAACTTCAGTTCAGACACAGCTATGTGCAAATCAGTCTTGACCCTGTGCCTCATGGGAACAGTCCAGCCCGAACTGCCAAGCCAGTTCTTCCCTGAATCGGAAACAAGCATTCTGTGACTGGTTTCGGGATAACACCCCTCATCAGCCAGGCTAGCTTGAATCCTGTGGCAAAGTGAGCAAGGGACCCACGTCTGGGCATACCCTGCCAACTTAGGGTGAACAAAGCAAACACAAAGAGATGATGGACGAAGCGCTGAAACTTTTCAGACACTCACCCCCCAGTCACAGATCTGGGTTGAATCCATCATCGTTCTTTAGCTCACTTCGCCACCTCAGTTCAGACCCAGCTATATGCAAATCGGTCTTGACCCTGTGCCTCATGGGAACAGTCCAGCCTTAACTGTCAAGCCAGGTCTTCCCTGAACCGGAAACAAGCATCCTGGGACCGGTTTTAGAGGCCCCACAACTAAATCACCTCCTAATTCTTCCAGTATCGACAGTGGCACCAGCTCAGTAATGTGGTCTGGCTAAACTCTGCTTGTGAATCAGCTAGTACATTTTCAGTTTTCAAGTCAATGCACACTCTCTAAGATTTTGACATCAAAATGAAAGAGGGAAATCTGGCAATAATGTTTTAGAACACTGAAATCCATTCCTGTTCTTCCTAGCAGGGTAATTACCTCCTTCCACGTAGCCTACACACGAGGCTCTGCTGTCTTCCCCTGGCAACATTACATTACTCAATCAACCAATCAAGGGTTTGTTAAGTGCAGCTACTCACCCAAAAGGGTCTCAAGGCGCTAAGGGGGTGGGGGCACAGCTCCTGGATGTTCACGGTGATTCGTCGAAGACCCAGGTCTTGAGGTCTTTCAAGAACTTGGGGATTGTTGGGGTCTGTCGGAGGTGGAAAGGGAGGGTGTTCCATGCCTTGGCCACGAGGAAGGAGAAGATACAGCCTCTTGTTCTGGTCTTCTTGATGTGCTGCACCGTCCCAAGGGAGAGCTGGGCTGAGCAGAGGGATCTTTGGGGTGCGTGGAACAAGAGGCGGTGGTTCATGTAGGCTGATCCGGTGTTATGGAGGGCTTTGTGGGCATGGGTGAGACGCTTGAAGGGGATTCTCTTCTCGACAGGGAGCCAGTGTAGTGTCTGCAGGTGTTGGGTGATGTGGCAGTGGCGCTGTAGGTTGAGGACGAGTCTGGCGGAGACATTCTGGACGTTCTGGAGTTTGTGGGTGAGGTTCTTGTTGATCCCGGCGTAGAGTGCGTTGCCGTAGTCCAGTCTGCTGCAGATGAGGGCGTGGGTGATGGTTTTCCTGTGTTCGAGGGGAATCCAGTTGAAAGTCTTTCGTCAGAGACGGAGGATGTGGAAACAGGAAGAGGTGACAGCATTGATTTGGCGGTCCATTTTGAGTTTGGAGTCCAGGATGATTCCGAGGTTGCGTGCGGTGTCAGTGGGGGAGGGAGGGTTCCTAGCTGGTTTGGAGGGTACTAGCTGCCAGAGACCTGCTTCAGCTTCCTTGATGCAGTCAACACCACACAAGAGGAAGAAAACCTTCATTGAGGAGGATACACATCATGTAGTTTCATTTGTTGTTGATCACTACAAGAAACTACATAATCAATCTCCATGCTTCCTCAGTAGAGTAGAGTTTCAGACTAATCCGTGACACGTATATTCTTCTTGGATTCCAGCTTTACCACAAGTATCTGCTTACGCATCTTATGAACGATTGATTTGTTGATGCATAATCAGAAGGGAGGGGCTTTCAGCTGACAAGTGAATGCTGCACGGAAGAGCAGAGAAGAGCTGGGGGAGCCAAGAGCGGTCAGTAGTCACAAGCCCAAGTCCGAGTTCTGGAGTAGGGAGGTGGGCAGTGTGAGAGCATGAGAGTGGAGCTGTGGTAGGTGAGAACTGGTGAGCACTGTTCCAGACCTTAACTCTGTATTTCCTTTTGCTGTACCACTATCTGCCTAGTCGGCCGCAGCCTGTCCAGTCTGCAGCCTTGCTGCACGCTTTGCCATACATTTGTGTTCTAGCACTCCCTTGCTTTTCTCCTCGTCTCCATTTCTGCTCCTCCTGCCTCTGCTTGCGGGGTGAAGGTGGACGTTAATGCTTAGCTGGTCTCTCTTACCCATAGCGGACAGCGACATAGATGGGCCCATTAGAGCCTGCTAGAGCCTTGAAAGAGCCACAGCCCAAAATCTATGGGCATCAGCTTCAGAAGATAAGGGAATACATTGCCTGGCTCTCAGCTTTCAACTTTGATAACATGAACTAACATTAGTACTTCAACAATATTTCACCAGGAACAGAGACATCTGTGTGATTGGTGGGCAGCTAAGGTGCTGTGGGCCTAAATAGGGGGTGTAGGCAGCATGCTTCCCTGGTCACAATAAGTGCTGGGATCATTGGGTCCCACTAGGAGCCTGGGGAAGCAGCAGGGCTAGGAATCGGTGTGTCCTTTGGGCTTGGTTTGGGTGCCCCTTACTGCCTCCGGTGCTGATCATTTTGTGAGTCAAACTTCACCCAACCACTTTACAAACCACCCCAGCATTAAATTTCTGTGGCAGCACTGAGGAAAGACAAAGGAGCATATTCACAAGGACTTATCGCTGAGTTATTGGCACTTTAGCACAGCAAAAGTGGCGATAGAATTACCGCCCCTTTCGCAAGCTGGTGCTAACTGCCTACATCACCACATAACCCGCGATAGCTGCCGCAAAAAACATCGCCTCGGTCGACACCGCCAACTAATGCTAATGAGATGCAGAATAGGCGTGTCAGTGCAAAAACATACGAAAAGATAACACTGCGCGATTCACAACGGACAGCCAGATCTGCGATGCGAGTCAAAAACAGGCGATAAGCCGCGGTAGCAGCAGGTATTTAACACCTGCCTTTTGCTGGTGCTAAGCGGGATGACCACCTGCAGTCTGAAAGGGAGCCCAGACCAGAGCCACACCTGAAGACCAACAGACGCCATGGAGCTACTGATCATGCAGCTTGGAGACCCAAGAGGGCCACAACACCCACCGCCACCACCCCCAGGCCCGCCACCACCCCCAGGACCCGCCCCGCTCCTCCCCCGGACTACCACAGAGGCAGCGAAGACAAAGACAGTGTACCTACCATAAACGCACCAGCCTCACAGACTTAACGCCAGAGGAGGTCATTGCCCACTACAGGCTCAAAAGGACAACCATCCTCCGCATCCTGACCCACATCGCCCACAGGCTGACGGTACCAACACAGCGGACAACCAACATCCCTCCGCAGACAAAGCTGCTGGCTGTGCTGCACATGTTGGCCTCTGGTACCTTCCAAGCCACAACTGCCAGAGTCGGAGGAGTCTCACAGCCAGCCCTATCCAAGTTCATCACACCTGTCCTGGATGCCATCATCAGCCTGGTACCCCAGCACCTCCACTTCCCCCACACTGCGCAGGAGCAGCTGGAGACCAAGCAAGGCTTCTACGCCATAGCTGGATTCCCTCAAGTGTTGGAGGCTATTGACTGCACACATGTCCTACTTGTGCCCCCTGCCGACACTGCACACAACTACCGCACCAGAAAGCACACGCATTCCATCAATGTGCAGGCAATAGTGGACCACCGGGGACTCTTCACCAATGTTGTGGCCAACTACCCAGGCAGTGTGCATGATTCATTCATCTTCCGACAGTCCATCATCAACCGGCGCTTCCAGGATGGCACCTATGGAAATGCATTGCTCGTTGGTAAGTACCAAATGAACACACCACACACCCCAACTCCACAGTCATGCAACTCACGACTCTGGGGATGGCCACGCAGCAAAACTACATGCAACATGCCACAAAACATGCCCACCGACCAGACACGACAACACGACTCCTTTTGAACCTGGGCTTGCCATGTACACAACCCAGCTACGGCATGGCACCACAGCCACACAATAGCAGAATGTGTGGAGAGGCTGGAAGCAGGCATGTGCGAAGGAGGCAAGTGACTAATGAATGAGAACCTACCCAATGACAAGTGTGGCGTGGATGTGCTGGACAGACTTGAGTGTGCAAACCACGGAAATGGCCATGTGGACATTAACTGTGGGTGCATGGAGTGTAGTGGCCAGTGGACGCTACCATGTCACCACAGGCTGTGGGGTAGAACGCGGAAATGTCGCTCGTTACGTCCCCCCCTGTAGGCGTGGGCGGAGTGGGTTGGCCCTGCGTACGCCAGGCCTGCGTAGGGGTGTGAATAAAAACCCCGTCGCTCTGGGCGTGGTTCTCTTCCGGAATGGCCAACGTGTCTGCCAGGGCGGCGCTTCTCAGCCCGCCACAAGCCCGACGCCGTGAGCGGCGGGGCCTGCGACCCTGTGCGCCTGCTGCAACCCAGGCTGCTGGTCCCCAGACCCGTCTTGCCTGCCCCAGCGCACCAAGGCCGCTCCGCTCACCTGCCGACACCAGCGTGTGTCAAAGAGGGCCCACCACGTGCCGGTGCAAGCTCCAAGCCCCAGGCCCGTGACCTTGGCAGCCACCTCAGACCATCGCTGGCCTCCACGATGCAGGCAGCACTCCTTTTTCGTTGACATACTCCACCGGCGTCCACTTTGGCCCAGTTGGTGGCACATATTGAACTGAGTCTTGAGTTTTGAATGGCAGTGACCAAATGTCTATGGCAGCGTCCATATCACTGTAATCCCTTCGATCTGTGAAGCCAAAGTTTGCACCGCAAGCACACGACACGTGTATGTGGGCCCGTGCTGACCGCTGCCCACGGACCACACTGCGGTCCAGTAGGTCCCACAACCAGCACTTAGTCGTGATTCATGAATGGCAGAGTCCATACCAGTGAACGCACGGAGAGGAGTAAGAGGAAGATGCGGTTCAGTCCGGATGAAGGCCGGATCCACGTTACAGAGGTGACCGAACACTAGCAACAACTGACCTGGTGCCACTAACCCTGTTCAACTCAAGCCGGCGACACATGGTGCCACTAACCCTGTTCAATGCAAGCAGTCGACACGTGGTGCCACTAACCCTGTTCAACGCAAGCCGGCGACATGTGGTGCCACTAACCCTGTTCAACGCAAGCCGGCGACACGTGTTTGTGGGCCCCTGCAGACTACTGGCTCCGGCATGCACTGCGGGCCAGCCGGCCTCACACCAATCACATCAAGGCGGGACCAGCCAGGGCACGGCATCGTCGCAGGCTGCACACATGCTCAGCTCTGGTGCCTCAGCATCCGTGAGCCACACGTCATCGCCACATGACATTCCAACGCCGTGTGTGGGAGTTCCAGGAGGAGCTGGCTGAACTGCGGTTGGCCCACGCACACCACTGCCACCGGCCGACACTGCGGTCAAGTAGGTCCCACATTTGTGACTGGGTCTTGATTTCTGAATGGCTGAGTTTACACCAATGTACACGCCTCATCGCAGACTGCATCCCCTTGCAGCCCTGGTGCCACTGACTCAGTGCGCCGTGAGTCATGGTCACTCTCTGGTTGAACTTTGGTGGCGTCTGAGTCTGTGGACTGGGGGTTGTCGTCCTCATCATCTGGCAGGTACGGACTTGGTGTTTGGCATGAGTCTGTGGCATTCATATCCCCCATGTTGCCTGTTGCTGCTTGGTTGTGCCCTCTGCATCATGCCCTGGGGGAACACCTTCCACTGTCCCACGATACACTCAGCGACAGTCACCTTGGACATCTACGAGGACCCGCTCAGCTCTCATGGGCCTAACCCAGTGCATTGCAAGTCACCGTCCCGTGGCGGTGTGCCCGTGCCGACTACTGCGCATCCGGGGCCACTAACTCTGTGCACCTCAAGTCATGGTCCCTTGCTGTTTGTACTTTGAACTTCTGATTGAGTGATGACTGTTGTAGTTGTTGCCAGCACCAAAGACTCCCTGGGGGCTGTCTTACACTCACCCCATGCACAGCCAGCACAGGCGTCACTGGACTAGTGTGCCTGCCAACACATCATGCCGAACCACCTATTGACTCATCTCTCTCTGCACTGTCACTGGTGATCAGGGATATGCACTCTGCACTTGGATGATGACACCCCTCCGAGACCCAAACACACATGCCCAGAGGCAGTACAATGCGTCCCACATACGCACCAGGGGCATCGTGGAACGCACATTTGGCGTGTTGAAGTCACGTTTCAGGTGCCTGGACATCACAGGCGGAAGGCTCCTGTACAGGCCAGAATTTGTGTGCAAGATGATCGTTGCATGTTGTGTTTTGCACAACATCTGTGTACGCTCCAATGCCCCATGGATCCCAGTGCCAGATGCACCGGACGATGATGAGGACGATGGGGCAGGTGGACCACACCCTACTGCAGCTGCAGCAGGAATAGCCCGTAGGAACACCCTCATTGCCAATTTCTTCTCCTGAGCACGTCACTTTGTGTCCGTCCTGTGCAATGATGGGACAGTACAAATTGTCCACTGGCACTGCATGTGTAAATAAAACTGATACAGGTTACAGGTTGTACTCGTCCATTGTCATGTCACAGATTCCTGCGATGCCAGATGTGATTGACCATTTTGTGCACGCATGCGGCACCAGTTGTGTCCTGTGTTCCGTTGTGGAAGTGTTGCAGTATGTACCACATTGTTGACAATGTTGGGGTGCCCAAATTCTTATGTGTGTATGTTGCACTGTGGCTGAGTCGCCCCTGCAGCTCTGAATTGGCTGCCACTCATCCCTTTCAGGCGGTGTGCCTTTCACTTCTGTGCGTCTACAGTGCTGAGATGTTGCTGACTTGAGTGAATTGTGCCCTTCTTCATGTTGTGACTCGTGGTCATGGTCGGTAGGCGGATGTGTAGTTGACGTCAGGGGTTTTTTGTGCACATGGATGTGTCCGAGTGTGACCTGCACCTTTGCAGGTCTGGCCCACACTCAGCTGCATCAGTGTTGTGGCCTGCACATTGACATGATAGTTGGACTGCAGCAATGCTACTCGTCATGTAGTGTCTGTTGCATTGTCAGTGTGGCTGACGGATACGCACCTTCGCTGGGTTTCGCACGTGTGCATGTGTTGGTTGTGTGATTGGTGATGTGTTGGGTGGGGGCCCCTTTGGGCACATGGTGGAGGTGGGACTACTTGGTGTTTGTGTGTGTGCTGCAGTGTTCCAGGGGGATCAGGCACATGACCCAGAGTCATTGTGGGTGTGCAGTGTGCTCTGCTTAGTTGTGCATGTGTGCCATTGTGCCCATCTCCCCCCGTCCCCTCACTCCCTGGTAGGTACTCACCCTATTGATGTTGTGTCAGGTCATGTTGAGCAGTGTCCGGGTCCTCTGATCCTGTCACCGTCTCTCGACTGATGACTGTGGCCACCATTTTCTCCATTTCATCCTGCTCCTGATGTTCTGCTGGCCCCCCACCTCCAATGTGCGTTGCTGCTTTCATGTTGGCAGCGAGTTCCTTCTTGGGTTTGCCCTTCGCATCATTCCAGCGCCTCTTGTCCTCTTCCATTGTCCTCCTTGGCGCGGCAACGGCATTCACATAGTCCAAGATGGTCTGCCATCTCAGCGTTTTTTTTGCCAATGACACGTTGGAGGTGACGTACAGTTGGTGGTGTTGTTCTGTCTCATCCGTGACTTGGATCCGGGTTTCCTGCAGACTGTACCCCGTCTTCCTCTCCCTCTTCTCATTGCCCTTCCACGACACCTGGCTTCCTGGCTGGGCCTCCTTGGGTCTTGTGGGTTTCATGTTGTCCTCTGCACTCGGTCCGGGGGCATCCTTGGTGCTCCGCAGTTCCTCTTGTTTTTGGTGTGATCTTTTTGTTTTTTTTTCTTGTGCTTTTCTCCGCATGACGCGTGGGACTTGCTGGCCTCTCGCTAGTTATCACACAGATTTTATCGCGGTTGGGCCCATCGCAACTTTTTTCGCGTTGGGGTTTGCATTTTTATCGCCGTCGCTGTAGTTGTTTCGCTGACATTTGCCGCGTTCTCGTGCGATTATCGCACGGTATCGCCGTGTTGTGAATGCCACATTGACACTGGGTTATTTTCCCGCGATGGACTGCAATGTGAGAAGTTGCGGTAAGCTATTTTGGTGATGTTTATCGCACGTTCTTGTGAATATACCCCAAAGTGTACTGAAAGGGGACTCTCGCTGACTAATCAGTCTAAAGATCTGAAAGCCACTGTTTGAACTTGCAGACTTGCATACACATAATAATACTTGATCGTTGCTATCAAATAACACCATGCATGCAACCAGGGCAAAGACATGGATTGCAAGAGCAAACTGCGAAGCAGGACCAGACAGCAATGTAAATCACTCGCTGGAGGAGTCTAAAGTCGGCAAAACCTTTTCAGATGGTCAAGCTACAGCATTTCATGACAGTATAGCTGAATTCAAACTGGGTAGTACTATACATGGGAGCTTTGACACAGCCTAGAAGAGGTAAGTCTCACCAATGAGACAATTAAACATAACCTACTCAAATCAATTAATGTGAAATACAATTATAAATTACGTCAGCAAATCCCGCACAAAAGCAGCCAACATTGTTCAAGAATCTAAACTTGAGCACTTGTTACAACCTTCTCCTATATCCCAGCTGTCTGTCTATGCAGGCTATATTGCCCGATTCTGCTATATTAACTCAGGAAGCAGCTGCAGCAAGCACAAATCTTTTCTCACATACGACCTTGCGAAAGGAGCATGTGGAAATTCAGAGACACCTAGATAACACGTTGACGTAAATGTATTTATAAACATTAAAAGTGGGGGTGGGGGCGCTAGAGAGCCCACAGCAAGATGGCCGTGCACTATTACAGCTCTGCCAGCTGAATATCTATATCCGCCAAATATCCCGCTTTAGGACTGCCATCCACGCTTAAACGATGGGGCATAAAGCTACTGAATGCGTTAGGACCTACATTTGACCACTAACTAACCAGATCGGCCAATGGTGATCCAGATTTAAAGGGTTCGACTCTCAGGACAAAGAAAATGGTGGCCGCCCAGTGCCTGGTGAAGGAACGAACCGCTGCAGAGAAGGAGCTATTATTTCGGATGCTGCGCACAAATAAGGAGCCTTAGACGCTGCAGAGATCGTGCATACAGGTACGGAACACTGTACTTCCTGATCAAGGCCGTCCGGTCCGCTCCGCCAGGCTGTGGCTGCATAGGAGGTGGCAGGACCGCTGCAGCCTGGGATTAAGACCCGGGACAAGCTGAGGCGATCTGCGAAAAGTGCCGGAAGGATCATGAAACGGAGCACCTACCTCCTTGATAGTGGCCGAAGTGGTGAAGTGATCCAGACCGCGAGGTGAAAGGGAATGTGCGAAGGCTGCTGCGCCGCATGAGTGGAATACGAGATTGTGACAGAAGTGATATGCGGCCCGGATAGGGCTGAGCCGAGGCTGGCGGTCAAGTGGGAGGCCTAGGTGCGGGGACGCTTCCCCATTGAAGGCACGGGAGCTGCCAGTGAGCAGCAACGGTTGTTAGGGGGCAGCAAGACGAGCCTGTGAGAAGTGCGCTAACTCCTGCAGACTACTGGCAGATACTGAGTAATCAGGCAGGATGATTATGTCTGCAACACCGATGGACACTAAAGACAAGCAAATATAGCTAGGCACAGGGGCTATTTGGGAGTCGCTGAGGGTGGGCTCTGCTATCTAGAGCTGCGTGGACAAGAACTTGCGCTCAGCAACTAAATAGGACTCTCAAAGCACCAGAAAGGTGTGCAATACAGTGGGGGTGCAGGCAACAGAAACAAGACTAGGAGACATGGAGACCTACACAGGCCTGGTGAGTACCGCCTCAGTATATGCTGGGAAATTAGTGCAGAAAACTGATCGCTGTGCCTACACAGTCTGAACATCAGGGGGAAAACAAATAAGCAGCAGGCGTGGCTAACATCTGAAGCAAAGAGGCCTGTTAAAATCCACTTTCGGATTCAGAACAAGAACCCCCGTCTCAGGGAGCCACAGCACTTGAAGCGAACTCTTGCAGCCATGCAGCAGAGCCTGCAGTCCATTGACGGTAAGATAGGTGCTCTCAGTTTGCGCATGGACTACATGGCGGCTAAACCTGATAAACAGGGGGCTAGACTGGGGGAGGCGGAGCAACACATTTCCACTACGGAGGACAGCTTGCAGACTGTATCTACAAAATGCTTGACTATGGATAAGGTGCTAGACGTGATACAAGGAAAAAATAAAGATTTGGAGGTGCTTTCCCGCCGCAATAACCTCCAGATCACCGGAATACCAGAGTCCACCAACACTGGAAGGCTGGAGCTATAAGATGAAAACATGCTGCGGGAGATTTTTGGTGCTGAATACCTGTCCCAAGTCTTGATAGTGGAAAGGGCACATAGATCCCTGATGGCAAGGCCTGCTCAATGGGCGACGCCGCGCACGATAATTGCAAAATTGCTGAATTATTGCAATGAAGTGCTGAGATTGGCGTGAGAGAAACAGTATATAAACTACCAGGGGAAAAACATCGCATTTTACCCGGATTTAACGGCAGCAGTCCAGGCAGCGGGCAAAGAATTTCAACAAGTAAAGAAGAAGCTACAGACAGTGCACATCCAGTATGCTATGCTATATCCTGCCCAGCTGCATATAGAGGTTGATAGAAAGAACAAGATTTTTACCTCCCCTAACAATGCCATGTCTTACACTAAAACAGTACTTCAGAGTTGTCGAGGACACCAGGCCATGGAGGAAAATGATTCAACTACTGATCATTAGGGTGGCAAAATCAACAAGGAGTCCGCTGGTGGGAGTCTAGGACGATCAAGGCGCAAAGCGCTGCCTGTGGAGGTGACTGTCAGTGAGCTGCGAAGACCTAGCTGGCTGAATACATGACTACATGACTGCTACAGGGCAAAGATCGCAAGTATGGTCAATGCCAACATCAGGTATCTGTGGGGTGGACACACTCTTAAAATGTAGTCCTCTATAAGTTGGAACTTGATATCATGGTAAAGAATGGCCCCATAAGAACAAGTGTGTTGATATAGCAGTCCAAATGATGTACTTTGGCCACCTCCAACCACCGGGAGGGGATACTGGTCTCTAGCGACCCTCGGAGGGTATTCCCCAAATGACTGCTAATGAGAAAATATTCTTTAAGTTTTCTTGGAAAGGCTTTGACATGATTGGGGTGCTTAAGTGTGAGGGGGTGGGGTCATGTTTTTTCAAAGCGGTATTAGCAGTGCATATTATGTTGAGAGCAGAATGCATTATTGTTTATTGAAATGCGTCTCTTACTCTATTACAGACAGATAGATTCTCACCAAAGATGTCACAACACGCGGGCCTAATAAAATTCCTGACGTGAAATATAAGAGGCTCAACAACCTTCAAAAAACTAGGCAGGTGCCGGCGTACCTTGACTGCCATAACATACAAATAGCCCTGTTGTAGGAAATGCACCTTTCAAAGGCAATGGAGCAAAATATAGGGGCCAGATGGTCGGCGGTGAGGGTGGCTTCATTATACTCCTAATACTCAAGGGGTGTGCTTCTGTTAGTTAAGAGAGGGACTACATTCACACTTATACACTCTGAAACAGATGATCTGGGGAGGTACCTAATAGCTCACAGGCACTTGGGGGGCACTAATGTGACAGTTGTCAACACTTATGGCCCCAATGTGGATGACTCAGAGTTCAATAATGAGGGATGGAGACGCCTAGATGCCCTGCCCTCTTCAGTGGTGCTATGGAGGGGACCTCAATACATATCTTGATCCCCAGATAGATCACTCTGCAACCACAGAATGGCAAGGGAAACAAGCAGCCCAGACTATTCGGTCACGATGGAAGCCCTTGGACTGGTGGATATGTGAAGGTCTCAGTATCCGGGTATGAAAGAGGGGACGTATGTCTAATCAGTACACAGCAGATGATCCCGTTTAGACTATTGGTTGGTATCGAGGGAAGTAAACACATGGGAAACAACCGTGTCCCATCTGGCCAAAACTCTTATGGACCATGCCCCTGTCCTGCTGGAACTAGCTATACAAACTCATGATCCCTTGCCGTATCAGTGGAGGCTCCAGGCCTCCTCATTGATGGACCCAGTATTTAAAGACAGTATAGGCAGCACAATTACACATTTTTTTCCAAGAAAATGAGGGGTCTGTGGAGAAGGCGGCGACACTATGGGAGGCGTTCAAGGTCACCATATGTGGCGAATGCATGGGAATACAGGCGGGGGTCCTCAGGACTCTTCGCACTAGACTGAAACACATAAAAGACACTTTAGAGACCCTGGAGAGACGCTATGAGCAAAGTCATTCTCGAACCCTACTGGCCCAAATGCGGGAGTCGCTTACTGAATATACTGATACAGCTGAGTAGGAAGGGCATCACATGTCCAGATGGTGGAAGGCGAGGGCATATGAGGAGGGAGAAAGACCAGGGCATACCCTGGCCTCTACAATAGCAGTACCCAAGTCACAGACACATATTGTAGAGATTTGAGACTGGAAAGGAGTAAAATGTTATAACACACCAGATATTCTCTCCGTGTTTGTGGACTTTTATGCTAACCTGTAAGGGCCGTGGGTGGCAGCCTCTGAAGAAGATATAGCTAAACTTCTGGATGAGGTGGCCCTGGCTTGGCTAAAAGAGAATTCTTAACACAACCAATAACAATTGAAGATGTGAAAGAGGCCATACGCACAATGCCCAATGGGAAGGCGGCAGACATATGTTGAGCACCTAGAACTACATTTACATGCTATGTTCTTAGAAGCATATGAAAAGAACAGGCTATCCCCTACACTTCGGGAAGCCCTAATAATTACATTCCTGAAGCCAGATAAAGATCCTGATAGATGAGAATTATACAGGCCGCTCTCCCTTATAAACATAGATACCAAAATCCTGGCATAAATTATTGCTGTTAGATTACAGCCTCTCCTTCCTAGGCTGGTGCTGCCGGATCAGTCGGGGTTTGGCCCTGAACGATCGACGTCGCACAACTTGCACACATTGTTTGCAACATTACATCAGTTAGACCCAGAGATGAGAGCCATGGCGGTGATGCTCAATGCTGCCAAAGCTTTCAACTCTATACAATGGGAGTATATGCTTATGGTATTACACTGCATGGGCATGCAGCAGGCCTTCCTAAGGTGGATACGATTATTGTATACCGACCCAGTGGCATGGATACGGATCAACAAGCACATCTCTGAACCAGTTAAAATTTGCAGGGGTACTAGGAAAGGGTGCCCATTGTCACCAGTATTATTCTCTATATCCCTTGAACCCTTGGCATGTGTATTCAGACAAAGACATGCGGAGCCGGCTTTGAGGTTCAGGCAGTAATTGTATGCCATATCCCTCTATGGAATGATATGGTGCTATATGTACCTGGCCTTGAAATGCACTTGGCGCCCCTTATACTCGAATATGCTAAGTATGAACGATATTCAGGGCTCAGCATAAACTGGAACAAGTCAATCATATTCCCAATTGTGCAGACGACTGCCCCACATGACATGGAATTCCCCTTGAATGGTGTGTAGAACCCGTTAAGTACCTGGGTGTATGGATACACAGTGACCCAGGGGTCGTGGTTCGAATTAACTACGACTAGTAATCATGAGAATAACAGAACAAGTGTCTAGATGGATCAGGTTACCTTTATCACTGGCGGACCGGATAGCCATTATGAAAATGGTTATTTTGCCCAATTTTTTATATATGTTCATAAATATCCCTATAATACTGGCTGGTGAATTAAAACCCTTAAATCTAGCATTATAACACTGGCATGGGCCGGTAAACAACCTAGATGCAGCTGGGACATACTGACAAAACCATATGAGTGTGGGGGTTGGGCGCCCAACATGCAGTTATACTACCTCTGTGCCCAGGTGCAGTTTGCGCATTTTTGGAACTTCCCAACCCGATACCTGCCACACTTAGCCGTAGAGAATGATGATGCTCACCCAGCACCCCTTACAGCTACTCTATTATACAAACGGACGGAGATTGCATGACTGGCGATGAACACTATGCGTGGTACTTCAAGAGCCTGGCATATGCTAAGTGAGAGGGCAGGTAAAAACACTATATATGCGCTGGCGCTTTCCTTTGCTGCCCACCCGGCTATATCCGTCACTCATGAGCCCCTGGCAATGGACATATTAGCCAAAACAGGAATATCTATGCAGGGGGGACCTATACCCAGATGGTAGATGCTTGACTTAGATGAGCTAAACACTACACAACCTTCTACTGCATTATTAGTCTTTGTATACACCAGACTCCAGGCAGCAGGAAGGACACTATGCCCACAACTTTCCTGAAGAACCGATTGAGCTGAAGGGGATGCTGACATGTAGCTCACGTAGGGGCTTCCAGTAGGGAAGAGCCAGAGGATGAGATACTAGCCTTAGATAGATGGAATGCTAAATTTGACACACCAATGACTCAAAAGAACTGGGAGGCATGCTGCAGGCTCACAGGGCGTCTGATTGCTAATTGCAACCTTAGAATAATTCATTTCAAGTATTTGAAACAAATGTATTATACCCCTCTCCAAATGCATAGATATGGGCTCAGGGACAACTCCCGATGGGTGCGATGTGGGAGCCAAGGCCTGACTTCCCGCATCTGGCGTGGGGCGGTGCTCGCGTTTGTAACTTTTGGTCGCAGGTGGTTCACACCCTGTCAGATATAGTATCGGAGCGAGTGGGGTGCTCCCCACAGCTGTGTCTACTGGGACAGGTCACATGGCCACAGCCGTGCAACCGCAAGCTAGTGGCGGTTACCACGCTACTAGCCAAAAGACTGGTGGCGAAACACTGGGGAGGGAAGTCAGCTCCTAAGGTGGAGCAATGGATGAAGGGTGTTGAATTGTGCAGAGATCAGCTCGATACGTTTGTGGAGGAACTTCCAGCAGCATCTCGACCTAAGGAGGCTTTGGCACCTGCTACCGCATATTTGTTAGCGCACCCTGATCTGACATGATCGCTGTACTTTGTAAAGCTTTTAAGTAATGGAATATTTCGATGGTAAACGCAGGGATAGGGTGGGGATGGATGCGGCCATTTCTGCTGAATGGAAGCTTATGCCCTAATATGATGCATGCACTCCAATCAGTTGCTCTGTTTGTTTTCGTCTTTCTGCTTTTTATTGGTTGACTCACGATGCAAATGCTGTAATAAATAAATAATAACAAAATGAACAGTAAAAGTGAAATAATTCTAGCAGAGATCCATCAAAAGCTATCAATTGTCCTTGAAGCTCCAAGGGACTATGCTGCAGCGGCCAATACCCCTGCGAGCAGCTCCGTAAGTTCGTCGAATCAAGGAAAAGTCCAAGGGGCATATTTACAAGCCCCTTGCGCCACTTTTGCGCCGCCGTTGCGTCACGCATGTGACGCAGCAGCGACGCAAACCATGCGCCGCGTTGCGCTATATTTACAACGTGACACATCTAGGGAGATGCGTCACGTAGTAAACCCCTGCGCCACATGAAACCTGCGTCAGGTTTCATGTGGGCGTACCGGCGCAGGGGGGCGTTCGGCGCAGAACGCCTCGGAAGGTGATGTAGTGAAATCTACAAGATTTCACGCAGTCACTTTTCTCGAGCGCTGGTGCGTCAAATCCTTACGCCTGCTTCAAGCAGGCGTAAGGATTGACGCACCATGTTAGGGATAGGGAAGGTTGGAACAGTGCTGGAGTTGCGTCGTGCTTGCGACACAACTTCAGCACTGCGCCAACCTTTCCGCTGGCAGATGCGTCACGCATCTGCTTATCTCTGCGCCACGATGCGCCACATTGTAAATGCGGCGCATCGGACGTGGCGCAAGGGTAAACTTGCGTGACGCATTTTCCTAGCGCATCCCTGCTGATATGCAGGGATGCGCCAGGGAACGTAAATATGCCCCCAAGTGTGCGGCGGCGGCAGCCGGTTCAAAGTCAAAGATGTCTGGCCCTAGTTCCTCTCTGGATTCCTTTCCTCTGGACGAAGACAACCTAAATGTTATGAAATGCGGAAATGACGCAGAGCATCTGCTGCCGGATTTACATCAGTGGGAATAGAGGGAATGAAATGTATCAGAGTCAGCCTCTCCTCGTAAAAATGGCAACTTTAACAAAGGGCAAGCTAGGGAATTCGAGATGCCGCCTGCCCATCCAATGTTAGGTCTAATGAAAGTTTTGTGCAGGACGTTTTATATTATAGCTCAAGCCCTGACAGTGCAGTCGACAAGATGAGCAAACGCAAGTCCCGAGAGATTCACCTACTTCAATTGAGCGGACAGTTCACAGAATGGCCACAACCGAAGACGCTGTCAGGAACACATTCAATCAAGAAATAGCTAAAAGGGAATCCTGTTCATGCTCCCCAAATTTGAACAAATTGCTCGCGGTGCCACCTGGTATTAGCTCAATATCGGAGGATTGCAAACAGAAACTAGGGGGCAGATTTACAAGCCCCTTGCGCCACTTTTGCGTCATTTTTCCCATGTGAAAAATGACGCAAAAGTGGTGCAAGGGGCTTGTAAATCTGCCCCTAACTACCCAAGGCAACAACAGAGGATTTTAAGACTGCATTAAGGGGGCCACACAGGTAGAAGGCAACTTACATACTTCAGACATCCCAGAGACTGACCAACTGGTAAGTAGTATTACAAATATCCCAAAGGGATATAAGTCTAAAGCAAGGCGGAGCAAGAAGCCTAATCTAACATCGAAAACCAAATTTACTGTAAAAAAAAATAAGGAAGAAAGACGTATAGAAGTGCCTAAAGAGGTACCACGGGTATGGGTTCCCCAGAGCTGGCTGCCAGTCCATACTAAGGTAATTTAGAAATACCACAGGAAAACTTACAGGCTAAAGAAGTGGTCGACAGGCTGAATGGGGAATCGTAGGTCTGGCACTGTTTGTATAATTTAGAGACGACCACGATCACAGTTGTTTATTAATGCAATATACTTTAAAGATTAGTAAAACTTGCCAACCAAGCCATTTTATAGCTTTGGGAGCTGGAATAGTCTGAATTGTCTGGTGTGTGATGGTTAGTAGTTGTGTTGTTACTGTCACTGGCAGCGCTGGCAGGGATAATGGGTGGTGCAAGCTGCAGCAGCATCCTCAAAAGGGCCCTGGCACATATTAATCTACAAATTAAGCACTGCCACTTCCGATATCGTCCGGGGGTAATTTAAGCCAAATACAGTTTCATCATCCCGAGCACAGACAAGGTCAGTCACAGTTGTTGACAGTGACAGTCATTCCAGGATCTAGAGCCCAGGGGAGCATTCCTTTGAGGGAGGATCCCATAGTAGCGTACTCACCTAGGACATCATTCAGGAATTGTGCCCCGATTTTTCATGAATTGGTGGCGCATTTGATGTGGCTTCAACTTATAAGGTTAATGAACATATTAGGCACCATGCACAAATGGTTCTCTTCATTCCTAGGAAATTGGGGACAAAGAATAACACAATCCAATTCTCTAGCGAACATTTCCAAAATGCAGCAAGGGGCGCCCCAATGCTCTGTCCTTTTTCCAAAAAATGTCAACCTCTATATGGAGCTCTTCACCGACCTAGTAAAAAACTTGAACATTTCACGTTACTTGTTTACCAACGATGCTTAAAATTACATAAAAATCTTTTTCATGAATGACATCAGAACCGGGTGCAAATTCTAAAAGAAACTCAGTCCTGAATGTCTCATCAACACCTTAAAAATAACCCCCTAAAGATCAAGCAAGCTTCTTCTAATCTCCAGACCCAACTGTTCAATTCTGGTTCAGCAATGGCTCTACAACTGGTTGATACCAGAACACAGCCCAGGGATTGAGGAATGCACAAAGCCTCTGCCTTCCTTCTGTATACAAACCTCAACCTTCAACCTTCAAGCCCACATAAATGCTGAAGTTAAGAGAGCACAATGTGCATGGCGTGTGAGTGAGATGTATTAGTGTGCATGGCGTGTGTGTGAGATATAATAGTGTGCATGACGTATGTGCATGTTATAATAGTGTGTATGTCATGTGTGCACATTATAATAGTGTGCATGGCATGTGTGCACGTTATAATAGTGTGCATGGCATGTGTGCACGTTATAGTAGTGCGCATGTCATATGTGCACGTTATAATAGTGTGCATGGCGTGTGTGCACATTATAATAGTATGTATGTCATGTGTGCACGTTATAATAGTGTGCATGGCGTGTGTGCATGTTATAATAGTGTGCATGTCATGTGTGTGAGTTATAATAGTGTGCATGTCATGTGTTCACGTAATAATAGTGTGCATGTCATGTGTGCACGTTATAATAGTGTGCATGGCATGTGTATGAGTTATAATAGTGTGCATGGCGTGTGTGCAAGGTATAATAGTGTGCATGTCATGTGTGCAAGTTATAATAGTGTGCAAGGCGTGTGTGTGAGTTATAATAGTGTGCATGACGAGTGTGTGAGTTATAATAGTGTGCATGGCTTGCAGTGGCGGATCCCACAGGTAAATCCTGTGAGGCGGTGAGGTGGGGTGGGGGACAGTGGAGTTTGACATATGACAGGAAAGGTGACTCGATGATGCACGAGAGCAAGGTAAGTAGTTTTATTTATTTACTATAATCTTTCCCGTCGTATGTCTAACTCCACTACACCCCCACCCCGCCTCACCGCCCCACAGCGTTACCTGTGCGAGCCACCACTGATGACTTGTGTGCATGTTATACTAGTGTGCATGTCATATGTGCATGTAATAATGGTGTGCATGGCTTGTGTGTGAGTTATAATAGTGTGCATGGCGTGTGTGCAACGTATAATAGTGTGCATGTCATATGTGCAAGTTATAACAGTGTGCATGGCGTCTGTGTGAATTATAAGATTGTGCTTGGCGTGTGTGCACATTATATTAGTGTGCATGTCATGTGTGCACGTTATAATAGTGTGCATGACGTGTGTGTGAGTTATAATAGTGTGCATGGCTTGTGTGCGCATTATAATAGTGTGCATGTCATGTGTGCAAGTTATAATTGCGTGCATCGCATGTGTGAACATTATAATAGGGTGCATGTCATGTGTGCAAGTTATAATTGTGTGCATGGCGTCTGTGTGAATTATAAGATTGTGCTTGGCGTGTGTGCACATTATATTAGTGTGCATGTCATGTGTGCACGTTATAATAGTGTGCATGACGTGTGTGTGAGTTATAATAGTGTGCATGGCTTGTGTGCGCATTATAATAGTGTGCATGTCATGTGTGCAAGTTATAATTGCGTGCATCGCATGTGTGAACATTATAATAGGGTGCATGTCATGTGTGCAAGTTATAATTGTGTGCATGGTGTGTGTGTGAGATATAATAGTGTGCATGGTGTGTGTGAGTTATAATAGTGTGCACGGTGTGTGTGAGTTATATTAGTGTGCATGGCGTGTGTGCAAGGTATAATAGTGTGCATGTCATGTGTGCAAGTTATAATTGTGTGCATGGTGTGTGTGCAAGGTATAATAGTTTGCATGGCATGTGTGTGATTTATAATAGTGTGCATGAAGTGTGTGTGAGTTATGGTTTCTAGAACTAATCATTACTGGCAATTTTGAGGTTCCCATCTGCATTGCATTTGCACAGGTTATAAAAATGATTCCCTGAGCTTAACTGGCTTTATTAAATACAGTGGTGACTGGAACCATTAGTGCGGCCCTGTCCAACAAGCCCTACTAATTCAGCTGCCACGGCTGAAATGTGATTACGTGTTAGCTTTAAACTGCTCTGCAAGAGCTGCATCTGGATATGCATCCTAAATACTTGCGTGTTTCTGGCATCAGTTTATTCTCACACTTGTAATTTATATGACATTGCACACTTATACTGCTGGTATCATTGTTTCGGTCAAACGTTTAATTCTGTACCTCATAATTTTCATGCACCAAAGTCACATGTGTTTATGTTGTGCTTTATTTTCACATTCAGGTGATGGAAAATACAACAAATGTTGCAGAATTCATTCTCTTGGGCCTCACTCCCCTCCTGAAGTTGAAGATCCCCCTGTTCATATTATTTTCCCTTATCTACTCAGTGACATTGCTTGGGAATGCTCTCATTATCTCCCTAACATGTGCAGAGCCTCGCCTCCACACTCCCATGTATTTCCTCCTCAGGAACCTCTCCTGCCTGGACGTTGGCTTCTCCTCCACCATTCTGCCAAAGATGTTGCAAGGTTTCCTCACCAGCAGCAACACTATCTCCTATCATGGCTGCTTCACCCAACTTTACTTCTTCATCTCCTTCGCAGCATCAGAGAGCATCCTCCTTTCGGCCATGTCCTATGACCGCTACTTGGCCATATGCCAGCCTTTGCATTATGCCAGGATCATGAGCCCTACAGTTTGCATCAAGATGGCTGCCGGCTGCTGGCTCACTGGATTCATCGATTCTTTGCTGCTTACTCTTTTGATTTCTAGGCTGTCCTTCTGCAAAGCAAACATCATTGGCCACTTCTTCTGTGATGTCCCGCCCCTGCTACTGCTCTCCTGCACTGACATTTCTTTCACCCTATCAGTGATCTTCATTTCTGGGGCCTTCTTTGGCCTTGTCTGCTCTGCCGTTCCCATTGCCTCCTACATCCGAATCATCCTTGCCATTCTGAAAATTGGTTCCGTGGAAGGAAAGCTAAGGGCCTTCTCCACCTGCACTTCCCACCTCACTGTCTTTACTCTCTTCTATGCCAGCGTGATTTTTGTGTACCTACGTCCCACCACCATGTACTCAATCAATAAAGACAAGCTGGTGGCCCTGGCCTACACAGCCATCACTCCAATGCTTAATCCTGTGATATATAGTCTGAGGAACAATGATGTAAAAGGAGCCATGAAGAAATTCTTTTTCAGAAAACACTTATAATAAAAGCTATATATTTAACAATCAGGGTAAACTGGATCACGTGACACCTGCCCTGACTCAACTCCACTGGTTTTCCTTTCAGCCTCTGCTACATTTAAATCGCACTGCATAATCTCCTAGGCTATCCACCACGAATACCTTCCTCCTACCTTATTATCTTAGAGCACATTGTACCAGAATGCGCTGAGGTGCGCTGGGCGCAGACAAGTACAGTACACTCTATTACATAGAATGCAGTGTCCTCTGGCAGCCACAAACCTGCAGCTGGTCTGAGGGCAGGATATTAGTGAAAGACAGAGCTGCTGTTTAAAGCAGCAGGTCCATCTTTCATAGTGCAGGTGGCACCCTGAACGGAGATCGCCCTGCAGATGGGTGCAGTCAGTGGGTACATCCACCTGCAGGGGGATGTGTGGGTCATCTAGGGGACTCCGTTCACCCTTTATTTTGAGGGTGCGCTGGGGCATCAGTGTTGCTCAACACCTTTTGGTGGAGCACAGTCTGTGCATCTCCTGACAGCCTCTTTGCCTCTACCCAAAGCCCAAAATACAGCGTGAGCACAGAGGCAAAGCATTTCTGTCATTTGCATGAGTGTGTCATCTTAAGACAGCACTGATGATATATGTGTACTGGCACTATCTGTATGACAGTCGGAGATGCACCAACATCTGCACTTCCTTCTACATTACCACAGCACCCCAGGGCACAGCAAATGGGTGCAGATGCCTGTTGCATTCCCAGGGCACTGGATATAATATGGCCCTGTGCAGAACCATTGTCCGTTCATCACCACCTACCCTCCATCCATAACTATTCAATAGCACACATGGAGATCCAGATATGTCAGAATACAGGAAATTTAAAAAAACTCTCTTAATTAACAATACCAGGCTCTGAAATTAAGTTACTCTACTGTTCAGACTCTCCTATATCTACAGAATTTCTGTAAGAAACACTTGCCTTAATTTTCACTCTGCATTTGATATCTGTAAGTTGGCACTACCCTGGACCATTCGTAACTAGGAAGTGGCCCACCAGTGAAAGCTCCTTGTAGTCATGCTGGATTTTGAAAGAGAGTTTTAGCAGCAGCTCAGGCATAGAAATAGACGGGCACTAGGACAGTGTCCTTCTGATTCCCATAAAGTTAGGACTAATCCTAGTGTACCATTGAAACCCTGATGCATTGTTCTCCCTAGAAGACATGCTGCTGGAGTGCTCTGTGAAAGGACAAGCTGCCTCGACATCAATGATGCCCACTGTTAGAAATGGGGGTCTCTAGTTGGCAGAGGTACCTTTGTCCAAATAGGGACCCTTGCTTCTAGTCAGGGTAAGGGGGATACACTCCTAAAATAACCCCTGCTAACCCCCTTGGTAGCTTGGCACGAGCAGATAAGCTTATCTCAGAGGCAGTGTGTAAAGCATTTGTGAACACATACAGTTGTTGTATTCCTCTTAGGGTGTCCATAAACGGGCTTTCCAATATCATGTCCTTATATAGGCACAATTCGCCCTGCCCTTATATAGGCATAAAATCCCAGGCCTTATTTAGGCATTAAACCGTGCACTCCAAATACAGGCATGGTCTCTGACATCCGTCCACCCTAATGTCACAACGAGTTCATGAAGAACAGACCCTTAGGCTGCGGGAGTTTCCCTAGCCCAGGACTATTGATTTCTTCAAGGCCTCATATATTATGCATGAACCATTATTCCTTAGGGGTTCATCCATGACGTCTTTCGCTGTCCAATTCACGTCAATGCTAACATTCCTAAGGTACTCTCAGGTATAAATATACCTTCCCTAGCCCCTGTAAACTAGAGGAGACCTCGACTTCAGAGGAGCCCGTATCCCGGCCTGACGCACTGAGAAGACGCTGTCATCCCTGCACGCAGAGAGTCCCGCTTCCAGTGATCTGACTTCCCTTGCGGGGTGTTGGAGTTCGAGTCTGGCAAAGAGATTCCAACCTCTCTCATTCTTCAGGTATGGAGCTGATAAGAACCTAGAGGGACTCTTGGCATACTAGGCATACTAGGCTTAAACATACTCCTAGTATACCATAGTAAGGAATACTTCACCTACTTCATACCTCGTCCTACACCTAGGTTAGGTTAGGTACATTGGGGTAGAACTAGCTTAGCAACGCATCGTATGAGTACTCGCATTTTTAGTCTGTGTTATTTATGTAACAGCATCTGTACTAAAAGATAATGCTATCGCAGTATTATTTATTTCTACTGCTCACCCTGTACATTATTTATCTCGCATACTGTCTTGTGATCGTAACAGCACATTATACTTACACCAGAAACAAGACTGTTCAATAAATCTTTTATTGAAAACGCCCGTCAATTCTTTCTGTGTAAATCTGAGGAAAACTAAGCATGCACGATTGAGCTGAGTGAAATAGTTATCTATTGTTTCCACGACTCTGGGACACGTTCTGATTCTAAAAGGGAAACATAGTGGTCATGTTCTTGCGGCTGCCAGAAACTACTCCCTTCTTGTTGTCAAGGAGTTTCTAGTGGCCTCTGAGCTAGCTGGCACAAGTAATTAAGTTTAATATACTCGATAGGGACATACTGACCTTAGTCCTATGTCAAACCTATAGGATATATTATTCCAATGCGCAGAGCCTATTAGGGAAATAGGAGCTACACTACACAGTAATACAGTGAAAACACTGCAAATGGACACCACACCAGTTTAGAAAAATAAGTAATCTTTATCTAAACCAAACAAGACCAAAACGACAAAAATTCACAATACAGTAATAAAAATATGACTTTCAAGTGGTAGAAATAGTTCCGTTCAAAGCAAATTGCAGATGCGACACTTTCACACAAAGTACTTTGGATACGTCGCGCACACAAACAAAAAGGGTCGCAGGGAAGGTGATGCGTCGGTTCCTTACACTCAGAGAAGGTGATGCGTCGGTTCCTTGCTCCGGGGGAGTTGATGCGTCGGTTCCTTACTGCTGCGCAGGGGAGGTGATGCGTCGGTTCCTTACCGGAGAGGAGGTGATGCATCAGTTTCTTACTGCATGGGGAGGTGATGTGTTGGTTTCTTACTGTGTCCCCCAACGATGCGACAGACCTGGCACCTCGATGCAATGCAATGATCTGGGACGATGCGTGGGTTCTTGCAGCCGCACAGCAGGCCTTGCGTTGGAATTGGTGCGGTGATCTCGGACTTCGAAGATCAGTGCATTCGATGCAGTGTGGGCCGATTTCTCGAGCCACGGGCAGGCGCTGCGACGATTTCTCTGGCGGTGCATCAGAAACAGGTGCGGATGCGTCACGTTTCTCGAAGTTGCGTTACTTTTTCCAGCTCCCAGCGGCAAACAGCCTCCAGAGGTCCAAAACAACAGCAGGCACCTCTTACCAGGTCAGAACTACCAGCAAGGAAGTTAGCGGAGCTAGGGGTGAAGTCTTTGGGCCAGATGTATCAACATTGTATTTTGCGAGTCCTTAATAGCGAATTTTACCGATTCGCTATTATGGACTCGCAAAATGCAATGTATGTAGGTTTCGCAAATAAAATTGCGTTTCCTATGCATTCCTTATTTGCGACTCGCAAATTGCGAGTCGCAAATAAGGAATGGCTTCGCATTCATTTCTATGGGCCTAGAGGCCCATAGGAATGAATGGGAATTGCATGCGCAATTTGCGAGTACCCAATAGATACACAAAAATTGCGCATGCAATTTCAAGGGTGCAAGGGGGCCAAAAGGACACCCTGTTGCACCCCTGAAATATGCATGTGTGCACATGTGGCACACATACATGCCATAAGGGCATGTATGTACGCCACATGGCACCTAAAAAATGCAAAAAGTGAATTTTTCTAGGAATTTGCAAATTTCCACCAACTTGAAGTTGGTGGTAATTTGCGATTCCTTAAAGCCAGGTCGCAATATTTTTTTGCTTCCAGCATTGCATTTAAGGAATCGCAAATTGCGATTCCCTAAATGCATTCGCAAAATAGGTAATCGCAAAAATTGCGATTCCCTATTTTGAGAATGCCTCTTGGGATGATACATCCCAAAAGGCTTTTTACCGTTCGCAAACGGGCCAATTCTGCGAATTGGCCCGTTTGCGAACGGTAAAACACTTGATACATCTGGCCCTTTGTGCCCCTGAGACTTCAGAACTGGAGGAAAGCTCAGTTTCAAGCCCTTGGAAATCTTCCTCAAGCAGGGGACACAGCAAAGTCATTTTCCCTTTTTTTGGCAGAAAGTAGCCACTGCAGGCCAACCCCAGACAGCAAACAGCACAGGGGCAGTATTCCGCCTCAGTTTCTCCAGCTCTTCTCCTTGGCAAAGGTTCCTCTTGATTCCCAGAAGTGATCTAAAGTTCTGGGCCCCAATATATATACAGCAGGAATCCTTTGTTCTCTGGTGGCAGAGAAGCCCTGTGCTCAGTCAAAACCAGTTCTGTCCACTCTGGTGCAACTTCCTGGCAGGAGGTGGAGACAGCATTGTGGAAGGCAGACCAGGCCCATTCAGGTGAAAGGGAATCTCCTCCCCCTACTCTAAATGCAGCCCAGGTCTATTCAGCCCAGCCCTGACTCATCCAGACTCGCTGGAGCCACTGCACATCCCCAACCCCTGTCACTCCAAAGCCAGACAGTCAACACACATCCTAGCAGAGGCACACTGGATGGTTAAGCAAGAAAATACCTACTTTCTAAAAGTGGTATTTTCAAACACATAATGTAAAAATCACCCTCACTAAAAGATGCATTTTAACATTCTGAGTTCAGGTATACTAAGCTTTACTTTACTAACTTGTTCCCAGGGGTAGTTACGCTTATAAGATGTTATAAGCAAACTCCCCATTCTATCCTACGGGAACAGATAGCCTTACAATAGTGAAAAACAAAATTGGCAGTATTTCACTATCAGTACATGCCACACACATCAGGGCATGTCCACCTTTCACAAATACTGCACCCTGCCCATGGTGGTACCTTTGGCCTACCTTAGGGTTGACTAACATGTAAGAAAAGGGAAGGTTAGGGCCTCGCAAGTGGATTCACTTGCCAGGTCGACATGTCAGTACTAGACTGCACACAGGCTCTGCAAAGGCAGGCCTGAGTTACATTTACAGGCTGCTTATGTGGGTGGCACAATCAGTGGTGCAGGCCCACTAGCATCATTTGATTTACAGGCCCTGGGCACACACAGTGCACTGTACTAGGGACTGACTAGTAAATCAAATATGTCAATCATGGAATCACCAATCCATAACAACAATTTACAAAGGGAGCACTTGCACTTTGGCACTGAACAGCAGTGGCAAAGTGCCCAAAGCATCTAGACCAGCAAAACAAAGTCCAACACACAGCAAAATAACAGGAGGTAAAGGCAAAAATACAGGTGAAAGCCAGGAACACGGACCCAGCACAACCCGCCCGCAAGAACACAACCAAACCAAAGACCCTGCAATGCATCCTCCTCAACGTCCGATCACTCCACAAACACGCCACCGAAATCTGGGACCTCCTCGACAACACCACCCCGGACGTAGCATTCTTCACCGAAACCTGGGCCAACACCACCTCGGGACCGGACATCGCCATCGCCATTCCCCAAGGATACAAGATCTCCCGGAAGGACCGCCCCACCCGCCCGGGAGGAGGAATCGCCATCGTCCACAAATCCACCCTCCGGCTGAGCACACTCCCCGACGAGCCCACAGACCTGATGGAACACCTACACTTCAAGATACAGGCCAGCCCTACCACCACCCTCCTTGGAACTCTCATCTACCGACCCCCCGGACCCTGCGGACCTTTCACCAACTCCATCACGGACATCATCTCCCCGCAAGCCATCGTATCCACCAACTACACCCTGCTGGTAGACCTCAACTTCCACCTCGACAACCAACTAGACCTCAACACCACATCCCTCCTGGACAACCTCCACAACATTGGACTCCGCCAGATCGTGACCGAACCCACGCACTCAGCAGGACACACCCTCGACCCCTCTTCACAACAGGAAACTCCATCACTTTCAGCCACACCACCAAACTCCCGTGGACAGACCATCGATGCATCCACTTCACCTTCAGAACAGCCACCATCCACAGACACCAGCACCTGCTCCCACGAAGAAACTGGACCAAAATCACCGACGACCAGCTCACCTCCTCACTCGGCAACTCCACCCCAACCACCGTGGAAGATGACGACCCCAACACCGCAGCCCAAACTCTGCACAGATTGATCTCCGACAGCGCCTACACCATAGCCCCATCAAGAAGAACAACAACACACACGCCAAGAAAGCCAGGTGGCTTACCACCGAACTTCGAGAGTCCAGACGCACATGCCGCCGCCTCGAAAAGGCCTGGAGAAACTCCAAATCCACAGAAGCCCACAACAACTTCAGAGCCGCCACCAACGCCCACCACCAACTCATCAGAAATACGAGAAAAACAGCGATCGAAGACAGAATCTCCACACACGCGCACAACAGCAAAGAACTCTTCAACATCATCAAGGAGTTCACCCAACCCACCAGCGAGTCTACTGACATTCCTCCCTCACAAGACCTCTGCAACAAACTCAGCACCTTCTTCCACCACAAAATCAAGAAAATTTACGACAACTTCGACAAAGACAACCAACACACTGAACCCTCACCAGCCACCCAGACACCCTGAAGCCAACGATCAACAGCTGGACAACCCTCACCACCGAAGACACACTGAAGACGATGAAGTCATGCCACTCCGGGGCCCCCACGGACCCCTGCCACCACCACATCTTGAACAGAGCCGCCGACACCATCGCACCCATGCTTCGCCACACCATCAACCGCTCCCTGGCGAACACCTCCTTCCCCTACGACTGGAAACACGCCGAGATCAACCCCCTCCTGAAGAAGCCCTCGGCGGACCCCACCGACCTCAAAAACTACAGACCCATCTCCCTGCTCCCGTTCCCAGCGAAAGTCATCGAGAAAGCCATCAACAGCCAACTTGCCACCTTCATCGAAGAGCACAACATCCTCGACTCCTCCCAATCCGGCTTCAGAAAAAACCACAGCACAGAAACCGCCCTCCTCACCGCAACAGACGACATCCGCTCCCTCATGGACAGAGGAGAAACAGTAGCCCTCATCCTCCTCGACCTCTCAGCGGCCTTTGACACAGTCTCCCACCGCACCCTAACGCGCAGACTCAACGACGCAGGGATCTGGGACAAGGCCCTCGACTGGATCCACTCTTTCCTCTCTGGCAGAATGCAGCGGGTTAGACTCCCTCCTTTCCTCTTGGACCCTACACCAACCACCTGCGGAGTCCCCCAGGGGTCCTCCCTCAGCCCCACGCTCTTTAACGTCTACATGGCTCTGCTCGCCCCCATCGTCAGAACCCACGGACTCAACATTGTTTCATACGCAGACGACACCCAACTCATCCTCTCCCTATCCAACGAACTCAACACAGAAAAACACAACTTTCAAGAAGGCATGGAAGCCGTCGCCAAATGGATGAAAAGCAGCTGCCTACAACTCAACACTGACAAAACAGAAGTACTCATCATGGGCCCACACCTCGATGCCTGGAACGATACCTGGTGGCCCCCCGTCCTCGGAAGCCCACCCACCCCCACGGACCACGCACGCAACCTCGGAATCATCCTGGACTCCGAGCTCAAAATGGACCGCCAGATTAACTCCGTCGCATCCTCCTGCTTCCACACCCTCCGCCTCCTACGTAAGACCTTCAAATGGATCCCCCTCGAGCACAGAAAGACCGTCACTCACGCCCTCGTCACCAGCAGACTCGACTACGGCAACGCACTCTACGCCGGAATAAACAAAAATCTCACCCGCAAGCTACAAAACATCCAGAACGCCGCCGCAAGACTGGTCCTCAACCTGCCAAGACACTGCCATATCTCCCAGCACCTGCGCACACTCCACTGGCTCCCCATCGAGGCTAGAATCACCTTCAAGATTCTCACCCACGCACACAAAGCCCTCCACATCACCGGATCAGCATACCTGAACAGCCAACTCAAATTCAACGCACCCCAAAGGACCCTACGATCAGCCCAGCTCTCCTACGCCGCGGTCCCCCGCACCAGAAAGACCAGATCGGGAGGCCGCTCCTTCTCCTTCCTCACGTCCAGAGCTTGGAACGCCCTGCCGCTCCAAGTCAGACAGACAACATCACTCCCCATCTTCACGAGAAACCTCAAAACTTGGCTCTTCGACAGACCAACTCCTTGATGGACTGGAACCTGCACCTTCCCTCCTCCCCAGCGCCTTGAGACCCTTACGGGTGGTATTCGCGCTTACAAACACATGATTGATTGATTGACACCAATGATGCCAGGTCTAACACCCACAAGGACAAATTATCACAGTTCCAGACATTTCTCCACATTAGCATTAACAAAATGTTTGTCACACTGCATTACCTCCCAGACTATCCACCACAAATGTCATTGATCATCTTCGGTCACCAACATTCCACCAGCAGCTTGTCCCTAGTGAGGCTGGAGATCCAGAGTGGTGAAAACAAAGGACTAGAAAACAGATCTTCGGTATTAACAATGCCCTAGAGAACTCATAACTCCATCTCACTCTCCTATCACATCCTATGCTCAACTCCTGTAGCATCCCTTGGGTGAAGAGAACTAACTGAATCTTTATTCACCTACCCTCTTTGACCTATGTAAATGCATTTCTGTGGATTTTGTAACACTGCACTACTTGACAAACTCCCTGTTGTGAACTACAAAAAAAGAGTTTGAAATTTAGAATGTTTTAGTTCAGTAATATAAGGCCCTTAATGGTAGTAGTAACAGTATTTGAGCTTTTTCCAGTTGATAGTGCCTTTATAAAAAAACTGGACTAAGAACAAAAAGAAGTCCTGGCAAAAATGTTCAAACCAGGGCAAATGCCTTTCTCTCACACTCACTTCACCCGCTTCATTCTCCCCATCCCTTTTCCCTCTAATTCTTTCTTCCCCAACTTTTATCACTCATCTCCAACATGTTCCCTCTCTTTCCTCCAATACCCCCGACTATGGTTGATGTAATATGCCATGGTTAGTCAAAGAGCATGACAGAGGTATCAGGGGGAAGCTGTGGACCTTCAAAATCCTGTGTCCAATGGCTCCTGGCCAGCGGGAAAATACCTGATAAAGTAATAGGAAGCCTGGCTCTAGAAATCAGGGGTGTCTTAGCCAGGCCTCGAAGGATTGTGGCTGGGAATATCGAATCATGTAAATCGATGGGACAGAATATCATTGCAACAATATTGAGGGACAAAATATCAAAGGAAGGAGGTATGGATTTACTATTTTTAACTCCATGTCTACATGCCTTGATGATATATGCATCAGCAAGGCATGTATATGTGCAGTTAGGTATAGTAAACCTATAGTAACCTATCTTTTAATATTTTTCCTTCAATATTGTTGTAATTATATCTGTCCCGTTGATATCCGTGATTTAGTATTCCCAGCGTACACAGTCCAGAAGATAATAATTGTATGCAAACTTGTCTTATGTGTGTAAGAAATTAGGTTATTTGTTGAAGGAGAGAAAAAACCTTTTTCAAGCAACAACCACAATCCTTGTCAGGGTGAAACACAAAAGTCTCTAAATTAACCTGTGCCTAACCCTCTGGTAGCTTGGCACGAAAATTGTCAGGTTTAACTTAGAGGGAATGTGTAAACTATTTATACAGCGCACGAATAATAATAAAATTTAAACACAACACAAGAACAATCCAAACCAATTTAGAAAAATAAGATACACTTTTTAAATAAAATCATAGTGGAATGGCAAACATCTAACCAGCTGATCTAAAAGCAATAAAGTGCCACTTGCTTTAATCTGGTTGCCCTGTTTTGAACCGCAATGTACCCCAATATAGGCTTGGGTAGTCTCCTAACCTTTTACCTACATTTACCCTGCCATTGTACTACATAACGGTTTTTAGTGCTGACCTTTTACCTAGTTAGGTGCTGCATAAATGTCGTGTGGTTTTCCCCGAAAACTAGCCTCATTTATTATGCATGAGGATTCTCAGAATAACAGCAGGACTTGCATCTCTGCATAATAACTGTGTATAAGGTTCATCACCATCGTCATCCTCGGACAACATGACACAGCAAGGTAGAACCCTTGAGGGTACCTTTTTGGGTATATAAGCACCATATCTTTGCTGGGGCAGGAAGAGGAGAAAAGACTTCCATACTGACATGCTGACACGAGACGCTGAAGTCCCTGCACGCGGACACTCCAGCACGCAGTGGTCTGACATCCCTTGAGACCAACATGGGGTCCTTCGCTCTCTCACATCAGGTAATGGGGTTGGCTCTATCCTAGGGGGATTATTAACTATACAACCACATACATGCTAGGTACACTTAGGTACATTTAGTTAGGGTTAGCATCGTAGGAGTACGCATTATTACTGTCATGTATTCATATGCCAGCATATATCCATTGTTTTATCATTATGGTAGAATTCTGCCATCTAATTCTCTTTTGATGCTTATATCAGTATACATCTGTTTCTGTCATATGGTTGTTGCAGCACACTGATTTAACACTAGAATGACGCTGGTTCAATAAATGCTTATTGAAAACGTCCCCATCATTTATTCTGTGTATTTCTCTGAGACAAAGTGAGCACGAGTGACTGAGCAAAATGTACTGTACTGTTTCCACGATCCCTGAGGCATCAGGTTTGTCATGTTCGATAGCTGCCAGAAACTATTCGCTCCTTGGTAAGAGGAGTTCATAGTGGCACTGTATTAGACCTGGCATCCTTGACATGGTTTTCCCTGACTTTTTGCCTCTACCTCCAGTGTTTTTGATGCTGTGCTGGATTTCGTTTTTGCTGGCTTAGATGCTTTGAGCACTTTGCCACTGCTGATCAGTGTCAAAGTGCAAGTGCTCCCTGTGTAAACTGACATTGTGATTGGTCCTCCCTGATTGGCATATTTGTTTTACCAGTAAGTCCCTAGTAAAGTGCACCGAATGTGCCAGGGCTGGTAAAACAAATGCTACTAGTGGGCTTGCAGCACTGATTGGGCCACCCGCATGAGTAGCCCTCAAAAGAGGTCTCAGGCTTGCCACCGCGGTGCCTCTGTGCAGTTTGTTAACTGCCATATCGACTTAGCAAGTGCACCCACTTGCCAGGTGCTAACCTTCCCTTTTCTTACATATAGGGTACCCCTATTGTAGGCCCAAGGTACCCCCCTGGGCAGGGTGCAGTGTATGTGAAAGGTAGGACATGTACTGGTGGGTGTAACATGTCCTAATAGTGAAATACTGCCAATTTCATTTTTCACTATTGAAAGGCTATCTTGCCCCATAGCACAGAATGGGTAATGCTCTGTAACATTTTACAAGCATATCTTCCCATAGGGATAAGATGGAAAAATAGAGTTTGGTATCCCTGAACTCAGGATTTAATAACACATATTTTAGTAAAGATGGTTTTTAAATTGTGTTTTTGAAAATACCACTTTTAGAAAGTGGCTATTTTCTTGTTCAACCATCCTGTGTGCCTCTGCCTGTTTTTAGATTGAATGTCTGGCTTTGGAGTGACAGGGGCTGGGGAGGTGCAGTGGCTCCAAGAGTCTGGATGAGTCAGCACTAGGCTGAATAGGCCTGTTCTGCATTTGGAGTGGTGGTAGGAGTAGCACCTGTACCTGAATAGGGCTGTGCCTGCTTCCACAAAGCTGGCTCTGCCCCCCTGTGGTTTGTCTGGAGCAAAGGCTCACACTGACAATGGATGTTGTTGTGCACTTGCAGAGTGCCCCCCAGAACAGGTTTGAACTGGGCTCAGAGCCCCTTGCACAAAGAGACCAAAGACATTTTGGGGGAAAAGTATCAGACCCAAAACCCCAGACTTTAGATCATTCCTGGAATTCAAGAGGAACCTTTGCCAAGGAGAAGAGCTGGAGAGACTGAGGAGAAGTACTGCCCTTGCTGTGTGTCTGGGGTTGGCCTGCAGTTGCTGTTTCTGCCAAGGAAAGGAGAAGGACTTTGCTGTGTGCTGTGTCCCCTGCTTGAAGGAGATCTCCAAGGGCCTGAAGTGAGCTGGCTTTCTGTTTTGAAGTCTCAGGGACACAAAGACTTCACCCCCAGCTCCCCTGAACTCTGCTGCTGTGAGTTCTAGCCTGACAAGAGGTGCATGTGCCAGTTTTGGGCCTCTGGAGGTTGTTGCTGCTGTTTGGGAGCTGGAAGAAAGAAGAAACGTGAAGAACTGCTAAAATCGACGCATCGCTCTTCTTGCGGCTGTTTTCTCAACGCATCTCCACGGCATGAGAAGAATTTCCACGCATCGCTGTGCCGCTGCGAAAACCGTTGCAGCACCTGTCGCCGCTGCAAGGATCGACGCATCGAGGGATCGCCGCTGAAGAGGACCGATGCAGTGCCGCTCGACGCCACCGCATCGATCACCGACGCATCCCCGATTTCCACGAATCGTCCCTGTGCGGCACGCTTTCCCAACGCATCACCTGCGAACCGGAAGCACCATCAAGAATCGACACATCAGTCCCCATACAGACCGGATTCGATGAAATTCTTAACTGTGTATGTTGGATTCTTGTCGTTTTGATCTTGTTTAGTTTAGATAACAATATTTTATTTTTCTAAACTGGTGTGATGTCCATTTGTGGTGTTTTCACTGGGTTACTGTGAGTGTTGGTACAAATACTTTACACATTGCCTTTGGGATAAGCCTGTCTGCTCGTGCCAAGCTACCAAAGGGGTAATCAGGGGTTAACTAAAGTGTGTATCCCCCTTACCCTGACTAGAAGCAAGGGTCCCTATTTGGACAAAGGTACTTACCTCTGCCAACTAGAGACCACCCTTTCTAACACACTGAGAGCTAGCTGGTATACAGGCGAACATATCCGGTGGGGGTGTCTGGAATCAGTCTGGACACCGATCCCACAATTTATGTTCTCTAAACGTGGAGATCCTATATAGATTTATAGGAATTACATGACAGCCCTAGACCAGGGGAAAGTCACAATTTCGTGCTGACCACGATGGAGCGCTGGCCAGTTACAGGGACCAGGTTAGGCCTACTGAAAAAGTTACCTTCTCATAGTCTGGTGCAGAGAAATAAAAACTTCAGGATTTATCCTTTTCTTGAAGAGGATTGCACTCTGATGCCAGCTAAGAGTACAGGACCTAGGGGGGAACCCCCTGGGGATCAAGGATCAGGGACTCACTTTAGCAGAGGCCAGCAGGGCTCGGGCAGGTCCAGTTTTATGTCTAAGCAGGTTCTACTGCAGCAGGGCAGCTGGGAGGCCTCTGGAGCTTGTTGTGTCCCTGTAACTCAGGCAGGAGGTCTGCAAGCTTGCCATTCGAGTCGCTCAGGTTGGCCTGAGAAGAGGGGAGCAGGTCCATTCTTCCTTCTCAAAGAGCAGGGCAGGCCTTAAGCAGCTGGGCAGCCCTTCGGGGAACAAGGCAGGCCTCAAGCAGCAGGGTCGTCCTATGGTAGCAGCAGAGCAGTCCTCTGGGGAACAAGACAGGCCTAAAGCAGCAGGCAGGTCCTCTGGGTAACAAGGTAATCCTTCTTCTGCAGTGTCCAAAGGTCCAGGAGTGTACTGATGATTCGCTCAGGATGTCCAATATTTATACCTGGTGCCAGCCTTTGAAGTGGGTGGATTCCCTATACTATCCACAACCTGGTTATGGAAAGTTCTTCCCTTTCCCTGTCAAGGCTCCAAAAAGTCTGGGGTGACAAAAGACAGGCCAGGTCTGGTGTCAGATTTATTTGTGTATGAAAGAGCTTTAGCCCTTTGAAATGTAAGTGGGGCAGGGCACAGCTCCACACCCAGCTATCCTGGCATCCAGTCCCTATTGTTCACTGACTGGGAGCAAAGCACATTCTTAATGGGGGAGCCATTAACAGGCTCAGGCAGCTGAAAACTCCAAAAGGGTCTTAAAAATATTTACCCAGGAAAATGTCAACTTTCTAAAAGTTGCATTTTCAAAGTTATCTAAAATTACACTTGACCATTAAAGACAATTTTAACTTACAATGCATTTGAGTCTAAACAGCATAATTCTATCAGCTCCCAATCAAACCTTAGCACTTATTAAATGTAATAAGGTAACCCAATGTTAGCAAAAGAGAGAGATAGACCTCACAGTAGTGAAAAATGAATTTAGGAGCTTTTCACTTCCGGGACATATTAAACTTAAGAACACATATCCTACTTTTTAAATACAATGCAACCTGCTCTATGGGCCTCTAGGGTCTACCTTAGTGGCCAGGTCAAAATGGCAGTTTAAAACTGCACTACAGGCCTTAGACATGTGTAAGAGGTATACTTCTGTGGGTGGCACAATTATTGCTGCAGGTCTAAAAGTAATATTTAATTGCAGGCCCTAGGTATACGTAGCACCATAAACTAGGAACTTAAAAATAAATTAAATGTGCCAATCAGGTGAAGGCCAATAGTAACATGTTTTAGGAAGAGCACCAAGCACTCTAGAACTGGTTAGCAGTGGGACCATGCACAGAGTACTAGTGCCAACAAAAATGATTTCAGGAAACAGGAGGGGTGAATGCAAAATGTTTGGAGGAAGACCATACCAAGGATGTCACATATAACAGTGTGGGTATGTGGACAACCTAATAATAAGAATCAAAGGGAGAGGGAGGAAAGATACTGGAGCCAGTTCACTTCCCCTGGTATATATGTTTTATCAAAGAGAACTAGCTCTGGAGTGGGTGCTCCTAGCGTATGTTTGTTTTGGAAAGGAAACACATTATGTTTATAGTAAGGTCCTCACTCACCAACCTAGTTGGTGACATGCTTCATCATCGGGCCCCACCCAAGGCACCGAGTGCACCTTGGGTGTGCTACGACGCCTGGATACAGCGGAGCTGGTATTGTGCGTGAGAGTGCAGTGAAAGGAAGTGAGTGAATATTAAAAAAGCTGTCCTAAGGGTCCCTGGGATAAAAAATGACTATTTTAATGGTTGGGCCCTTGGCAGTTAATAAAAACGAGAGTTGGATATTTAAGGAGATCTTAAGGTAACTCCAATATCCTAGTCAGTCAACATGTTTCAGCCAAGCTCTCTTAGTGGTACGGCTTTCTTCAGGACCTATGTGTAGTGCAAAGTGAGTCGTCTAAAAACGTGTTATTAGAAGACCATATATGTGACACACGCGCTAAGGTGTGATATGTGGTAGAGGAGAATTTCCTCTAGTGGCGCTTTCCTGTGGGGAAGGAAAAGACAAACAAACATACAGAGAAACATGTAACATACTGATATAGTTGTTTCAGGAGCGGAGTGTCCGTGCTCTTATGCGGTCAAAGGCACAGTGAGGACGGGGTGTGACGTAATTAGTTATAATAGACGCCTGGTAATTTATGCGGTACCGGGTGGTAATCAAGATGCGCATAACATGGTGCATCGTGTAAACTTGAAAAACGAAAAGAGCAAAATATCTTACTCAGACAATATCCGGAAAGTGCCCCATGAGTTCCGTGTGGGGGCCCGACCTATAGTCACACTCTATGTGACAAAAATTAAAAGAGGAGACAAAAGCGATTTAAAATTTACCCGCATGCCTGGCTGTGAGAAAATGCCAGCAGCTGGGTGGAGCGGCAGTTTTAAAACATATCCCCCTTATAATGTTCCCACTCACTTCATCAAGGTCTAGGACCCTTCTCGGTACCTGCTTCAGCCGCCATGGAGCTCCGTGGTAGAATGAGTGGAGCTGGGCGGTGGTTTAAATACTCTGCTGGTTCCAACAGGTGTCAGCGAGTTTGGTTAATTGGGAACCGCTGTGGCTGGTTCAATGGGTTTCAGGTACTGGTTTAGGCTGTCTTCTGATGGGTCTGCAGGAGAGAATAGGCAAAGAGAAAAGACACGCCCCTGTGGGAGTGTAGACATAGAGAAAAGACACGCCCCTGTGGGAGTGTCGGGTGCTTGTGTGTGCAGAAAAAATAAAATAAACTGAACTGAAGTTTAACTCATAAAAGACCCGGAGGCACTGTTAAATGCAGCAGGTGTTGTTATTCTGAATTCTAGTGTGCCTACTAATTGTGGCTTGAAAGAAATCTGAGAATGTTACGTGTTAATTGAGAACATATCACAAAGGAGAAGAAAGGTAGAGTGTAGTGTAGACATACACTAGGATTCGCACTATTGTGTGAAAAAGGATGTTTCTTTTGTTAGGTCAAGTGGTGCTCTTGACACTAAGGTGGTTATGTAATGTCTCATTTTGGGTGGCCTGTTTGGGAGTTGAAACAGGGAGTGTTGCTCACACTGAGGTGATGTCCAGGTTAGCCTTTTTGTAAGGCAGGAAGATTTTACCATGGTGCTGTGGTTCAGGTTTGATCCAGGCTATTCCAGGGTATGTTGTCATTTAACCCTGTGACGTTCGTGGAAAGGCGATAGATCCAACGTTGCTCCTTAAGTAGCAGGATCCTGTCATTTGAAAGGGTCTGGCTGTTGATATGTTGTATTACAGTCCAGTTTAGGTCATTTGGGGTGTGGTTTGCTTGGATGAAATGGTCTGTCAGTTTACTTATGTTTTTTCTACACCGTATGGTGCTGCGATGTTCCACAATTCGGGTTCTGACTTTGCGACTCGTCATGCCTACATAACGAAGGCCGCATGTGCAGGTGATCAGACAGATGACATTATTGGAGTTGCAGTTAGTGTGGTGAAGCTGTTGCCACGTTTTTCCTGTCTCCAGACTCAAGTTTTTAGTTGCTTTTGTAAGGTGGCAGACACTGCAGTCACCGCAGGGGTAGTGACCTTTAATGCCGGGGAACGCCCACGCATTAAGTACAGTCTCGAAGGCTACCCGCTTTTTTGTATGCCAATAGTAGGCGTTCCCATTTCATGGTGTCACTGATTATTATGTGCCAGTTCTTGTTAAGTATCTTGGCTACTTGATTAGTGGCCACATTATAGGTGGTGACGCAGGTCAAACGTGTCAGGGTGTTGTCCCGTGTGGTGTCCTCTAGGAGGGCGTCCCTCTGTTGGTTACGGGCCCTCTTCTTGGTGGTATTGATTATCTTCTCCGGGTACCCGCATGCTCGTAGTTTATCCGCTAGTTCAGAGGATTGCTGTTTGTAGTCTCTAGTGAGGCTGCAGTTACGGCGTATCCGTAGAAATTGGCCGTATGGCAGGTTTTCTCTGAGGGGCCTCGGTGGAAGCTGCTGAACTGCAGTAAGGAATTACGTGATGTAGGTTTGTGATATGTGGTAGTCTGTAGTTTGCCCTCTGTTGCCTCGATGTTTAGGTCCAGGAAGGCTATCTTGGAGTTGCTAGCACTACTGGTGAACCGTAGGAAGGGATCCCGCTGGTTAAGCCACGTCAGGAAATTGTCGAGGGTGTCGATCGGCCCTGTCCATATCATGAGGATATCGTCAATGTAGCGTCGCCAAAATTGGATGTTGGTGCTGTATGGGTTGGTAGCTGCCAGGATGTGTTGTTTCTCAAACTGATATACGTAGAGGCCAGCTACGCTGGGGCCGAAAACACTGCCCATAGACGTCCCGTTCGTCTGCAAGTAGAACTCTCCTTCGAATTCGAAATAGTTTTGTTTAAGTGCTAGGGTGGCGCACTGCAGAATAAATTCCCTCGGTGTCGTATGCTCCCAGGTGGTTTCATAGAGCATATTCCGGAACATTTGTAAAGTATCGTCCTGTGGAAGGCTCGTGTATAAACTCTCGATATCCAAACCTACTAGGAGTTGGACAGTGGGGTCAAAATCAGTATCCTTGATGAGTTTCAGGAGATGTTTTGTGTCCTTTATGTAGGTGGAGGACGCTTGGACCATTGGGTTTAAGAAAAAATCACAAAACCTGGATAGCGGTTCTAGGAGGGAATTGATCCCTGATACTATCGGGCGTACAGGTGGTGGTCTTGTCTCTTTATGAATTTTAGGGATCCTATAAAAATACGGTACCTTCGCCTTCTTAGTACAGAGGTAATTAGCCTCTTGTTTGGAAATCTGGTTGTTGGTCTCCGCAGTTTCTACCAGAGAGATAATAGTGTCCTTCAGTGTGGTGGTGGGGTCTTCTGTCAGGCGTTTGTAGTTCCGAGGGTCGTTTAGAAGCCTCCTACACTCAGTGGTGTAGTCTGTCTTGTTCTGAATGACTATTCCTCCACCCTTGTCAGCTGGTTTTATAACAACGAGGGGGTTTTCTTGGAGGTTACGTATGGCCTCTCTTTCTTTGGTAGTCAGGTTGTTGAAGGGCTTAGGTGGATCAAGATTTTCAATTTGGTGATAGACTGCCTGCTCGAAGGTGGTGATTTCCACAGGGATGCAGGAAAGTGGTGGGCAAAATGAGTAATTTATCTTTCAGTCCTGTCTCATTGGTTTGTACAGTGGATCCCGTTAGAGGTTGTCATTCAAAAAACGCCTTTAGTTTCAGCTTACAAAATAATTCAGCTAATTCCACATGAAGTTGGAATTTTTTCGGCGTGTGGTCGGTACAAAGGAAAGGCCTTTGTTAAGGACATCTTCCTCTGTGGGGGACAAAGAGATGTTGGATAGGTTGAAGACCAGTGATTGTGCATTTTGGTTGTTACTGGTTATCTCATTCCGCTCGTTCCTGGTAAAGGTTCCTTGGTTTTGCTCCTCGTGTGGGTGCCTACTGGTCCCTCGTCATCTGACCAATGCACCTGTTGATTGTTCCGTCTCCTTCCTCGTGCAGGGCGGCCTCGTCCTAAAAAAGGCGGCCTCTGGTTGGGTTGGAAAAAGGCTTGTTGTCCCGGGGGGTACAACGGTGGCCATCCAAAGAAGGGATTTTGTGGGGGGTGATAGAACACTGGAGGGCCATAGTTGAGGCCCGGGGTTGGTAATTGCCCCAGGGTTGTTGCTGCCATTTAGGTGTTCTACCCCTGCCTTTTTGTTTATATGTGCTGCCAGATGTGGAGCCGCTTGAGTGTGAGCTGTCATCCCCACTTGTGTCAGAAGAAGTGTCTTGCCGGCTCGGAACGGTATAGTTGTCATCCGCATATGGGTACACTTTGTTGTAGGCAAATCTTTTTAGGTCTTTTTGGAATTTGTTGATTTTGGCCTGGGTCAAATATTCCTTATATTCAGCTAGGTCTTTGTTTGATTCATCCAGTTTTTTCTTAAAGGATGTGATTGTCGTCTTAAAGTGGCTCTCAGTGGTCTGGATGTCTATGATCATTGCATCGGAGAGGCGCTTGGCGGTTTTGATAATGAGCACCAACCAGTCCCTGGTGCAGTGCCATGCAATTTGAGCCCAGTCCTTCCTGAAGGAAGCATCCTCCAGGAAGATCCTGGGTGCATTGGTCACTAAAAGGCCCATGGGTGCGGTGTTCGTGCGGAGATATTCGGTTAGGATCACACCGTGTAGTATGGTGCGGATCCTATTGCGTTTCTTCTCAGTGGGTTTATCCCAGTCGGTGGTCTGGGCTATTGTTTGTGATATGTTTAGGTCAGCCATTAAGGGTGGGTCTTTGAGTATTTCGCTGATGTCATCCTCTGTGAATGTTAGGCCGGGATTGTTTGCCATGATGGTAGGCGAGTGGTGTGTTATTAGAGAGGTAACTCTCACAGCTGTGCGCTGCCAATAATAATAAGAATCAAAGGGAGAGGGAGGAAAGATACTGGAGCCAGTTCACTTCCCCTGGTATATATGTTTTATCAAAGAGAAGTAGCTCTGGAGTGTGTGCTCCTAGCGTATGTTTGTTTTGGAAAGGAAACACATTATGTTTATAGTAAGGCCCTCACTCACCAACCTACCTTGATTATTGGAGTTACCTTAAGATCGCCTTAAATATCCGACTCTCGTTTTTATTAACTGCCAAGGGCCCACCCATTAAAATAGTCATTTTTTATCCCAGGGACCCTTAGGACAGCTTTTTTAACATTCACTCACTTCCTTTCACTGCACTCTCACGGCACAATACCAGCTCCGCTGTATCCAGGCGTCGTAGCACACCCAAGGTGCACTCGGTGCCTTGGGTGGGGCCCGATGATGAAGCATGTCACCAACTAGGTTGGTGAATGAGGGCCTTACTATAAACATAATGTGTTTCCTTTCCAAAACAAACATACGCTAGGAGCACCCACTCCAGAGCTAGTTCTCTTTGATAAAACATATGTGGACAACCTTACATTGATCTGACACTCTTGAGTAAATGTTTTGAACTCCCAATGTTAGTGCTAAGACACTAAGGGCCACATCTACCAAGGTAAGTGTTTGCGATTACCGAATAGCGAATTTCTGTGAATCGCTATTTGGTAATTGCAAAGACTCATGTACAAATGTGTTTTTTTACACATTTTGCAATTTCACAGTATGTAACAATTAGACCAACCTTATGAATCGCAATCGCAAAAATCACAGGAATGGTGTAAAAAATCACAAGGATGGTGTCTGTGATTGCTTTTTTTAAATGGCGGTTGTTTTCTTTAAAGTAAATCGGGATGTGTTTAAATAAAATATGAAAAGTTTTCTTTTAATTTGTTAAGAGCAGGCAGTGGTCCGTGGGACCACTGTCTGCTCCTAAAAAATGTTTTAACAAACATTCACAAAGAGGAATGGGTGCAAATGGGTTACCACCTACTTGGGTGCGGATGGGTTACCACCTACTTGAAGTAGGCAGTAAAATGTGAATGTATTAGAAAAGGATGCCCTGAACACGCCCCTTCCTAATACTAAACCCAATTTGTGAATCAGTAATATGTGCCCAAATTGTAAATATGGGATTGTACCTTTTTTTGTAAAAAAAGGCTTTGTACATATGGCCCTAATCCCTTATAGCTCAGTGTTATCTTGTTGTTCATACATTCCTGGATAGATTAAATATACCACGCACGGATCTATGTTTTGCCCACATCTCACATAGGATAATGGTTATGTTTATACGTATATTTGTTTTTGAAATTATCCATTAACCAAAGCATCACACTGTTTGTATCACTATGATGTTTGTTGTGAAAGAAGAGTTAACTTTTTCTGTAAATGTCTTATAATAATTTTCCGAGGTTCACATAACACCTAGGGGCTCATTATGATGTTGGGTGGAATCACTTCTGCCTGACACCGACTCGGTCATGGGACCAACCGACACCCGGTCGGCGGTCCGGACAATCCACGAATCCACGATCAATCCACGAAGAAGGTCAAAGAAGGTTACAGTCTGGCCCAGCAAGGACCAGAGGACTCACCACAGCAAGGGGAGTCAGGGAAGGCCTGTAGCAACCAATGGAGCCCAAGAAAAGCAGTGTTGTCCCTCAAGTGGACCCACAGGCCGAAGGCACAGTAGTCGCAAGGGGACCTCTAGCAGTTTCACAAAGTCACAGCTTGCAGGGCACAGAGTGCAAGGAGGCTAGAGTCCTTTGTACAAAATGTGCGCAGAGGTTCGGGCTAGCGACAGACAAATGCACAAAGTTGGGGAACACCAACAAGCATATGCACTTGCAAAAGTACACGGTGCACAGGGGTTTGGGTTATGCAGTCCCCACAAGGGATACTGACTTCAAGCTTGGTGAGAGGGCAGCTCAACCTCAAGAAACATAGGAACCCACCTCCTGTGTTGCTGGAGCCTTCGGAGTCCACAGGAGCTCAGGATCAGCAGACCGGTCAGTTGCGTTATGGTGCCTGCAAATGCAGGGGAGTGACTCCTTCACCCCAAGAGAGATCCTTCAGTTGTCCTTGATGCTCCACAGGTCCTGCATGGAGCCTCTATGGACCACGGGCACAGACGATGCTTTGGACAGAGAGAGAGAGACGTAGTCGGGCCCAGTCGTAGTCCAGCAAAGTCCAGAGTGTCCAGACGGTCGAAGGTCAGTGGTTTCTTGTTCAGAATCTTGTCCATGTCGAATCTAGCGTCCTACAGCCAGGTAAGCCCTTTTGTACCCACGGGAGAGGGATGGACAGATTCAGGGGACCCTCCCAGGGGAGGGTCAGGACAGTGGGGAGGTTACTCCCATGTCCTTTGTCCAGTTTCGCGCCAGACCAGGAGCCAACGGTTCCCAGAACTGGTTTGAGCTGGACTATGCACCGGGACACCAAATGTGCCACTCGTGCCGACTTTCAGGCACTTTGGAAGTGCACCCACCCAGCTCCAATACACTAAACCCTGTCTGGGAGGTGGTCACACCTCCCTGTGACAGGATGCCTATTGTGCTGCCTTTCTCTGCTCGAGCTTGGCTCAGCAGCAGGAGGGCAGAAATGTGTCTCTGGTCAGCAGCAACCATTTTGTGCTGTCCGGGTCCAGAAGGCGGGTACCGGGAAGACCAGGGACCCCACGAAGCTTGCTTCTGAAGGTACCTCCCACACCGGTTACCAGTGTGGAGGTATGATTCCAAGGTGTTTGATACCAAACACGACATGGTTTGTTGCAGCCGTTTTTGAGATAGCATTTTACGCGAGCATATAATGCACCTCTACCTATATGTCTGGCTGCGTCACCGACAACCCGGGAGAATGGTCTCCGAAGGCTGCAGGGGTTCCCTGCTCATGCATGGGCACCCTCTAATGTCAAACCCAGCACCCTGCCTTCAGGATTGTCAAGGCCTGCTATAGGGGTGACCTATAGGTTTTAAGTGTAGTGACCTATAGATATAGTAAACCTATATCTAAAGTAAGTGGTGCATGCACCATTTTTCCCAGGGTGCAATAGCAGGCCTGTAGTTCCATTTTTCATGGACTCTCATGGGTGGCATAATACATGCTTCAGCCCATGGGAGGCCTCTGGAGTACCTATGCCCTGGGTACATGTGTACCATATACTAGGGACTGATAAGGGTATCCCAGTATCCAATCTGGAGTGTACCTAAGTACATGACATAACATTTTAGGGAGAAAGCAGATAGACTGGGGTCCTGATTAGCAGGATCCCAGTCAGACTAATCAAAAAGAGTGTAACATCAAGCAAAAAGTGGGGGTAACCATAAGAAGCAGATCCTACTTTCCCACACAACCCCATCCCCCCAAATGTAAAGAGATGATACTAACCTTGCCCAGTTGAGTCTTCGTTTTCTAAGTTGAAATATCTGGAGAGTCCATCTGCATTGGCATGGTTACTCCCAGGTCTATGTTCCACTGTATAGTCCATCCTCTGCAGGGAAAGGGACCACCTCAAAAGTTTGGGGTTTTCACCCTTCATCTGTTTTAGCCATAAGAGGGGCTTATGGTGTGTCTGAACAATGAAGTGAGTGCCAAACAAGTTTGGCCTCAGCTTCTTCAGAGCCCAAACCACAGCAAAGACTTTCCTCTCAATGGCTGACCAATGTTTCTCTCTGGGGGTCAACCTTCTGCTAATAAAAGCTACTGTTTGATCCTGACCCTCTGCATTAAGTTGTGACAACACAGCCCCTACACCCAACTCAGATCTATCTGTTTGGACAATGAATTTGGAATAGTCAGGACTTTGCAGAATGGGAGCAGTGCACATGGCCTGCTTGAGATCATCAAATGACTTCTGATAGCTAACTGTCCACTGAACTTTCTTGGGCATTCTCTTTGATGTAAGATCATTCAAGGGAGTCACTATAGACCCATATCCTTTTACAAATCTTCTGTAGTACCCAGTCAGGCCCAAGAAAGCTCTGACCTGAATCTGGGTAGTGGGAGCAACCCAGTCCATGATGGTCTGGATTTTGCTCTGCAATGATTGAACCTGGCCTCCACCTACAAGGTGGCCCAGGTACACAACCTATCTTCCCTATCTGGCACTTGGTGGCCTTGATAGTGAGGCCTGCTTTCTGCAGGGCCTCCAAAACATTCTCTAGGTGGACCAGGTGATCCTCCCAGGTGGAACTAAAGACAGCTATATCATCAAGATATGCTCCACTATAGGCTTCCAGACCTGTAAGGACTTTGTTCACCAACCTTTGGAATGTGGCAGGTGCATTCTTCAAGCCAAAGGGCATTACAATAAATTGATAATACCCACTAGGGGTTGAAAATGCAGTTTTTGGTTTGGCATCCTCAGCTAGTCTGATTTGCCAATAGGCCAAAGTGTCAATGAGTTCATCTGCCCAAGAAATAGGGTGAGCATCAGTCCTAGTGACTGCATTGAGCCCCCTGTAGTCCATATAAAAGCTCATTTATCTTTTACCACCCTGGGTATGAGGTTTGGGTACCAGGACCACTGGACTAGCCCAAGGGCTATCTGAGGGTTCAATCACTCCCAATTCCAGCATCTTTTGGACCTCAGTCCTGATGCCATCTCTGACATGGTCAGGCTGCCTGTAAATCATATTTTTAACAGGTAGACTGTCACCTGTGTCCACTTCATGGGTACACCGAGTGGTCTGACTAGGAGTCAAAGAAAACATGTGCCTGTATTAATTGAGGACCTTCCTACAATCAATCTGCCGTTGCTCAGTGAGGCTCCCTGCCAAGGCTACACCATCAACTGAGCCATCATCAGGGTTCTGTGAGAGGAGATCAGGGAGTGGGTCACTCTCTTCCTCCTGTCCCTCATCAGTAGCCATGAGCAAGCCCATGTCTGCCCTGTCCACATAGGGTTTGAGCCTGTTTACATGGAGAACCCTATGGGGGCTCCTGAGAGTTCTAAGGTCCACCAAGTAAGTGACCTCTCCATTCTGCTCGAGAATAGTATGGGGTCCACTCCACTTGTCTTGGAAAGCTGCTGGGGCCACAGGCTCCAACACCCAAACTTTCTGTTCTGGCTGATAAACAGTCAGTACAGCCTTTTGGTCATGCCAAGCTTTTTGCAATTCTTGACTTGCCTCAAGGTTTTTGCTGGCCTTCTTCATGTACTCAGCCATCCTGGAGCGGAGACCAAGTGCATAGTCCACTATGTCTTGCTTGGACTCCCATCCCTCCTTCACCAAACACAAGGGACCCCTAACTGGATGCCCAAACAAAAGTTCAAAAGGGCTGTAGCAATTCCCCTTTTGTTGGACCTCTCTATAGGCAAAGAGAAGGTAGGGCAACAGGACATCCCATTTTCACCTAAGCTTTTCTGGGAGGCCCATGATCATGCCCTTCAGGGTTTTGTTGAACCTTTCAACCAACCCATTGCACTGTGGGTGACAGGGTGTGGTGAATTTATAATTCACTCCACACTCCCTCCACATTGCAGTGATGTAACTAGACATGAAGTTGATACCTCTGTCAGTTAAGACCTCCTTAGGGAAACCCACTCTGGAAAAAATTCCCAAGAGGGCCCTGGCCACCACAGGACCTGTGGTGGTTCTAAGGGGTATAGCCTCTGGATACCTAGTGGCATGGTCCACCACCACTAGAATATAACTGTTTCCAGATGCAGTTGGAGGGTTCATGGGACCAATTATGTCAATCCCAACCCTCTCAAAGGGAACCCCCACCACGGGTAGTGGTATGAGGGGGCCTTTGTTGTACCACCTGACTTACCACTGGCTTGACAAGTGGTACAGGAGTGACAAAACTCCTTGGTGTCCTCTGACATATGAGGTCAGTGAAAGTGAGGGACAAGCCTGTCCCAAGTTTTACTTTGGCCTAGGTGTCCTGCTAAGGGAATGTCATGTGCCAAGGTGAGTAGGAAGCCCCTAAACCTCAGAGGTATGACTAACCTCCTGATGGCACCAGGCTTAGGGTCTCTACCCTCTGAGTAAAGGAGTCCCTCATCCCAATAGATCCTGTGGGATCCACTGACACTCCCAGCAGCCTCAGCAGCAGCTTGCTGTCTGAGGGGTTCAAGACAGGGGCAGGTTTGCTGCTCCTGACTCAGTTCTGCCCTGGAAGGGCCCCCTGTCCCCAAGAACTCATCCTGATCAGGTTCTAGTTCATCTGAGACAGTTCCTTCACAGGGACTGGGATCATCTCCCTCAAGAGATTGATCCTCTCTCTGAGCCTTGGGGGAAGACACAGCCTTACCCCTCCTGCTCCTTCTCTTGGAAGGCATCTGGTCCATTTTTTCAGAATCCAGGGCCTGTTCAGTAGACATCAGTTTGGCCTGTGACCTGGTCACAGCAAACACATCTGCAGAGATGCCCAGCATTGCTGCATGAGTCCTTAATTCCACTTCAGCCCAGGCTGAATTTTCCAAATCATTGCCCAATAAGCATTCCACTGGAAGGTCTGAGCTAACCACAACTTTCTTTGGGCCAGTTACCCCTCCCCCAGCTGAAATTAACAACTGCCAAGGAATGATCAGTCCTGACATTGTTAGCATTGGTCACTTGGTACATCTCACCAAGTATGATCTGTTCAGGGTCCACAAGATCTTTTGTCACCATAGTGACACTTGCACCTGTGTCCCTGTATGGCATGGCCTCCTTACTATTAATCAAAAGCTGTTGTCTGTATTTGCCCAGGTTACTGGGACTGACAAATAAGGTGGCAATATCCATTCCACCATCACAGACAAGTACAGCCTGAGCTGGAGTTCTGACTAGGCCAGAACTCATCTCAGAGCCCAAGGTTAATCCTACTATTCCATTGTTCCCTGTACCACCACTTGAAACTGTACTAGGGGGAGCAGTTGCCTTAGGGGCAGTGGTGGTTGGAGGTGAATCCTTGGCCTTTGGACAATTGGCATCTTTTGTCCAATGGGCCTTTTCTTTACATAAGTAACACCAAGGTTTCTTTTTGCCTTTTCCTTTGTTGGATTGTGACTTCCCCCAGATGCAGGTTTTTGGGGCCCTGATGAAGACTTGTCATCTTTACCTTTGTCCCCACCCTTATCTGAAGTTTTTGCATCTTGCTTCTTTTGGTCACCACCATGGTTCTGGTTTCTCTGCTTCACCCTGGTTCTGACCCACCTATCTGCCTTCTTTCCCAATTCTTGGGGAGAAGTCAGGTCAGAGTCAACCAGGTACTGATGCAACAACTGATTTTGGCAATTATTAAGGATCTGCTCCCTCATAATCAAATTGTACAATCCCTTGAAATCATTCACTTTGCTGCCAAGCAACCAGCCTTCCAGAGCCTTAATGGCACTATCCACAAAGTCTACCCAGTCCTGATTCTGTGCCTTCTGGGTGTCTCTGAACCTAATCCTATACTGTTCAGTGGTTAAGCCAAACCCATCAATGAAAGCACTCTTCAGAACTGAGTAATTGCCAGCATCCTCTTCTCTAACAGCGAGGAGCTCTGCCTCTACCTTTGTCAGCAAAGGAGAGCCACAAGATAGTTGCCCACTGCTCTTGAGGGACCCTCTGAACTTTACAGGCCCTCTCTAAAGCAGTTATCCATTTATGGATATCATCCCCAACATGGTAGGGAGGGACAATCTTGCTCAGGTTCCTATTGTCAAAAGAATGTTCCTTAACTCTAGGGACACTGTTGCTGCCACCATGGGACTCTAGTCCCAATCTTTTTCTAGCTCTCTGGACTTCTAGGGACTCTTTGTCCAGGGCCAATGGCTGTTGCCTGAGCCTAAGCTTAGCTTTCTCAAGTTCCAGAATTTTGTACTCCCTGTCATAAGAGTGGTCCCTCTTGCTAGATACAGAGGTCCCTACAGACTGTCCTGAGTGATGTGACTCTGCAGAGGGAGATCTACATACCTATCCCAGGGAAGCCGGGTGCATAGGGCTGAAGTGGCATCAGAAACCGCTGTCGTTCTCAATGGGAGTCTTCAAAGAAATGCCACTGCTGGAAAGAAGAAAAGTGTCCGGTGGAACCCACAGGTGGATTCTTGATGGAAGGAACCTGAAATCAGAGGGTACAGAGTCTGGGTCACTCAGGAGTGACCAGGGGCTCGGTAGACGAATGCCCACCGATGCCGGGTGCTTCAGGTGTGAAGAAGGAGACCTTGACTCTACAGCTGCAGGGTCCAGGAGATGTTGAGGATGACCAGGAGCTGGATATGAGCTGTCCCACGAAGGATGTCAAGTGCTGAGGGGTCGGTGTCCGGCGGGAGCACCAACACGCCTTGGCAGCGGTAACCCATGCAGAAGGTCAAAGAAGGTTACGGTCTGGCCCAGCAAGGACCAGAGGACTCACCACAGAAAGGGGAGTCAGGGCAGGCCTGGAGCAACCAAGGGAGCCCAAGGAAAGCAGTGTTGTCCCTCAAGTGGACCCACAGGCCGAAGGCACACGAGTTGCGAGGGGACCTCTAGCAGTTTCACAAAGTCACAGCTTGCAGGGCACAGAATGTGAGGAGGCCAGAGTCCTTTATATGAAATTTGCGCAGAGGTTGGGGCTATCGACAGCCCAATGCACAAAGTTGGGGAACACCAACAAGCATATGCACTTGCAAAAGTACGCGGTGCACAGGGGTTTGGTTTATGTGGTCCCCATGAGGGATACTAGCCTCAAACTTGGTGAGAGGGCAGCTCGGCTTCAAGCAAAGTAGGAACCCACCTCCTGTGTTGCTGGAGTCTTCAGAGTCCGCTGGAGCTCAGGATCAGCAGACTGGTCAGTTGCATTACAGTGCCTGCAAATACAGGGGAGTGACTCCTTCACCCCAAGGGAGATACTTCAGTTGTCCTTCATGCTCCACAGGTCCTGCATGGAGCCTGTATGGTGCACGGGCACAGACGATGCTTTGGACGGAGAGGGAGATGTAGTCGGGCCCAGTTGTAGTCCAGCGAAGTCCAGAGTGTCCAGACGGTCGAAGGTCAGTGGTTTCTTGTTCAGAATCTTGTCCACGTCGAATCTAGGGTCCTACAGCCAGGTAAACCCTTTTTTACCCACTGGAGAGGGTTGGACAGATTCAGGGGACCCTCCCAGGGGAGGGTCAGGAGAGTGGGGTGGTTACTCCCATGTCCTTTGTCCAGTATCGTGCCAGAGCAGGAGCCAAAGGCTCACAGAACTGGTTTGAGCTAGACTATGCACAGGGACACCAAATGTGCCCCTCGTGCAGACTTTCAGGCACTTTGGAAGTGCACCCAGCCCGCTCCAATACACTAAATCCTGTCTGGGAGGTGGTCACACCTCCCTGTGACAGGATGCCTATTGTGCTGCCTTCCTCTGCTCGAGCTTGGCTCAGCAGCAGGAGGGCAGAAATGTGTCTCTGGTCGGCAGCAACCATTTTGTGCTGTCCGGGTCAAGAAGGCTGGTCCCAGGAATAGCAGGGACCCCACGAAGCTTGCTTCTGAAGGATGGAATCATATCTCCCACACCGGTTACCGGTGTGAAGGTATGATTCTAAGGTGTTTGATACCAAACACGACATGGTTTGTTGTAGCCGTTTTTGAGATAGCATTTTACGCGAGCATATTATGCACCTCTACCTATATGTCTGGCTGCGTCACCGACAACCCGGGAGAATGGTCTCCGAAGGCTGCAGGGGTGCCCTGCTCATGCATGGGCACCCTCTCACGTAAAACCCAGCACCCTGCCTTCAGGATTGTCAAGGCCTGCTATAGGTGTGACTTATAGGTTTTAAGTGTAGTAACCTATAGAAATAGTAAACCTATATCTAAAGTAAGTGGTGCATGCACCATCTTACACAGGCTGCAATGGCAGGCCTATAGTTCCATTTTGCATGGCCTCTCATAGGTGGCATAATACATGCTTCAGCCCATGGGAAGCCTCTAGGGTACCTATGCCCTGAGTACATGTCTACCATATACTAGGGACTGATAAGGGTACCCCAGTATCCAATCTGGAGTGTACCTAAGTACATGACATAACATTTTAGGGAGAAAGCAGATAGACAGGGGTCCTGATTAGCAGGATCCCAGTCAGACTAATCAAAAAGAGTGTAACATCAAGCAAAAAGTGGGGGTAACCATAAGAAGCAGATCCTACTTTTCTACACCGCCTCCATCATAATGAGGCGGTCAGAGCCTTTACGGGCCATATAGTAATCAGCCCCTTAGAGCTGAATCATCTAAAGTATATTGTCACTTTATCTTATATTCATTTTCTGTATTGTTACCATGCCCGATAACAAAAAAAGGAGAATATTGGAACTTTCCAGAAGTAAATGCTTAGAAAAACGTGCTAGCATTCTGAAATCATGATGTTACCCTTTCTGTAACTAATACAATGTGACCGCATCAATAGTTCACAAAGAGTATTTTAAGTATTAGAAAAAGCGTAACATGAATTTTTTTATATTTATAGATAACTGATTATTGATGAATGTAACGGATTTACATATTACCCTGAAAATCACAAACACTTTTAATTAAAGAAAAATATCATTTGCATGGTTTCATGGAGTCAATTAACTCTGGCCAGACGTTTGTTTTTCATTGTCCATTTAACGTCCTTTGCTTGCATTGCTTAATACATTTATTTTAATTTTCACAATAAAGGTCTGTGGAGTACTAAAGATTTAATGAAAAAGCATACCACCTGCATTAAGAGGTTACTCTAAGATGTCTGCAAAAAATGGAGTTTATTAAAAATGTTGTAACGGTCTAAATCCATAGTATCTCTTTTTGTTTGGTCTACTGTGCATGTTTTGTGTCTTTAGCGCGTATGGATCTACGGATGGAATAAGGTGCAAGATTTCCTGAATGAAAATAAATTCAAATAAAGAAAGACTGTCCATTTAAGTGTAATTGATTTGATTGACTTCCAACAAAGCCGAGAACACGCTGTCCAAGTATTACTCTGAGTCTCAAATCATACATAGACATCTGTATGGAGCTCATACCCTTACACTGGCAGTTAGTAATAGAAGTTAGAATGAAATCAATTCTCCAGGAAGTTGGGTGGGCTGATTTTAAAGTTGAGAGAACAAGAGGTAAGAACAGACAAATGTTCCAGGTAAAGGAAGGACCTTCTCTGTAGGCAATGCTACGTGTGAGGTGGCCAGATGCAGTGAATGCATTTCTTTGGTTATTATTTCTTCTTGTGCAAAACTTCCAGAGATTAAAATGTTTCAGTAGGGAATGCAAACAACATTTTGCTGCCTAAAATAGTGCTTTTGGAAGCTTACGGTGAGAGGCCAGTGGACAAAGGACCAGCAGGGAGAAGAATCTCACACTGTCCACACATCAGTCCAGACCTATGTGGGATGGAAAGATACAAAAGAGAGGCTGCATGCTTTGAATCCCACAAACAAATACACATGTCTATTTGGGTCCAAAGCTGCATTCAAAGTTTGCATTCCAGCCATTGAATCAGCTAGATTGGCAGACTATAAACATCCATGCATTGCACTTAAGGAGGAAGGCCTACTGCACTTCACCATGACCTCAGCTCGTCAATGTTTCTGTTGAGCCAATGTCTTTGGTAGCGAGTCTCACTGTATTCATACATTCAACACCACATTCTAGAACACTGTACAACCTCTCCTCGAGGCACTATTCCTTCTGTTCATTTCTCCATGACTCGGGATGACACTCAGTCTCTGAGCATGAGTTATCTACCCCAGGAGGAGAGCTTGACATTGACTAATGGGAGCCCCTAGCTGCCCAGAAACCTGCAACTCCTGCTGAAAAGAGAATACCATCCTTGAAGCATAAATGTCACATGCAAGAGGTTTGCTAAGGATAACAGTCCTACGCTAAAAATACTCTGAACATCAGTCCATGAGGTTGGGCGAGGTGCTATGAAGCAATTCCAGTCCGTGCCCTAAGAACGGCATCACACGCGTAAAGCAGGATGGGTAGAGGGAGCGAGCCATCCTGGGCATACTTGCCCTGCCTTTCAATAAGAATTTTTTCAATATTATTATTATATAATGAAAATAGGAAAGGGCCATGACACAACCCTGCCTCACACCTGTATGAATCTCCTTGCATTCCACAATTTGCCTTAGTATGAGCATCAAGCTGCCTTAAAAATGAAATTAAAAAACCTCCTCGAACCCCATCTCCTTCATGATGGACCAGAGTTTGCCATGATTTACGCATTCAAACGCACATCTCATGTCCATAAATAGCAGGTAAGCAGACACATTTTGAGCCCTAACATATTTATTAAGCAGGAGGGAGAGGTTTAAAGATTGCTCCACTGTGCCTATTCCCTTTTGGAAACCATGTTGCACCTTGGATATAACCTGGCGCTCTTCTGCCCAGTCATGAAGGTGAGAAAGAACAATTGTTCCTGTTGTCTTCAGAGTAGAGGACAGTGAGGAGATAGGCCGGTAACAGGGTGCCTCAGTCCGACTGCCCTTTCTGAATACAGGTGCAATTATAGACTGATTCCAGGCAGGGGGGCTATCACAGACACAGCACTAAGCACATTTCTTAGTAGGGGAGCCACAAATCAATATTACCCAGAAATAAGTCTGGTGGGACCCCATCGGGCCTGGGCTTTACCCTTCCTGCTCCCCTTAGGGCATTGGTTATTTCTTCAATAGAAAAGACTCACCGCCCCTTACTCACGGAGCTAGATTGATCAGGAAAAGGTGATCAATCGTCTGGTATTATATGGGGAGTTGGATAAATACTTGAAAAATAGCTCTGGCACACCTATGGGGGTAGGAAGGATTCCACGGTCGGCCGCCTGAATCCTTAAAGATTGGTGCGTCAATCACCCTCCAAAAAGCATTTTCCTATCCAGGCCGAACGCTTCCCAGGCGTCATCTTTAATCACCTTTTTCCGCCCAGCAAGTATCTGTTTGTAATGCTGCTGTGCCGTTTTATCTAAGGCAGGATTCCTTGGAGCACTGTTAAGAGCCATTTTTAACAAATTGTAGCCTTTTTGTTACAGATGAGGCAATTCCACTAGTAAGCAGCCTATAGGAGTAAATTATTTCCTTGGTTCCGACTGATTAAGACAACAATCAATCAGGCTGATATTTTTCCGAATTAAACAAGCACTTAACCGGATCTATACACACCTCTCTGGAATGGAAAACCCATCTATGAGCATTAAAATATCCTAGCCAAACTATAGATATGTTCCCTTCCACCAACAGCAGAAACTCTATCAGAACGTGATCTAAGTCACTTATCACACTGGCCCCAGATTGGAATAGACTGTTGCCAAAGTTAATAAACATGATTTAAACTATGAACTAGTGAACGTTTTCTTTACTGACTCTGCAATAGAAGTTGACAACAATATCGCTAAGCCCCCCATTCACCCTAACCTGGCTAGACGGGACATCATTGATGTAGAAAGGGACTGCGGGCCACGTTTCCTGTAAGCAAATGATTCCATGCTCAGCGATAAACCTCATCCAGTCCGGGTTATCTCTCTTAGACAAGATTCCCACAATATTGCAGGTTACATCCCCAGAGTGTCCTTCTTCCCTCCAGGATTCCCCGAACCAGACATAACATCAACAAGAATCCCTAAAAACATTTGAAATGAAGCTGAGTGGCCCTTATCATACTTCTCCTGATTGTTGTAATATACTACTTTTGTAACTGCATGGCATTAGCTAACCAGGGAAGCACACTTATGTGCAAGCTTCTCTCCTGGAATAAGAAAGGAGGCCACGCAGTCACTCCCCCGTCAATCCAGGGCCTACAAATAATTCAAAACAGAAAATCTGTTAGATGCTTGTGTAGTTGGCACCCATATAGTACCAGTAGCAACTCGGTGATCATTGTATGTGCCTGGGAGCAACTTCACTGACCCTTCATGTGCAGCTCTGCCTGGTAGCTGCTGCCCCTTGCAAGCTTAATAACCCTCGCTGGTTGGTGGTTCGAGGACCTCCTCCACTCGCAGGCTCCCGCCTGCACCTCATGCCTGGTGGCCTAGTGGGGAGCATCCTTGCTCTGCTGCTGGTCTGCCTTCTGTCCTCTGCTTTGTGCCCTTCTTTCCTTTGCTTTCTGCCTCTTGTGCTCCACTCGTTTTTTTCTCTCTTCACCCTTTTCTTTGCTTTTTTTCCACCTTTTACCCTCTCTTTGCACCGTGTCCCTGTGGCTGCTTGACCGCTGTGGCCCTGCCCCCTACCTAGGGTCGAGTTTCCCGCTTCCCGCCTTCCAGCTGTCCAGCCCTCCTGCTTACACTACTTAATGATAGTCGCGCCGAAGGCATGCCAAAGGCAAGCCCATCTGCGCCTGGATCGTGCCCAGTGCCAGGGACCCTGGTCCTCAGAGCTTCCATCATTATGACGTCAGCACCCTCCTCACCCTCAACACCGGACGCAATGCCGCCTGCCACCTCGCATCGCCAATGGACACCCAATGACCTTTCAACTGCTGAAATTGCAGCTACATCTCATCCACCCCTGGACTCCAACTCCGCCTGCTGCCTGACCGACCCACAGCACCCCTGACCGGCTCAGCTACATCCTTTTCAACACGCTCCACAGGCATGCCACAGCAATCTGGGACCTCCTTGACTCCATCTTCCCGCGACATCGCCTTCCTCACTGCCCCCCCTGGATCCTGGACAAACCCCGGCTCGGTCCCGGAAATCGCCATTCCCGACAGCTACTACATCACCTGCAAGGATCGCACCGCCCAGCCCCGAGGATGCATCGCCATCATCCACAAGGACTCCCTCTGCCTAACCACCCACATTGATGACCCTACAGCAAACATGGAACATTTCCACTTCCAGGTCCAGAGCAACTCCACCACCACCCTCCGTGGGACCCTAGACTACAGACCTCCTGGTCCCCGCCGCCCTTCACCAATGCCATCATCGACTCCATCACAACCGAGGCTCTCCCATTCACTGATTATATCCATCCCGGTGACCTGAACATCCACCTGGACATCTCCAACGACCAGAACACTGCATCCCTCCTGAAGAACCTCACCAACATCGGACTCAAGCAGCTAGTCACCTCTCCGATGCACGCAGCAGGACACATGCTCCACCCTGTTATCTACGCCAGTGAAAACATCACCTACACCCACACCTCCGAACTCCTCTGGATCAACCACCAATGCGTTCTCTTCATCTTCACCCAACCCACCATACACCAACGCACCCACAGCCCCCCGCTGCAACTGGAACAAGGTCACTGAAGAACAGCTCACCACTTCCCTCAGCTCAACCATACCACGACATCCATAGACGCCAATACCACAACACGCAACCTCCACCAATAGATCTCCAGCTTCTCTGACGCGGCCGCGCCCCTCAAGGTAGCAACCAGCAAGCAACATTCAAAGAAAGCTAGCTGGTTCACTCCCGCCTTCCATGAGTCCAGACGCACCTGTAGACAGGTCTAGAAGAGATGGAGGAATAACAAAACTCCAGAATCCCATGCTGCCTCCACCCACCACACCATCCTAAAAATCACAAAGAAAATGGCCCTTCAGGTTAGAATCAACGCCCACGCACACAACAGCAAAGAACTCCCACAGCACAACCACAGAAGTCCCACCATCCCAAGATCTCTGCAACAAACTCAGTACCTACTTCCACCACAAGATCAAACAGATCTATGACAGCTTCTACACCCAAGACCCGCCCATCACTCCAACCACCACCTCACTAGACAACGAGACCTCTCAACAGATCCTGCTCAACTGGACCCCGCTCACTACAGACGACACCCTCAAGACCATGAAGAGCATCCATTCTGGAGCCCCCTTGGGCCCCTTCCCACACCACATGCTCCACAGAGCCTCCACCACTATTGCCCCCGAACTACGCCGCACCCTTAACTGCTCCATCGAGACCGCCACCCTCCCCGACTGGAAAAATGCAGAGATCAACCTCCTGCTGAAGAAACAATTTCAGATCCATCTCCCTGCTCCTCTCCCCAGCCAAATTCATCAAGAAGGCCATCAACGCCCAACTCTCAGAGTTCATCAAAGCCAACCATGTCCTGGACTCCTCTCAATCGACCTTCTAAAGCAACCACAGCATCGAGACCGCCCTCCTCTCCGCTACCAACGGCATCTGCTCCCTCCTTGACCGAGAAGAAACAACAGCCCTCATCCTCCTCGACCTCTTGGCCGCTTTCAACACCATCTCCCACCGCACCCTAATCATGAGACAAAGCCCTGGACTGGATCCTTTCCTTCTTCACCGGTAGAACACAGTGAGGCAGACTTCCCCCTTTCCTCTCGGAACCCACAGAGATCAGCTGCGGAGTGCCTGAGGGCTCCTCTTTGAGCCCCACGCTTTGCAACATCAACATGGCCCTGCTCGCAGCCATTATCCGGAGCCACGGACTCAACATTATTTCTTATGCCAATGACACCCAGCTGATTCTCTCCCTCACTAACGAGCCCACCACAGCCAGAAACAACTTTCACAACAGGATGAAGGATGTCGCCACCTGGATTAGACACAGCTGCCTCAAGCTCAACTCGGACAAGACTAAAGTCCTCATCCTGGGGCCCAACACCTCTGCCTGGGAAGACACCTGGTGGCCCGGTGAGCTAGAAGCCCCCCCACACCCACCGATCACCCACAAAACCTCAGCATCATACTGGACTCCTTGCTCACCATGAACAACCAGATCAACGCTGTCACCTCATCATGCTTCCACACTATTCGCTTGCTTCGGAAGACCTTCAGATCGATCCCCAATGAGGCCAGGAAGACGATCACCCACTCACTCATCAGCTGCAGCCTTGACTACGGCAATGCACTCTATGCAGGCACTACTCAGAAACTCCTTAGGAAACTTCAGAACGTGCAGAACGCTGCAGCCAGACTGGTCTTCAACATCACCTGCCGCAGCCACATCTCCGAACACCTGCGAGAACTCCACTGGCAACTCAACAAAAGAGTCACGTTCAAGCTCCTCACACGCTTACAAAGCCTACACGACCCCAGAGCAGCATACCTGAGCCACTGCCTCTCATTCTATGTACCCAACAGACACCTCCGCTCTGCCCAACTGGCCCTCACCACCGTCCTTCGGATCCGCAAGACCAGGAACAGAGGAAGATCCTTCTCCTACCTAGCCGCTGAATCCTGGAACGCCATGCCACTCCACCTCAGGCTCTGCCCACATCTGACACAATTCAGGAAGGATCTCAAGACCTGGCTCTTCGAATAATCCACAGCGCCCAGTTGGACCTGCAACCCCCTCCCCCCCCAGTGCCTTGAGACTCTCATGGGTGAGTAACCGCGCTTAAGAAGCATTGTTTGATTGATTGCTTGGTAAATTCACTAGGACTAACTCAGGGTTGATAAAAATAGCCTAATGGGACCACTGCTATGTGGTAACACATTGGATGGTCTGGGGTATGAATTCCCAAAATAGGTTTGGCACAGACATGCAATTCAAAATTTACAACCACACAGTCCTCGGGAGAAGTCTTAGGGCTTGTGCCAATCCAAGGAACTTGCTGAACCATTTTAATCTGATATAGAATAGTCACCTGGTGCCCCAGTCTGACCCATAGTCAATGTCTAACGTTGTTCTATAGCTCCCTCCAGGTCTCGTAGCAATTATTACATAAGCAGTCGACACCCTTCAGTACTATTACCTAAAGTGCACCTCTGGTGGCACCCGCCTTTTCCTGCTGACCTACCCATGGCTTCATTAATGACACACACTGGGGCTGTCAAGGCCTACAGACATAAGTTTGCCAACAGTATGAGAGGGTTGAAGAATTACTGATAGAAGCCTGAGCACAGAAGCCTGTGCTTTACAAGGCTCAGTAGATATTGTATTTGGGGCCCCTTAAAAATGGCATTCCCTGCCCATTGGTGGAAATGGCTTGTCTTGCCACAATGGAGAGGGACCAACTCAGCCCACTCCTACCACGCAATTGTTTAAGCTGCTCCTCTTGCATCTTTTTAACAATGCAAAACATGATCCTATGTCTTTATCCAATGCGCCCAGCCTGCTAGAAATGAAGGCAAATTAATCTGCAAGCCACACTGATAAGTACATTGTCAAAACTGGCTGCCATACCCACTGTTAGACCTGGTACCATTGGCGTGAGTCTCCCTTCCACTTTTTTCTGATGGCCTCCTCTGTTTATGATATGTTTGCTGGTTTTAGATGCTTTGGGCACTGTGCCACTGCTATTCAGTGCCACAGTGCAAGTGCTCCCTATGTTAAATTGATGTATTGATTAGTGACTCCATGATTGGATCATTTGATTTACTTGTCAGACCCTAGTATAGTGCACCAGGTGTGCCCAGGGCCTGTAAATCAAATGCTGCTGGTGGGCTTCCAGCACTGGTTGTGCCACCCACAGAAGCAGCTTGTAAAGTGTGTCTCAGGCCTGCCATTGCAGAGCCTGTGTGCAGTCTGTGACTGCCATGTCGACTTGGCAAGTGCACCCACTTGCCAGTCCCTAAACCTTCCCTTATCTTCATATCAGACACCCCTAAGGTAGGCCCAAGGGCAGGGTGCATTGTAAGTATAAGGTAGGACATGCCCTGGTGTGTGTGTGGCATGTCCTAATAGTGAATTACACCCATTTTCGTTTTTCACTATTGCAAGGCTACCTGTTCCCCATAGGCCAGAATGGGCAGTTTTGATTATTACATCTTATAATCCTAACTGACCCAGGGAACATGGTAGAAAAACGAATTTAGTATGCCTGAACTCAGAATGATAAAATACATCTTTTAGTGGAGTTGGTTTTAACATTCTGTGTTTGAAAATACCACTTTTAGAAAGTGGGTATTTTCTTGCCTAACTATCCAAGCCTGCCTCTGCTAGGTTGTGTATTGTGTGTCTGGTTTTGTGAGTGACAGGGGCTGGGGGATTCCAGGAGACAGGGTGAGTCAGCACAGGGCTGAATAGAGAGATCTGTATGTAGCTGGGTGGGAGGAGTTGCACCTGGGACCTGAATAGGGCTGTGCCTTCCCTCCACAATGCTGGCTCCACCTCCTGTGGTGCGTCTGATGTCCCTGGCCTACACGGTGAAAGGAAAGAAGGAGACTTGTCAACAAAGTGCTCCAGGACTGACAAGAACTGGTTTGGACTAGGCACAGGCCCCTCTGCCTTCAGAGGACAAATGATTTAGGGGTATAAATATTGGGGCCCTGACCCCAGAACTTTAGATCACTTCTGGAACAACAAGACGAACCTCTGCCAAGGAGAAGAACCAAAGGAAGCTGTAGGAGTTGGACTGCCCCCCTGCCAGTGTGCTGTGTTGCTGAGTTGGCCTACAGTGGTGTCTTCAGTGCCAAGGAGAGGAGAAAGGAACTGTGTGTGTACTTTCATCATCTTGCAGAATATTACTCCAAGGGCTTGATTTGAGCTTGCCTCCTGACCGAAGTCTCAGGGATACCAGACTTCACCCCCTTCTGTTTGCTTGCATCTGGAACTTGCTGTTCTGGTGCTACAGAACAAATTTGCAACACCAACGCCGGCGAGCGACGCCGTCTCCTGCATCGAAGCTGTGAGCGCTGCTCCGACTTGCAACGAAGACCCGACACCGACCGCCGTGCCACATTGACGCCAGCGAGCGACATCGTAAGCCTGCCATAGCTGTGAGCGCTGCTCCGACTTATGACACCGGCCCGACGCCTGCTGCTGTGCCGCATCGACTCCGAGGCCGACATCATCGCGGAGCCGATCGTCGACGTGGGTGGTCAAGAATTCATTGACATCGTGACATCGTACGGAACCGTTGCTTCGGCGCCATCGTGACGTCACCTCCTCTCCGGTCCGGAACCGACGCCTCCCCTGCCTGCGCAAGCATCCAGGTCCCGACGCATCATCTCCTCCGAAGCAAGGAACCGACGTCGCAATGCGCCAACGACGCCGCACCTCCCCGACGCCGTGAGCTGTCTTTGTTTTCGCTTTTCCAAGGTACTGTTCTTTGTGGGTCTGTTTTGACTCCGGGTCCGACGCCGCACACCTCGTGGTCGGCGCCGTACTTTGGGATTTCTTTGACCTCGACGTCGTGATAACTCCAGTTGGGGTTATTTGTTGCTAAAGACTGCTTTTAAGTGAAGAACCTATTTTTAAACCATTTCTCCCATCCTGAAGTATTATTGATTACAGTATTGTGGATTTTTGTCGTTTGTGGTCTTGTGATAAATCTATATAAAGTATACTTAGTTTTATAAAACCTGTGTGGTGTCCATCTGTAGTGTTTTCACTGTATTACTGTATGTGTTCACAAATGCTTAACACACGGCCTCTGAGATAAGCCTGTCTGCTCGTGCCAAGCTACCAAGGGGGTGAGCAGGGGTTATCCAGTAGTGTAATCACCCCTTCCCTGACTTAGAGGCAAGGGTCCCTATTTGGTGAAAGGTGCATATCATTGCCAACTAGAGACCCCCAGTTCTAACACACACCTAAAGGTGCTTACTCAATGGGGACCAGTCCAATGCACTTAGGCGGGAAAAACTTATCACACACCTTGTTAGTCTCAGTAGAACTCATTCTATTTTTTTATTTTTGGGCTAGTGCTGTGGATTTAACTTTTTGGCTGATGGCAGAGCCTCCATTTCCAGTGAACCTTCCAATAAAATATCCATAGAGTAATGCGCAGCACAGGGATTTAAAAAAACATGGGGGCAAATAGCAGGATTTGTCTCCATGGTATGTGCCACTTGTTCATCTTGCATATGTCCCAAGATCCCGGTCTCTTCAACCATAACCTCTGAAAGGGCAGAAGGGATAATTTAGTCAATACAGTCTCTGTGCAAGTAGTTTAATCTGTCCTCGATACTGATAATTTACTTATCAGCAGCCCCCATTGCATTAAATAGGTAAGTCACAATACTAAAATGATTGCCCTTACCTGAGGTTGCAGCAACTGAATTTCGTCTACCCAACTTAAAAAGCCAAGAGTGGGAAAATAAAGGCCTAAGGGAGTGGTCCTGCGCAGCCTCTGTAAGGCTCTGACGGGCTCAGATGAGCCCGTCTTGGCCTGGTCTACACCAGAGTGCCGCCCAGGCACGTTCCACAGTGCAGGGCACCAAAACGTTTTAAGAGGTGCAATGTCTGCGTGTCCCTCCTCCAACAGGTGCAGTGGCAGAAAAGCAATATGGGACCTGGAGCCCTGTCCCAAAACAGTCAAAGCACATTCCATGCTGAGGGCACAAAGATGCCTTAATAGGCACAATGTCAGCGTGTCCTTGCTCCAACAGATGCAGTGAAAGAAAAGCAATATGGGACCTGGAGTCCTGCCCCAAACAGGCACAGGGTTGCCCTGCTCTGCGGGGCACCAAAACGTTTTAAGAGGCATAATTTCAGTGGTTCCCTCCTCCAGGTGCAGTGGCAGAAAAGCAGAATGGGACCTGGAGTCCTGTCCTGAAACAGTCAAAGTGCGTTAAAATGAAATCAAGAATATAATTAGGCTGTGATATCATTTTCACGATTTTGTAGTACCCAGCACATCGTAGGACATAAACTCAAAGTTAACATTATAATTTTTTATTCCTTGTAAAAAAAAATATATATGTTTAGGATAATGTTTAGTGAAATTCTTTGTTTCTATCCTATTGTTTATTTTTATTGGTTATTTTTAAGAAATGTCAATATATTTTTCATTTTTTTAATAGTATTTAGGGCCCAAGTACGACGTCGGTTGAAAAGCTTTCCGACCAACATGCTAGGTTTAAACTCAGACCACTGTCAGTTTAAACCGGTGGGGGACTCCTACTCGGTTCTGACGGGCTCACGGAGTCTGTCGGTCAGTGGAACTGCACCATAATCCCTTAAGGACGGCGCTTCCGCCGTCGGGATTATGATGTCAGGTTCCGACAGCCAATCCATGTCGGCCTTTCCGACATGGATTGGCTGTCGGAAACTGACTTTGGGGGCCACTAGCAGGGCCCCCTTTCCCCTGGCCCTCCGCACGGTGCCCCCCTAAACACCCCTGCACCGTACACGGTGCAGGGATGTTTACAAACTTCCATTTTTCAATGGGAGCTTGTGCTGCAGGCATTTTCAGCCAGACGCACAAGCTCCCATTGAAAAATTGAAGTTTGCAGCCGCACCATGTGCGGTCGCAGCCTAATGGGGTTGTCGAAACCACCGACCTATGGTCAGGCGGTTCCTTCCCCGAAATGGTGTTGATCAGAGGCCACTGCGACCAACATTGTAAATAGGCCCTTTATATTTTTTAAATAATATTGGAATTTAATAGCCATTTATGTGTAGAAATGTATTTTAACATGTGTTAAAATGTTTGTAAAGATTAAACATTAAAGAATTGTATTTGAATAGTATTTTTATTTTTGTTGCATTGGTTGATATGTCAATATTTGTTAATGTGTTCTTGGGTTTGTAGTGTATAGGGTGGGAAGAGGTTTAAGAAACACATTCTTCACATTTATAGTTCCTTATTATTAATAATATAATGTAATAATGAGTTAACAAATTCAAATTCATTTTAATTAATTTATTCAGTAATCATTTTACAAATTAAGTTAAATGGGTTGATTGGTGTTCAAGGGAATATGTAGTTAATATTTTATGTTAATAAATTGATTATTTTAGGCAGCATTATGACTTATTTGTGCTATAAATTTAACATTGAAATGAAGGAATTAAAGGGTAAATATTTTCAAAATTAGATACAAATAAATATATGTTTTGTCAAGTAAATAATTAGATATATTTTTATTTAATTATTTATAATCAATGTATTTTATTGTAAAAACGATTGTTGGATAATTATTCAAATAGGCTATTAATTTTACAAAATTACATAAATGCTTGATTTTTAAAAACACAATTACAAATTAGTAGATGAAAATGTTGATCTTCAATTGAATTTCGAATACGTAAATTATTTCAATAAATAAATACATAGGGCAAAGGAAAACTTACACTTTTATTTTAGTTTACGATTTTTGTCAATTTACAACGGAATTCTACGAGTAGTATACTGACAACTGCCTATCTTTTTATGTTTAGAGTCTCTGTCGTGAGTGCGGAGACTTCACAGTCATATAGATGCTACTCGTAAAATGTCTTTGTGTATTGCAAAAAATCATAAACATACACAAAGGTGTAAATTTACATTTGTAAGTCAGGCCCATTAATTTGAAATGTGTTTGAAATCAATAAAACTGATAAATTATATTGAAAGTGAAAGGAGTAATTGCAAATGGATATAGACTGTTTTATAACAAGTTAGTAAACAGCTAAAATAAATACAAAGATATTTTACAATGTATTTTTTTAAAGTGTGGTAAAGTCATTAATGTGGAGTTTGAGTTAGAATACAACGCATGAAGACTCAAAAGTTAAATACTTTGTGCAATGGATGCTGAGTTGGAGTATGAATTGTAAATCTGTATTTGCCAAAATAAAAACATATATATGTATGTGTGCAGGTTCAGCATTAGAATGATAAATCTGAACAACACCCCAAAATGAAACACTTTCCTTAATGAGTGTGGATTTGGAGTAAGAGTAGTAAGTATAATAATAATATTAATAAGTATATAGTGGGATTTGAATGGCAAAACTGAACTCCCACAAAATTAAAGCAAAATGCTCCTCCCTAGGTGTGAGTTTGTAGTTAAAATAGTAAATCTGAACTGCACAAATAGAAACACTATCCCGAGTTGTTACAGGTTTGGAGTTATAATAATACAGGTAAACTCCTAAAAATTCAACAATAGCAGTTTTCTCAAAGGATTTAGATTTGGAGTTAGAATAGTACATCAGAACACACATTTTTCCCAAAGTGTTTTGGTTCAGAATGAAAATATAAAATATAAATTCCTTCAAAATAAATAGTTTTTCCAATGGGTTTACGGTTTGAATTAGAGTAGTTAAACAGATCTCTCCCAAAATTAAGCACTTTGTTCCTCCCCGCTAGCCGCCAGCAGTCTAGCGGTTACACACTTTCCACACGCAGCCACCGGCTATTGTCACTTCCTTATCATGCCTCACACCGTCGGGCCCTTTACCACTCCGGATTCTCGGAGGGTAGGTCCTCGGAGCTGCGCGATCTCCATTACTGTAAGTATATCAGCCCCCAACCACCGTTGCCATTTCCTTCTGTCCGCCAACCTCCATACTCAAGCACCGGTATACCAGCCCCACTCCTTTCTTTTACAGGAGTCGCCAATGACGCCAGTGACGCCAGTGAGCGGCACTTGAATCTGGACCGGCAGCCTCCTCTGGCTTCTACCACGGTAAGTACATTGACCCCGTCGAGGAGGCACCTATGGCATTTTCCTTTCCCCCCCCCAGGCAACATACCGGTCCACCCGACCTCGCAGTAGACACTGCTACTGCCCTTTCTCTTGGCTGCATCAGCGTGCCCAGCTGGCATCCTTACCTGTTTCCTCTCCCCTTGGCCCAGCCATTCCAGGGCCCACCCCCCCTCCATGTACCCTTAGAACTACCCAGCCCTTCATGGAATCTGAGCCTCCATAGCAGTGGTTCACCCTCTTGGAATTATTATGATTTGCCTTCTGCATCCTACAGTATTTGCAGAGGCCTTTTAATCAGTTGCTTCCTTTCCCCTTTCTACCCCAACCCATCCCCGTTCCCCTCTTGCCCATCCCACTCCTCCTTCCCCCTTCCTCTATAACCCCCAAACCCTCTTTTTTGTCCCCTTTCTATATCTAGGTCCATACTTATGAGGAACCTGATTAAAGACGGTGTATGTTGGTGAGGGTATGGATTTAAATTTACACACATCTATATTCAACACCCCTCATTGAGTAGACAATGAGGTATTTAGGTCCTGACAAAATGCTACGATCGACATGACAAAATAGGCATGAAACATGTTGACCACTACCCTGATTCAAAAGGCTTGTAGAGACCATTTACATATCTCACAGGCTTTTAATCATAACAGGGAACTGTAGGAAAGTAGGATCTGCTTCTTATGGTTACCCCCACTTTTTACTTGAAGTTGCACTGTTTTTGACTAGTCTGACTGGGATCCTGCTAAACAGGACCCCAGTCTATCTGCTTTCTCCTCTAAATTGTCACACATGTACTTTGGTACACTCCAGATTGGATACTGGGGTACCCTTATAAGTCTCTAGTATATGGTACCCATGTACCCAGGGCATGGGTACCCCAGAGGCCTCCCATAGGCTGAAGCATGTATTATGCCACCCATGAGAGGCCATGCAAAATGGAACTCCAGGTCTGCTACAGCAGCCTGTGTAAGATGGTGCTTGCACCACTTACTTTAGATATAGGTTCACTATATCTATAGGTCACCACACTTAAAACTTATAAGCCATCCCTATAGCAGGCCTTATCAATCCTGAAGGCAGGGTGCTGGGTTTTTAGTGAGAGGGTGCCCCTGCATGAGCAGAGCCTCTCTGCAGCCTTCGGAGACCATTCTCCCGGGTTGTCTGTGACTCAGCCGGACATATAGGTAGAGGTGCATTATAACCTCGCGGTAAATGCTATGTCGAAAATGGCCGCATAGAAACATATCGTATTTGGTATCAAACACCTTGGAATCATACCTCCACACTGGTAACCGGTGTGGGAGGTATGATTCCACCCTTCTGAAGCAAGCTTCGTGGGGTCACTGGTCTATCCGGTGCCAGCCTTCTCGAGCCGGTCAGCACAAAATGGATGCTGCCGACCAGAGACAGACTTCTGCCCTCCTGCTGCTGAGCCAAGCTTGAGCAGGGGAAGGCAGCACAATAGGCATCCTGTCACAGGGAGGTGTTACCACCTCCCAGACAGGATTTAGTGTATTGGGGCTGGCTGGGTGCACTCTGAGAGTGCCTGAAAGTCTGCACCCGGGGCACATTTGGTGTCCCTGTGCATAGTCCAGCTCAAACCAGTTCTGGGAGCCATTGGCTCCTGCTCTGGCGCGAAACTGGACAAAGGACATGGGTGTAACCCCCCCTCTGTCCTGACCCTCCCCAAATCCCCGTTAGGAGGGTCCCCCACATCTGTCCAACCCTCTCCCGTGGGTACATAAGGGCTTACCTGGCTGTAAGACTTTATATTTTACGTGGACAAGATTCTACAAGAAGAAACCACTGACCTTCGACCGCCTGGACACTCTGGACTTCGCTGGACTTCGACTGGGCCCGACTTCGTCTCCCTCTCCGTCCAAAGCTTTGTCTGTGCCCTTGCTCTATACAGGCTTTGTGTAGGACCTGTGGTGCACTAAGGACAACTGAAGAATCTTCCTTGGAGTGAAAGAGTCACTACCCTGCCCGAGCTGGCACTGTAATGCAACTGACTGGTCTGCTGCTCCTGAGCTCCTGCAGACTCCGAAGATTTCAGCAACACAGGAGGTGGATTTTCGAGGGTCACTAGGTCGATCTGCCGTCTCAGCAAGTTTGAGGCCAGTATCCCTCGTGGGGACTGCATAACTTGAACCCCTGTGCACTGCGTACATTTGCAATTGCATATGCTTGTTGGCAATTCCTGAGCTTGTGCATTAGACTCCGTATAGTCCTGACCCTGAGCAGTATTTGCACCAAAGAACTCCGGCCTCCTCTCACCGAGTGCTCCATGGGCTGGTACTTTGCAATCTTGCCTGAGGTCCCCTCACGACTCCTGGTCCTTCGGCCTGTGGGTCTCTCTGAGGGTCATCTTGATTTCTGTTGAGCTTTCCTGGTTGCTCCAGACGTGCCCTGACTCCCCATTGCTTGGTGAGTTCCCTGGACCTTGCTGGTCTACATCGTAATCTGTTTGACCTTCCTTCATGGGTTGCTTTTGCCAAGGTTTGTTGGTGCTCCAGCCGGACACCGACCCCTCAGCACTCGACATCCTTCATGGGACAGCTCACCTCCAGCTCCTGGCCATCCTCGGCATCTCCTGGTCCTCGTGTCTGCAGAGTCAAGCACCCCTTCTTCGCACCTGAAGCAACCGACATCAGTGGGCATCCGTCTACCAAACCCCTGGTCACTCTGGAGTGACCCAGACTCTGTCCCCTCTGCTTTCAGGTTCCTTCCTTCCCGAATCCAGGCTTGGATTCCACCGGACCCTTTTCACCTTCACGGCAGCAGTACTTCTTCACAGCCCTCCATTGAGAACGACAGCAGTTTCCGACGCTACTCCAGACCTATGCACCCGGCTCCTCTGGAATAGGTAACTCGGGTACTACGGTATCCACGGGTGGGGTGGGTCTTCAAACTCTTAAGTTCCAAAGGGTTCACTTAAAGTCCTACTAGAAGGGTCCTTAAACTTTAAAAGTGTAACTGCGACTTCCCCATAGAATTGTACGGAGCCCGTGGTCGTGTTCACACACTGCACCCGTCCTCTGTGGGGTCCCTATCTACTCACCTTGGGTGGGTCCTTGGGGTCCCAGCGATTCTACGTGCTCCAGACCTTGTCTTGATCTCAGTCGTGACTGTTAGACCACTATTTTAGTATATGGTTTGGTCTCCCCCTTGAGCCCACTGTTTATTGTTTTACTTACAACTGTTCTACTGATCTTGTAGTGTGTGCTTTGTGTTCTATCCTCATATAGAGGATAGTAGAGAGTGTTATATTAATAAATACATATTTTTATATAACTACTGTGTGGTTCTCCTTTCATTTAGTCAATATCGGAGGTGATATTATGGTAGAACAAGCTGCTTTACATTCCTTCAAGATTAAGCCTGAAGGCTGCTCTCCACAGCTACCACTAGGATAGCTTTCTAAAGGTTATCTTTGACCTCATACATCATAAGGGTCATTTGGACTGGTGCAAGGTGCCCACTTTAATTAGTGGACAGCATATACCAGGCCAACTTCTCACAGGAACCCGCAAAATAAAACAACCTTGGTGAGTTCCTATAGTTATTTTTAACTTTATTCACCTCGCACTCTACTCACCCTTGTATATACACTAGAGATCCCACACACCCCCACTTCATCAAACGGCAGAACCGGCAGGTAAAAAGATCTCTGGTAAAGAGCCCCCACGTGGGGCACGATGGGAATTGCAGTGCCAGTCCAACGAGGAGCTTCCCTATGATGAAGCATGGCACCCTCCGGGGTGTGTGAGGGCCCTTGCTCCTTATTGGAGCCATTCCCCCACCCCCTTCTGTAGTAATCCCATTCTTTCTGCTAGGAACAGCACACCTTGGTATTGACTACTTTTGGAAAGTTAGTATTTTCTTGTTTAACCATTCTGTGTGCCTCTGCTTTTTTGTTTATTGACTGTCTGGTTTTGTAGTGGCAGGGGCTGGGGATGTGCATTCACTGTAGACAGCCACTGGGGGGTTGAGGTGTACCTGGCCCTTCCTGGATGACTCAGAGCTGAGCTGGATGGGGCTTGGCTGCATTTAGAGTAGTGGGAGGAGATGTCCTTGCACCTGAATAGGGTCTGTCTCCCTTGCACAATGCTGTCTCCACCCCTTGTGGTCATACTGAACCAGTGAGGACAGAAATGGTTTGGACTGGGCTCAGAGACCCTTGCACAAAGAGAACAAAGACATTTTGTGGTATAAGTATTAGACCTAAAACCCCAGCACTTTAGATTACTTTTGGACTCAAGAGGAACCTTTGCAAAGGAGAAGAGCTGAAGAGCTGTCAGGAGGAGTACTGCCCGTTCGCTGTGTGCTGTGTGGGGTTGGCCTGCAGGTACTATTTCTGCCAAGGAAATGACAAAGACTGGAACTTTGCTTTGAACCTGCTTGAAGAAGATCTCCAAGGGCCTGTGTGTGCTGGCCTCAGGTTCTGAAGTCTCAGGGGCACAATGACGTCACCCCCAGCTCCCCTGAACTCTGCTGCTGAGAGTTCTGACCTGCCAGGAGGTGTCTGTTCCATTCTGGGCCTCTGGAGGTTGTGATTGCTGCTGGGAGCTGGAAGAAACCTAAAGAACTGAAGAAATCGACTCATCGCTCTTCTAGCAGCTGTTTTTCCGATGCAGCACCACTGTGCGAGAAGAATCTCCACGCATCGCTGCGCCGAACTGACGCAGAACCTGTCGCCTTTTTTAAAAACCAACGCATCAAGGGATCGCGGCTGAAGAAACCGTCGCAGCGTCACTCGACGCCACCGCATCGATCGCCGATGCATCCCGGATTTCCACGCATCGTACCTATGCAGCAAGTTTTCCAGACGCAATATCCACGGATCAGAACCATCTTGGAGTCGATGCATCACTTCCCCCTACAGACCAAATTCGACGCATCACTTCTGCTGCGTGCGTCAAAACTGTTGTATCGCCTCCCCATGGTCTCAGGAACTGACGCATCTCTTTGTTTCTCGACGCTTCCCATCTCTGCCGCTGTTTGGCCTTGTGAATTTTGACACATCTACAGGTACTTTGTGAGAAATCACGCATCCATAGTTTTCTATGGACCAAGTTGTTTGAAACCTTTCTAAAGGCATATTCTTATTACAAGTATGTTGGATTTTTGTCCTTTTGGTCTTGTTGAGTTTAGATAAAGATACTTTATTTTTCTAAACTGTTATGATGTCCATTTGTGGTGTTATCACTGTATTACTGTGTGTTTTGAGTACAAATACTTTACACATTGCCTTTGGGATAAGTCTCTCTTTTCGTGCCAAGCTACCTAGGGGGTGAGCAGGGGTTATCTAAAGTGTGTATCCCCCTTACCCTGACTAGAAGCAAGGGTCCCTATTTGGACAAAGGTACCTACCTCTGCCAACTAGAGACCCCAATTTCTAACACTGGAGAAAACAGGTATGCTTTGCAATCTATCTTAAGAAAATCGAAACACAGGCTTGTTATGTTCTACTTCTGCTGAAATTTAGCATAGATATAGCTTTACTTTATTATGATGTTAAGAACCTGCTAACCATATTAGAAATGTTCTTGCTGTTTTTTGTGACCATTTCCTTTTGCATTCTGTGTGGTTACAGTTAGTATTTTATGCACTAGGCTAGGATTTTAAAATAAACTTTTTATATTACCTCTCCTGTTTCTAAGTACTATTTTGAGTGTGTTATTCCATAATGAAAGCTGGTTTGGTGTTCAACTGTGTCCCTGAACTAATCTGGTGGAACTGATCGCTATATGAAACATTTAGGGGCCGATTCCGATCTCGGTCGGAGGCGCACCCAACACCATTCGGTCGGGAAAAAAGCCATGCGAAAGCCTGTTTCCCGACCGATCCGTACAGCACACCGAACGAGCAAGTACGATGCGCACAACAGCAAAGAATCCGGCCGAGCCGTACTCACCCAAACCAGGTCCTGTTCTCCGACCGAGGCGAATCCGGAAACGCCGAATCGAGTCGCACGGAAGGAAAAATGCAGCCCCGTCCGGCCGGACAAGTACGATGCGCTTTCCGTACGCGCCGAACCCGTCGCTACGCACAGCACGTCAAAGCATCCGGGAGAGGCGCACATAAGCTCCGATTCGCGCCACAACACGATCCACGGCTCCGAGACGAACACGGCAGTGACGAGGACGACGCGAAGCGACGAGGACGAGGCGAAGCGACGAGGACGACGCGAAGCGACGAGGACGACGCGAAGCAACGAGAAGGACGAACGACACGAACCAACCATGAATCCCTTCGTCCCGATCATACCAATATTCTACATATACTACCGGAACAGGCACGGACGCGTACGGCGCAGAAGGTAAGCCAGACACCAACCACAAAACACATACAACACGTACACGACACATCACACACACACAGAGGGATGCCGAATATACTTACACCAGCAACAGCAGCACCATAGGGGCGGGATGACCATCACCAATGCCACATATGCACACAGGGGCCTGAATGCGCACCACCACCCCTACCCAGGGGGCAGGATGCCTACCACTAATACCACCCTCACCCAGGGGGGCAGGATGCCTACCACCACTACCACCCTCACCCAGGGGGGCAGGATGCCTACCACTACTACCACCCTCACCCAGGGGGCAGGATGCCTACCACTACTACCACCCTCACCCAGGGGGGCAGGATGCCTACCACCACTACCACCCTCACCCAGGGGGCAGGATGCCTACCACTAGTACCACCCTCACCCAGGGGGCAGGATGCCTACCACCACTACCACCCTCACCCAGGGGGGCAGGATGCCTACCACTACTACCACCCTCACCCAGGGGGCAGGATGCCTACCACTACTACCACCCTCACCCAGGGGGGCAGGATGCCTACCACTACTACCACCCTCACCCAGGGGGGCAGGATGCCTACCACTACTACCACCCTTAGCCAGGGGGGCAGGATGCCTACCACTACTACCACCCTCACCCAGGGGGCAGGATGCCTACCTCTACTACCACCCTTAGCCAGGGGGCAGGATGCCTACCACTACTACCACCCTCACCCAAGGGGGCAGGATGCCTACCACCACTACCACCCTCACCCAGGGTGGGCTGGATGCCTACCACTACTACCACCCTCACCCAGGGGGGGCAGGATGCCTACCACCACTACCACCCTCACCCAGGGGGGGCTGGATGCCTACCACTACTACCACCCTTAGCCAGGGGGGGCAGGATGTCTACCACTCCTACCACCCTCACCCAGGGGGGGCTGGATGCCTACCACCACCCTTAGCCAGGGGGCAGGATGCCTACCACTACTACCACCCTCACCCAGGGGGCAGGATGCCTACCACTACTACCACCCTTAGCCAGGGGGGCAGGATGCCTACCACTACTACCACCCTCACCCAGGGGGCAGGATGCCTACCACCACTACCACCCTCACCCAGGGTGGGCTGGATGCCTACCACTACTACCACCCTCACCCAGGGGGGCAGGATGCCTACCACTACTACCACCCTCACCCAGGGGGCAGGATGCCTACCACTACTACCACCCTCACCCAGGGGGGCAGGATGCCTACCACCACTACCACCCTCACCCAGGGGGGCTGGATGCCTACCACCACCCTTAGCCAGGGGGCTGGATGCCTACCACTACTACCACCCTCACCCAGGGGGCAGGATGCCTACCACTACTACCACCCTTAGCCAGGGGGCAGGATGCCTACCACCACTACCACCCTCACCCAGGGGTGCTGGATGCCTACCACTACTACCACCCTTAGCCAGGGGGCAGGATGCCTACCACTACTACCACCCTCACCCAGGGGGGCAGGATGCCTACCACTACTACCACCCTTAGCCAGGGGGCAGGATGCCTACCACCACTACCACCCTCACCCTGGGGGGGCAGGATGCCTACCACTACTACCACCCTCACCCAGGGGGGGCAGGATGCCTACCACCACTACCACCCTCACCCAGGGGGGCCTGGATGCCTACCACCACCCTTAGCCAGGGGGCAGGATGCTTACCACTACTACCACCCTCACCCAGGGGGGGCAGGATGCCTACCACCACTACCACCCTCACCCAGGGTGGGCTGGATGCCTACCACTACTACCACCCTCACCCAGGGGGCAGGATGCCTACCACTACTACCACCCTCACCCAGGGGGGCAGGATGCCTACCACTACTACCACCCTTAGCCAGGGGGGCAGGATGCCTACCACTACTACCACCCTCACCCAGGGGGCAGGATGCCTACCACTACTACCACCCTTAGCCAGGGGGGCAGGATGCCTACCACTACTACCACCCTCACCCAAGGGGGCAGGATGCCTACCACCACTACCACCCTCACCCAGGGTGGGCTGGATGCCTACCACTACTACCACCCTCACCCAGGGGGCAGGATGCCTACCACCACTACCACCCTCACCCAGGGGGCTGGATGCCTACCACTACTACCACCCTTAGCCAGGGGGCAGGATGTCTACCACTCCTACCACCCTCACCCAGGGGGCTGGATGCCTACCACCACCCTTAGCCAGGGGGCAGGATGCCTACCACTACTACCACCCTCACCCAGGGGGCAGGATGCCTACCACTACTACCACCCTTAGCCAGGGGGGCAGGATGCCTACCACTACTACCACCCTCACCCAGGGGGCAGGATGCCTACCACCACTACCACCCTCACCCAGGGTGGGCTGGATGCCTACCACTACTACCACCCTCACCCAGGGGGGCAGGATGCCTACCACTACTACCACCCTCACCCAGGGGGCAGGATGCCTACCACTACTACCACCCTCACCCAGGGGGCAGGATGCCTACCACTACTACCACCCTTAGCCAGGGGGGCAGGATGCCTACCACCACTACCACCCTCACCCAGGGGGTGCTGGATGCCTACCACTACTACCACCCTTAGCCAGGGGGGGCAGGATGCCTACCACTACTACCACCCTCACCCAGGGGGGGGCAGGATGCCTACCACTACTACCACCCTTAGCCAGGGGGGGCAGGATGCCTACCACCACTACCACCCTCACCCTGGGGGGGCAGGATGCCTACCACTACTACCACCCTCACCCAGGGGGGGCAGGATGCCTACCACCACTACCACCCTCACCCAGGGGGGCCTGGATGCCTACCACCACCCTTAGCCAGGGGGCAGGATGCCTACCACTACTACCACCCTCACCCAGGGGGCAGGATGCCTACCACTACTACCACCCTTAGCCAGGGGGCAGGATGCCTACCACCACTACCACCCTCACCCAGGGGGGCTGGATGCCTACCACTACTACCACCCTTAGCCAGGGGGGCAGGATGCCTACCACTACTACCACCCTTAGCCAGGGGGCAGGATGCCTACCACCACTACCACCCTCACCCAGGGGGGCTGGATGCCTACCACTACTACCACCCTCACCCAGGTGGGGCAGGATGCCTACCACTACTACCACCTCACCCAGGGGGCAGGATGCCTACGACCACTACCACCCCCACCCATAGGATGGACAATGCATGACACAACCAGCACACCACAACCTAGGGAATGCAAGAAGAAGACATCCCCCAACACCATGACAAGCGTGTGTAGACTGTGTCAAATGCCTACAACACCGAACATGACTTCGAACATACAATGTGACCCCTAGCACATGTGCCACACAAATATGTGTGTGGCACACACAACACGCAAGCAGGCCATGACCATTGTGGCAATGGGGTCCAAACCCCCATCATCACAGTGACCAAAAGGTAAGTGTGGGGTCCATAGCTGCAGCACATTTTGAACATTGTGGCAATGGGGTCCAAACCCCCATCATCACAGTGACCAAAAGGCAAGTGTGGGGTCCATAGCTGCAGCACATTTTGAACATTGTGGCAATGGGGTCCAAACCACCATCATCACAGTGACCAAAAGGTAAGTGTGGGGTCCATAGCTGCAGCACATTTTGAACATTGTGGCAATGGGGTCCAAACCCCCATCATCACAGTGACCAAAAGGCAAGTGTGGGGTCCATAGCTGCAGCACATTTTGAACATTGTGGCAATGGGGTCCAAACCCCCATCATCACAGTGACCAAAATGCAAGTGTGGGGTCCATAGCTGCAGCACATTTTGAACATTGTGGCAATGGGGTCCAAACCCCCATCATCACAGTGACCAAAAGGTAAGTGTTGACAAAGTAAGAGGTGCAACTGCCAAACTGCATGGATGATTCCTGGTCACAGCACAACAAACACATCAGTGGCAAAGTAGTGTATGTGTCCCATTGCAACATAAATTGGGGGAGCCAAATCCTGCAGTGCAAATAAGACATAACTTTGGCCATGTGCAGACAAACAACACCCATGGGGGCTGACACCGTCAACAATCATCAATGACACAATGACAGAAGTGACCATCAGAATGCAGACCCACATATTTGCACCAATGGGCACACACATGCAGATACCCTGTGGAGACTGCAGATGTGAGGTGAACAGATACCATACCATGGCAGCAATGGGACACACAATCAGCAATTAGCACCAAATGAGGGCTCCCGTCCCATCAGCCTGGACATGGAAGTGCCAACGGAATCATCAGCACAGATCCAACACACTTGTATAGCAATGTTGCACTGACAACACAGATGAGTCCTTCCCCATTGATGCCTAAACCTGCATGTTCACTGGAGATGGCCACACGGTCAGGGAAGTAGACGAATAGAACAATGGCAGGCACAACAGATGTGCAGGGGTGGAAGCCACAGATGTGAAATTGCCAATCTAAGTAGGAAATCCCATTGCCAAATACTGAACACATGACACCCTCAGATGCTGCTATGGATGACATGGATACACCACAGGATAGGACACATTCCCCTGGACCACATGGGTTCCTGCACAGTAACACTTCATTATCATGAGACCAAATATCACCATCACTGCAGCAAGGGCATGGTTAGCATCATCAACATCATGTACATCAGAAGCAAAAGCACTAGAGAACAGAAAGTTGCTTTATTCAGCATATGTGGCATTAAAAGTAGAAGTCCGGTAGAACATAAACAAAGGCCAATGGCCAGTCCATCAACAAAGTCACAAGTGGGTGACAGTGGCAGATGCCACCCTACACATGCCTGCACAAAACCAGGGACAATCCACTAGGAGGGGCAACCGGGGGGTAGGCCAGGCACCGCAGGGACAGGATCAGGCTCACCAGGAGGAAGCAGGGAAGGGGTGGTGGGTGCTGAAGAGCCACTGACAACTGCAGTGGAGGTGTCTGACATGGTGTGTGCCGGCACAACTGGGGGGCATGGCTCAGATGTTGTGGGTGCCGGCACGACTGCAGTGGACCCTGCAGATGGAGTGGACAGGTCCGCCACTGCAGTGCCCAAGTCAGACAGGGTGGTAGTGGACTCCACTGCAGTGCCTACCACCAGGGGAGGAGAATGGGGAACAGGCAAGGTGGGCTGGACAGAGGGGGAGGACACCCTCACCACATCAGTGGCACAGACAAGCGCAGCGGGGGGTGTGGTGCCGGGAGAGCAAGTGGCAGGGGGAGAAGGCCGGAGCCTCTTGGGGATGGTATATCTGTGGGTGGGGGAACCTGGGGCAGGGTGTGGTGGGGGCACCTGTGGAGTGGGGGCCTGAGGGATGGAGGAAGGAGACCTGGTGCTTGAGCTGCAGGGCGGCGGCGGGGTCTTGCTCTTAGCACTCTGGGGGACTTGCGGGTGGGGGCCTCAGTCTGTCTGCGCCTGGGGGAGGGTGTCCGGGGGCGAGGGGCACTCTGCTCTGTGTGGGGGCTTCCTCTTCCCCTGGATGCTGGTGCAGCTGGATCGGAGGGGAAGAGGCCGAGGTCACTGAGGAAGAGGCGCTGGGTCTTTGGGGTTGCAGGTGAGGCAAGGGAGGGTGCTTTGGAGGGAGAGAAAACTGAGGACTGCGCAGTGCCCGTGGATGCGTGTGTGTGTACCAGGGCCCCATCCCCTGTGAGTCTGGTTTTAGTCCCCTGACTGTGCGTGCGTGTGCGTTTAGTTTGTGGCGTGTGTGTCTGTGTGCTGGACGTGTGTGTGCTGGTGTGTGCCTGTGCCGGTGTGTGTGTGCTTGGGACGGGTAAGGTGCTGGGGAGTGTGGATGGAGCAGAGGCAGGAGGGGTGAGGGACTGTCTGAGGAGGGACACTGCTGCCGTCAGGGAGGAGTCCATGGACCTGTTGCCCCTCTGTAGGTCAGACATGCCCGATGAGATGCCCTCCATGAACGACACCAGCTGAGTCAACAGTGCGGTGTGCGCATGGAGGACACTCAGCATGGCTGTCTGCCCTACATGGAGCTGGTGAAGGAGGTACACAGACTCCTCACTCAGGGCAGCAGGGGACACAGGGGCAGGGGTGCGGTGCCTGGCCCAAAGGAGACACGCTCCCGAACATGGGAGCCTCCACGGACCTGGGGAATGGGAGCCGATGGGAGGGCGGTGGTGGTGCTGGTGGTGGCGGGGACAGCAACACTAGCTGGCGTGTGGTGGCTGCTGACACCCGCCTCCACAAGGGAGTCATCCTCCGAGTTGCTCTGGTCCTCAGCTGAGGTGGATGGTGCTGAGGACTCCTCGGTGTGGCTCCCCTAGCCCTCCGTGCCACTGGGTCCCTCCGACCACTCCTCGGCTGCTGACCCAGTCTGGCTCTCTGGCTCCTCCTGGTCCGTGGAGCTGTCCCCTTCCGTGGCCGTGGATGTATCTGCAAACAATGGGGAAACAGACAGACATCAGTCACCTGCACCAAACGCACACACCACTGTGAGCACAGCACATTACAGAGCAAGCCCTGGCATCATTAGTTGTACATTGCTAAAAGTGCCCTAACTGAACAGGAGAAGCCAATTGTCAGTCTGATGCCAAGCATGGCACTCACATCCCACATGGCCTTGCACCCATCTGTCTGGTGTCTGTTGGATTGCAACACCCCAGTGTGGACACATGCACCAAGTACACAGTAGTTGGACAGTGCAGAGGACACGGTGTGGCATGTGGACATGCACACATCACAGCTCTTGCCACTGAGTCAGTACAGGTTTCCGGATGAAAGGGATGCCCAGAGTCAAATAGGAAATGCAGGTGATGCATACCAGCGACAGACACCATGATGCACCCATGTCCTGATAGCCAGCGCCACTATGGTGTGCATGTAGCACATGTCACTCCCCTGCAGGACCACCAATAAGTTGACACATGCCATGGCAGAGGCATGACTGCTAAGTCATACATCACTGTCTCAGTGATGTATGACTTGGCAGCCAGACAACAACACTATGCACTGTGTCACAATAGTAGGTCATGGGGAATGCAAGTCCTGGAGCTGCACAAGTGCACATGTACATCCCCCACACAACACATCATCTTAACCCTCATCTGTCCAGGTCACACCTATTGGACATATGGGAGACCTGTGACACTACCCTCGGAACCTGAGCCCCTCACAATTTGCTGTGAATGGGGAACATCTGCCTGAACTTCACATTCGCATACCCCAGTCTGCACGGGCAGCTGATCAAACACCTATGTGACACACAAGTATCGTCTCCTATGGTCACATCTCCAGGGGCATGCTGAGCCCCTACCAAGAAACACCCCAGCAGTCCTGGCAACTAATCCACAGCACACTGACACAGAGGCAGACACCTGAGGGGTCAAATCACTGTGCACAATGTGTCAGCTGATACACGGGAGTGGGAGTACAGAGTGCATTGCATGGCCTGGAGTAGGCATGACTGTCCTGCTCCACATGAATGAGGGATGAGCCCTGGACAGTGGATAGCTGGCTATGTATGTGTGACACACGTAATCTGCACACTCCTGGGGCCCAAACATTGTTCCCACCCGCTGCATGGGCGTGTGCCACATACCTCAGGCACATGTGGTGGCTCAGCTCAGCAAGTGGACCGCATATCAAAGCAACACGCAGATCACATGTCCAAACCCAGGCGTTGTGTGAACAATGGACCCACCCATGATGCCCACAACAGAGTTAGGGAAACAGATGCTGTCCCCCACCTTTAGTGAAGCAAACTGCAAGGACACAGTCCCAAGTGACACAATTCCCTGAATGTAAGGGCCACACCTGGGTATCAGATGAGCAGTGGGCAGTGCACAATAGAGGGACATGGCTCCTGGACAACATGACTGCTGCACTGTGGCAGTTGAACCAGGCCAGAGGAGGGCACAAAGCATGTAATACAGAGTTCACAGTGCAGTCTTTGACTCACCCCTCCTTGCTGCTGTCTGGCCTTCAGCTGCCCATCCAGGTCTGGAAACACCACCGCCAGGATCTGGAGCATGTGGGGGTCAGGGTCCGTGTTCCGCCCCTCCTGCGAGGAGGCGACAGCTTCAGCTGGACCCGTGCAATCCTCCGGGTCCAGCCCCGAAGGTCCTGCCACCTCTTCTGGCAGTTGCGGATCCGGCGCTTGTAGACCCCCACGGATCGGACAGCCCGGACGATGTCCTTCCAGATTTCCTGCTTCCGATGGGCATTAACCTGTCAGGATGACAAAGTGAAAAGGCCATTACCACACATGCAACATATCCGTGCATGACACAGTTGTATATACATGTCTCAATCACAGGGCACATGATGTACACAGGCAGTGCAAAGCTGACCATGGACAGTTTGCCAGACGTCACTACATGGTATCATTGCATGGTAAGTAAAACCATGTTCAAATGCACTGTCACTGCACCATACCTGTCCAGTGCAAGTCACTACACACTATGGGGGTGACAACTACTCAGTGAGCCTGCTAGCCAGTGGCGTGCAGACTCTCAGCCTTGCTAGTCACACAAAATGCACATTCAGAAAGGCAGTGCACAGAACACTCACCTGCTCCCTGGTGTCCCATACAGCTTGCTGTACTGTGGAAGTAGGCTGTCCAGCAGGGCCTGGTTCTCTTCAAGGCTGAAGGCTGGGGCTCTCTCCACAGTACGTGCCATTGCAGGGTCCAGAGGGGCAGAGACAGCAGCAGTGCAGTGGCAGATGTCGTCCTGGAGCATGTAGTGCAGGCAAGTGAGCTCTCAGGGGAACAGGCAGCAATATATATGTGCTGGAGAGGCAGATACTGTCCCTTGTGTCCAAAGTGATAGGTCCAAGTCGTTTGCATCTTCTGAATCTGGCCAATCCATGGAATAGCAGCACCAAAACACGCCCACAGCATCCTTCAAATCTTCAACTTCATGACATACATGATTTTGCAACATTGTTGTGGGTGACCAACTGAATTTACAGCAACCGACTCGTTCGAAATTCGAAAACGCGTCCGTTGCCAGGCAAGCCCATTGTCAATGGGTGCGCACCGATCGGTCCATTGCGGTACAACGCGCACAGGGGTACAACGTGTACCCGCACACATTGAATGCAATGGGCCGGCCGGAGGCACCGATCGGTCCATTGCAGTACAACGCGCACAGGGGTACAACGCGTACCCGCACACATTAAATGCAATGGGCCGGCCGGAGGCACCGATCGGTCCATTGCGGTACAACGCGCACAGGGGTACAACGCGTACCCGCACACATTGAATGAAATGGGCCGGCCGGGGGCACCGATCGGTCCATTGCAGTTCAACGCGCACAGGGGTACAACGCGTACCCGCACACATTGAATGCAATGGGCCGGCAGGAGGCACCGATCGGTCCATTGCGGTACAACGCGCACAGGGGTACAACGCGTACCCGCACACATTGAATGCAATGGGCCGGCCGGAGGTACCGATCGGTCCATCTTCTGAATCTGGCCAATCCATGGAATAGCAGCACCAAAACATGCCCACAGCATCCTTCAAATCTTCAACTTCATGACATACATGATTTTGCAACATTGTTGTGGGTGACCAACTGAATTTACAGCAACCGACTCGTTCGAAATTCGAAAACGCGTCCGTTGCCAGGCAAGCCCATTGTCAATGGGTGCGCACCGATCGGTCCATTGCGGTACTAACGCGCACAGGGGTACAACGCTGCACCGCACACATTGAATGCAATGGGCCGGCCGGAGGCACCGATCGGTCCATTGCAGTACAACGCGCACTAGGGTACAACGCGTACCCGCACACATTAAATGCAATGGGCCGGCCGGAGGCACCGATCGGTCCATTGCGGTACAACGCGCACAGGGGTACAACGCGTACCCGCACACATTGAATGCAATGGGCCGGCCGGAGGCACCGATCGGTCCATTGCAGTTCAACGCGCACAGGGGTACAACGCGTACCCGCACACATTGAATGCAATGGGCCGGCCGGAGGCACCGATCGGTCCATTGCGGTACAACGCGCACAGGGGTACAACGCGCACCCGCACACATTGAATGCAATGGGCCGGCCGGAGGTACCGATCGGTCCATTGCAGTTCAACGCGCACAGGGGTACAACGCGTGCACCGCGCACATTGAATGCAATGGGCCGGCCGGAGGCACCGATCGGTCCATTGCGGTACAACGCGCACAGGGGTACAACGCGTGCACCGCACACATTGAATGCAATGGGCCGGCCGGAGGCACCGATCGGTCCATTGCAGTTCAACGCGCACAGGGGTAAAACGCTGCACCGCACACATTGAATGCAATGGGCCGGCCGGAGGCACCGATCGGTCCATTGCGGTACAACGCGCACAGGGGTACAACGCGTACCACGACACATTGAATGCAATGGGCCGGCCGGAGGCACCGATCGGTCCATTGCGGTACTAACGCACACAGGGGTACAACGCTGCACTCGCACATTGAATGCAATGGGCCGGCCGGAGGCACCGATCGGTCCATTGCGGCATTAACGCGCACAGGGGTACAACGCGTACCCACACACATTGAATGCAATGGGCCGGCCGGAGGCACCGATCGGTCCATTGCAGTTCAACGCGCACAGGGGTACAACGCGTACCCGCACACATTGAATGCAAAGGGCCGGCCGGAGGCACCGATCGGTCCATTGCGGTACAACGCGCACAGGGGTACAACGCGTACCCGCACACATTGAATGCAATGGGCCGCCCGGAGGCACCGATCGGTCCATTGCAGTTCAACGCGCACAGGGGTACAACACGCACTCGCGACACATTGAATGCAAAGGGCCGGCCGGAGGCACCGATCGGTCCATTGCGGTACAACGCGCACAGGGGTACAACGCGCACCCGCACACATTGAATGCAATGGGCCGCCCGGAGGCACCGATCGGTCCATTGCAGTTCAACGCGCACAGGGGTACAACGCGTACCCGCACACATTGAATGCAATGGGCCGGCCGGAGGCACCGATCGGTCCATTGCGGTACAACGCGCACAGGGGTACAACGCGTACCCGCACACATTGAATGCAATGGGCCGGCCGGAGGCACCGATCGGTCCATTGCAGTTCAACGCGCACAGGGGTACAACGCGTACCCGCACACATTGAATGCAATGGGCCGGCCGGAGGCACCGATCGGTCCATTGCAGTACAACGCATCACTGTACATGTGACTGGCATATGTCAGCATGCCTGTCTCAGATGGACATATGCCAGCCACAGATAGCTCCCAGGGAGTGATGGGCACACCTACATCACGACAGCCTGTCCAAACTTTATCATAAGGCAAGTAAGGCTGCATTTCCTATTGTGTGTATGTTGGTGTACATGTTGTCCTGTGGGTGTCACCTGTGGCCAGCCACCCCAGGCTGTGCACGTGTTCATGGGGACAGGATCCTGGGTGTTACGTGTACATGACCACTGTGATGTGCAACTGTTCATATCTGTGCATGTGCCATGGTCACATTTCACAGTGGTGTATGTGTATGTCATGTCACATACCCCGTGAGTCCCATGTGGGACGGTATGTTTGAGCCAGGGTGTCCCAGTGGCACAATAGTGATGGTCCTCCACAGTCTTTGTGCATGTAGTGTTTACAATGTCTCTGATTTCATGTGCACAATGGGAGACAGTCTCCACATCCACGTTGTGTGTGCATGGACTCTGATGTTGTGCGTGTGGTGTCACAGACGTCCATGTCTGTCCTGCCGTGGCAAGTGGGGCCACTACCTGTGGGGGTCATGGTTGTTTTGCTGTGGTGTATACATGATACTCCATGTAATGCCAGTGTCCATGTGGCATTACAGGGTCCCTGGGAATGTACCTGTCGTTGAGCTGTGGTGCCTGGGGCACATCTGTCCTCACATGTCACTGTGGGGTGTTATTGTGACACGGCAGCAGGAGATGGGAACTGTGACACGGCCTCATGATATCCAATGGGCCAACCTGGGACTAATTGATGCCACCTGTTGGACCGTGTTGACAGATGTTGGCCATGTATGTACCATACATGTCCTTCCGGTACTGCACACTTCATGTAGTTGTGCCTCATAATGATGTATGTTGGGATCTTGAGTGTGTTCAATGCCGCATATGTGGGGTGACTGACAATCTTGCTTACTTTTCCTCTGCACTGCAGGGCTCCTGCTGTCCATCGACCATTCCCAGACCTGGCAACGATGGTGGAACGGGACAGCATCCGACGGTACCGCTTCACCAGGCAGCTGATTTAGGATTTGGCAGTGCAGTTGTCCCCACATTTGCAGCCTGGCCGGCCGTATCCTACAGCGCTGACCCCCAAGGTGAAGGTGATGGCAGCCCTACACTTCTTTGCCACTGGTACCTTCCAACATACTGTGGCGACTGCTGCTGGGATGTCACAGACCATGTTCAGCCGTGTGCTCCGCGATGTTTTGGCTGCAATGTTGCTCTTCCTGAACCGGTACATCTATTTCCCTAGACTGCGACGACTCACTGACGTGAAGAGTGACTTTTATGCCCTGGGGAGGATGCCGCATGTAATTGGCTCCATTGATGGGACACATGTGGCTTTGGTACCACCACAGGCCCAGGAGCAGGCCTACAGGAACCGCAAGCACTACCACTCGGTCAATGCACTGGTGGTGTGTCTTGCAGACATGACCATCACACACGTGTGTGCCCGTTTCCCTGGTTCAGCACACGATGCCTTTGTGATGAGGAGTAGTCACATCCCCAGGATGATGGCACAGATGCAGAACCAGCGTGCCTGGCTTGTGGGTGTGTACTGACTTTGTGCCATTGTGTGTGATCTGATCTGTAGTATTCCGCCCACTTTTCCAAGTCAGCTAATGTGCACTTGTCTGTCCGTAGGTGACTCGGGATACCCCAACATGCCGTGGTTGCTGACACCCCTCAGGAACCCCGTGACACCAGCCCAGATGCGCTACAATGAGGCACATGGTCGGACCAGGAGAGTGATTGAGCGGACCTTTGGTCTCCTGAAGAGCCGCTTCCGCTGCCTGGACAAGACCGGAGGGCCCCTCCCATATGCCCCTGCGAAAGTGTGCAAGATTATCATCGTCTGCTGCATGCTCCACAACCTGGCAGTGCGGAAGGAGTTGCCTCTCATCCAGGATGACAATGACCAACATCCGCCACCTGTGGAGGATCCTGGCCTGGACCACGATGCCAGTGACGATGATGGTGATGGTGATGTCCGCACACAGCTCATCACAAACTTCTTTAGCTGAATGTGAGTATCCTGAGGTGTCATGTCAATGATGTGAGTTGGCATGATGTGTGGATGGTGCTCTGGTGCTGTTGGAGTGTGTCCATGGGCTACTTGACTGGATGTGTGTTGAGATGTGTGGTGACAGGTAGGCTGTACTCCCCAACAGTGTTGACATGCTAACTTGGTTCTGGGTGTGTATCTTGTAACATGTATTGTGCATGAGTTTTGCTGTTCTGTCCTGTACTCCATTGCTTTTGACTGTGTGTCATTTCTGTCCTTCACAGGGTACTTTCAGATTCGTTTGGTCAACTGTGTCCACCGATGACGTGATTGCACATCCAGGCTGGTAGCTGTTGTGTCCCTACAGGTGATGTGCGCCACACCCATGGACTTCCTTCCGTCTACAGTTGTTGACTGTGTGCCCGCTGCCAGGTGGGATTACCTTGCATCTGTAGTGGTTACAGCATGTTGCAACTGTGTAATAAACCTGTGCTTCACTTTGTGATGTGTGTTGTCTGTGGTCACACATTTGACTGCCATTTGCTTACTGCACCTGTGGGCTACTTGACTACAACTGGGAATGGGTGTGGTGTCTGTGCATTGCACCGTCTTCCCTGGCAACATCAGTGTAGGCAATGAGTCAGATGGCCTAGGTGTGTATGTGTTGTGTAGCCCTGGTGGTGTGTCTCCCTCATGTGTGTCACGTTGCCTGTACTCACATGCCTGTGTTGTCCTTGCTGTTGCAGTTCGCATACACAGTGTAATTTTGCAGTTCATCATCCCCTTAACAGCACCCACGTTGGAATCACGACAGAGGCAAGTATGGTGTATTAGTGTGTTTATTGTGATACATTTGTGTTAATAGTGCATACGATGGGTAGTGCTGTACATAAATCTTGCAATCCCAAGTTCCTAGGTGAATTGAATGTCCTGGTAGACAGGATCCCCAGTATCGGGGCCACAGTTGTCTGACACATTGGTCCAACTTGTCAGACATCTTTGTTGGGCCTTTCCACTCTCTGTGGGATGTGCATGCGTGAGTGTGAGCTTGCTGGGCCATGTGGTGGGGGATGTAGAGCTGTGACTACGACTCCCATCATGCTATTGCCTCCTCCCCCTTCCCAGCATGCCCATGCTTCCTTCCTTTGACTCTGCTTCCCTGTGGGGTGGGCTGGCTGTGCTGACAGGATGGCTGGGAGTGTTGTCCTGGCAGTTGTTTGGCTAGAAGTCCCAAGAGTGTCCCTGTGCTTCACACAACATAACCCAGGGTGGTGGTTCTTTGTGGGATCTTGTGTTAGGATGGGGGCATTGCATTCTACCAGGTGGGTTCTGTGGAGTTTGTGTTGGGGGTGTGTGAGGGGAGGTGCTTGTGACTATGGTCAGTGCTGCAAGTCCCCCTTCCCACCCAGCCAGCCAGATATCCCACCATGGAACGTGCTTGCATTGCAGGGAGTGTAAGTTGTCTCTCAGGATGTCAGTCAGTGGTGTCCTGCTGTTTGTTGGTGCACAGTTGCCAGCAGGGCCTTGTGCTCCCCACAGCAGTAGCCAGTGTCAGCCATCTTGTGAGTCCTTCTCCACTTCCTGTGATGTGAGCATGGTTCAGGGTGGTGTTGATGGGACAGTTGTGGGGGTGACCAATATCAGTGACTACGACTCCCATCATGCTATTGCCTCCACCCCCTTCCCAGCATGCCCATGCTTCCTTCCTTTTGATTCTGCTTCCCTGTGGGGTGGGCTGGCTGTGCTGACAGGATGGCTGGGAGTGTTGTCCTGGCAGTTGTTTGGCTAAGAGTCCCAAGAGTGTCCCTGTGCTTCACACAACATAACCCAGGGTGGTGGTTCTTTGTGGGATCTTGTGTTAGGATGGGGGCATTGCATTCTACCAGGTGGGTACTGTGGAGTTTGTGTTGGGGTGTGTGTGAGGGGAGGTGCTTGTGACTATGGTTAGTGCTGCAAGTCCTCCTTCCCACCCAGCCAGCCAGCCAGCCAGTTATCCCACCATGGAACGTGCTTGCATTGCAGGGAGTGTAAGTTGTCTCTCAGGATGTCAGTCAGTGGTGTCCTGCTGTTTGTTGGTGCACAGTTGCCAGCAGGGCCTTGTGCTCCCCACAGCAGTTGCCAGTGTCACCCATCTTGTGAGTCCTTCTCCACTCCCTGTGATGTGCGCATGGTTCATGGTGGTGTTGATGGGACAGTTGTGGGGGGCAATATGTGTGACTGCGACTCCCATGATGCTATTGGCTACACTGACTTGGCCAGCATACACAGAATTCCTTCCTTTGAGTGGTCTTCACTGTGTGTTGGTGTTGTTGTGGTGGCTACATGTCTGGATGTGTTTGTTAGTTCTATTTGTGCCACTGCCTAGTTGTAGTTGTGTTTGTACATGTGTTGGCACAGTTGGATGTGACTTTTTTGATGGCATGTGTTGTGTTTATCTGACTAACATACACATTTTGGGATGATTCTGTTCTGGTTGCTGTGTAATTGCTATGAGTGCATGGTTTGACTCTCCCCTTGACAGTGATGTGTGTGTTTTGTGGCAGTATATTGTGTACATTTGTTGTGTAGTCACCAGGCTCTGGGATGTCCTCTAGTCCATATACGCTCACTGGCAGAAGGATGGCCCGCACCTTCTCCTCCCAGGGCCTGAGGTATATTGGCTTGGCAGGAGGGCCACTGCCGGTGTGTTGGCTGTTGATGTAGTCTTTCTTCAGCATGTCCGTACCCTCCTGCGCACATCATACCACGTGTTCTGGATGTCGGTCTTTGTGCGCCGACAAGGTGATTGGGCGTTCACCCTGTTGATGATCCTCTCCCACATTTTGGTTTTCTGCGACATGGGGGTCTGTTGGACCAGTGTGCCAAACAGCTGTGGCTCCACCCTGAGGATCTCGTCTACCATGACTTCCAATTCACTATCTAGGAACTTGGGATTCTTCTTGGGGGCATGGTGATGGTTGGTGATGGTGGGTGATGTGTGTGTTGGTGTGCAGGTGAGGGTGTGTGAGTGTGTGTTTTGCTGGGTGTATGTGAGGTAGGTATTTGTTGGTGTGCTGATGGTGTGTGGCTTGTGTGAGGGATGAGCTGTGGGTGTGTGGTTGCTTTCTCTTGGGTGCTGGCAGTGGAATGGCATTTGCAAAGGCTCATGGTTGTGATTTGTGTCCTTTATATAGGTGGAGTTGTGGGTGTGTCTTTGTTCTCTGTCCCCACCCCCCAGTATTTATTGGCTTGGTAATTGCTTGTTTGGCCTTTTTTGGGTGATTTTTCCTTTGATCTGTTTGTGTATGTTGGAAACGTTCTTGTGACCGAGTCGGACCCTGCATTGGTCTCGTGACGGTGTTCTCCGTTTCGTTCACGCTGTGTTTGTGCAGTTTTCTATGCTGCGTACGCGTCGGTCGCGGTGTATTGTGTTGCTTCGGCTCGGTTTTGTATGCGTGTCGGTCGTACGGCTTGTCCTCCGTCCGACTCGCTCGTGGTTTTCGCGCCTTGCATCGTACTTTGCGGTTTGGAGTTCGCGTGTAGCGTTTCGGTCGGATTTGTTCCGGGTGCGTGTCGGTCGGTTGGATTCGCGTGTTTTTACGGCCGGATTGCTGTTTTTCGTGCGGCTCGGTCGGTCGACTTGGTTTCGGTACGTGTCGGTCGGATTTTTCGCGCCTTGCATCGTACTTGGCGTGTCGGGCGCCACGGGTACGTGTCGGTCGGTATTATTTCCGGATCCGAGTCGGTCGGTGCTTTTTCCGGCCCGAATCGGAATCGACCCCTTAGTGTGCAGTTTTACACAGCAGTTGAAATTCATATTGGAGAATTGCGCCAATGGGTTCGAAATCCTACTCCTGTGGCTGAAGGTGAGATGGGGCAGCAAATGTATCAGTGGGGCATGGCCTGTGGCCAGGGTGGGACAGCCCACTCCATTTTTTCCATCATGTGTCTAGTGTGGTTTCTACATCCTAGGGCAGGCATATTGGGGGCAAACCCCACAATCTGCCCCTTTGGGGTCACGGAAAGACTGCATTGCCCCTTCTAGAGTGGTGCCAGGGTCACCTGTCCAAACCATTTTTTCCACCATATGGAGTCAATTGGGGGCAAACACTTCTATCTGCCCGAGGGGCCAGATACATTGTATTACCTTTTCTGGGGTTGATTTTGTTATGGTTCAGAATAGGCCAGGCTCTGCAGTTCGATCTGAACTGCTCTTACTGTAGCTGGACCAAGACATATTTGCATATAGCTGGGTCAAATCGGAGGTATCATGGTGAGCAAAATAATGTGGACTGGAATGTGTCTCAAGTGATTACCAGTGACTGATATAATTAAAACATTCCATCCCATCACTGTTTTGTTTATTTTAGTGAGATGCCCCAAGTGGGAGGGTTATGCCCAAACATGGGTCAGGTGCTTACCGTGCCACTGGAACCAAGATGCACCGACTAACAATTTCCATTCAGGGCAAAGCCCACATTGGATTGCTAGTGTTCCAGTTCAGAGGGGGCCTGGCTTGGCAGTTCAGGCTGGACTGCTCCTATTGGATCAGGACCAGGCTGATTTGTTTATAGCTGGGTCTAACCAGGGGTGACATAGTGAGTTAAATAATGATGGACTGGAATGTGGTCGCAAGTAATTACCAGTTGCTGAGATTATTTCAAACATTTTGCCCATCACTGTTTTGTTTACTGATTCTGTGGTAGTGTCATGACTGGATGCCAAGGTAAGTCATCCATCCCCTTTTTTTTCCCCCATGCTGAAATCCTTAGTGTCTAGAGGGCCTCCTAGCCACCCAAGGTGGACAGATTAGAGCCAACCCCCCCCCCATGTTCTCACGGGGACAGAAAGACTGTAATGCTGCTTCTGGGTGGGGACATAAGCTAATGCCAGGGTAGGTTACCAACACCCCTTTTGTTTCCCCCCATGCAGAAATGCCTTTTGTCTAGCGGTCTTTCTAACACCCTGAGGGGCAGATTGAGTGCAAACCTCACAATCTAGTAGGGTGGGCAGAAATACTGTGTTGGCTTGGGTTGTGTGGGAAGCACTGGTCCCTATCCAAGGGGTTGTTCTCCGCCCCAAAAAGAAATACGTTGTGTCTAGTAGGCTTTCTTACTCCTAGGGAGCATATTGGGGCCAACTCCCTCATCTGGCACCCAAATCCGCACAAAGACCCTTCTGTGGTGATGGCATGGTCTGGTGCCAGGGTGTGTTCCCCCAACCCCTTTAGTTTTCTGCTATGCAGGAATCCCTGATGTCCAGTGGGCTTTGCATAGGGTTGGATTGGGGTCAAATACCCCAATCTGCCCAAAAAACTGTTGCCTAGGAATGGAGAGTTAGTGTATATACACAAGGGAAACCCTAGATCGTAAGGAACCAAGGGTGACTACTTATGTTGGTCACTGTCTCTTTGCCTGTTTATGTTTATATGTCACTTTTTAACACCTGATTGTTTTTTGGGATTTTGCTGATTATTTTGCTTGTTGGTTCCTGAAATTACTCCGGCTTTTAAGCTAAGTTTATATGTTGTAATAAAAATTCAAAGATTTCTGATCATTAAAACTGTTATTTGGAATTGATTTCTGTATCCATAATGATTGTTTTCATTACTTTGCTAAGTGACAGTTGTTACAGAATTACTAGGAATGGAGAGAGCACTGACCCTGTAAAAGGTGCTCTCTGGTATCTACTGAGCAGGATCCATGCTTGGGGATCGCTATCTGCCTCTCCTCCAGTCAGTGCTTTAAGGGCATAGCTATGCCCCGTTGGCATTAGTGAAGTCTACTTTCCCTTTGTTTTGTTATGATGTCAGCACTCTATAAAGGATTACTTTATAGCAAAACAAAAAAATCAAACCCAGGACTTCTCCTTGGCATCGCTACTTTGATTTTACAAAAGAAAAGGGATTTTCTTTAGTAAAGGTGGTGAAGCCACCAGGAGTGTGTTGCTAGTTATGTTAAAGACGTTAAGTAATTTAAAAAACACATATTTTACGAAATTAGTAAGAGAATGTTACTTTTTCAAATATAATGTTATTCTTTTGCTGCTTACAAATGTATCACCCATTCCTTGAGGAAAACTGTGCTAGCCTGTGCCTTATTTACCAGGGCTAATCCTAGATTCTTTTTTACTGAAACTGTGTTTACCTAAAGAGGCACTGCTTTAGTGACTTTGTAGGAGTCCATACATTGCCTTTTCCAGTTAATAATTTAGTATCTCTACGTGGGTTTCCAGAATGTTGTAGCAAACCGGAGCTATGATAAAAAGGTAGGAGGGTAAAACTGACTACTGTTCCAAACCCCAACAGAATACAGAGATTGCTTTGAGTTTACAATCACAGGACAATTTAGAGTATGCTGATTTATTGGAGATGTCACATATTGAGAAAGACCCATGCCAAGTACCTTCTACACTTTTTAATTTCACTGATGAAATGATTGCTATATCATTATTAATAATGGTTAACATTATTTCTGACCAGCAAAGAAAAATGTTACAAGCCTAAATTATTTTTGTCAGTCCAGAATATTTTGTTGCTGAGTTTCACCAAAACCTGGCTGGTTTCAAACTTACAGATGCTACATTGCAAGGACTACCAGCAAGCGGGCATAAAAGCCCGAGCGGTCAGAAAAAAGGTAAGGTTCTGATGGTAGTGTCACCAAATCATCATTCCAGAAACCACCAACACATTGTAACCAATTGTATAAAGTGATACTGGTGGATGCATCTCCTCCATTTTCCAGAGGCACAAGGTTGTTGTGACTGCAGGAATCCAGTACACAGAAGGAGAACTGGTGAGTGCTAACAGGGCAAAGCAATAAAAAAAAAAGTAACAATAGGATTGCGATTAGCGACTGTTCAGTAAGGGGTATAAATATTGCTAAGTAGTGACATCAACAGATTTACCAGCATCTATTTCTGCAGGAAATGAAATCACTGGTTTTCCACCAAAACCAATAGCAAAAAAAATAAACCTGACCAGTGGAGTCATTTCTCATGATCCATCTCAGTAAGAAGTGATGTTAGCACATTTCTCAGCATTCATGTCCACAGGAGGTGACATCAGCACATTTCCAGCATCCATATCAGCAATACGTGATACCACTGGTTTCATGCCAAAAGTATATTTAAAAAGAACAAACTTGTGGTTCTCTTTTCGCAGAGGAATCTCAATAGAAACTGACATTGTTAAATTCCCCAGCATCCATCTCAACAGTAGGTGACAGCACTGGTTCCCTGACAACACCATTTGAAAAAGAAGAAACCAGACAAGTGAATCCAATTTCTCAGCATCCATCTCAACTGAAAGTGACATCATAGTTCACAGCATCCGTCTCTACATTTCCCAGCATTCTTTGGAGCATGACATGATATCATTGGTTTACCAACAAAATCATCTTTCAAAGAAGAATCTAGAAATAGACACAATTTCCCAGAATCATTCTCAGCAGGAAGTGACATCTCTACATTTCCCAGGAAGGAGATGTGGTCTAGTGAAAGGGGATATGGTCTAGTGGCATCCATCTCTACAGATCTTTGCCTTATAGGTTTCCTGCCAAACCCCTCTTTAAAATGAAAAAAAACCTGCTAAATTGACCCATTTCCCAGGATTCTTCTCAAAAGCAAGTGCCAGGAACTTTCTATCCAAACATTCATCTCTACTGGAAATGTAATTACTGGTCTCACGTTAAAACTATCTTTACAGAAGAAATCAGAGAAGTGGTCTGCATTTCCAGCATCTCTCTCAAAAGTAAGCGACATTAGAATCACACTGAATGTTGTCCCCCACCCCCTTCTACACCCCTGACGAGTCCTGGAAGGTACTCTCTAGCCCTGGCACCCTCTATTTTAGGGACCCTAAGTGTTAACAGACATTGTGTGTATATGACTCGACAGCTATGAATGTTTATTGGCAATATATCCTATTTTATGAGAATGTGGTGTAGATCCTTGTGATGGTTCTCTACCACTCCCAGTTTTCTCTTCCCCGTCCCTCCTCCCCCTTTGTTTTGATCTTGTCCCCCATACTTTGTTTCTATATAATACTGCATGCTTTATATGTGGTCGGCATTGTTGATACTAGTATGTTTAAATGCCAATAAAGAATTGAAATACAAAAATAAAAACAATAATTAACACATTTCCCATCAACCACGTGCATAGAGATTAGCATCAATGGCTTCTTGCCAAAACCATTTTTAAAAAGAAGAAACCAGAAACAAGAAACAACAATCCCATTTCTCACCATCCATCCATATAGGAAGTGACACCAAACATCCCAGCACCCAATTCTGCAATGCATTTATTATTTATTCATTTATTTATTTACCATTTATATAGCACTACCAAGACCAGAGAGCACACATGCACAGTAACTTATAAAATGACGACCTGTAAGGGAAATAAAAACATCAGTACATATAGAATTACTGATATAGGCCATCAAGAACATATTCTCATTACTGTGGAGCTGGTGACAGAGTCATCCACATGCTGTTATCGGGATAAGTGCAAATTGCACAGTGAAAAATAAAAACCCAAGTGACAAACAAGTGACACATTTACAGGCAACCAGATTTCCTAAACAATGACAAGGGGGATAGATAACTCATCCAAGTTGGGTGGCTCTCTGGCCTCCTTGAGTGAAGGCAGAGTGAATGCTCATTTAGCATCCTAAAAGTCAAGAATGAAAAATCAACATAATAGTCCTGACGTTCTAAACAATAATGCAAGACCTGTGGAACAAATCAAGTAGTCACTGCGCCGTCGTAACGTTAGCACCGGACGACCTACCCAATCTCTGCCAGCTCGGGAGAGTGGGAAAAGGGAAAATGCAGCTATAAGTGCTCAAGAATAAACTTCTCACAGGTGCCCGCAATCACCGCGTCACCAGACCAGTGTAAGGCGATGGAAATATGGGCACCATCTTGGCCATACAAGGATGGTGGGGATTTCTTTGCCCTGATCCCTGGGTCGGGGAATACAGGGGTAGTATGGCCAATCTATGAGGATAGCACCGAGGCTAGGCGGTGCCAGGTGATCAATGTTCAAATTTGTAGAGATAATGTGGTCAATCATGAGGTTAACCCCGGGGTCTGGCAGTGCCCGGTGAACAATGTGCAAATGCGTAGTAATGCCGACTAGAGCATGTGCAGTAAAGTCCCGGGATGCAGACGGCCTGCGCCATGTTGGAGCATGATCCTCAAGTGTGAGCCAGTTGGATAGCATGAGCTTAATATAGCATAAGAAGAGGGCCAGGGCCCCTCCATGTAGAGAACTGTCCCCAGGGCTCGCGGTCACACTTACCCTGGGTGTGTATCGATGAGGGGGAGGGGGAAAAGAGAGGGGGGGAGGAGGAAAACACAAATAGAAACAGTGGACTACATGATGCCATATGAGGGTTATTCAGTCTATGCCCCTAGAAACAGACATGGGGTTAAAAAGATGTTCCCTGTGAGAAGTTGGCCTGGTATATGCTGTCCACTAATTATAGTGGGCAACTTGCACCAGTCCAAACAACCCCTTATTGGAGATAGGTTAAAGACAACCTTTATTGAAAGCTATCCTAGTGGTAGCTATGGAGAGCAGCCTTCAGGCTAAGTCTTGAAGGAATGTAAAGCAGCTTGTTTTACCAGTCTATAATCTCTTGAGTGACCAAATGAAAGAGGACCACACCAGGTATATATTCAAAATATATGTATTTATTGCTAAACACACCCCTCTAGTCTCTTTATGAGGCTAGAGTTCGAAGTACATAAGTTATAAGTTAGTTATTAACAGTAATAGCACAAATACACGTTTGAGCCCTAATGGCGTACCAAACCATATACCAATAAAGTGGTATAAGAACCACGACTGAGCTAGACACAAGGCCTAGAGCCTGTAGAAGTGCTTGGACCACAAGGAACCACCCAAGGTAGTGACACAGGGGACCCACGGGGGACGCGTGCAGTGTATGAACACAGCCGCGAATCGCCGTTAACTTCTATGGGGAAAGTCGCGGTTTGAATTTAAAAGAAAAGGGACACTTAGAGGAGGACTTGGAGCAAACCCCTTTAGAACTAGGTCGTTCTAGATTCTATACCCACGGGAGCACCGGAGTACTCGAGTTACCTCACCCAGGGAAGCCGGGTGCATAGGTGTCTTTCGGGGTCGGGTTTCGTCGTCGTTTACTCTGGCGATCTGCTGCAAAGTGCTGCTGGCAACCAAGTCGAAAGTGTTCGGGTGGATCCAAAGGTGGATCGAAGATCTGAAGAACCTGAAAGCAGAGGGGACAGAGTCTGGGTCACTAGCCAGTGACCAGGAAGGCGATGAGCGAATGCCCACCGATGTCGGGTGCTTCAGGTAGGTTGATAGTCGTCTTGACTCTTCAGCCACGAGGTCCAGGAGGCATCGACGATGACCAGAAGCTGGATTCGAGCTGTCCAACGATGTCTGTCGATTGCTGAGGTGTCGGCGACCGCATTGGACCCAATAAACCTTGGCAACGGCAAGTCTTGGGGAAATAGAAGAAGGACGGTGGTGCAGACCAGCAAGGTCTGAGGGACTCACCCAGCGAGGGTAAGTCAGGGCACGCCTTAAGCAACCAGGGAAGCCCAAGCAGGATAAGATTGGCCTTCGGGAGGGCCTACTAGCCAACGGACTAGCGACCGCAAAGGAGCCTCGAGTGGACGCACTTGGAGCTGGCTCACGGGACACTCGTGGAGTGGAGGCCAGTGATCTTCGGAGCAGTCGGTGCTGGAGGCGGGGGCTACTCGAAGCCCAAAGCACAACTTCGTGGGAGCCCAGGAAGAGGATGCACTTGCAAATGTGCTCGGTGTCCAGGGGTCACGGTTCCACGTTACCCACGACAGCTGCGGGCCTCAACTTTGCTGGGGACTCAGGGCAGCCTCGGGGAAGTCTGGAAATCTACCTCTGGTGATGCAAAGACTTCGGCGTCCGGCGGGAGCTTCGGCGATGCAGACCAGACAATTGCTTCTTTGGTGCCTGCCAAGCAGGGGAGTCACTCCTTGACCCCAAGGGAGATTCTTCAGTCCTCTAATCTTAAAGTAGAGCGTAGAAGGTCCAGGATTCTGTGTCAGAGTTTCGTCCAGGTAAATCTAAAGTCCTAAGGACTGGGGTCCCATACTTATACTAAGGTAGGGGGTTGGACATACTCTGTGGACCCACCTATGGGAGGGTCAGGGCAGAGGGGTGGCTACACCCCTTTCCCTTTGTCCAGTTTCGTGCCAGAGCAGGGGCTGGAAGCCCCTGAGCCGGTTTGAACTGGGGTATGCACAGGGACACCAAATGTGCCCCCAGTGCAGGACTTCAAAGCACCAGAGAGTGCTCCCGTCCAGCCCCAATACACACTATCCTGTCTGGGGAGGTGGTTACACCTCCCTGGGACAGGAAACCTATTGTCCAGGCCTCCCCTGCCGGAGTTTCGGTCAGCAGCAGGAGGCCAGACTCGTGTCTGTGGCAGCGGCATCCATTTTGTGATGCCAGGGCTTGGAAAGACGTTACCGGGCAGGCCGGTGTGTACATGTCTCTCCCTCTAGAAGGGTGGAATGCTCCCCCCGCCGCCAGAACTGGCGGGGGTGGGTAGTATTCCAAGATGTTTGACACCAAACATGACATGTTTCCGTGCAGCCATCCCAAAGTTAGCATTTTAACGCGAGGTTATAATGCGCTTAAGAGTATATGGTCAGGCTGCACTACAAACAGCTTCAGAGAAGGGTCTCCGAACGCTGCAGAGGGGCCCTGCTCATGCAGGGGCACCCTCTCACATAGGAACCACGCAGTCTGCCTTCAGGATTGATAAGGCCTGCCATAGGAGTGACTTATAGGTTTATATGTGTGTATGTATGTAGTGATATAGGTAACCTATATCACAGTAAGGGGTGCATGCACCACCTTACCCAGGCTGCAGTAGCAGACCTGTGGTGTCCTTTTGGCTGGCCTTCCAGGGGTGGCACAATACATGCTGCAGCCCCTGGTAGGCCTCTGAGGTACCTATGCCCTGGGTACATAGTATACCATATACTAGGGACTTACAAGGGCACTCCAGATTCCAATCAGAGATGTGCCTAAGGCACATGGAAACCATTTTATAGAGGAAGCAGATAGACTGGGGCCCTGAATAGCAGGATCCCAGTCCAACTAAGTCATAAACCAGCAAAACACCAGGAAAAAAAGTGGGGGCAACCATATAGTCAGATTCCACCTTCCTACATAACCCCCCCCCCAAACGAAAGGAGATAAGGCTAACCTTGGCCAGTTGAGCCTTTATTTACTAAGTGGCCATATAAGGAAGAACCTGCACTAGCATGGTTGCCCCCTGTCTTATGGTCCACTAAGCAATCCCTCACCCTAAGGGTATGAGAGGGTCTCCACCATGGGGAATTACTACCTGTGGTGTGCTTTGGTAAAGTACAAGGCTGGTGAGGTGTCTGAGAAGGGAAGTGAGGCCCTAGGAAGCTTGGTCTCAGCTTCCTCAGATCACTGGTCACCATGTATGCCTGTCTTTCCATGACTGAGTTGCACTGTGCTCTAAGGGTCAACCTTTGGCTCCTACAGCTGGGGGTTGGGTCCCTTTGGATGGACCACTGGAGGGACATGGCAGGTTTGGAACCTTTTGGTCCCAGGTTTGCCCTTGCCTAACAGAGTCCTTCTGGGGAGGTCCCTATACAAAGGTATGGGGGATCCCTCAGTGTGTTGAGGAATTTTCACCTGGCTAGGGCTACTAGACTGGGTGCCCCTAATCTGCTGATGGGGGTTCCTCTGGACAGGGGGCCCTGGGGGTCCACTGACCTCCCTGACCTCTGCAGCCCTGGGCTGACTGAGGCAGGGTAGAGAGGGGCAGGTTACCTGCTTCAGACTGGGTACCACCTTGGAAGGGTCCTCTGCCATCAGGGGTGGGGCCAGGCCGGGCCTGACTACCTCTGGGGCAGTTCCTTCACTAGGGGTAGGGTCAGTTCCCTGAGGAGGCTGACCCTTACCTACTGTCTGGAGGGAAGAAGACTTTTCTTCAACCCCTGTGCTCTCTTTTGGGGGAGAGTGGGCCATTCTTCCAGGCTCCATCTCTCCAAAGTTTCCCTGGGCTTGGGCTGTGGCCATCACAGCCCCACTAACCTTTACAGGGACGCCCAGCATTCTCAGATGGGCTTGGTGTTCAACTTCAGCCCAGGCTGAAATTTCCAGATCATTGCCCATCAGGCAATCTACAGGCAAGGTTGGGGACACTGTCACTCTTTTTGGGCCTGTGACCCCTTCCCAGCTGAGATTGACTAAGGCCATGGGGTGATCTGTTCTGACACCATCAATGTTGGTTACCTGGTATTTAAACTCAGGTAAAAGCTGGTGAGGGGGACTAGTTTCCCTGCCACCATGGTGACACTAGCCCCTGTGTCCCTAAATGCCACAGCTTTCTGACCATTAATTATTGGCTCCAGTCTGTACCTGCCCAATGCATTGGGACCCATGGTAAAGGTGGCAAATCCTATACCACCATCAGAGTCAGAGGAGTCTGTTGAGGGGTCCTGTCTAAACTAGGGCCCACCTCTGTTCCTCTTGCAAAAGCACCTAACTTTTTGGGTACACTACTCCCAACTGGAGGATTACTACTGGTAGTACCAGGAGGGGTGGTAGTAGTTGTTGGAGGAACATTTTCTTTATTGCCAATCCTGGGGCAACTGGGATCAGTTTTCCAGTGTCCAGGCTTTTTACAGACATGGCAATATGGTTTCTTTTCAGGAGAGGAAGGAGTTTGGGACCCACCCCCAGAAGAGGACTTTTGGGGCCCTGTAGTGGATTTATCCTTAGATTTATCCCCACCTCTCTCTTGGGACTTGGTAGAATCTTTCTTCTGGTCACCACCCTGATTCTTAGTCTTTACTCTGGTTCTGACCCATTTGTCTGCCTTCTTTCCCAATTCTTGGGGAGAGGTCAGATCAGAGTCCACCAGGTACTGGTGTAAAAGCTGGTTTTGACAATTATTAAGGATCTGCTCCTCATAATCAAATTGTACAATCCTAAAAAGTCATGCACCTTGTTGCCATGTATCCAACCTTCCAGAGCCTTAGTAGCACAATCTACAAAGTCAACCCAGTCTTGAGTCTGAGCCTTTTGGGTGTCTCTGAACTTCAACCTATACTGTTCAGTGGTTAGGCCAAACCCATCTATCAGAGCACTCTTCAAAACTTTGTAATTGTCAGCATCCTCTTCTCTTACAGTGAGGAGCTTATCTCTACCTTTGTCTGCAAAGGAGAGCCACAAGATTGCTGCCCACTGCTCCTGAGGGACCCTCTGTACTTTACAGGCCCTCTCCAGTGCAGTTATCCATTTGTGGATGTCATCCCCACTCTGGTAGGGAGGGACAATCTTGCTCAGGTTTCTATGGTCATAAGACCTTTCCCTATCTCTGGGGAAATTGCTGCCACCATGGGACTCAAGTCCCAAATGTTTTCTCTCTCTATAGAGATCTAGGGACTCCCTATCTATAGCCAACTGCTGTTTTCTGAGTTCAAGCTGGGCTTGCTCATTCTGAATCAGTCTCTTCCTCCTGTCATGAGAGGATTCTCTCCTATGAGAAGAGACAGAGGACCCTATTGAGGTGTCAGAGTGGTTAGACTCCTGAGAAGGAGATCTAGACCTTCTGGGCACACTCAGTACTCTTCCTGGGGGACAAAGGGGAGGTCATTCTGATCCTCCTCCTCCTCCTCCACAGGAGGAATAGGGTTTTCCAGGACAAGGTCATTTTCACCTTCCTGGCCAGTTTCAGAGGGGGCCTGGGTTTCTTCACCCCTGGCCCCTTCCTCATCTTCTGCCCCACCCTCTCTGCCTACCCCTTCAGACCCTAGGGGCCTGCTGAGATCATCAACCAGTAACACCTCCTTCAGGTGCTGGGTGCTGGCACTTTTGCCTGCCTTCAACTTCCTAGTATTGCATAATGCTCTCAATTCCAAGAATGGGAGTTTATCATACTTGGAGGGAAGAAGCCCACTGGCTTCTGGCAAGGACTCACTGGGTCCTGGCTTTGAAGACATTACTAGTGAGGTGTGGTGTATGCACTACCTACTCTAGTGTGGCCTACTAAACTCTCTTGAGTTGTAGAAAGGGTGTGCTATCCCTTAACACACAACTCTAAGTTCAGTAGAACTTACTGTATTACTAAGCTTGATTTATATGTACCTTAGGTCCCCTTAGTGGTTTTCAGTTGATCAATTCAATTGAGATTATCTGGTAAAACAATAGCAAGCTGGAATCCCACACGCTGCACACCAATGTGAGAAGTTGGCCTGGCATATGCTGTCCACTAATTATAGTGGGCACCTTGCACCAGTCCAAACAACCCCTTATTGGAGATAGGTTAAAGACAACCTTTATTGAAAGCTATCCTAGTGGTAGCTATGGAGAGCAGCCTTCAGGCTAAGTCTTGAAGGAATGTAAAGCAGCTTGTTTTACCAGTCTATAATCTCTTGAGTGACCAAATGAAAGAGGACCACACCAGGTATATATTCAAAATATATGTATTTATTGCTAAACACACCCCTCTAGTCTCTTTATGAGGCTAGAGTTCGAAGTACATAAGTTATAAGTTAGTTATTAACAGTAATAGCACAAATACACGTTTGAGCCCTAGGGGCGTACCAAACCATATACCAATAAAGTGGTATAAGAACCACGACTGAGCTAGACACAAGGCCTAGAGCCTGTAGAAGTGCTTGGACCACAAGGAACCACCCAAGGTAGTGACACAGGGGACCCACGGGGGACGCGTGCAGTGTATGAACACAGCTGCTAATCGCCGTTAACTTCTATGGGGAAAGTCGCGGTTTGAATTTAAAAGAAAAGGGACACTTAGAGGAGGACTTGGAGCAAACCCCTTTAGAACTAGGTCGTTCTAGAGTCTATACCCACGGGAGCACCGGAGTACTCGAGTTACCTCACCCAGGGAAGCCGGGTGCATAGGTGTCTTTCGGGGTCGGGTTTCGTCGTCGTTTACTATGGCGATCTGCTGCAAAGTGCTGCTGGCGACCAAGTCGAAAGTGTTCGGGTGGATCCAAAGGTGGATAGAAGATCTGAAGAACCTGAAAGCAGAGGGGACAGAGTCTGGGTCACTAGCCAGTGACCAGGAAGGCGATGAGCGAATGCCCACTGATGTCGGGTGCTTCAGGTAGGTTGACAGTCGTCTTGACTCTTCAGCCACGAGGTCCAGGAGGCGTCGACGATGACCAGGAGCTGGATTCGAGCTGTCCCATGACGTCTGTCGACTGCTGAGGTGTCGACAACCGGATTGGACTCAACAAGCCTTGGCAACGGCAAGTCTTGGGGAAATAGAAGAAAGACGGTGGTGCAGACCAGCAAGGTCTGAGGGACTCACCCAGCAAGGGTAAGTCAGGGCACACCTGGAGCAACCAGGAAAGCCCAAGCAGGATAAGATTGGCCTTCGGGAGGGCCTACTAGCCAACGGACTAGCGACCGCGAAGGAGCCTCAAGTGGACGCACTTGGAGCTGGCTCACGGGACACTCGTGGAGTGGAGGCCAGTGATCTTCGGTGCAGTTGGTGCTGGAGGCGGGGGCTACTCGGCGCCCAAAGCACAACTTCATGGGAGCCCAGGAAGAGGATGCACTTGCAAATGTGCTTGGTGTCCAGGGGTCACGGTTCCACATTACCCACGACAGCTTCGGGCCTCAGCTTTGCTGGGGACTCAGGGCAGCCTTGGAGAAGTCTGGAAATCTACCTCTGGTGATGCAAAGACTTCGGCGTCCGGCGGGAGCTTCGGCGATGCAGACCGGACAATTGCTTCTTTGGTGCCTGCCAAGCAGAGGAGTCACTCCTTGACCCCAAGGGAGATTCTTCAGTCCTCTAATCTTAAAGTAGAGTGTCAAAGGTGCAGGATTCTGTCTCAGAGTTTCGTCCAGGTAAATCTAAAGTCCTAAGGACTGGGGTCCCATACTTATACTAAGGTAGGGGTTGGATATACTCTGTGGACCCACCTATGGGTGGGTCAGGGCAGAGGGTGGCTACACCCTTTCCCTTTGTCCAGTTCGCGCCAGAGCAGGGCTGGAAGCCCCTGAGCCGGTTTGAACTGGGGTATGCATAGGGACACCAAATGTGCCCCAGTGCAGGACTTCAAAGCACCCAAGAGTGCTCCCGCCCAGCCCCAATACACATTATCCTGTCTGGGAGGTGGTTACACCTCCCTGCGACAGGAAACGTGGAACCGTGACCCCTGGAAACCGCACGCATTTGCAAGTGCATCCTCTTCTGGGTCTCCAACAAAGTCGTGCTTTGGGCTCCGAGTAGCCCTAGCCTCCAGCACCAACTGCACCGAAGATCACTGGCCTCCACTCCATGAGTGTCCTGTGAGCCAGCTCCACGTGCACCGTCTCGAAGCTCCTTTGCGGTCGCTAGCCCGTTGGCTAGTAGCCCTTCACGAAGGTCAATCTTTTTCTACTTGGGATCCCTGGTTGCTCCAGGCTTTCCTTCACTTCCCCTTGCTGGGTGAGTTCCTCAGACCTTGCTGGTCTGCACAATCGTCAATCTTCATCTTCATCGAGACTTGCCGTTGCCAAGGCTTGTTGGGTCCAATCCGGTCGCCGACACCTCAGCACTCGACAGACATTGTGTACCAGCCCGAATCCTGCTCCTAGTCGCCGACAACGCCTCCTGGACCTCGTGGCTGAAGAGTCAAGATGACCATCAACCTACCTGAAGCACTCGACATCGGTGGGCATCTGCTCATCGCCTTCCTGGTCAGTGGCTAGTGACCCAGACTCTGTCCACTCTGCTTTCAGGTTCATCAGATCTCCGATCCACCTTTGGATCCACCCGGACACTTTTCACTTGGTCGCCAGCAGCACTTTGCAGCAGATCGCCATTCAAATCGACGACGAAACCCGACCCCGAAAGGCACCTATGCACCCGGCTTCCCTGGGTGAGGTAACAAGAGTACTCCGGTGCTCCCGTGGGTAGAGACTCTAGAACGACCTAGTTCTCAAAGGGTTTGCCCCAAGTCCTTCTTTAAGTGTCCCTTTTACTTTAAATTCCCAACCGCGACTTTCTCCATAGAAGTTAACGGCGATTCGCGGCTGTGTTACTACACTGCACGCGTCCCCCGTGGGTCCCCTGTGTCACTACCTTGGGTGGTTCCTTGTGGTCCAAGCACTTCTAGAGGCTCTAGGCCTAGTGTCTAGCTCAGTCGTGGTTCTTATACCACTTTATTGGTATATGGTTTGGTACGCCCCTAGGGCCCAAACGTGTATTTGTGCTATTACTGTGTTTAAATAACTTATAACTTATGTACTTCGAACTCTAGCCTCATAAAGAGACTAGAGGGGTGTGTTTAGTAATAAATACATATATTTTGAATATATACCTGGTGTGGTGCTCTTTCATTTGGTCACTCAAGAGATTATAGACTGCTAAAACAAGCTGCTTACCATTCCTTCAAGACTTAGCCTGAAGGCTGCTCTCCATAGCTACCACTAGGATAGCTTTCAATAAAGGTTGTCTTTAACCTATCTCCAATAAGGGGTTGTTTGGACTGGTGCAAGGTGCCCACTATAATTAGTGGACAGCATATGCCAGGCCAACTTCTCACATTGGTGTGCAGCGTGTGGGATTCCAGCTTGCTATTGTTTTACCAGATAATCTCAATTGAATTGATCAACTGAAAACCACTAAAGGTACCTAAGGTACATATAAATTAAGCTTAGTATACAGTAAGTTCTACTGAACTTAGAGTTGTGTGTTAAGGGATAGCACACCCTTTCTACAACTCAAGAGAGTTTAGTAGGCCACACTAGAGTAGGTAGTGCATACACCACACCTCACTAGTGATGTCTTCAAAGCCAGGACCCAGAGAGTCCTTGCCAGAAGCCACTGGGCTTCTTCCCTCCAAGTATGATACACTCCCATTCTTGGAATTGAGAGCAATATGCAATGTGAGGAAACTGAAGACAGGCCAAAGTCCCACCACCCAACATCTGAGAGAGATGTTAATGGCTGATGACCTCAACAGGCCCTTAGGGACTGAAGGGGCAGGTGCAGAGGGTGGGGCAGAAGATGAGGATGGGGCCAGGGTTAGCAACACTCCCAACCCCCCCTCTGGAACTGACCAGGAGGGTGACAATGACCCTGACCTGGAAAACCCAATCCCTCCTGTGGAAGAGGAAGAGGAGGATCAGAATGACCTCCACTTTGTCCCCCAGGAAGGATTATGAGTGTGCCTAGAAGGTCTAGATCTCCTTCTCAGGAGTCTAACCACTCTGACACCTCAATAGGGACCTCTGTCTCCTCTCATAGGAGGGAATCCTCTCATGAGAGGAGAAAGAGGCTGATTCAGTATGAGCAAGCCCAGCTTGAACTCAGAAAGCAGCAATTGGCTCTAGACAGGGAGTCCCTAGATCTCTACAAAGAGAGAAAACAGTTGGGACTAGAGTCCCATGGTGGCAGCAATATCCCTAGAGATAGGGAAAGGTTTTATGACCATAGAAACCTGAGCAAGATTGTCCCTTCCTACCAGAGTGGGGATGACATCCACAAATGGATAACTGCTCTAGAGAGGGCCTGTAAAGTACAGAAGGTCCCTCAGGGGCAGTGGGCAGCAATCTTGTGGCTCTCCTTTGCAGACAAAGGTAGAGACAAGCTCCTCACTGTAAGAGAAGAGGATGCTGATAATTACAAGGTCTTGAAGAGTGCTCTTATTGATGGGTTTGGCCTAACAACTGAACAATACAGGTTAAAGTTCAGAGATGCCCAAAAGCACAGACTCAAGACTGGGTAGACTATGTGGATTGTTCTGCTAAGGCTCTGGAAGGCTGGTTGATGGGCAGTAAGGTGTGTGACTTCACAGGATTGTACAATCTGATAATGAGGGAGCAGATTCTTAATAACTGTCAAAATCAGCTGTTGCATCAGTACCTGGTGGACTCTGATCTGACCAAGAATTGGGAAAGAAGGCAGACAAATGGGTCAGAACCAGGGTGAGGCAGAAGGTGCAGAACCAAGGTGGTGACCCTAAGAAGCAAGGTTCTAAGAACTCTGATAAGGGTGGGGAGAAGGGTAAAGATCAAAAGTCTTCACAAGGCCCCCAACAATCTTCTTCAGGTGGGGATTCACAGTCTACCAAAGGGAAAGGCCAAAGAAAACCATGGTGCAAGGTCTGTAAGCAAAAGACCCACTGGACCAGTGATTGCACCAAGTCCAAAGACTCGACTCCAGCCCCCACAAATGCCCCTAAGGCACCTGCTCCCCTAGTGCAGTTACAGTTGGTGGTGGGAGTACTACAACCAAGGGTTTAGTAGGGTTGACCCTGGGTACTGAGATGGGCTCTGACCTAGTCAGAGAACTCACTCAGGCTGTCCTATTCTGTGATGGAGGCATGGATATGACCTCCTCTATGAGTCCCAGTAATCTGGGCAAGTACAGACAACAGCCTTTAATCAATGGACGAGAGGCTTTGGCATTTAGGGACACAGGGGCAAGTGTCACCATGGTGACACAAGACCTTGTGAATCCTGGGCAAGTTATACTTGGTGAGATGTACCAAGTGACCAATGCTAGCAATGTCAGAACAGACCATACTCTGGCAGTTGTTAACTTCTCCTGGGGAGGGGTAACTGGCCTTAAGAAGGTTGTGGTAAGTGCAGACCTACCAGTTGAATGCTTGCTTGGCAATGACTTAGAAACTTCAGCTTGGGCAGAAGTGGAGCTCAGGACCCATGCAGAAATGCTGGGTATCCCTGCAGATGTGTTTGCTGTGACCAGGTCACAAGCCAAAATGTCTAGCACTGAACAGGCCTTGGATTCTGGAATAATGGACCAAGTGCTTTCGAAGAGGAGGAGTAGTAGGGTAAAGGCAGTGTCTTCCCCTTGGCTCAGAAGGAAGATCAGTCCCTTGAGGGGGATGATCTCAGTCCTGAGGAAGGAACTGTCCCAGAGGAGCTTGAACCTGACCAGGTTGAGTTCTTGGGGACAGGGGGCCTTCCAGGGCAGATCTGAGCCAGGAGCAGCAGAGCTGCCCCTCTCTTGAACCCCTCAGACAGCAAGCTGCTGCTGAGGCTGCTGGGAAAGCTAGTGGTCCCCATACTGTGTATTGGGATGATGGACTCTTGTACTCAGAGTGTAGAGACCCCAAGCCTGGTGCTACCAGGAGGTTGGTTATACCTCTGAAGTTCAGGGGCTTCCTATTGACCCTAGCCCATGATATTCCCTTAGCAGGTCACCTGGGCCAGAACAAGACTTGGGACAGAATTGTCCCTCACTTTCACTGGCCCCACATGTCTGGAAGACACCAAGGAGTTTTGTCGCTCCTGTGTAACCTGCCAGGCCAGTGGCAAGGCAGGTGGCACTACAAAGGCCCCCTGATACCACTACCTGTGGTGGGGGTTCCCTTTGAAAGGGTGGGGATTGACATTGTTGGTCCCATGGATCCCCAAACAGCATCTGGGCACAGGTTTATCCTGGTGGTAGTGGATCATGCCACCAGGTACCCAGAGGCTATTCCCCTTAGGACCACTACAGCACCTGTGGTGGCAAGGGCCCTCCTGGGAATTTTCTCAAGAGTGGGCTTTCCTAAGGAGGTTGTATCAGACAGGGGTGCTAACTTTATGTCTGGATACTTAAAAGCAATATGGAAGGAGTGTGGAGTGACTTACAAGTTCACCACACCCTATCACCCACAATGCAATGGTTTAGTTGAGAGATTCAACAAAACCTTGAAGGGCATGATTAAAGGGCTCCCAGAAAAGCTTAGGCGAAGATGGGACATACTCTTGCCCTGCCTTTTATTTGCATACAGGGAGGTGCCTCAAAAGGGGTTGGTTACAGCCCTTTTGAACTTTTGTTTGGTCACCCTGTCAGGGGTCCACTGTGCTTGGTGAAGGAAGGATGGGAGTTACCTCTCAAGCCCCCAAAGCAAGACATAGTGGACTACGTACTTGGTCTCCGCTCCCGGATGGCTGAGTATATGAAAAAGGCAACTAAAAACCTTGAGGCTAGCCAGGAACTTCAAAAGGCCTGGCATGACCAAAGGGCTGTACTGACTGTTTATCAGCCAGGACAGAAGGTGTGGGTGTTGGAGCCAGTGGCCCCAGCAGCTCTCCAAGACAAATGGAGTGGACCCCACACCATTGTTGAGCAGAAGGGTGAGGTTACCTACTTAGTAGACCTAGGAACACCCAGGAGTCCCCACAGGGTTCTCCATGTCAACAGGTTAAAACCATATGTGGACAGGGCAGACATGGGCTTGCTCATGGCTACTGATGAGGGACAGGAGGAAGAGAGTGACCCACTCCCTGACCTGCTCTCACAGAACCCTGATGATGGGTCAGTGGATGGTGTAGCCTTGGCAGGCAGCCTCACTACCCAACAGCAAACTGATTGTAGACAGGTGCTCAATCAGTTCAGACACATGTTCTCACTGACTCCAAGTCAGACCACCTGGTGCACTCATGAAGTGGACACTGGGGACAGTCTGCCTATTAAAAATAAGATTTATAGGCAACCTGACCATGTCAGGGACTGTATCAGGACAGAAGTCCAGAAAATGTTGGATTTGGGAGTTATTGAACCCTCAGATAGCCCTTGGGCTAGTCCAGTGGTCCTTGTGCCAAAACCTCACACCAGTGGTGGAAAAAGAGAGATGAGGTTTTGTGTGGACTACAGGGGTCTCAATGCAGTCACTAGGACTGATGCCCATCCAATACCAAGGGCAGATGAGCTAATAGACACTTTGGCCTCAGCCAAGTATCTAAGCACATTTGACTTGACAGCTGGCTACTGGCAGATCAGACTAGCTGATGATGCAAAGCCAAAAACAGCATTCTCAACCCCTAGTGGGCATTATCAATTTGTGGTGATGCCCTTTGGTCTGAAGAATGCACCTGCCACTTTTCAGAGGTTGGTGAATACAGTCCTCACAGGTCTGGAAGCCTATAGTGCAGCATATCTAGATGATATTGCTGTCTTTAGCTCCACCTGGGAGGATCACCTGGTCCACCTCAGAAATGTTTTACAGGCCCTGCAAAAGGCAGGCCTGACTATCAAGGCCACCAAGTGCCAGATAGGGCAGAGTCAGGTTGTGTACCTGGGCCACCTTGTGGGTGGAGGCCAGGTTCAATCCTTGCAGAGCAAGATCCAGACCATCATGGACTGGACTGCTCCAACTACCCAGACTCAGGTGAGAGCCTTCTTAGGCCTGACTGGGTACTATAGGAGATTTGTCAAGGGGTATGGATCAATAGTGACACCCCTGAATGACTTAACTTCCAAGAAAATGCCCAAAAGGTTCAGTGGACAGTTAGCTGTCAAAAGGCATTTGATGACCTGAAGCAGGCCATGTGCACTGCTCCCATTCTACAGAGTCCTGATTACTCCAAGAAGTTCATTGTTCAAACTGATGCATCTGAATTGGGGGTAGGGGCTGTACTGTCACAATTGAATGAAGAAGGTCAGGATCAGCCAGTAGCTTTCATTAGCAGAAGGCTGACCCCTAGAGAGAAACGTTGGTCAGCCATTGAGAGGGAGGCCTTTGCTGTGGTCTGGGCTCTGAAGAAGTTGAGGCCATACTTGTTTGGTACTCACTTCCTTGTTCAAACAGACCATAAGCCCCTCTTATGGCTAAAACAAATGAAGGGTGAAAAGCCCAAACTGCTTAGGTGGTCCATTTCCCTACAGGGGATGGACTTCACAGTGGAACATAGACCTCGGAGTAACCATGCCAATGCAGATGGACTCTCTAGGTACTTCCACTTAGAACATGAAGACTTAACTGGGCAAGGTTAGTTTAATGTCCCTACGTTTGGGGGGTTGTGTAGGAGAGTAGGATCTGCTTCACATGGGTACCCCCACTTTTTGCTGATGCTTCACTGTTTTTCGACCTTAGTCTGGCTGGGGCCCTGCTAATCAGAACCCCAGCCTAGCTGCTTCCTCTCTAAAATGGTTTCCATGTGCCTTAGGCACATCTCTGATTGAATCTGGAGTGCCCTTATAAGTCCCTAGTATATGGTATACTATGTACCCAGGGCATAGGTACCTCAGAGGCCTACCAGGGGCTGCAGCATGTATTGTGCCACCCCTGGAAGGCCATCCAAACTGACACCACAGGTCTGCTACTGCAGCCTGGGTAAGGTGGTGCATGCACTCCTTACTGTGATATAGGCTACCTATATCACTACATACATACACACATATAAACCTATAAGTCACTCCTATGGCAGGCCTTATCATTCCTGAAGGCAGAGTGCGTGGTTCCTATGTGAGAGGGTGCCCCTGCATGAGCAGGGCCCCTCTGCAGTGTTCGGAGACCCTTCTCTGATGCTGTTTGTAGTGCAGCCTGACCATATACTCTTAAGCGCATTATAACCTCGCGTTAAATGCTAACTTTGGGATGGCTGCACGGAAACATGTCGTGTTTGGTGTCAAACATCTTGGAATACTACCCCCCGCCAATTCTGGCGGCGGGGGTAGCATTCCACCCTTCTAGAGGGAGAGACATGTTAACCCTGGCTTGCCCGGTAACTTCTTTCTAAAGCCCTGGCATCACAAAATGGATGCTGCTGCCACAGACACAAGTCTGGCCTCCTGCTGCTGGCCGAAACTCCGGCAGGGGAGGCCTGGACAATAGGTTTCCTGTCGCAGGGAGGTGTAACCACCTCCCCAGACAGGATAATGTGTATTGGGGCTGGGCGGGAGCACTCTCTGGGTGCTTTGAAGTCCTGCACTGGGGGCACATTTGGTGTCCCTGTGCATACCCCAGTTCAAACCGGATCAGGGGCTTCCAGCCCCTGCTTTGGCGCGAACTGGACAGAGGGAAAGGGGTGTAGCCACCCTCTGCCCTGACCCACCCATAGGTGGGGCCACAGAGTAAGTCCAACCCCTAAACTTAGTATAAGTATAGGAACCCAGTCCTTAGGACTTTAGATTATCCCTGGACGAAACTCTGACACAGAATCCTGGACCTTTGACGCTCTACTTAAAGATTAGAGGACAGAAGAATCTCCCTTGGGGTCAAGGAGTGACTCCCCTCCTTGGCAGGCACCAAAGAAGCAATTGTCCGGTCTGCATCACTGAAGCTCCCGTCGGACGCCGAAGTCTTTGCATCACCAGAGGTGGATTTCCAGACTTCAGCGATACAAAAGGGGATGATGGACGGAACGTTTGAGCCAATCAAACACTCACCCCCAGTCAACTGATCTGGGTTTAATCCATCATCATTCTTTAGCTCACTCCACCACCCCAGATTTCCAGACTTCCCCAAGGCTGCCCTGAGTCCCCAGCAAAGCTGATGCCCGTAGCTGTCGTGGGTAACGTGGAACCGTGACCCCTGGACACCGCACGCATTTGCAAGTGCATCCTCTTCTGGGTCTCCCACGAAGTCGTGCTTTGGGCTCCGAGTAGCCCTAGCCTCCAACACCAACTGCACCGAAGATCACTGGCCTCCACTCCACGAGTGTCCTGTGAGCCAGCTCCACGTGCACCGTCTTGAGGCTCCTTCGCGGTCGCTAGCCCGTTGGCTAGTAGCCCTTCACGAAGGCCAATCTTTTTCTACTTGGGCTCCCTGGTTGCTCCAGGCTTGCCCTCACTTACCCTTGCTGGGTGAGATCCTCAGACCTTGCTGGTCTGCACCATCGTCAATCTTCATCTTCCATCGAGACTTGCCGTTGCCAAGGCTTGTTGGGTCCAATCCGGTCGCCGACACCTCAGCACTCGACAAACATTGTGTACCAGCCCGAATCCTGCTCCTGGTCACCGACAACGCCTCCTGGACCTCGTGGCTGAAGAGTCAAGACGACCGTCAACCTACCTGAAGCACTCCGACATCGGTGGGCATCTGCTCATCGCCTTCCTGGTCACTGGCTAGTGACCCAGACTCTGTCCCCTCTGCTTTCAGGTTCTTCAGATCTCCGATCCACCTTTGGATCCACCCGGACACTTTTCACTTGGTCGCCAGCAGCACTTTGCAGCAGATCGCCATTCAAATCGACGACGAAACCCGACCCCGAAAGGCACCTATGCACCCGGCTTCCCTGGGTGAGGTAACAAGAGTACTCCGGTGCTCCCGTGGGTAGAGACTCTAGAACGACCTAGTTCTCAAAGGGTTTGCTCCAAGTCCTTCTTTAAGTGTCCCTTTTCTTTAAATTCCCAACCGCGACTTTCTCCATAGAAGTTAACGGCGATTCGCGGCTGTGTTACTACACTGCACGCGTCCCCCGTGGGTCCCCTGTGTCACTACTTTGGGTGGTTCCTTGTGGTCCAAGCACTTCTAGAGGCTCTAGGCCTAGTGTCTAGCTCAGTCGTGGTTCTTATACCACTTTATTGGTATATGGTTTGGTACGCCCCTAGGGCCCAAACGTGTATTTGTGCTATTACTGTGTTTATATAACTTATAACTTATGTACTTCGAACTCTAGCCTCATAAAGAGACTAGAGGGGTGTGTTTAGTAATAAATACATATATTTTGAATATATACCTGGTGTGGTGCTCTTTCATTTGGTCACTCAAGAGATTATAGACTGGTAAAACAAGCTGCTTTACATTCCTTCAAGACTTAGCCTGAAGGCTGCTCTCCATAGTTACCACTAGGATAGCTTTCAATAAAGGTTGTCTTTAACCTATCTCCAATAAGGGGTTGTTTGGACTGGTGCAAGGTGCCCACTATAATTAGTGGACAGCATATACCAGGCCAACTTCTCACAACATGGAAACCATTTTATAGAGGAAGCAGATAGACTGGGGCCCTGAATAGCAGGATCCCAGTCCAACTAAGTCATAAACCAGCAAAACACCAGGAAAAAAAGTGGGGGCAACCATATAGTCAGATTCCACTTTCCTACATTCCCCAACGAGTGTATGGTGGGTGACCTGGGTGGGCACCAGGGCACTCAACTTTATGTAATGCGGACCTTGAGGGATGTGTTACCCCGGACCAATAATGGCTCTGGGGGGGGGGGGGCATGTATTTTTTGCATTTTTTTAGGGCTTGGGACTGAATTCTGTGCCCTAAGATGCCTGCCACCACTTACTGGCTAATGTGGTGGCAACTAATCGGATTTCAACATGAATTCTGTCAGGCACATGGATCGTCTGTGACATGATATATACACATTTTCTGAACCAAAATGTCTTCAAAGCTACTGAATGGATTCACACCAAAACACAAAAAGCACTCTTTCTGGATCAAGACCTAGCTTTCAGCCAAATTTGGTATAAATCCGTTCTGTTGTTTGGGCTGTAGCTGTGTCTAAAGTTACTCTGGAAAGATGAATGGGAAAACTCATTTTGGGACCTCTCCTTTTTCTCAGCCGCCACTTGACGGATGAGCCATAAACTTTCCATGTGCAATCTAGTCAAAAGAATAACTTTTTTTAACGTTTTATGGGGATTCATCAAAAAGCACAAAAGTTATTAGCAACACATAAAGTAATTTCCTATGTAACACAATCCTAACTATAACTGTTCAATGACACTGCAATTGATTTGCTCATCCCTCATACATCACAGTGCAAAATGTAATTTGGGTTGAAAAACCTTTGATGTGTAAAACCACCAACTATTTTGAAACAGGCCACTTGCAACTTAGGGCCTGATTTAGTTCTTGGCAGAGTAAACTGTCTACCAAGATCTAAATCAGGCCCATCGTTTAAAAGGAAAAAAGAAATATTCACAAATGAAATGTATACATTGTCACTTCACATCCTTACGTTTCTTCAAACTGCCTTCTAATGTTTGTAACGTTTTATTTTGTTTTGGAAAATGTAAACAATTTGAAAATTATTATAATTTGTATACATTTAAAAGTAACACACCAAGGATTTAAAACGCATTCTCAAATGTAACTGTATCCCATTTTTAAATTAGAAAGCTAGCTTTATTTTGAACTCCATAAAAGCTGTCATGATTGTTTGCTGGACAATCTTTCTTTAATTAAAACTCTTTATAGAGATTACGTTTTTATTTGAACAATTGCATTGTTTAAACTTCTACTTAATGTTTTTGTACTTGTTCAAGTTTTTTTTAACCACTATAAGCTTGAAATAAGTTTTATGTTAATTCAGCTAACAGCCTCAACTTTTAATTTCCTGGAAAATTTGCACAGGACCTAAATAACAATATAGAAGATTTAGTTCAAAAGGGAAAGAACTTTAGAAGAAACAAAAGTGTTTTCTATAGGTAGGAGAGTTTGAGACTGAAAATTCAGTAGGAAACGGAGCAGAGAGTGAGGCAAGTTGAAATGTTGTAACTCCATGCAAGTCATTGCTCTGGGAGTCTGTCCCGAAGGCCCTTTTACTGAGTTGCATGGTCAAACTGCATTTAACACCTGACATTTCAGAGGGATTGAAAGAGGAGCCTTCATACACAGGTAAGAGATGACCTTCTGAGATTCCTCTTCACCTTGATGGAGACATCGAAAAGACTCATCTGGTTTCATTCCTGTTTTTTATTCCTACTCTTTTTCCTAACATCTTCTCTTGCAGCATCTAATGTGCAATGGAAAACCTCCTCAGTATTGAAGCATTTGTTTGGACATACAATCGGTGTGATTCTATGCGTATTCAAAATGATAGTTAAAGAAAGACAAGATATATTGCTGTTCAGTGAATTGAAATGTACTACAGCTGGAATATAAACACGTGCAATAATAGAATTTAAAACACAAAGTGCTCGATTCACAAAGGAAAAGTTAGACCAAAAGTCTAAATTTAGACCAAAAGTCTAAATTTAGACCAAAAGTCTAACTTTACTACTTTTCGGTATTCACAAAGGGACTTACGAGTAGTATCTTTATGACTGTATTAAACTTCCTGTATTTTATTTCCTGAATGTGACTTCCTCCATGTTTTCATTTGTTTCTGGCCCAAGTGCAGAATCTCCACCGAAAGCGCAGAAACTCCGTACTTGGGCGGGGACTCCGCAGTTGGGTCGGACCCCATGAAAATGACAAACAGGAAACAAAAAACATGAAGTTAAATACAGGAAGTTTCAGGCAGCCATTTTATTGTCATTTTGTGCCATCCTCATCTCAGAGCAAGATCCTCTGCCATCCTGCTGCCCTGTTTCTCAAACCAGCCTCAAACATGGCTGAGGGACTTTGTGACAAGGCATTTGAGCATCTTACCTGAGAGGGTGCCCTCAGCTTTATGGGGCTCCTGATAACTAGCTGAGTAATGCAGCGTGAACACAAATCTGTCAGTGCAGTGGGTGTGTACCAGCGGCGGGGCAAGATGTGCCAAAAGTGCTGGGAGGACCTGCGACGCTGGGCCAGGATTAAGACCGAGGACATCATGGGCGTGTCCTCCCAGTATCCATTCACAAAGGCCCTGCATGAACCAACTGTACAGGAAGGTCCTGAAGACAGCCTGGTCGATCCTCCATGCTCATCTGGAGAAGTTTAAGTAGCAAAGACATGGTAAGTCCATGAACTGCATTATGTGTCTTGAAGTCTGATGTGAGTGGTGAGGGAGATGTACCATCATCTGTCTTTTGTAACCTTTCACTTATCAGAGTAATGGGTGCAGTACTTATTAGGTCTATGCATCAGTGGAGGTATTGGAATGCTGTTTTCTGGGGGCATTTTGGGACTTGCAGTGTTTTAAACGCAAATGGGTAAATTATCCTTATATTTGCATTTCTGTGTTAAAAATGCACTTATAGAATCATGACTAGTACCTGCACTTCCTTCTTTACTGCGACCGGGGGGAGCTGAAACTACCGCCCCCAGCATTCCAAGTGGCGCGGACGCCGCCAACGCTGCCACCCTCACGCGCCAGGAGGCGCATAAATTCCGGCCAGGGCTCCCGCAGTGCGGGAGCCCGTAGCTGCACTTCTTTCTTTACCGCGACCGGGGGGAGCAGAAACTACCGCCCACAGCATTCCAAGCGGCGCGGACGCCGCCAACGCTGCCACCCTCACGCGCCAGGAGGCGCATAAATTCCGGCCGTACCTGCACTTCCTTCTTTACCGCGACCAGGGGGAGCAGAAACTACCGCCCTCAGCATTCCAAGCGGCGCGGACGCCGCCAATGCTGCCACCCTCATGCACCAGGAGGCGCATAAATTCCGCCCAGGGCTCGCGGTACGCGCGCGGGCGTGCCCAGGCCACGCCCGGGTCAAGGGCGGGCCCGTCTGCGCCCGTCAGAGCCCGGAAGAGGCTGGGCTGGGCCATCCCCCTAAGGCTAGACACCCGGACCACTGGAGCAAAGGTCAGAATCTCCTTTGTTTCTTCATTTTGTAGAGTTCCAATCGTATTGACTTACACTCAAGATCTCTTTTGTGTATTGGGGGTTTCTGACAATTTTGCCCACCACAGCCCGGTTCCCCTATAACTTTCTGAAGTGAAGGTCTGGCTGAGGGTAGTCGGGGAAAGCTGGTGTGGGCAAATCCCATCTTCAATCCCCACAAATAGTAATGCCCCGCCAGCAAACTTCCATTGACAGGATGACCAAAGGGCAATAGGAGCAGTGGCAACGGAAATCGAATTAACAGAAAGGCGTCTATCGCTGGGCACAGATTTAGTCGCACCTCTCCCCAGCCAGAATGACTCACCCTTTTCACCACTTCTGGCCCTGGACTCGCCTACTCACCAGCCAAATTCACCTACCAAGGATTGCAAGACACCTGGCCCCTAAGTGCTCACGGAACAAACTTGCACTGTATTACCTCAAACAAGTAAACGTAAACCAACGGCAAACACTGGGCCCAGACGCAAGAAGCGCCACACAGAACGCCTGGTGCCCGACGATCTGGGAGAGTTGGAGATGGGGCCCTCCCTGCCAGAAGGCTCGGCACAGCCACCTGGGTTCATATACTGGTCAAGGACATGCAGGCCCAAATGAGAGCCATTGTAAAGGACGAACTTAACATTCTTCTGGAAAGGGTAGATAAGCTTGTGTCTCTGGTTGAAAATTGGGCTGGTAAGACTGAGGCTCTTGCAAGGGGGAGCCAGCTAGACATCTAGACTTGCAACAAGTTCCTCCCGCCACTACGGCAGAGCATTTACTATCAAGTCCTACGCCTTCTCCCCAGGAGGGAGGGAAGAAACGGTTGAGTCATTCAGCTAGGCCAAGGATTAACGATTCATTTGACAGGCAGGATCAAACGACAGGAAGAGATAGTAGGTCCAACATAGCGAGGTCCCAGGTACATGAACATCTCCCAAAGGGGACAAGACCTAAAGCTGGAGCAAATTCCGCCCAATGTCTAGGAAGTGATGAAGCAAGCTCAGACTTGCCATTTATTAATCTCCCCCTGCCCTCAACTCCATATGTAATAATCTTAACTGGTGTTCCAGGGCTGAACAAGGGCTCCAAGGAATCACACTCAGCACTCAAAAATAAATGTATTTTTTGGTTGGCCAAACATAGACATTTTTCACACAAGAACTCAGATGATATACTTACGACCCGCAGGGTGGGATGGATAGACTGGAGGCCGAAAAACGTCATAGGGGACTGTGTTGTGATCAATTTTAGGTCGCCAAATCTAGTACAAACACTCTTAGACAGGAACCACAGAATGGGGGGGGGGGTATAGGGTCTTTCCCTCTGGGTTATTTCTACCCCCCTAGCCTTATCCCGGTAGCTACAAGTCAGGATGGTCTTGAGAAGGGGGTGTGGAAACAGACCAAGCGACAACCCACTAGGGGACCTAACCAACCTAGCCCACTTTTCTATAATCTGCCACTTACAAATAGATTTGACTCACTGGAACTGGTGGATTGACCCGTATGTAGGGGGCTCCCATATGGGAGCTCCGTCTTTCCTGGGGAGTCCTTGAGGGGTTCATCTTGTCGGGGGCTGATGATACTAGGGCAGGGGCCCCGTGAACAGAAGGGGTTAGAGAGAGGAGTAGAAAGCAAAGGATGGAAGGTGGCTGCTAATACTCAAACTACACCTGACCACCCATTGGAGACCCCAGGGTCATTTATAGAACAACAGTGTGTGACGGTAAACAACACAGATAACACCACTGGCCCCCTTGCCACCAGTAAAAGCCCACAGCTAGTTAGGCCGAAGGTGATAAGCCCACCACCTCAAACCCTAACAGTAAAACAGGGTGTTCGCCTCTCAAACCCAGAAGCTTGTAAGGGTCCACTCAGGTTAAAGTGCCTTTCTTGGAACACAGCATGTCTCGCCTCCAAATTGGACAATCCAGAATGGGGTTCTTTTATTGGTCATCATGAAATCTGTATGTTCCAGGAAACCTGGGCTAGGACGGACACTCACAGAGAGGGCTATGCCACGTTTGGTATAACAGCATCCAGCATGGGCAGGGGAAGGCTATCAGGGGGATTATGTACTTGGGTTGGTGTGCATTTGGGATGTGTCACCAAACAGGTAGAGACATCATCCCGTGATATTCTCTGCATTTTTCTAACCTTCCCCACGAAGATCAGAATCGCTTTGAATAATGTCTACTCCCGTCCAGTCCGTTATGGCTTAGAGTCACCAACCCTTGACCAACGGACAGTCTTTCTTTCATCAATTCCTGAAAATATTTGGGTTATAATGGGTGAGGAATTTAATTGCCAGTACGAACCACTGAATGGTTGGATCACTGATAACCCAAGTGATGAGGATCTCCACTGGGCTATCCCGTAGCCAGACATCCCCACAGTACGTTCATGGTCTCCACTAGTGTTGCAGATGAACACTCTCACTCTCAACCACTCTTTGAGAGCATGCAATGGACGCACTAAATCAGATACACCAGGGAATTATACCTTTAATAGACCAGGGCAAACGTCTAACATAAATTACATCTTGGTAGACTCTAAATCATGGCATAGGGTGATAGACTTTAATATCGTGCCCCGTGTCGATAGTGACCATAACGCTCTCATTTTAGAGGTAATCTCACCTTGTGATAAGAATGTATCTGTAGTATCATCACCAGTTGATCACAGGCTAAAACTGAGCAGCTGTAGAAGGAGAGTGCGCTGGGGCGATTTTTGCCAATCTGAAGCAAAGATGGCCCTAGTATATCAAACATCTATTCCCTTTCTTATTACAGTGGAACAAGTAACTGGGATTGATGGGGTTTCAAACTCCCTCTCCGAAATATATAATATTCATCAAAACTTAGCAATCAGTCTGGCCAATATATTTAACCCAAACAAAAGAACGAAAGGGGTCGGAAGTTCACGACACCAATGGTACAATGTGAGTTGCCGTAAGGCTAAGTCAGATCTTATTGCCGCTATTAAAAACAACGATAGGGCCTTAATCAGAGAGAAAAGGGTGCTACATAGTAAAGCCATTTTGCAAGCAAAAAAAAGATGGGAAAACGAGAAATGGGACGTATTGAACAATGCCGTAAGTACGCATGATATGCGAACTTTCTGGAATATAGTGAACACGGGAACACAGGAATCCAAAAGCGCAATAGAATCCAATATAGCAGAGAGCGAATGGAGGGCACATTTCCGATCACTATATGTGAGGGAGCTGGATGAAGTCGAGTCAGTGGGCACCACTCGTACGTCATATGAGATAAATGCCCCACCCATCACCCTAAAAGAGACATCAGAGGTAGTAAATAGGATCTTACCCTCCAAGGCCCCAGGGCTTGACAAGATCCCAGGTGATCTTTTTCGCTCTGAACCTGCTATCTGGACCCCTTACCTGTGCTCCTTGTTCAATGCCATACTCTGTGGAATGGCGATTCCTAACACCTGGGCTGGGGCTGAAGTTTTACCTATTTTTAAAAAGGGATCGCCACTTCCCCCCGTCAACTACCGTCCAATTAGTCTCATTGACGTAAGTCAAAAATTATTTGCCCGCGTCCTTCTTGGACGGCTACAGAGCTGGATGGATGAGCACAAGGTACTTAGCCCCCTCCAAGCTGGGTTTAGAGCCAAGATTTCAACAATTGATCAAATGTTTAGGCTCCAAATGTTATACTGGAAGTGCGTACTTTTGGAGGGTGGCAGCCTCTACTTGATTTTTGTGGACCTTAAGTCCGCATTTGATCTGGTTCTGAGGGGGAAACTGTGGGCACTCCTGTTGGACTTGGGAGTTCCACCTTATCTTTGACATTTGTTGGAACGTCTCCACCAAGGCAATTATGCCCAAATCAGGTACGGGAAAAATGGCGACCTAACCGCTCCATTGCCGGTAGAAAGAGGTGTACGCTAAGGTTGCGTCCTGGCTCCGACACTCTTCTGTCTTTTTATTAATGGCTTAGTTGAGTCACTTACCTCAGAGATTGACATTGATGCCCCTAAACTTGCGAATCGCAAAATTCCCGCGATGATGTTCGCGGATGATACCCTCCTTCTGTCTAAATCACCCATGGGAATTCAGAAGGCCCTTAACAATTTTAGTTCCTTTTGCAGGAACCAGGGCTTGGAGATCAACCTACAAAAAAACGAATATATGGTCTTTAATGCAAGTACTAGTACCCGCCCCAATACCCGCCTAGATGGAAATCCGCTAGAGAGGGTCTCCATCTTTGAATACCTTGGGATCACGCTTACAGAAAAATTGGATTGGGGCGCACAAATCCAGAAAGCAAGCCTAAAGTTAGCACAGTCGACGGGGGGCCTAACAAACGTATATAGGAGCTGTTCCCACAAAACCATAAGCCCGGCAGTTGAAATCTACAAAGTACAAGTCAGGGGTGCTGCTCTGTATGGGGCCGAAATCTGGGGCCACCGCCCCCTGGGCTCTTTGGTAAAGACTGAGAACTCTTTCGCTAGGCAACTCCTCGGTCTTCCCCCTAGCTCCCCTCTTGCACCTCTCAGAATGGACCTGGGGATTAGACCAATCTCTGATGAAGCCGCCCTCAGACCCCTTTTATTCTGGTGTCGTTTGTGGAGCACCCCTGAACTCTCAGCCTAAAGGGAAGAGCTGAGTGAAGTGCTGAGGCTGCAGGGTGCGGGAAAACTCGCCTGGGAACACATTAGGAACACCTGTGCTGCACTAGGGAGAGGTAACCTGTGGACAAATGCAGAAGAAACCTGCCTTGTTATGCCTAGGAATACCTTTGTGGAGAGTTATAGGGAATACAAACGAATACAGGCCACAGGGAATCCCTCAGCTGGTCGCCTAACACTCGAGTTTTACAAGTTTAAAGACCAATACTGTCTAGAATCGGTCCTGGATGGTATCCAGCCATTCTTGGCCAAAAAATTATATCTTCAGTTTAGATACGGGGTGCTCCCAGTACGCGCATTCACTAGTAAATGGGTGGACACATCAGATCGGGGTTGCCCAGCTTGCAGCAATATAGAGGAGACAGATATTCATGTATTTTTTATCTGCCAAGGTTATAAAAGGGCAAGGACGCGCTGGCTCAGCCAGATATGTAGAAGCCTGGGAGTCAGACACTGTAGAGAGGCATACAGGTTATTGAAATACGACACACACCCACCCATTGTGTTTTCTGTCTCACGTTTTTTATTCTCAATGTGGTGTGTTCGTAGTGCCATTTTAAAGTCATCTCTCTAGCGTGGGACAACACACTGTATTATACTTTCCATAATGGGCTCTGTTTTTTAGCTCCACATCTGGTATCTTTGTAAATTGTAAGCAATCATCTTAGAAATGTTTTAGGAAAACTTTTTAACTATAATGCTCAAATAAGAAATTGTTCATTTCTTCCTTGCACGATTGTCTATTGTTGGTAGACTAGGTTATGGTCATGTTTTGCCTACATACGGGCCTTTTTATGAAATCAATTTCTTAGATAATGTAATAATCCTTAAGATTGCCCGTAGGATGCACAAGGACTTTACTACTTCGTATATTGTCTATATGATGCACAAGCACTTTATGACCGATTTATTTAAACAACAACGTGGGCCGTGGCCTGAGGCAAAGGGAATATGGAGACATGATCCCCTAGATTGGCCGTATGATGCACAAGCACTTTATCATTGTCTCACTCAAACAACAACGTGGGGCTGTTGGGTTAGCTAGAAGGTCAAATGAGTTGATAATGGATCTTGACTTTAAAACATGCCTCTATTGTGCTAGTTGGCGTTTCTTTCAGGGCAATGGTTATGATAAATGTAATCTTGCTTTTTTAGTTCTGCTTTTAACCAAATGTAACGTAGTCTATTTTTATCTGTGCTTTTATGGCCATTTTTGGCCGAAATAAAGTTTTCTGATGATGATGAGAATCATGACTAGTGAACTAAGGGCCTTATAACTGTTGTATGCTATGGTGAATGAATAGCTTGGACAAAGTTTATTGTTGTTATGTGAGGGGTTTGTGTGTTGTATGCTGTATCATGCATGCTTTTTGATTGTTTTTTGCATGATGACTTATATTTAAGTAAAATGAAGTAAAAGCTCACATAATGTTACTTGTATCACACAAAATTATGCATACATATCCAAGGTGTACTATATACACACATAATCTCAACAGTGGTACATATGTCATTTCATATATACAGGTAGCCGTACTAAGAAGCACATGAGATTGCCAGTGTACAGCACAAACAAAGCAGTCTTGTCATGCAAAATGTGGCCCTTGCGATGTAGAGTGTCTGATGTTGTCAAAGAATATGCCAAACATTGGAATCACAACTTAGAAACAGTCATATCCAAGGCCTTGTTTGCATATTGTCAGAAAGTCATCCTTTTTGCCCTGTTCACTCCCATTTATTGAATGATACTGGTGGTAACTGACTCTGACTGTACACTGGGCTCTCCTAACCAGACCCAGGGCCAGTGCTCTGATGAAAAGGTATATGATAATTAGGTATGATTACAATTGGCAATGACAGACCCATGTAAGTCCCTAGTATACAATAATGCAAGGGGGATTAAAACTACCTATAAGTCCCTAGTATATAAGAGGGTGGGGGGTTAGAGGCCCAGTAGATTTCATACACTGGAGTGTGCACTTCTGTGCTGCCTGCTGTCACTTTTTAAAGACAGCCCTGCTTTGCAGACTGTCTTTAAAATTAAATTATATGCCAATTCGACTTTGGAATTAAAGGTACTTTCAAAGTGGTACTCTACCTTATTTTTACATATGTCATCCCTAAGGTCTCCCCTAGGTGACCCGGGGTGGGGTGCCATGTAACTATAAACAGGGACATTATAAAAGATGCTTTATATGCCATAGTTATGTAGAAATTGTGCATTTCAGTTTCCCCATTGTAGATGCCTAGCCCCATAGGATAACATAGCAATAGTTTATGAACGCATAAATATTGCTAGGAATTGAATCAAATAGCATTCAAAGATTTTGGAGAATGGAATTGATAAATCCAACAATATGTTATTGTTGAAGTTATCCTACATTGTACAGAAAAGAAGTTTCAAGACTTTCTTGTGTGCAAACCAAAATTCAGCCTTTCTGTAGTCTTTCCTGATTGGTCAGAGTTAACAGGATTAACCATGCTGCTTTCAGGAAGTGATAAGTGGCTCACCAAGGGAGAGGCTATCTGCTGGAAAGGGTTCTGCTGCATAGGAATGCCAGAGCAGGGGTAGGGGTTGCAAAGCATGAGACTTAAAAGGAGGAACAGGACAGGCAGGGAATGCCAGGCCTGCCTACCCCCATCCCCTCTGATCTATCCAGATAGGAGGCTTAAGGAAGGAATCTGCAAATGTTAGAGGGTGGAGAACTATGGAAATTAGCCATACTGAGAGTTGGTTTTGTTAGTTCTTTATGCTCTGCTGAGATTTCATCTATGATGACATTTGAAGCCATAGTGCTTTCTGGGAGAAGATTATGCTACACTTTGGAGGAAGTGGTCATGATCTGGGGTGTTGCCTTGCACCTCATGGACAGGAGTGCTCTCCTGCTTGACCGCAGGGAATACTGAATAAATATGTGAGTGGTGCAGAGCCTCTCAGTTCTGCTGCTTGAAACTAAGAAAAGAAGAAGGATTGCCATGCTGGAAACTTGATTTGCACCACCAGGCCCTGCATTCTGACTGACTGCGCCTGCAGCACTATCGGGAACTACAGCTCTGTGGATGCACCTTGTTTCAAAAGGATTAATGAGTGGAATCTCTGCAAGCTACAGGTTAACAGAGCTCACCTGCATCAACTCCACCAAGTGTCCCCTGCCTGGAGTGAATCCAGTGGACATTTAGGGGGTTTTGGCCAGGTGCATTATGGGAATTGTGGTCCCAAACTTTCAAGGACCATCTTGGAGATTCTAGACCATTGGATTGTGTTTCGGACCCTTGGGACCCTCAAGAGGAACTTCAGGAAGAAGTTCCAGAAGTTCGGAAAATCCAAGCTACCAAGGGTTGAGCATGGGAATAATTTATTGAGACCTATACTGGACCCTACACTGGTCTGGTGGCCTTATTGCAGTGGTGGGTGCCTACTTACCACTACTAATAACCCAGCTTCCAGTAAAGGGTGTAATAGGCATGTTTCTATCCTTCTTCTGAATCATAATCTGAGCTGAATGGAATGTATCAATGAGTTGTAAGCACAATCGCAGTCACAAATCATTGATCAAATACTGATCTGTCAAACTTATGGGAGAGCCCAAAGACAGCACACAGTGGTGTAGGAGATCACTGTTTGCTTCTGCCAATGTAAAAACTTAGCATGCCATTTCTATTTCTTCATCTGCTGCCATATTAAAAACAAGAAACTTAAAAAAAAGTGTCTGTTGCTAGCAGCAATAAAAGGGCAGAGGCCCGATATCCATTGCAGCTCGTTAACCCTGCTGTTGGAAAGTGGATTATTAGTTGGGGCAAATGTATATCTGCCACTGGCAATAAGGCCACTAACACCTGATAGGACTCAGCATAGGTCTTAGAAAATTATTCCCATGATCAAACCTTGGTAGCTTGGCTGCGAGCAGGCAGGCTTAACTTCAAAGACAGGTATGTAAAGCATTTAAAAACACCAGTTCAGTAAATAATTAAGACACAATGCCTAATAAAAATCCAACACCAATTTATAAAAATAGGAAATATTTTTATCTTTAAAATGACACCAAAACTACAAAAATCCAATGTAGGGAACCGGAGATATGAATTTTCAAAGATTTATCATTATATAGCACTTAGAAACCTATAGCACCATATTGGGCTATCTGGTCGTGATAGATTGGCTCAAAGTCAAAGTTTCAGGCCGACCACGATGGAGCCCTGAGCGGCTACCCCTCGCAGTAGGTCCCGGTCACAGTTTTTACCTTCGGACTAAGAAACTTTTCTGGAGCTTTTTCTCGTGGGGTCCCTCAATGCTCTTCACCAGGACGGATTCGGTGAGGGGTCGCCGGCCTCGGATTTCTTCTACTCCCGGTCAAACTCTGGAAGTCGGACCTACGGACCTTTCAGTGGGACGAACCTGGATGGCTTGGCCGACTCGCGGTTGAAGGCAGGCGGCTTGACTGACCAGGTTGAGTACGTCCCCTTATGGAGCTTTTTTTCCAAAGTTGCTCCAAAGTTCTCCAAACTCCTGGAACTTCTTCCTGAAGTTCCCCAAAGGGTCCCAAAGTGTCTCAAACTCACTTCAAGGGTCTGGAAGCTCCAAGATGGTCCTTAAAAGTTGAGGACTTCAGGTCCCACAATCCACTTGGACAAAACCCTTACAAATCCACTGGTAGTTTTCCAGGTTGAGGATTCTTGGTGGTGATGATCCAGGTGAGCTCTGTTAACCTGTAGCTTGCAGGGAGTCCACTCTTTACTCTTTTTCACAGCAAGGTAGTCCACAGGGCTGTAGTTCCAGATGGTGCAGTCTTCAGAGTACAGGCCTTAGAAATTGCACATCAAACTTCTCAGCATGACACCACGTCTTGCTTTCTTAAGTTTCAAGCAGCAGATCTGAGAGACTCTGCCCCTCTCAGATACTTATTCCAAGTTCTCTGGGTCAAGCAGGAGGTCACTCCTGACCAATGGGGGCAGGGTAACTCTCCAAGGTTATGATCACATCCTGTAGAGTGTGGCATTATTTTGTCCCAGAGTGCACCAAAGCCTCCAAATTCATAATGGCTGACTTTCCAGCAGGGAGTTAAGAGCTGGCTAAACACACCCCTAGGATGGCTAATTTCCATAGACTCTCCCCCTTGCATCTGCTCATTCCTTCCTTAATCCTAGCTCTGGCTTGTGGTCAAAAGAGTAGAGTGGTAACTGACACTGAGGCCTTCCCCTTTCCTTTGAAGACCATGGTTTACGACTCCTCCCCCTGCTCTGGCATTCCTGTGTAGCAGCACACTGCCCTCCAAGCAGGGCTGGGTAACCCCAGGGGCTCTTTATCACCTCTTCAAAGCAGCCTGGCTAATCCACTTAACTCTGACCAATCAGGACAGACCACTGGAAGGCTGAATCTGGACCTGCAAACAAGAAAGTCTTATAACTTCTTGTCTGTACATTTTAGGAGAACTTCAACAATATCATATTGTTGGATTTATCACTACCATTCTGGGAAGTCTTTGAATGGAAGTTCTATCATTCTCCTATCAGGAGTTATTAGTTAATAACTTCTTGCCATGTTAACCTATATGGCATGGGATTTGCAATGGGAAAAATGACTTGGGCCATTTTTCCAGCACCAGGAGTTACAAAAACATATTTGATAAGTACTTCACCTATATCTACAGGTCCCCCACCCCATGGAACACCTAGGGGAGATTTTAAGGGTTCTGAATCTGTAGAAATATTGCAGATCCTCCCTCCACAGTGCTCCTAGCATCAAAGTCGAATTTGTGCAGCACTTTATCACAATGTGGGGAGTGGAATGTGAAATTTCACTTAACCCAGGGCATATAAAACTCATTTTATAAGGGTCCACCTTATAAATACCTGACCCCCACCCCAGGGACACCTAGGGGAGACCCTGGGGGTTCCTAATATGCCAAAACATTGTAGGTTATCCATTTTTAAGTGCCCCAAACACCAAAGTCGAGTTTGGGCACAATTTACTTTTTAAAAGCTGTCATGGAACCCAGGGCTGCTTTTAAACTGACCTCAGGCTTCAACAGTGCACACATGCAAGTACAGAAAAGGCTGCTGGCCTCTAAACTGCCATGCCCTACTATATACTAGGGACTGATAGGTAGTTTCAATCCCCCTGCCCTATTATGTACTAGGGTCTTATAGGGTAGGTCATGTCAATCACAGGGGTACCCCAACCCATAGTGTACCCTAGTGTATGTAGGTGTTTTCACTGTATTCTAAGTGTTTTCAGCATAGCACTGGCCCTGGGCCTGGTTAGGCAAAGCCCAGGGTCAGTCAGAGTCAGTTACCACCAGTCACAGTCAGCAAAAAGTTGGGGGGTGCCCAGGGCACAGGATGACTTTGCAACACCTGCATTCACACTTCTTCGGTAGAATGCGTTACAAAACAATGTTACTTCATTACTATAATTTTGCCGACAGAGACATTATGACAGACCCTGTGCTTTCCCTGCCTGGCATTTGAGTTAATCCACCCCCGCTGCTGAAAAAATGAGTTTTCTTACCAATGCCCACCTTCTCCGTGTTCAGAGGCGACCATACTCATGTTCACATGCCCAAACAGGGAGAGGTAAGTCCTCGCTGTAGGAGGATTCAGCCACCGGAGGGACCGCCCTGATCATTTCAAAATGGCAGCTGGGCCAGCAGACCTGTGGTGAGTGATGTATGGTGTAATCCTGTTGGCAAGGTGGAGGTACACCCCTGGAATGCTGAGAGGTGAGCATGAGGGCTAAAGTGTGGGATACATGGCCATAGGCTTCCTGATCCTTGAGGCCCCCAGGGAGAGGTGGTACTTCCAGTAGGAGAACCCGGAGTAGATCGTCAGAATTGCTATAAGGTACAGACCTCAGTGGATGCTAAACCACCCTTTGGAACATTGGGGGAACAACTCCTATACACTGAGCTGTGTAATAGGATGTTCTAGACAAGGAGGACAAAATGTACACAGTGTGACAAAGCATTTCATGACACACAGCAAAATATATACATCATTAGAGGGACTGTTCCCAGTGGAGGGGAATCGTGAGTCCCAACACCAGAGAGGAATTTTACTTTGAGCAGCTGAATGCATGGTGGTGCTGCTGAAATGGAACACTTCTCAGATATCGGAGAGACTTCAACTAAAGGCTCTTCAATAAGCAGCAATATCCAGGGCTGTAAAATCAACATAGTGACATATGATGCGAACACTAATACACTTATCGTGGACTTGTTTAATGACCACGACATAGTAACTAGTGTGGGCTTTAATTTGACCTGAATTCCCCCAAATGGTTGACAGAGAAAGGGCAGACAGGCTTACTCTCGTTTGTGCAAGCCCCACAAGCTAGTGATGCTGGAACTGACAAAGCCTCCAGCATCAAAGTCCAAGACACAGAAGTAACTTATGGAAAAATGTTGATTATGAAGGCCAAGCTTTGGGACACTATGTAGGCTTTCAAGAACGGTTGGAAGAAAGACCTTTCAAAGGAAATTGAGTGGTACACTCTAGACTTGAATGCTAGAGCTGTTATACTTAGGTCGGAGTGGAATGGTTTCCCACTCTTCCCTTGGTGCAGTAGCCACCAATGAACAATTGCAACCCATGACAAGCTGAAGGGGAGGGGATTAGAAACAGAACATTGGGAAGTAAAACCTGCAAATATTGAAAATAGATTAAGCTCAATACTGTGAAAGAACTGGTCTAGATTTTCAACTTGTATGTGAAGATAAGTGAAATTCTCCTACCTTCTAGCCGCTGGGTTCCTTAACCAATCAGATGTTAGCAGAAATGTGCTACTTAATGGGTATGGTGGGATGGATGAGTAAATGGAGGAGTGTTAGGCACTGAACTGAGGCCCTACAACTGGTTGCCACTGTGCAGTCATAATAAGAACTAGTTATCATAGGAAGAGTGTTTTTTGGTTTGCTAACAACTTTGGCACCTGCAGACGATTCCTCACAAAATGTTCCCAAAAAAGCTGATCCACCTCAGTTCCTTCATTGAAAAGTTTCAGAGTGAGCCATCAAGCGGGAGCCAAGAAAAAAGTGGGGTCCTAAAACATAATTTCCCCATTAAATTTTACATAGGAATATTGAACAGTGATACAGTGAAATGACTGAATAAAATTACACCAAATTTGTCAGAAAACATGATTTTAGTCCAGAAAGTGTGCTTTTTGTGATGTGGTGTAAATCCATTCAGTACGTTTTCAGGAATTGATGTTCAAAAACTGTGTTTAGCTAGACGGTCGGGATGGAGAGAGTCCAGCAATTACACAACCTCACAAAATAGAACAATCGGATTCCTGAGGAGGCTTTTTACCCTTTAGCCACCTTGCTCTCATGGAAATGAGGGCTACAGCAGGAGCTCGCACTTTAATTGGCTATCCACAACATGAAAAGAAATGTTGCTGCAGCCATTACAGGACTTGAGACTAACATTTTTTTTTAAATGTTATAAGAGGGATACCCAGCCCCTCGGCTCTTTGGGGGTCCCCCCTTTGGCTAAAAGTTCTTTTTAAATGTCTTTTTTGCTGCAATTCCCTCATTCCCCCAAATAAATGACCCCTGGGGTTGGGCCAGTGCCAAGGTCAAACCACATTAAATTTTTTGAATTATGTGTGTGGCACCCTCCCTGATCTGATTTGGCCCCAGGGACCCCAGTCTCTGAGGCCCAGTGCAGTTTTGAAAGGGAAGGGAGGCATTTCCCCGCTTAAGTATGGGGTCACCATACCCCAGGGCCATATCTAAGCAGTTTCCCTGGGACCCCATCCAGGTTACACTGCTGTTTTCTTCCCCAGAGAGCTCAAGGCATACTCTGACGACACTCTTCGGGGCAGAAAACACAACTTTGCTCCTGCCAATGTGGGAGCAATGACACCATCTCCCACTAGCACTGGTATGGTTGCTGGTAGAAAGCCATCAGGGGCCAAAGGGGCCTTGGAGCTCCCCTCGTGGCCTTCAAAATTCAAGATGGGTCACGTGCACACTGTGTCAATGGAACCAAGCTGAACTCGACTGATGAGTCCATAACTAGGACAAAACCAGTCCTGGGTTGCTTGTGTTCTGGGTTAGGGGGGACTTGGCTTGGCAGTTTGGGTTGTACTGTTATGACTGGAGTAGGGTCAAGATTGATTTGCAAATAGCTGGGTTCAAACTGAGGTGACATGGTGTGCAAAAAACCAATGGATTGGAATGCGGCCCAGAGTAATTACAAGTGGCTGAGATTATTTCAAGCATTCCACACATCACTGTTTTGTATACTTTAGTCTGTCACACTAAGTAGGACGAGTATGCCCAGAGGTGGGTCCCTTGCACACTGTGTCACTGGAACCAAGCTGCATCTGACTGATGAACTCATAACTAGGGCAATACTAGTCCAGGGTTGCTTGTGTTCCAGTTCAGGTAGGCCCTGGCTTGGCAGTTTGACTGGGCTGTTCCGACTGGAGCAGGGTGAAGACTGATTTGCATATAGCTGGGTCCACACTGAGGTGAATGGACAAATAGAACAATGGATTGGGATGCCTCTCCAAATAATTTCTAGTGGCAGAAATTAAGCATTCCATCCATCACTATTTTACCCTTTATATTGTAACATCACATAATCAACCATTCGCAGAGGGGGCTTGATCACAGGGCCTTACCGCAGGCTAGACCCTGCGCCCAACCCTACACTGCTTACGGCTGAAGGCCATGTGAGACAAGGAAATGGCTGCCCGTGGGGTGGTTGGGTGCTGGCCCTGTAGCCAACCCCATACTGCACACAGCCAAAGGGAGTGAGGGCTCCTAGGTGAACCTTCACTTTGATTGGCTCGCTGCAGCATGGAAAGAAATGTTACAGTGGCAATTCCAGGACTTGGGGATTTAGTCCACTGTTCAGAAATGCCATGTGCGGCAGGGGGTTGGATGCCCTCTGGGCCTAGCCACAGGCTATGCCCTGCCCTGCAGCCAACCCTTTGCTGCCCAAAGCCAAAGGCCGTGTGGGGTTTGCGTTATGTATAGTAACAAAATATTGCTTTACGTCATAAGAAGTGACCTTGCCAAGCACTACTTATGTATTACATCACTCATGACATGTTCTATGACATCATTGATAAAAATCACTGAAACATTCGCAATTACATCATTGATGATAACATTGTGCATGGTGGGGATGCGAGTTATAGTTAGTTTAGGGCATGAGTTGTAGTTACTTGAGATAACTATAACTGGTGAATTTTAGAGGGTTTGTTATTTAAAATGGTATGTTTTAACTGACACTTAAATGCCATTTTCACCTAACTTTAACCTTTGTTAATTTCAGTCGCCACTGGGTAGTTACAGTTAGGATCCTGTTTCCAGAGGAAATGCATTTTTTGCTTTGCTCATATCTTTGGTGCCGTTTGACGTACTACTCTTTGACTAGTTTTCACATGGAAAGTTTCAGAGTGATCAGTCAAGCGGGGGCCAAGAAAAAGAGTGGTCCCAGTACACGTATTCATCATTCATTTTTCCATAGTAATTTTAGACACAGCTACAACCCAAACCACTGAATGGATTTACACCAAATTTTACGGAATGCTATATCTTGCTCCAGAAAAGAGTGCTTTTTGTGATTTGGTGTAAATCCATTGAATAGTTTTTGAGCAATTAATGTTTTGTGTATTTCATGCTGCGAAGGATCCGCAGGTGACAGGTCTCATAGAAAGATCTAATTGACTGCCACTGCATTAACAATAATGTAGTGGCAGCCATCTTAGGACTAAGGACTCAGTCCAGAGTCATATAAAATAAGATTAAAAAAGACATAAGTGGAGGGTAGGGATTCCCTGACCCCCTAGGTCTGTTGGTGGTGTCTAGGCCAAAACCGTTTCTTTTAACTTTGCCGCAATTTCATGGAGGATGTTTCAAAGAAAACCCTGGGGTGGGCCAGGGTCCAGGGAGTGGCACAAACTGTTGCATTTGGAAAGGGGGCATATTGCCCCCTCCCTTAGCCTCTGTGAGGCTCTGGGAACCCGATTCCCAGAGGGGTAGGTATAAAATGAAGAGAGAGGGATACATAGCCCCTTCAACCGCAGACTTATTAGGCCCCAGTAACCCGATCCCCAGGGGTTAGCTCAGTTACTGTGTCCAGGAGAACCCACACCGAGGACCCAGTAGTTTCCCTGCCTGCACCAGCATGGGCAGGGAAAAATATGTTTGTTCCCACCTGGTGGGAAGATTTTTACATTTCCCACCATGCGGGAGCAAACATACCTTCCCCACCTGGATGAGTGCGAGCAGGGAAGGCAATTCTGCTCCCAGCCGGCAGGAGATTCAAACATGCTCCTGTCAGGTGGAAGCAGACTTCTGTTTCACTCTTGTGGGCAAGTAAACAGATATTGTTCCCACCCAGAGGGAGCACGCATAAATAGCATATCCCTCCAGGTGGGAGCAATGCTGGCTCCTGCACAATGCGGGGAAACGGCTGGGGTGGCCCTGATGCTACATCCACAGCCGACAATGCACTGCTGTGTGAGTGCCCTGGGTGGACACTAGGGCAAACACCTATCATTAGGAGAGGCCCTGGGTGATCGAGATCCCAGGGCCACAATAGACTCAGAAAGGAGGGACTCTCCTTCCCTTTATAATGGCAATGTTCCCCCTGGGGATGGGGTACTGGGGGTCAGGTACAATTTGGGAAGTTACCCATGAGGTCCCTCCCCTTTTTAATGACATACAGCCCCTGGGATGGGGTCCACGAGGCCTAATAAGGCTCGGGGAGTGAGGCTGCGGTGGCCCCCTTGAATTTACTATGGCAATTGGCCCCAGAGGATGGAGTTCCACGGGCCTAATAAGGCTCAGGGGGCCACCCAGACACCTTCCCCTTTTTAATGTGTGGCTATGTGAGTGGCTTTACGGGTGAGTAATTGGTTGCATGAGTGGCTGTATGGGTGAGTGAATGGTTGTGAGTGCCTCTATGGAGGAGTGAGTAGATATATGAGCACTGATATGGGTCTGTGAATGGGTATGTGAGGGGTTGTGTGGGTGTGTGAGTGGGCGTATAAGAGGTTGTATAGGGGTGTGAATGGGTGTGTGAGTAGGTCTGTGGATGATGTCATCAGTGATGTCATTTGAGATGTTATCAATGATGTCATGAGTGATGTCACTGACCATGTCAAGAGTAATGCAATATATGAGGTGATAAGCAGTGCACTGCAGGGGTGTACGTTATAGTTAAATCAGGAAACTATGGGTCCGATTCCGATCTCGGCCGGTAGGGCTCCGAATCGGATTAGGCTTAACCAGATCCGATTCGGAGCCCTATTTCCCGACCGATTCGTACGCGCGTCCGGGCGAGCGAGTACGATGCGAAATCGCCGACCGACTCGTCTGGGCGTCCCAACCGCTCCGACCGACTCGTTCCCGGGTCTAACCGCACCGACCGACTCGCTCGGACTCGACACGCACCGCGCAATGGAGACGTTCCCCGGCCGGGTGAGTACGATGCGCACCGCGAGCAGTCCGACCAAGCCGCGCACTCCGGCTCCAAAGAGCAGTCGGAGCCGTACTTTGGGGGTCCGTGTCGGACACCCCTGTACGCGTAGCCGCGTGAGTCGCACACAGGGGGGACCCATGGGTCCCCCCTACCTGTGCGTGTACGGCACGAGTCGCTTCACCGCGTACACGCTGTAGGGAGCGCCCTTGTCCGCCTCGCACCCATTGAGTCAATGGGAGCCCGCGTACGCGTTGTACGACAGGCTCCCATTGACTTCAATGGGAGTCCGACCGAATCGAGTCCGATGGCATACGTGTGCATCGTACTCGTTCGGTCGGGCTGCACGGGTCCGATTCGGTTGGAAATCTCTCCGGGTCCGGCTCGGTCGGAGAGATTTCCGGCCCGAATCGGAATCGGCCCCTATGTCTGCTGAATTTCCCTTGTTTTGTATGAGTGAAATCTTAGCCTAACTATAATGACCCTGTAACCTTTGTTTTTTTAAGTCAGTTTCTAATGTTTTTCAAATTCAATTTCCTAACTATAACGTCCCTGTAACATTTGGTTTTTGGAATTTCTATGGTTTTTTAACTAGTAGTCACATTTGCAGAGTGGTGGAGAAAGGGGGCGGCTTCAAGACAACAAAGAGGGTCCCTGACTTAACTAGATACGTTTGGAGAAGAGGGCAGGGAAATCAAACATGGCAAACAAGAACAAGAACTTCTCCAAAACATTTCATATACCAATTGCAATATGTCTATAATGTACAGAGAGCCATGAATCAGACCAGTAGTTTTTGTAATTTATTCATCTAGTACAAATATATATTTATAATGTATTCGTCCTAAGTACAAAGAATATTTTTATATAAATCATTTTTAAAAGCAAGGAAAATAGTACATACAATAATGTAGTTGTGAGCACTCACATGTACGAGCAAACAATACACATGTTAAATATAATACAGCACAAGCATACAAAAAAAACACAATAAATCACAGTACAATAATCACAAAAACAACATTTATCAAAAAACTATACAAAACACTATACAGAACAGTAGTCACATAACAGACAATGGAAAAAATCACAGTGAATAAAAATTGTTGCTCTTTATGCAAATATTTTTGGTGTAATGAGGATTGACAGAACTGCGCTGACGCAATTTTCGGAAGTTAACAGTTGATGAGATCAACCTTCATCAGGCCGCAGTCTGTGCAAATAAATTCTGTGGCAGGAGGCATTCCATAAAAAGTATAATAACACCGAGCTGTGCACTAGGCAAGAGGCTCACAATCTTCACAACCACTGGTTATGGATAAAGGTTTCCAGTGGAGATGAATGGAAAAAAACACTGCGCCACGAACACAATAATCGTGTGGCATCCACTTCTTGTATCGGGTTCATAAGAGGGAGGAGATGAAGGTAAAAAGGAATATATACCAGCCCCACCAGAACTGTGAGACTTATAAATGGGAAAAATGAAAAATAAAAAGAAGCAGCGCAAGTAAAAATGCGGCCCCCGGGGGAAGTCAGGTCGCAGACCAGTCTTCCCCCAGGGTATTCGTGCAGGACAGGAAGGACACCTGAGTGTAGGGGTTAGAGGGTGGGATTAGGGGTGGGGTCGCTGGGGAGTGGTTATAAGGGCCAGGAAGAGGTTAATCGTCCTCTTCCTGCGCCCGACACCACTGGGGAGGGAAAAGGTTTTTGAGTGTAGCGAGGGTGATATGGCCTTTTGTGCTGATCGGTCGATTGGCGGGATACTTTTAGGCCAGTTTGCATTTAGCAGATTAATCAGCGCAGGACCGAAGGACTCGGCAGAATCGATGGCAGTCCCTGACGCGGAGGCGGTGCGCGCCGCACTGAGCGTGCTTAGCGAGGCCGGCAGGGAGGATCTCCTGCGGCCGGGTGTCCTGGGTCAGGCTTGGACGGGACTTTCCCAAATGCCGAGGACGCGTCGGCAGGTGTGGCGGCCGCAGAGGTGGCGTGCCAGGAGGAGCCACCATCGGGCTGTAGGACAGGTCCAGGTAGGGGGCGTGGGGGCACCCAGAAGGCTTTGGGGAAGCGCGGGGCAGGCGGCAGAGCCTGCCTGCGCATCTGGATGCCGGTGCGGGAAATGCGGCTCCAGCTGGGGAGGTGGGGCAGGGGGTTAATGGACCCGCGCTACAGCGCAATAATGGGCCCGCGCTACAGCACGATGGGACAGCGGGAAGCCCGGGGCCTGTGCTAGCTGAAAAACGAGGGAAGGAGCGTGCTGAGAAGGCTGGGCTGGGAAATAAAATGAACAGCTAGCCGCTGTCTGCAGGGGAGGGAGGGGAGAAGACAGTGCCCAGGCTGAGGGCTCACTGGGCTTGAGGGTGCAGGGGCGGGAACAAGAGGATGAGGAGGGTCCCCTAGACCTTTCTAGAAGGCCTAGGGCTGGGTCTGAGGCTGAGGCCTGGGGTATACTGCCTGGGCCATCTAAGGATTTCAGTCAGATCCCGAGAGGGGGGGAGGCCAAGGCGGGCGGGAAGGCATTTTTATGGGGCAAGGGGGATCCCATGAGCAGACTGGGAGGGACAGGAGTCCTCCTCCTTTGCTCCCTAGGTGGGAGGGCATGACACTGGAGGAGAGGATCAGGGATCAGCGCAGGTTGATCCAGAAAACCGAGCAAAAATGGCGAGAGCTCTGTTTTGGCAATAAGGACAGGGAAGACGATCTATGGGAGGGGCCCCCCCCACTCCCACGTCTGAGGAAGAGGCTGCAGCAGCCCTGGAGGAGAGCATGTGGAGCGCTAAGGGCAAGTGGGTGTGGGTGGAGAACAGGGACCAACCCCAGACGGGGTTAGGGACGGCCTTGACGGTGGCGAGACCCAGTGGTGTTGGGGCCTCCTCAGGTTGGAGCAGCCTGAGGGGGGGTGGCACAAGCCAGTGGTTGATACTGGTAGATGAGTGGGGGGCAGGCGGGGCGTAAAACGGTCCCGAGATGCCGGGCAGAAGAAGCAGGGGGGTCCACGGCGGCCCACCCTCCATCGAGGGAGCGGGCGCCGGTTGCGGCGGATGGATGTGGTGTGAGTGCGAAGGACAAAAGAGAGCGGTGAGAGAGGTATTGTGGGTGCCTGCGGAGTTTGAGGATGCTGTGCAATTGGACTATGGGGATGAGAGTGAGGAGTTGGAGGAAGGTGAAGTGAGAGATAATGTGGGTGACGAGTTGCCGAATGTGAGGGGCGGCCAGGAAGCGGCAACGAGGACACTTGGTGTTTTACAGGAGGCAAGTGCAGCCAAAGGCAAGACAAAGGTGGTGACCCAGAAGAAGACGGGAGCCAAAGGGACAGACCGGGAGACACGGATGAACCTGACAGGTGAGGGCGAATAGTGGTCAGCATGGGACGGGGCCCTACAGAAGGGCCTAAGAAGGCCTTCCGGTCGGTGGGTGTGGGAGATGGGTCTGTGAGGGACACGGGAGCGGGGGCAAGCGCATCAGCGGTGCCAGCGCCAACAGGATTGGAGACGGGGGAAAAGCGCCTGGTGGTGGCGTGTGTGCAGACAGATAAAGTGGAGGGGGTTGACGGGAAAGACGAGACTCTGGAGGATAAGCGTCAGAAGAAGCTTCCGTATATGGGTCTGGCTATGCCATTGGGGTCCCATTTATCTGATAAGACAAAAAACAGGATCTGGCGTCACGAGTATGTGGACGTTTTCAAGCTTCTGCATAGGGAGATACAGGCCAAAGAGGGGTCCAAGGAAGAAGAGTGGGAGTTGACCAGGAGGCCCAGGGTGCCCGTCAATATGGAGAACTGGACATCAGCTTTTCTGATTTATGCCAGTATTTATTGTGAGAAACATCTTGATAGGGCCATAGCTTTACTAAAGTACATGGACATCATCCGGAAGGCGAAGATGCATTTCGGGGGATTTGCATGGCTAAGTTATGACGAGGAGTTCAGGGCACGTATCAGTATCAATCCAGATAAAGCCTGGGGGGAAGTGGATCAGGAACTGTGGATGCAGTGGATGTCTTCCACGCAGTCGTCTGCATCTACACATACAGCAAGTGGCCTGCCGGTGATGTATCGGTCTTTTCTGGTGTGTCCCGCCCAGGCAGGGGCGGGATGGAGCAACACTACGGCAGGAAGCGCGGGTAACCCACCTAAACAAGGGGGAGGGAACACAGGAGCATGCTGGAACTACAATAAAGGATATTGCTCCAGATATCCCTGCAAATTCAAGCATGAATGCTACAAATGTGGGGGACAACATGCTCTCACACAGTGTTTCACTTTGGCCACACCGTCTGAGCAGTGGCGGGCAACCAAGGGCAGAGGACAGGCTGGGCCAAAGGGCTCCTACCCCAGTTAAGATAGAGGCCATGGGCCCGTGGCTCTCATCGTACCCGGAGAGAGAAGCTGCGTTAAAACTTCATTGTGGATTTACAGAAGGTTTCCGGGTGGGGTACCAAGGTCCTAGAGAACAGAGGTGGGCAGAAAATTTGAAGTCGGCCAAAGAATTACCTGCAGTGGTGGCAGCTAAGTTGAAAAAAGAGGTGGAGGAAGGTAGAATAGCAGGCCCCTTTGACAATTGGCCGGTGGGTGATTTGATTATTTCACCTCTGGGGGTGGTCCCTAAGAAAGATCAAGGAGAGTAAAGGATGATCCACCATTTGTCATGGCCAGAAGGGAGGTCTGTTAACGACTTTATAGCAGAGGACGACTCGAGGGTGCTGTATGCCTCGGTGGACGATGCGATCCGCCTAGTAAGGGTGTGCGGGCAGCAAGCGGAGCTGGCTAAATGTGACGTTAAGTCAGCTTTCCAGTTGCTGCCAATACACCCTGCTGATTTCTCGTTGCTGGGGATGCAGTTTGAAGGGGCCATTTTCGTGGACAAGGTCTTGCCAATGGGATGTGCGATCTCTTGTGCGCTGTTTGAAATGTTCAGCACGTTTCTGCAGTGGGCTTTTGTGAAGATAAGTGGTCATCGGGAAGTGTCACACTACCTGGATGATTTCTTATTCCTTGGCAAGGGACAGTCAGGTGAGTGCGGAAGGGCGTTGCAACAGTTTCAGGCCATGGCGAAGCTTTTTGGGGTGCCGTTGGCGCCGGAGAAAACAGCTGGGCCCAGCTGTAGGTTGACTTTTCTAGGCATCGAACTGGGCTCTATCCTATGGTTGGCCCGTTTGCCGGCACGGAAGGTTCTGGAAATTCAGACTTTCCTGTTGCGGGTGATCGGAGAAAAGAAGATCGATCTGAAGACAGTGCAACGACTCATGGGTTTCTTGAACTTTGCTTGCAGGGTGGTGAGAGCTGGGAGGACGTTCTGCCGACACTTGGGCATGGCCATGTCTGGGGCGGTGCTACCACATCACAGAGTCAGGATCTCGATGGCAGTCAGGGCGACTTGCGAATCTGGTATACGTTTCTGTCGGACTTTAATGGAGTGTCGCTGGACTTTGTAGAGGACAGGACAATCTGGCAGGTGCAAATCTTCTCTGATGCTGCAGGGGCTTCTGGTTTTGGTGTTTTCTGGGATGGTCGTTGGTGTGCGGAAGAGTGGCCAAGTCATTGGTTGAGGCAGGGGAGGAGCATAGCCTTTCTAGAGTTTTTTCCCTTACTGGTAGCGTTGGAGGTCTGGGGCACAGAATTTCAGAATAGGTCGGTGCTGTTCCATGTGGACAATATGACGGTGGTGGAGCTTGTGAACAGACAGAAGGCAAAGGACTTGAGGGTTTTGTGGCTGCTGCGTAGTTTCATGCTGAAGTGTCTGCGATTGAATGTTGTTTTTCGGGCAAAACATGTCCCAGGGGCGAGTAATGATATCGCGGATGCTTTGTCTCATTCGCAGTGGCAGAGATTCCGTCGCCTGGGTCCTGGAGCGGATGCTTGCAAGACCGAGTTGCTGGCCGGCATCTGGGCCTGGGGGGAGTGAGAGTGATAGGCCTGGTTGAAAAGTCGATAGCGGACTGGACGAGACGTAGCTACAGGCTGGCGTGGGCTGAATTTGGATCGTTTTTGGGCTGGACCAAGGATACGGGGAAAATGTCAAGACAAGACACAGAACAGGGAGTAATACGTTTTGTTCTTAATTGCATTGAGAAAGGTTTGTCGCAGACAACGATAGCCAGGAAGCTGGCGGGGATTTCGTTTTATTGTAAGTTGTATGCTGGTTTTGACCCGGCAAACGATGAGTTGTTGTGTAGGATGTTAAAAGGTTGGGGAAGGGAGCGGGTGGAGGGACAGGGGAAGGGGCCTAGGGAGGCCATTACTTTTGATTTATTGCAGCAGTTGTTGGGAGTGTTGCCCAGTTGTTGTTATGATGGTAGTGAGGTGGCAGTTTTTCGGTTATGCATGTTGTGGATGTTTTTCGGGGCGTTTCGGGTTTCAGAGTTGTTGGGCACCAAAGCGCAGATGGGCAGAACGTTCGCGGAAGTACGTTTGGATGGGGGACGGTTGGGGATTTGGTTGGGGCAGTCAAAAACAGACCAGGCAGGTAGGGGTAAATGGGTGTGGTTGAGTGGAACGGGTTGTGCTGGGGCGTGCCTAGTGCAAGAATGGCGTAGTTTCTTGAGTAGGTCCAGTGAAAGGTCAGGTGAGATTTTTTGTCATGCGTCAGGAATGAGGGTGTCAGCTTACCAGTTGTTGGCGGTACTGTGCATGGCACTGCGGCGTGTGGGAAGGGACCCTGCTGGGTATGGCACGCACTCGTTTCGCATTGGGGCAGCTACGGTGGCGACTGGGCTGGTCGTGGGACAGGATACGACAGATTGGGAGATGGAGGTCCCGGTGTTGTGAGAAATATGTGCGAAGGTAAAAGGAGGGGGGGTTTGGTTGCAGGGGGGGAGGGATTTTGTGAGCAGCGTTGTAGGACGATAGTTGCCATGTGTGGTCTAACAATTTTTTCTTGCCGTAGGTTGTGTGAGGGGTCCAGGGGCTAAGACAGCGACCTGGATTGTCGGACACTCTTTTGTGCATTGGGCAGCAAAGTATGCGGATCGCCAGGTCTACGGCCGTAACCTGGGTCTGAAGAGCAGCCACCACAAAGTGCATTGGTGGGGAAAAGGAGGTATGCGTTGGGGGGCGTTATTGCCCTGGGTGACAATGATGATTACACAGAGAGGCTGCCAGGACATGTTAGTCCTGCACTTGGGGGAAAATGACTTGATCAGGCTGTCAGGACTGGCAATCCTGTAACTAATGCAGAGGGATCTGGAGGTTTTGAAGCAAAATATGGCAGGCACATGCATTGTCTGGACCGAGTTTGTACCTCGTAAAGTCTGGAAAGGGGCCGTGAAGCCGATGGCTGTGGAAAAAGCACGCAGGAAGCTCAACAGAGCTATGAGGGTTTTTTGTGCCTCTAAAGACATTAAAGTAATTGGGCCCGTTGGGCTCTGACTGGAAGAACCATTGCTTTTCAGAGACGATGGGGTGCACCTTTCGCAACTAGGGAATGCATATTATATGATGGAGATGCGGGACGTGATAAGTAAACTATGGAATGAGTCTATCTGGTGTCGTAGGGAAGTGTCTGAGTGAGGGCGAAAGGTGCACAGCTGAGAAGGGGGGGCAGGTAACCGCCCTCCGGGGGTTACATGGTTGGCAGTATTTTGGAGGGGTGGGGAGTCTCAGATGGGGACACCCACCCCTTCGGGGGGTGGGGGAGAAACAGGTGAATGATGGGGTGCGGGATGCAAGAGTGCGTCGGCGGGAGATTCAAGAGAGGATGTTGAAAGATAAGTGAGAAGGTATGGAGAGTTGGAAGAGGCACAGAGTGGGTTGGGAAGTGAACGGCAACAGTGAGGGGAGAATGGATGAGGTGAATGAAAGGTTGGTTTTAGGGACTGGTAATTTTGAATTGATGTTTTGATTAAAGTTTAAGTTACAGCCTGTCCTAATAAATGGCCTTTTACACTTCTATATCAGTGTGGAGTGTATTTATTGCACGAATAAATGAACCGGAAAAAAGTACAGTATTATGGGACCAATAAAAGTTGACCTACCTAAACCCTCGGCGGGGTGGAATAGAGCAATGTGGCTCAGGGGGCAGGAGCAGATGACCAGCCAAGAAAAAAGCCCCAAAAGGTGGACTTGATGACCCTGGCTTAAACAGACTGCAATGAACAAATGAGACAAGCGTGAGATAGCCTGTTCCCTAAAATAAAGAAATAAACCAACTAGTTGGAGCAAGGCTTACCGTGAAGAGTAGGATCATGACGGGGACAACATCTCCTCCCGGCCTAACAGCGGCCCGTATAGTAGTGTTGCTGACGGCGGTATAAATATACGAGGGCAGCACGCTGAAACGCTGAAAATAAATTCAGCTGAGACTAAGCGGTGCCACGCCTCCGAGTTAGACCGATAACCTGAAAATAGGTGTAGAAATACGGCCACCATATTGGAATGCGTGTATGTGCTAAAAGGTTTCGAAAAGTTTAGAAAAAGTTACTCATGTCCCCGATCCATTGGAAATAGAATAATGAAGGTATGAATGGGGCCAACAGCACACACAGCGATGGCCATAAGTGACATATACAGACGCGGGATATGTACTGTAAATGGAACAGTAAGTACCGTCCTGGAGGGATCAGAACCAGAGGGCCTATCTGAATACGAAGCGAGACAGCCATCTTGGGATGGTGTGTTCACAGTACAAAGGAATAAGTAAAATAATAAAATAAGGCCTGCCTGAGTGACAACTGAAGGGGGTTTTACTCAATGATTAGTAAATAAGTCTTGCTAGAAGCGGACAGAAACAGGGCTAACTACTGTAAATATAAAAGGCAGATAGCCCAAACCTGAAGTGCCCAAACTAGATAAGCATAAAAGGAAACACGAAAGGGAACAACACTAAAAATAGAAAAATGGAGGAAATTATTATAACCCCCAGGGCTAGAAAAACAAGAAAAATAATAAAAAGCAAGAACAGAAGCAAATTGCATAGACAGAATATACAAAGGAAAAGTCCTAAAAAGATATATGTATACATATATGAGATAAGTGATGAAATGACAAGAAAAATAATAAAAGAAATGCATGGGCAGAAACAATTGCATAAAACAAAATATGCAAAGAGATATAAGAATGTGTATGTGGAATAAGATACTAAACAGAGAAAACCACGGGAATGGATCTATCAAACCTGATGAAAAGAAATGACGGGCTTAGGTGAGGATGAGGCAAAATGTGCCCGGCAACCTCTAGACTAGAGTATTGCATTTTCCCAAGGGAGGAGTTCGTTAAGGCCAGAGCTGGCTGTCTGAAGGGTATAGATCCAGAAGACTTCTCTTCTTTTACTCAGTCCGTCAATGTTACTGTCTTTGGGACATCTTATCCTTTCCAGGATCATCCATTTAAGATCTTTCTCAGAATGCCGTTTCTGGGACCAATGTTCGACCAAAGGGGCTCCAACGCGATTGTTTTTGATGGCGGATTTGTGTTCATTAAATCTTACTCTGAACTAGCGGCTAGTTTCGCCCACGTAACCTAGATTGCAGGGACGAAGAATGAGATAAATGACATTGGCAGTCCTGCAGTTAGTCATCTCAGTAAAGGTAAATTGTCTCTGTCCCCAGTCTGAGTTAGATCCTGAAATCGATTTCTGAATGTACTCTCTTCTTTATAGGTTGCTCTCACAAGAGAGTTTCTGAGATTCCTATTTCGTCTGAAGGCAATGAAGGGTCTATGGAGGTTGGCCGATTGTTCTCCAGAATTTAGAATATTCCATTGTGACCCAATTATCTGGTGTATTTTATCATTGAGGTTGGAATGCCGTATAACACACACCAGTTTTATATCATCCTACTTAGGATTGTTTTGAAAGAGGGTGTCCCTATTATAGTATCTGGCTCTTTTGTAGGAGTCCTTGATAAGTCTATTAGGATATCCTCTGGTGAGTAACTTGTGTTTCAGTTGTTCAGCATGATAGTCGTAGTTTCTGATGTTAGAGCAGTTCCTGCGTAATCGCAGGAACTGGCTGAATGGAATACCATCTCTTTGACACCTGGGATGATAGCTATCATAATGGAGTAGCGCATTTCTCGCTGTGGCCTTAGTGTACAGGGACACTTGAATCTCATTGTTTTCAGTATAGATCCATATGTCCAAAAATTCAACTTTATCCTTGCTGGTCTTAGGGCTAAACTTCATGTGAGGGTCACACAAGTTGATCCAAAGGAGGAATTCATTAAGTTGTTCTTCTTCTCCTTTCCATATGAAAAAAATATCATCAATGAATCTTTGCCATTGATGGATATTCTCAGCAAAAGGCGCTATTTCATTAAAGATAAATCGGTCCTCAAATGCCCCCATATAGATGTTGGCCACATTGGGGGCACAAGCTGCCCCCATACTAACTCATTGGACTTGTTTGTAGATGGAATTGTTGAATTCAAAATAGTTCTCTTTGAGAACAACAGCCAAACATTCAAGGATGAACATGTGGTCATCCTGACTATCACTCCTTTCTAGAGTCATTTTGACTGATTCCAATGCTTCACACTGAGGTATGTTGGTATATAATGCCTCGATATCCATCGTGACAAGAGTGTCAGAGTTAGGATTAAAAGGTATCCCTTCAATTTTAGATATCATGTGTCCAGTGTCTTTGACATACGCTGGAAGGGCAAACAGCAATGGTTTAAAAAAAGTGTCTATATATTTGGACAAGGGGTCTGTTATGGATCCAATAGTAGAAACAATAGGTCTGAAAGGAGGCTTGATGGGATCTTTATGAGTTTTTGGCACTCCATATAGTATGGGAATTTTGGTGTGGGATCTGTTAAGAAACTCAATGTCCTGCCTACAGATGGTGCCTCTGTCCAGGGCCCTTTCCGTAGTATGGAGAATTTATTTTTTAATCCTCTGTTCAGGGAAGTTACTCACTTTGCAATAGTGTTCTGGCAGCTCTAGCATCTTGAGAATCTGGTCCTTATAATCTTTAGTGTCTAGGACAACAATCCCCCCACCTTTGTCACTAGGTTTGATCGTGACATCACGGTTTTTACGTAGTTTATTGAGGGCATTGTATTCATCAAGATTAAGATTAAATGCAGGTTTAGGGACAAATCTCAACATAGATTGGATTTTAGTAAAGACAGTTTTCTCAAAGATGCCCACTTCTGGGCCTAACTCATCAAGGGTAGGAGTAAAGGTAGAAGGAGGTCTGAGTCCTGATCTGTTGTCAGAGGTGGGGACCACCATGTTATCGAAAAACTTTCTAAGTCTAACTTTTCTGAAGAACGAGTGAATATCCCGACAAAGTTCAAATTTATCGATGTTAGAACTAGGTACGAATGATAATCCCCTAGTAAGTAGTTTAAGAGAGTATTCATCAAGTTCTACCTGGGATAGATTGAATACTGGGATAGGATCTGTATGGGACAGGGAACTCAGTCCCTCCAGTATTGGTTGCATCTGGTCCGGGAAAGGGGGCGGGCCTCAGACCTGCTCTTAGGAATCCCACTGTATGGGACTTACTGGAGGTAACAGAAGGGCTTCTTGGCCCCCAAAGACCCTCAGCATCCAAAGGGACTTCATCCCCCAACCACCAGTGCCCCAGTAGGTGCATTTGCAGAGTGGTGGCGAAAGGGGATATGGCCTCCCATCACCTCTCAGCAATCCCCGGTGTGGGACTTACTGTAGGTAATAGGAGAGGTGGTGGTCTCTTCCTATGGAAACTACATCCTAAAAATAACTACCTGCTGTGGACTGATGCATACACTTTCACTTTCAAATCTAAATCTCTAACTGCCTTATGATGTTTATACCTATTTATTTTGGTTTTTTAATTAAACATTTGTAAACAATTATAACTTGCATACAATTCAAGCTAACACACCAAGAATTTTTCAAACAAACTGATTATCCTGAGAAAATGATAATTTTGACTAAGAAATCTAGCTTTATTTTGAACTTCTTAAAGTGTTTATAATTTCTTGCTTTTAATTCATTCCTTATGAAAACTCTTTATAGAGATTACATTTTTCATTTACTAATTATGCTGTTTCAAACTTCTTTTAATTTTTTTTAACACATCAATGTTTTATAAAAGTTCAGCTAGCAATCTCAACTTTTTTAATTGCTTAAACTACTTGCAACTTGTTGCAAGACTTAATTAACAATACTCACATATAATTCAGAAGAGAACTTTGGAAGGAACAAAAGTATTTTCTACACATTACAAAGTTTTGAACTGAGAATTCAGTAGGGAAATGAGTTGAGAGTGAAGCAACTCCTAATACTGTAAGTCATTGCTCTTGGAGCCTGTCCCGAAGGTCCTTCCATTGAGAAGCATGAACATAAACCCGTAATTCAAGAGGGTTTCAAAGGGAAGCCTTCGTGCACCCCCAGATGAAAGGTAAGAGAGGACCTTCTCAGTTTCCTCTTCACCTTGAAGGAGACTTCAAAAAGACTCATCTGTTTCCCCTGTCCTCACTCAGTTCAGTTTATTTTCCTATTTTTTCCTCACATCTTTTCTTGTAGCATCTAATGTGCAATGGAAAAGCTCGCCAGTATTTGTAGGGTTTGTTCGGACATACGTAGTCGAAATGTTAGTTACAGGAAATCGTAGGAAATACTGTGGTTTCGTGAAGTGAAATGTGTTACTCCTGGACGACGATTATGAAAACGTGCAATATTAGCATTTGAAACTTAAAAAAGAGGGGTCTGTTAAATGTCTGCTCCTGTCATATCAGGCAACCCTAATTTAAAGTTACCAAACTTTACAGAAGTGTGTCCTAAACTATTGCATTGATTCGGTCAAGCTGCCGCTGTTTCTGCTCCACCCCACCTGTATCATTAGTACATTTCTAACTTTATTTTACATATTATGTGGCGCGTTGCAAAGTGGTGCACGTCACCCCAGGGAAGCATTACAGCTCTTTGGTGTGGGCATGCGGGCAGGTATGGAAAGCTCAGGGGGTGCATCAGCAGATGTGGTAGGCAGGATGTCCTGCTCTTTGCTGACTGGATGCATCCCCCTCGTGAGCGATGGGATGGACAGAGAAGGCTCATCACACCCGGGAATGACACAGGCCAACATCTTTAAGTTTGTTTTTAAAGGGTGTTAGATATGTAAGGAGAGTTGAATCACCAGGCTACAAAAGAAGCCGTTTTTCGCGAAAAGGCAAACAATTAATAAGGTCGATTGAGGGAGCTCAGTTCACTATTCCATAGTATTCACTCTTAATGTGCGTGTTTGATAGCCGGGATGGGCGGTGGGGTGTAGTGTTTAAGGGCCCAAGTATGATGTTTGTGGGTCCGACACCGACAGGCCATCGGTGGAGGTCCCACTGACATCAAGCATAGCGGTCCGACCACCACATTACGATGCAGTCGGTCAGACTGCAGCAGGCAGAGTGACTGACCCACGCCTCCGACAGGCTCGTCGGCGCGTCGGTTCATTTGTAATCCCTACAATGGGGGTGGTGCCTTCAGAGGCACCGCCGTAGGGATTACAATGGCCCTTCTCAACTGCCTTTTCATGGCAGTCCGAACGCCATGAAACGGCAGCCGGAATAGGACTTTGGGGGCCCCTAGCAGGGCCCCTGTCACCCGTGGGCCTCCGCTATGAGCCCAGGGTGGCACATGTGGTGCCCCCCAAACATCCATGCACCATGTAGGCACCACATGGTGCCTGTAGTGCCTGGCACACAAGTGTTTGCAAAATGCATTTTACCATTGCGGCTTGTGCTGCAGCCCTTTTCCGAACCGCAGCACAAGCTACAATGATAAAAGGCATTTTTACGACTGCCTACATGTTGGTCGCATTGTAATTGGACAGGTGGAACCACTGACATATAGTCGGTCAGACACCTGCCCGAAACGAAGGCGGTCAGCCGCTTGTCCGACCACCATTGTAATCAGGCCCTAAATTGCGGGTTTGAAAACAGAAGCTCAAGGTTCCAATCCATAGTTCGACACATGACCGAGCAGTGTGAGCCTGGGCAAATCACCTGATCACATGGGCTCTAAGTCAGTTTCACAGCAATAATAAAATCTTACTAGAGGGGCAGTTGTTGCTGTATTGGACGATTAATACATTTAGGCAAATCGTCACATCAATGATAAATGTATTCCCTTTATCAAAATGCGCCTGTTTAATACAGGTCACTACACTGTTAATTCACTTATATAGTATATTCATTGACAGTAACATTTCATTCGAAAACATTTTACTTAGCCCGTTGATGTCACATAAACCAATGAGGATGGTATGTTTAATGTTTTAGAAAATAACATTTGTTTTATCGATTAGGTACACCAGTTGTAAGACTGATACGTGGAAGCTCACATGTAGGTACAGATATGACATTTATCTATTTACATCGGAGCAGAGAAGTAACCAGGACTGTATTTCGAGTCACAATACAACACCACAGGTGTCCTTACCTTCATTTTCAGAAGTATTTTGAAGCGTGGGGGGGGCACAGATGGGTGGTTGTGGGTAGTTCCGGTGCAGAGGGCATGAAAGTTGGAAGGGTTGGACCTGGAGGTGGCCCAGGTTTGGTATGGACGTGACTAGGATGTTTTAGCTGCGGTATCTAAGATACCAGTGTCAGTAGTGTCTAGAAGGCTTGGTTTCGGTGATGAGACCGCTGGTTTGGTGACTGTAACAATTGTGCAATCAACTGAAAACAAATATATGATAGCGTTTTTGCTCGTTGGCATCAGCATCTCTTGTAATTATTTAGTAATTGAATTCGTGCAGCGGCAGGCGTGCTAGCAAGAAAGGCTTCCATTTTTAGGAATGTGATGGAAAGATTCCCAACAAGTGTCTGAAAGAGCTGGACGGGTTACGCAGGCCTTGACAGCAATCCCGCGGTGCAACACTGTGTGTGGAACATTTGTGCCTGCATGTGGGATTCAGTGTGTGCCTGCACAAGGTACCATGCATAAGTGCTGTGTGTGTAAATGATTGCCTGTGTGTGTGTCGTCTGTATGTGCCACTGTGTGTTCTTCTTCTCAGTGTGTTGTCTACATTGGTGCCTGTATGTGTGTTGTCTGTGTGCATGGATGGCTATGCATGTGGTTTCTCTATGCATGAATCCCTATGGTGTGCTCTGTGTGTGTATTAGTGCCTGTATTTATATGTTGTGTGTTTACATGCTGCTATGACTGTCCCTTGAGGCATACGTATGTTTTTTCTCTGTGTGTAAGGAGTAAATACAGGACGACAAAGAACAGGGGGCCTGGGAGATCTGATTTCAACTGTTTTGAAACTTAGGTCAACTGTTGTTTTTATTTTTAGTGGGGACTGGGGAGGACCTCCATTTTTGATATGCTTCTCCTCAGTCTGTTGGCAGGCAGCGCTGATGTCCTAGATATCTGTTCCGTAGCAAAGGATTCACCCAACATTATCTTGCACCACGGTGCTGACAGACGTGGGTAAAAAGTTGTTCCCTAAGCTGCATTCTCAGCCCTTGCCCTTGCTAGAGAGTTTTCGAGATGTTTGTTCCAGCTCTGGTGTCATATAATGTAAATCTCAGACATTTAAAATTTTAAGTTGTTGTGTTTGGAGTTACTTCCATAACAGCCCTTTTGAACTGGATTCCTACACAATGCTCTTTGCTTTAGTGAAGTGATGTGAGTTTTTTTTCTTAATGCTTTTAATGTTTTTTTTCTCAATGCTTTTAATGTTTTTTTTTTTTAATGCTTTCCATCGCATTGGGCTGTGCCTGCAAAGCAGTATGAGAATCTGGTCAAGAGAATGGAATCGCCCTCATAAAGGAGCAGGAAGATCTTTCATCTAGCGATGTTGGAGAAGTCTTGGCAGGCTGGTATGTAAGGAGATTATCGAAAGATTCACTGAAACTATGGGGCTTATTTACAAGCCCCTTGCGCCGCCGGTGCGTCACTTTTAATATGGGGAAAAGGGACGTAGCAGCGGCGCAAGGGGCTTCTAAATAAGCCCAAATGTCTGCAGATGTGTCTCATGCGTGTTTGTCAAATATATGAAGAACTTTGTTAAAGTCAAACTATCAGTGGCCATGTGTGCTCCTGTGCATATAGATCTGACACCCTCCTGTATCTGCAAGGCTTTCGGCATCGAAGCTCGGGTGGTCGGGTTTGGGCATTTTTAATTATCTGTAATTGCATTACCTAAACTACTGTATTCCTTGGGGACAAAATTCTCCAGCACAATCCAAGGGCACATATGATATGTACCGTTTGAAGCTCTTTCTCCCCAAATCAAATACATTCTTCAAACTCTTCAGTTTGACCCCATGCCTGTTTGAACTGAATAACAGTACGCACGGTTGTGCAAGTGGCTTTGGTCACAGACGCACATCTGTGCATATTCAATGCACTGGTCTCGGATCAGCGCCGGCCGTCGCAGGTAAGCACAGTGGGGCGGTGAGTCTGGGGCGGTGCGGGGTGCTAGGGGTTAAGTTGACAGACGTCAGAATAGGTATAATTAAATAAATAAATAATAACTTGTCCGTCGACTTCCTCCCCCGCCGCGCCCCGTCCCAGCCCACCGTGCTTACCTGTGCCGGCCGCCACTGTCTCGGAGTCCGGGTCTTGTTCTCACTTCCTGTCATTTCTTAGATATAGTACCAGAGACTTCTGAGGAGCAGCTCCTCATCTTACCTCCCCAATTGCATGACTCATTTTGCTGTAAGCTTTACAGGTCGGTGAAAGAGAACCTTTTACTGCTGACAAGAGGCCTCTCTCACCTCCACCTACTTCCCTGGTGTGATAGACCTTTCACTCTTTCACACCTGCGATGAGGCTCTTAATGGCTTTTTGAATGAGTGTACTGCTGAGATGGTCTGCCTTACACAAGTAACCCCACATGCCTAATTCACAAAGGTAACTTATACTTTTGAGTAAGTTTACACTTTTGAGTAACTTTTCTGTAGTCACAAACTGCGAGGGCCCAATTCACAAAGGTAAACATAGACGAAAGTCTAACTTTATGACTTTCGGTATTCACAAAGGGCATTTACAGGTAGTAAAGTTAGACTTTTGTCTCAGTTTAACTTAAGCTTTGGTTTCAGTTAGACTAAATACCAAAATGTAAGTTAAACTGAGACAAAAGTCTAACTTTACTACTCGTAAATGTCCTTTGTGAATACCAAAAGTCATAAAGTTAGGCTTTCGTCTCAGTTTACCTTTGTGAATCGGGCCCTGAGTGTAAGTAAGTACTACAAAAAAAAAGTAGTAAGTGCAGCACTACACATGGCCAACCACTGGTGCTGCAACACCCTTCCATAGAAATTAATGGAGGAGGGACTTTAAATACAACCACATGGAAAAAACCGTTAAATGAAATCAAATTATATAAAGTAGTTAAAAATATAAACAAATGCAAACTAATGTTATAAATATATAAAGAGCATATATTTATTAATTAATCATATATATTCATAACCTATTTTGCATAAAAATATTCTTACAATATGTTTGAAAAAAATAATTAAACTGATTTTAATTCGTTCTTATAATTATTAATACACATTAAAAATATTTATTTTTCTTTAGATGGGAATTTATTTTTAAACTTAAGAAAAACAGTTTTAATTTAATTTATTATATTTCCATTAAATACATTTTAATTCAAAATTAATACTGCTGTAAAATATTTATTCTGCTCTACATTTAGAGTAAATATATCAAATTAATTGACATTACTATTTAATAAAAAATATTTTTAATATTTATTTTCAAGTTTGACATATTTAAATGTTTCTTATACTTTGCTATAGAGAGACTCCGGAGTTGGGGCGCATGTTAAAGTATATTAAAAGTTTATTTAACTCAAAAATTAACAAATTATAAAATGCTACAGCATTATTAAATTAATTTTGACTTACAACATTATTAAACGGAAACATAATAAATTAAATTACGGTTTGTTTTGAAGTTTAAAAGAAAACATGACTTTCCATTTAAAGAAAAAATAATGCACATAATTATTACAATTAAAGTACTGAACATGCATAAAATCAATTCAATTATTTTTTCATAGAATGTACTGTTGCATTATTTTCAAATCCAAAATAGTGTATTATAATGTTTTAAAATTAAATAATAAATATGTTCTATTTTTATGTATTGTTTCAACATTAATTTATATGTATTTATATTTTTAACAATTTACAATAATTTACTTCAATGTTATATTCTTTCCTATGGGCTTTTATTTAAAGTCCCTACCTATATTATTTTCTATGGGACCGTGTTGCAGTACAAGTGGTTGGCTAAGTGTAGTGCTGGATGTACTACAAAAGTAGAGGAAACTATAATGTGTCAGTTACTATAGAAGCGCAGTTTGTGAATCAAGCCTTTCAGTCCTAGGTCGCCATCTAAACGTCCATCTTAGATTGCCACTATGGTGATTACATGTACACAGATTTTATGGCAAGGCATAGAGGTTTACAATAGATAGCAATTCCTTTGGTGCCCGCACTCAACTGGAATGCAATAATGCACCTATGTCTACACTTCAGCATTTACAGAACTCCAAATAAACAAAAAAACTTGTAGCCAGCTTCCTTCTTTAACTCCTGCTACTGATGAGATCTGTCGTTCTGCTGACACAACAAAGAGGGCCTTGGGTTTAATTAATTTGTTTTCTTGCACAAGAGTTTAAAAGAGCATATATGGAGCTTCTTTCGATCCCCACCTGCGATGGCTTCCTCTCTTTACTCTAGCACTGTGAAATGTAGAGCTCTCATGCTCTGTCTGCTTGCCAAATATTTTTCTGCATTTAAATTTCATATTCATGCCCAGACAGTGGTTCCTCTGCAAGACATCTCAGGCCCTGAGTCACAAAAACAGCATCTGTGCATTTACCCAAACCATGAACCTTCACCTAACTTAGAGATAACGTGCTTAAGCATGGACATTTATGTAAGTTCTAGTTGTCCTGGGTTTGCTTATTGATCACAGATAATTTGGAAATAATTGCATTTCATGGATTTAGACCAACATGTGTGGAATTATCCATTTTTGTTAGTAAGGCTGTCTGTGGCTATATGTCCTGTGTTACTGTTACGTTACCTCAGTGAAGCAGAGATTTTCCATCATCTAAATGGCAAATTGTTAAAGTGTCTTGTAACTATTCAGGCTTCTATTGCTCTGGCTTCTGCCACCTTCAAGGTTCTTTAGCATTATGTATGTGCAGAGGGTTGCGCTGCCACTTATTCAATATATGGATGTATATGAGGGTGTCGGTCCAGAATATCAAGTGGCAAATGGTGCCTTACCACAAAATGGAGACCTGAAAATTGAAGATAAAAATATCAACAGGTAAGAATATGTAGGTAAGTATAGGTTTACTGTAATTTAACTAATAAAATGTGTATCTTGACTAAATATGTATATCAAAAAATGATGATGGACATAATGCTGAACATTGTCAAACATTCACCCCCAGTCACAGATCTGGTGTGAATCCATCTTTATTTGACTCGCCACGCCATTCTAGTTTGGACCCAGCCATATACAAATCAGCCGTGACCATGGAAACAGTCCAGCCCGGAATGCCAGGCCAGGTCCTTACTCGACTGTAAAACAATCATCCTGGGATTGGTTGACCCTGCTAGGTAGGTCGCTCCCCCTCTGCACAGCACCGCCTGTGTGTCCTTGCCCCAGCTGCCGCTGCTGAGGAAGTTCGAGGCCCTCCTCCACCCGCAGGCTACCACCTGCGCCTCATCCCTGGTGGCCAGTGGTAGGCCGTAGGTTTGTATCATCATCTGTATCTTTATTGTATTGCCTTTATTGTTATTTTGGTATCTGTGACTGCTGTTGTCTGTTTTCCCCCGGTGCCTGTATTGGTCTGTGCCCTCTTTTTCCTTCTGTTCCCCTCGCTGCCCCCGTGTTTCTCTGCCCGTTTTTTACCTTCTGTTCCCATCGTTGCCCCCGCGTTTCTCTGCCCGTTTTTGCCTTCTGTTCCCTCGTTGCCCCCTTAATTCTGTGCCCGTTTTTGCCTTCTGTTCCCCTGTTATACCCCGTAATTCTGTGCCCGTTTTTGCCTTCTGTTCCCCTGTTGCCCCCGTAATTCTGTGCCCGTTTTTGCCTTCTGTTCCCTTGTTGCCCCCGTAATTCGGTGCCCTTTTGCCTTCTGCTCCCTTCGTCGCCCCTCACCGCTCCCGCTCCAGCCGCTGCGTCGCCTGCGGCCCCGCCCCCCTGACCGCCCATTCGCTGCCCCTGCCCTGCCTCCCGCCTCCCAGCTGCTCCTCCCTCCCACCTCCCCATATATGGCGTCCGCTGCGCGGTGAGGAGAGCGACCCTTGACCCTGCTAGGTAGGTTGCTCCCCCTCCGCACAGCCCCGCCTGTGTGTCCTTGCCCCAGCTGCCGCTGCTGAGGAAGTTCGAGGCCCTCCTCCACCCGCAGGCTACCACCTGCGCCTCATCCCTGGTGGCCAGTGGTAGGCCGTAGGTTTGTATCATCATCTGTATCTTTATTGTATTGCCTTTATTGTTATTTTGGTGTCTGTGACTGCTGTTGTCTGTTTTCCCCCGGTGCCTGTATTGGTCTGTGCCCTCTTTTTCCTTCTGTTCCCCTCGCTGCCCCCGTGTTTCTCTGCCCGTTTTTGCCTTCTGTTCCCTTTGTTGCCCCCGTGTTTCTCTGCCCGTTTTTGCCTTCTGTTCCCTTGTTGCCCCCGTAATTCTGTGCCCGTTTTTGCCTTCTGTTCCCCTGTTGCCCCCGTAATTCTGTGCCCGTTTTTGCCTTCTGTTCCCCTGTTGCCCCTGTAATTCTGTGCCCGTTTTTGCCTTCTGTTCCCTTGTTGCCCCCTTAATTCTGTGCCCGTTTTTGCCTTCTGTTCCCCTGTTGCCCCCGTAATTCTGTGCCCGTTTTTGCCTTCTGTTCCCCTGTTGCCCCCGTAATTCTGTGACCGTTTTTGCCTTCTGTTCCCTTGTTGCCCCTGTAATTCGGTGCCCTTTTGCCTTCTGCTCCCTTCGTCGTCCCTCACCGCTCCCGCTCCAGCCGCTGCGTCCCCTGCGGCCCCGCCCCCCTGACCGCCCATTCGCTGCCCCTGCCCTGCCTCCCGCCTCCCAGCTGCTCCTCCCTCCCACCTCCCCATATATGGCAGCCGCTGCGCGGCCGCTGCGCGGCCGCGCCACTTGCACACCAAAGGCGCACCTAAGGCAAGCCCGTCTGCGCCCGTCCGTGCCTGGACCGCACACAGCGCCAGTACCCCTGGTCCCCATGCCCACCACGACGACCGCCGCCGCTACGATGCCAGCACACTCCACGCCCTCAACTCCGGACGGACCCACACCTGCTTCAAAGCCGCCCCGAAACGCACACAGGGTCCCTTCACCTGCCGGAACTGCAGCTACACCAGCCTCAGAGCCGCCGAACCACCCGCCAAGAAAGGCCACAATCACCTCCGATGCATCCTACTGAACACCCGCTCAACACGCAAACATGCCGTCGAGCTCTGGGACGTGCTCGACACTTCATCTTCAACAAAGCCAGCAGCTCCATCGCACCCCATCTGCGCAATGTCATCAATCTCTCCCTCGAGACCGCGACCTTCCTAGAGAGCTGGAAACACGCCGAGATCAACGCCCTACTCAAAAAACCCAAGGCGGACCCAAGAGACCTCAAGAACTTCCGGCCCATCTCTCTGCTTCCGTTCCCGGCCAAGGTCATCGAGAAGATCGTCAACAGACAGCTAACCCGATACCTCGAAGAAAACAGAATCCTGGACCCTTCCCAGTCAGGGTTTTGCAGCAACCACAGCACCGAGACTGCCCTCATCGCCGCCATCGACGACATCAGGACCCTGCTGGACAACGGTGAGACCGCGGCCCTCATCCTCCTGGACCTCTCCGCCGCCTTCGACACCGTCTGCCACCCCACGCCGTAGGGATCCGAGACAAGGCTCTGGAATGGACCACCTCCTTCCTCTCCGACAGAACCCAGAGCGTCCGCCTCCCCCCATTCCGATCCGAAGCCTCCGAGATCATCTGCGGCATACCCCAGGGATCTTCCCTCAGCCCGACACTGTTCAACATCTACATGGCCCCGCTCGCACACGTCGCCCGACAGCACGACCTCAACATAATCTCCTATGCCGACGACACTCAACTGATCCTCTCCCTCACCAAGGACCCCATCACCACCAAATCCAACCTCCACGAAGGAATGAAGGCCGTTGCCGACTGGATGAAGATCAGCCGACTGAAGCTGAACACGGACAAGACGGAGGTCCTCATCCTCAGCTCCAACCCTTCAGCCTGGTATGACTCCTGGTGGCCGACGGCACTGGGGGCAGCCCCGACACCCACCGACCACGCACGCAAACTGGGAATCCTCCTCGACTCAACGCTCTCCATGACCAAGCAAGTCAACGCCGTCTCCTCCTCCTGCTTCAACACCCTCCGCATGCTCCGCAAGATCTACAGGTGGATCCCAACAGATACAAGAAGAACAGTCACCCAGGCCCTCGTTAGCAGCAGACTCGACTACGGAAACGCCCTCTACGCGGGAGCCCCGACCAAGCTCATCAAACGACTGCAACGCATCCAAAACGCCTCTGCACGACTGATCCCCGACGTACCACGCCACAGCCACATCACCCCCCACCTGAGAAACCTGCACTGGCTCCCCGTCAACAAGAGGATATCCTTCAAGCTCCTCATCCACGCACACAAGGCACTCCACAAGACCGGCCCAGCCTACCTCAACAGACGGCTTTCCTTCTACATCCCCAACCGCCAGCTCCGCTGCGCCGGCCTCGCACTCGCCACCGTCCATCGCATCCGAAGAACAACCACCGGCGGGAGATCCTTCTCCCACCTCGCCGCCAAGACCTGGAACACCCTCCCACTGAGCCTACGACAGACCCAAGACCTGCTGACCTTCAGGAGGCTACTCAAGACCTGGCTGTTTGACCAGTAGCGGCCCCCCCCTACCCAGCGCCTTGAGACCCTCGCGGGTATGTAGTGCGCTCTACAAATGTCTGATTGATTGATTAATTGGTTTTGGGGAATTAGCAAGGCCAGCTTGAAATCGATGGCATAGCGAGCATGGGACCATGTCTGGGCATTTCCTTCCCACTTAGGGTGAAAATTCAACACCAAAAGATGATAGACGGAATGCTGAACATTGTCAAACATTCACCCCCAGTCACAAATCTGGGTTTAATCCATTGTTAATTTGCTTGCCATGCCATTCCAGTTGGGACCCAGCCATATGCAAATCAGCCTTGACCCTGCTCACCATGGGAACAGTCCAGCCTGAACTGCCAGGTCAGGTCCTCTCTAGACTAAAAAACAAGCATCCTGGGACCAGTTTCGGGGCATTACCCCTCATCAGCCAGGCCAGCTTGAAACCGGTGGCCAAGATTGATTTGCATATTGCCGGGTCCAAACTAGGGTGGCATGGTGAGCAAAAAAATGATGTATTTAACCAAAAGTGGCAGTGCCATTTAATTGCAAAACGTGTGTTTCCTGTAACTAAACATGTACTATGATATTGAGTAACCTGAAATGGCTCATTTAACTTGCTAGTGAGGTCAAGAAACTTTAGCACATGCAGTGTACTAATACGGGTGAACGTAAATTTCATATGCTGTCTGCAGGATGCGTTTATAGCACCCATATCCGGACATAGGCATTACAATGTGACCGCCACCATGGCGGTCGCAATGCCTTTACTTTGTATTGTGGCGGGTGCTGTTGGCTGCAGCACCCGCCGCAATGCAAATAGGGACACTGCACATATCCCTGCACTATGTGGCAGGCACAATGCGGTGCCTGCCAAATGGTGCAGGGACATGTAGGGGGGACACCATAGGTGCCCCCCAGTGCCCACATCGGAGGACCAGGGGGGAAGGAGGCCTGCTACGAGCCCCCAAATTCCCTTTCTGCCAGACTTTTCATGGCAGGTTAACCACCATGAAGAGGCGGGCAGAAAGAGACATTGTAATCAGTCTTGCCAACCTCCACCCATCCAGCCGCCATTGTAATATTGCGGGCGGAGACCATGGGTCTGATGGCGGTGGAACCAATATGTGAAAGAGCTCTAAGGGCCTGATTATGATGACAGTGGGACCGCCACCGACAACCCGCCAGTGGTGATCCCACCGTCATCATAATCAGGCCCTTAGAGCTCTTTCACATATTGTTTGAGGTTATCATGAAATCACCAAAGAAGAGCATTGGAACCTGTGGATCTGGTGTCAGCTTCACGCTCCTACTTCACCCACTGAAAGACAATGGTAACCAATGAAAAAGTCTGAATTCAAATGTAGAAATTGGGATCGGGGAAAGGCTAAAAATATAATCAAACAAGGAAGAGGCCTAAGGAGATAAAAAATCTGATTTTGTCTCACGCAGGAGTTTTGCACTAAAGCTGAAGAATTCAGTTCAACAATCACATAACCAAATTTCACCAGCTAGAGCATCCTACTTTGCCCCCCTGAAGTACTTTGAAAACCAGAAAACTGTTTACTCTTGTGTTGTGCTTTCACTTTACTACTGTTTGTGTGCTGCATGAATACTTTACACATTGCCTCTAAGTTAGGCCAGACTGCTTTTTGGGCCAAGCTACCTAGGGGTAAGCACAGGTTAATTTGGTGACTTTTTGTGGCTGTTGCATGACCAGGGCTCACATCCTTGTCAACCAACAACCCAATTTTTCACAATTGGATTTTAATAACTATTAAAATATTAGTTCAACTTATTTTTCTAGCTGTTTCCTGTTTTTTAATCTGCACTCTGGTTCTCTGCATAAGACAGCTAGGACTGACGTAGTGAAAATAGCTTTTTGGCCTTGTCACCATAAGGACATGGTAATATTAATTTTCTACATGTCCCATTTTTAAATGCCATGCACCTTACCTTGTGGGCCACATAGCCTACATAGGGGTTGTGCATTAATAGTTTTAAGGGAGGATTTAGCAGTCAAAAGGGTTCTTTTAACAGGTCACACAGTAGGTTTCACACTGAGCAGTCCGGCTATACAGCGTAGGCCTGAAAGCATGCACCGTGGCATTATAGAAAGGTTTAATATGACAATCAAGGGTTAGAACATTTCTGCATGTTTTAGGGGTCAGAGCACATACACTGGGCATTGGACAGCAGTGCCCAGTATTCCGAGTCTAAAAACCATCAATAAAAGAGGGTCCAGCAAAAGTTAAAAAAAAATTGGGGGTGACTGTGCTGAAAATATGGATTTTCTACATCTGCACTGAACACCTCTTTTAGAGACGGAATAGGTAAAATATAGACAATTACTGCTTTCCTAACACACAACTAGATAAGTACAAACTCCTGTGATACACAATTCTTTAACACACAAAATGTACAGTCCAGTCACCCACAGAGCAAATTACCAACACATACAGCAGTAAGTACAAGAATTCATAGTTCCATGTTTCCCCACCCAGCAGGAATAGTGCAGACTTCCCTTGGTTCACACAAAAAACATGAACACCAATACCAGTTAAAATGAGGGGCAAAAGTGTCTACGTCTTTTGTATTGTTGGCAAAGAGAAACAGTAGGAACATGATGGTATGGTGATCAGGGGCCATGTCTTACTGAGACTATCCAGCAGCCTGGACAGCAGTCAGCTATCGTGGTCAAAAGATAAAGTGCAGGCATCCATAGTGAAAACCTCTCTAATTATTAATAGGCAGAACATGTGGAACAGAGGGCAAGTGTTCATCACACAAGCAACAGACACAACAACAGTTACCTACAGTTTAACATTCTCTTTTGACCACTAACTGTGAGTTGCATTTTACTGACGGTATGCTGTAATTACAGATACTTTGCAGTGACGCCAGTCCCGTAGAATTATGTGTTAGCCCCTCGGAGTGGGAAATAAATATGTGGACACAGCATTATCATGCAGAATTGTGCAGAATATTCTGAATTCTGAGAGCTTTAACACTCCTATTTACCACTGCTTTGGGCATTGGCTTCTGTGTAAGGCAAGCGTCCTTCATACAACTTAAACAGTACATGCATCTGTAGTTAAAGCTTCTTGCACCTACAGGTAAAAAAAGAAATCCACCATGCAAGTTTCCCATCAAACTCAGAGGTGGGACAATATGGTCATTCAACATGCAGAGCAGTACTGTACAAGAACCCTCAATGCAAACGTCCCTAACACACAAAGCAGGGAAAGTACAAAAGCTTCTCACAGTCTTGCACACACAACATTTAATGGACATTGATGCTTGTCCTGATAATGTTCAGTGCAAGATTCCCTGGCCAACAGAACTGATCCAGTACAACCATCTCCAGATCAAGCTATTTTAACACAGATAGCAGGAGCAATGCAGGCACTTACAGTGCAAGCATCCCTATCACGGAGTATGCACTTTATAGGCATCTGAGATGCAAGCTTCCCCAACACACAGTGTCAGTACAGCAGCAAGAGTCTTGCACATAAAACAAATAAAGGGCAAAGATACCTGTCCTGATTGCATGAAGTTCAAGCTTTTCTGACAAGTACCATAGGGCAAGCTTCAAGTTCCAAGATTGAAGAGCACTGTAGGCTTCCTAGACACATGGAATAGGTACAGCATAAACATTTGTAGTGCTTGTTGATTGGGCATATTACAAGCATTGTACTGCATGTTTGTCGGTGCTCACAAAGAGAATATGCACAGCAACAGGTGAAATTGCGCTTGAAGTTGATATACAATGACGAGTTGACACCAAGGCATAGGCACTGAAATGAAAACCTCAGTTTATAAACACCTCAGCCACCAGCAGCAGCTGACCAATTGACCTCCATCTCAAATCTAAAAATTTTACAACCCACCAATCTATGGCTAGAATTCAAGGAGCTCATGCCCAAGGTGTGAGGACACAACTTAAGACACCACATTTGTGTTATGCATGATCTTGCATATATCATAGTCTATTTACTTGCTTTCACACTTTCTGCACTCAAACTACCTTTGTCCATTACATTTGGGTATAAGAACACAAGGGGGAAAGAAACAGTGGAACACTATGGGCCTGATTCAGATCTTGGCGGACGGGTAACTCCATCACAATGGTGACGAATATCCCGTCCGCTGAAATATAAATCACAAAAGATATAATGGGATTTATATTTTGGTGGACAGGATATCCGTCACCATTGTGACGGAGTAACCCGTCCGCCAAGATCTAAATCAGGCCCTATGTAAATAGTTGAAGAAAGTTGGCGTCAACTTTTAAGTTGGGAACAACACAGTAACAGATTCAGGACCAACTTGTATTAAAGTGTAAAATGTGACAAGATCCAGAGGTGGCTTAGATGAAAGACAAACCTCTGTGTGAGGATGTGAATACAGCTGCAAAGAAAGCTGAGCCTGTGCTCAAATGTGTGGGAGAGATGAGTCGTGTGAAAATGGGAAAACTTTAATGGATTCAGCTGTTGATCAGACAATATATACAATAAAATCTAATGAGACTGTGGGGTATATTCACTAAAATGTCCTGTAAAACAGTGCAGCAACTTGTGTGAGAGGGAGAGAGTAGGAAAACACCATGGGGAATATTTACAAGCCCCTAGCTCCATCTGAGCATCACTTTTGATTTACGCTCCGGTGGCGCTGTGTGCTGCCCATATTTACAAGGCCGCACAAAGACACTAAGGGGCCGATTCCGATTCAGGCCGGAAATCTCTCCGACCGAGCCAGACTCGGAGAGATTTCCGACCGAATCGGACCCGTGCAGCCCGACCGAACGAGTACGATGCGTCCGTATGCTATCGTACTCGAGTCGGTCGGACTCCCATTGAAGTCAATGGGAGCCGGCCGTACAGCGCGTACACAGGCTCCCATTGCCTCAATGGGTGCGAGGCGAACAAGGGCGCCCCCTACAGCGGGTACGCGGCGAAGCGACTCGCGCCGTACACGCACAGGTAGGGGGGACCCATGGGTCCCCCTGTGTGCGACTCGCACGGCTATGCGTACAGGGGGGTCCGACACGGACCCCCGAAGTACGGCTCCGACTGCTCTTTCGAGCCGGACGGCGCGTGTCGGTCGGACTGCTCGCGGCGCGCATCGTACTTACCCGGCCGGGGAACGTCTCCATTGCGCGGTGCGAGTCGTGTCCGAGCGAGCCGGTCGGGTGCGGTTCGACCCAGGAACGAGTCGGTCGGAGCGGTTGGGACGCCCGAACGAGTCGGTCGGCGATTTCGCATCGTACTCGCTCTTCCGGACGCGCGTACGAATCGGTCGGGAAATAGGGCTCCGAATCGGATCCGGTTAAGCCGAATCCGATTCGGAGCCCTACCGGCCGAGATCGGAATCGGCCCCTTAGTGTGGCTTTGCACGGGCTTGTAAATATGGCCTTCTGCAACACAGTACTCTGTGTCAAAGGGGCGTGCCATTAGTGTTGCTGTGGGTGTTCCCACACAACACCCATGGCTGTTTGACACTGCCCCAGATGTACACAGATTAGTAAATCTGAGGCAGCGCCAAAAACTAAAGCCTTGCCAGGGGATGCGTTAAAGTAGTGCAACGAGGAGACATACTCTTATTTCCCCTTCTTATTTGCTCTTTCTATGTGTGCTGCACTCTGCATCACACGTGGAAGGAGCAAAATGCCATTAATGATTGTGCAGGAAGGTGTTCCTTGCTGCATAAACACAATCATCCCTGCAATGCAGGCACCCTGGCACAATGGTGCAAGGGTGCCTGCATTGGCACACGGCTGCTGTTTGTGTGCTGGTGCAAGGGAGAGTGGGGGGGTGCCATACTGTTGTAAATACGACGCATCCCTTTGTTTTTTAAATGACGCAGTTCGGTGCAGCAAAATTGCTTGCAGTGCTATGCTGCATCATTTAATTGTAAATATGCCTCCATATCTACAGACATGATGCTGTGCTTCTCTCTATCTAGAATTGTTGCACAATCAGGTTTTCAGCACCATTAACACACCACTGCACCTTAGTTCAAGGGCATGTGTGTGAGTCTAGCATAGGTTTTGTATTGGAAGAGTAAAGCTCTAGTACAAAATGTTATGCTTTGACTGACTTTTAAACTTTTCCTACTTTGTATGTGTGCTTTGCAGTGCAGCATGCACACAAAGCTGGAAAAGGTTGGAGAAATGAAAGCATTTCGCCCTGATAACTCCAATGTCAAAATAGCATTATTATTTTTATGTAAAACCCTGTCTAGTTTTTTTTTAGCGGATAGGGTTTTGCATCAAAAATCATGGGTGGTTGCATGTGCATGGGAATGCCCATGTACCACCCATTAAATGCCTCTTTGACGCAATTTAATCAAATCATTTCTAGGCTCTGCTTTGCATTCCTTTTATATGACTTTCCAGTGCATACCAAGTTGTGCTCTGGAAAGTAAATTTAGTTTTTTTTGCTGATTTCCATTATTTTTATGATGATGAGTGAAAAATAATTTAGTAGGGAGTGTTGTCATTGCAGAAGTGTTGAACACAAAGCAAAGTCTAAGGAATGCGCAGCAACAAATGTGACTTGTAACAGATGTCGTAAGAAAGGGCATTATTTCAAATGCAGAAGCAAAAACAAGAAAAGTGTCTGTAGTGTTGGGAGAGATATGTGTAATGAAGCGGTCCTACAAGTTGGGGGGCAGGTAGAGATCTTCTGACAGAAGTTGTTAAAATTGATCATGTTGAGTTAAGGGCATAGAAAACTTGATTCATGTTGAAATCGGACTATTATATTGAAATCTGTGTTTGAGGAAAAGTTCAAGTCAAGTATAAAATTGACACTAGGCCAGGCTGGCATGGAGAGACGCCATAGAAAATGACAATTTTTACATGATGTCCCTCAGATATTTACCCTACAAACTGGCTTTAGAACTCCGTGCACTTTACCCCTGCTAACCAGTGGTCCAGTGACTCTGCTCCTCCTTAAAACATGGTTGAATTGGCTTATTGCTAATTGGCACATGTAGCTTGCCTATAAGTCCCTAGTACAGTGATTCTTCACATGTGGTACTCAGAACCCCGGGGGTTCATGACTCCTACTGCAACTGTCTAGAAAATAAATATTATTAGTAGTCCCAGCTTTAGGTTTGTTCCGACACACTGGCCCGAGTTCAAGAGCACTTCACTTTGAAATATCATACAGGGTTGCAGGCACATGCTACAGAGTTCTTCGTGTGACCTGTTATAATCAGGCGATAATAAAAATGTCAAGTTACCTGTGGTGATTAATATACTTGCTGGAGAGGTCTGAGCTTTGTCTAGTGGAAGTTTTGATTCATCACAAAGAAATCGGGAAAATATGCCTGCCGAAAAGTCAACGTTTAAAATGCAGATCACAGATTTGTATTTCATGTAGATAATCCAGTGGGTTAATGATTGTGTCATAGAGATATTTTATTATTAATTGCATAAAATACAATCCCTCTATTATGGCACAGTTACCAGCATCAAATAGCTAAATACAAATGTCAAGGCATTGGTTTAGAAACATATTGTTTTCTCCCCTCAATCTTTTTTTATTCTGAGGTTTCTACAAAGGGTGCCTTTGTGTAGTAATGTTTCATTAGGTAAGGCAGCCCCAACCACTACATAACATTTAAAGTTCTGATTCTAGTGTTACTCCAGGCCAATATTTACCAGTACGATTCTAGAAACTCATACACCTTTTAGCCATCATTTCCTATACACTGATTTACACATTTTATGAATCAAAGTCTTTATATAATATGTGTTTGTATGTGTGTGTGTGTTGTAAAGCACTGTGACACCCTATATTAAGAGGACTAGTGCTATAAAACAAAAATTCAATAAATATGAGAGTGTGGCTATGAAGAGATGAGGGGTTTGGTTACCCCTCATCTTCCGGCCCATCTCCCTGCTCCCATTCCCGGCGAAAGTCATCGAGAAGATAGTCAACAGACAATTGACCTGCTTCCTCGAAGAGAACAACACCCTGGACTCGTCCCAATCCGGATTCCACAGCAACCACAGCACCGAAACCGCCCTCATCGCAGCCACTGACGACATCAGGACCCTACTCGACAATGGCGAAACCGCGGCCCTCATCCTCCTAGACCTCTCGGCCGCCTTCGACACCATCTGCCACCACACCCAACGCACATGCCTCCACAACGCAGGAATCCGCGACAAAGCCCTGGACTGGATCACCTCCTTCCTCACAGACAGAACCCAAAGAGTCTGCCTCCCTCCCTTCCGATCCAAAGCCACCAAGATCATCTCGGCGTACCCCAAGGATCATCCCTCAGCTCGACCCTTTTCAACATCTACATGGCACCACTCACCAACATCGTCCGATCACACGACCTCAACATCGTCTCATACGCCGACGACACTCAGCTGATCCTCTCCATCACCAAAGACCCCGCCACCGCCAAAACCAACTTCCACGAAGGAATGAAGGCCGTCGCCGAATGGATGAAGAACAGTCGCCTGAAACTGAACTCGGACAAGACGGAGGTCCTCATCCTGGGCTCCACCCCCTCCGCCTGGGACGACTCCTGGTGGCCAGCCTCGCTGGGAGCTGCGCCGACACCCACCGACCACGCACGCAACCTGGGGTTCATCCTGGACTTCAGCACTGTCAATGACCCAGCAAGTCAACGCCGTCTCCTCTTCCTGCTTCAACACCCTCCGCATGCTTCACTAGATCTACAGATGGATCCCCACCGGAACCAGAAGGACGGTCACCCAGGCCCTCGTCACCAGCAGGCTGGACTACGGCAACACCCTCTATGCGGGAATAACGGCCAAACTCCAGAAAAGAATTTAACGCATACAGAACGCCTCTGCACGCCTCATCCTCGACATCCCCCGCCACAACCACATCACTGCCCACCTGAGGGACCTGCACTGGCCCCCCGTCAACAAGAGGATCACCTTCAAGCTCCTCACCCACGCGCACAAAGCACTCCACGACGCCGGACCAGCATACCTCAACAAACGACTCACCTTCTACACCCCCAACCAGCTTCGCTCCGCTGACCTTGCCCTCGCCACCGTTCCACGCATCCACCGAAAGACCACCGGCGGCAGATCCTTCTCCCACCTCGCCGCCAAGACATGGAACACCCTCCCCATCCACCTTCGCCAGACCCAGGACCTGCTAACCTTCAGGAGACTTCTCAAGACCTGGCTGTTCGAGCAGTAGCAGCCCCCCCCCCTTAGCGCCTTGAGACCCTCGCGGGTGAGTAGTGCGCTCTACAAATGATTGATTGATTGATTGATTGGTGGTTGTTAGTGAAGAACTCCATTTAAAAGAAGGTCATTGTGGGGGTGTCAATGAAGATTGCCACACCTGGAGCCATCAGCGCTAAAGCCATCCCTCGATTGATAAAGTATATATACATAACAAAGTTAAATTGAAAACTTTGAAATGTTCTATTAATGTGAAGAAATCTGAAACTAGAGGCTATAAATTAAGTTGATATCCTTAACTCGACTCGCGATAACAGCACAAACACTTCAAACGTGGTATGGGTGATTAATGGCCTCAACTTAAGCACTAGCAGGCTTTGTAAAAAAAAAAAGAGACGATATGGAAATATTTCATAATTTGTGTATTTGTTTGATGTATACTTGTTTCTGTAGTTCTCCTACAAACCTACTGTTTTTGATGTTCACATCCTAGAAATTAATTAGGCAAGGGTCTCCGACTTCCCCTAGTGATTCAGTGGGGGTCCACGGAACTCAGAATGATAAGAACCCCTGCTCTAGTATTTGGTGTAGAAAGTGCACCCAGGGCATGAAATTTAAACTACACTGATGGACAGCAAAACCCATGGTGCCATCCAATATAGTGGCAGGGCAGAAATTACTATTGCGGTGTAAAACCTGCAATGAAGCCTTGAAAAATAACCATTTTGACAGGAGAAAAATCTTCCTTTTAAATATTTAAAAGTCACTCCTGTATAAGCACAAGGCAGGGTGCATGGCATTTCACTAAAATTAGGCTGAGGCTGGCCCATAGAGAACAATGGGAAGCAGGAATAAATATCAATTCTATAATTTCTGGATTGGTACCAGCTAGAAATCTGATTAAACCACTCTTGATATCTATTAAAACTAACTCTAATGTTAAAGTCAGATTTTTAAAAATTATTAAGGAAAAGTAACTTTTAGAGACCTGCTTTTTCCCTGCCTGAAGATCCTGGAAGTTAATATGTGATATCTCTCCAGCAACAGGCAAGTGAGTGATTAGGCCTGGGGAGAGGCAACGGTTTGGATATGGGGAGGTGTTTTCAGGAACTTAGTTTTTCTTCAAGGGAGCTTCCATGTTGCATGAAAATGTTAGGTGACACCTGGAAAGGACCCAACTTTTGTCCTCTCAATAGGGGTAAAGCTGCCCCAAGAACTGATGTCAACAGGGATTGCTCATCACCTTGGCCACACTTCTGAATGGGCATTCAGGTTCTGTACAAAGGTAAAAGGGCCTCCACATCTTGGATTTTCGGGGTTAGGGGCACTGTAGGATTGTTTGCAATAGGGCAAACAGGAACTGCTGTATAAGTGGGTAGGATAACCCCTGGGAACTTTTATTCCATTGGTTCAGGATGGGCTCAGAGTCACCTCCACCCACTAGCTGGTGTCAGGCATATTTGTGGCATCCCAAGGCAGGTTTCTGGACCTGTGGAAGGGCAAAAGAGGACTAGTCCTGCTGTCTGTGGCCTGAAAGGAGCCCAGAAGGACTAGACCTGCTCCCTCTTCTACACAGGACAAAGAAGTAGACTCTAAGGGTCAGCCAGTTGACCTTCTGTGTGTCTACATGGAGACAACAAGCTGCAAGTGGCCACTTTCTGGAATTACCCAGCTGATCAGTGGCAACTGGACTTGAAATAGATCCTGCACTGCCTGATACCCTCAGGGTCTCTAAGTGTCTCCCGTGAGGTCCTGGAGGCTTTAGACATGTACTCCTGTGGTTGATTGGAATTTAAGAGACTTAGGGACTGATTTCGATCTTGGCGGATCAGGTCCCACTGTTGCTTTTCGATAATCTTCATGCCCACGACTTGGTAGTCTTCCTGCTATATTTAGATATTGGCTGGTCCATAGACGGAAGACCGCCAGAGTCCCACTGACTCTGCCTGGAATTGTCAACCATGTCGACAGCGGTATCAGCAGATGTGGCTGTCGGCACACTCCAGTCCAGATTCCCACCATGCTGATTATGATGCGCCTTTCTGCCATAGCAACTGTGATGGGATGGCAATCCCTCCTACTTGGAGTTGGCAGAATCAAAGGAAATGAGGTAAAAATGTACCTTTTTCCTGCTTCCTGTTTCTGCTTCAAATGACTTTGTTGTCGCCAAGATCTATGGTAAGCTACTTGTACAATTGTCCTATGTATTGTGTATTGACAATTGCTGTAGCCTTGTGTATTTATGCATTGCTCTAGCATGAAATATTTTTCTTAGGTGTAATGCAGTAGTGTCCTTTTCCTACTCATCAAGGTAAAATGAGCGCACCTGTATTGACACTTAAAAAAATATTGTTGTTGTGGTGCTTGTGGTGCCTGTGTGTGTGCATTCCATAGTGTGTGTATGTTGTTTGTGTGGCATGCAATATGTACCAAAAAGGGGCAGAACACATTACCTACATATACATTATGACACATTCACAACATATATGTGTTGTAAGATAATGATGAGTAGTGCTTACCTGTCTCCACACCACCATGGCCTCACACCAGCAGCACAACAGAAACATCAAAATCTGCTTGGTGCAAACCCGCTGGCATGATGGAGACGAAGTAATGTTAGCCAGCAGAAAAGACTACAGTGATTTCCTGTCTGTTGCCACAACATCTAAATACAGCCGGCAGACCGCTGTCAGCTTGATGGAGTACTCGGGACCACCACCATGGCGTTATGGCAGTAGTCCCGCCAATATCTAATTCAGGCCCTAAGTCAGAAGGTGAAATTTAACCAGGACAAACCTAGTTTATGTATATGATCTCTGGCCTATTGTACTCAGTTTAAAATTTCATCTAGACCCTGGTCTATCACAACCACAAACTACCATTGACCCTTAGCACTGTATGGTGCTATTTTTACTTAAAACTTTAAAAATTCATATCTTCAATTTTCCTCATTATATTTTTGTAATTTTGGTGACATTTTGTTAATTAATATTTACTCTATAAGTCTAATTCAGTTTGGCAATTATTTTGTTTGGCATTTTGGCTTTATTACTATTTTGGTACTTCATAAATACTTTACACACTGCCCAAAGTTTAGTCCGTCTGCTGTGTGCCACAGCCACCAGTGGTTTAAGCTCAGGTTAATATAGTGAATTTCAGGGTTCACTCTTTCAAGAGTTGTGATTACTAGGGTTGGGTGAAAAATTCCATTATGCCAGTGGAATTGGTGGAATTTTGGTGACTCTGCGTTACTCTTGGGATGCGGAGTTCCATCCTCATTCTGCCAGTCTCTGCGAAAGTTTTGTTGTGTGCGGCTCCAGAGCAGTAAGTTGGCAAGCATGAGCAAGATTTGGCATCCCCTAGCATGATTTCCAGTCACTTGGAGGATATCCAGTGAGATTTTCTATCACGGGCAGTCGTGGGTGGTTGTGACTGTTTGCAGTTAGAAGGGTGCTGCTCGAGTAAAAATCTACTTGAGTGGCAGCAAAATCAATTCGAGAAGCTGCACCATCTGGCATGCTGCGTGGTGCTGGTAGCTCTGATTTTTCAACGCGGAACACACTCTTTGTGCTAAATCACAGCACGAGCAGCGTGATGTGCCTGTTTCCGCCCGTTGGCCAAACTCTGCAGAATCTCATTGGGATTTTATGTAACTCTGCAGAAATCCCGGAGTCAAATTCCACGTCTTTCGCTCACCCCCCTGGGGATTATTCCGTGAAGTGGTCAGTCACCCACCCCAAATAGAAATCCTATTTCTTACACATACCTTTGAAAGTGTTGGGCTATTTTGAATCCCGTTTATAAGTGCAACAAATATATGCCAATGTAAAGTACCTGCATCTTGCAAATGCCATGATTTTATTGGGTGGCCCCATCAAAAAAAATTGGGAGTAAATCTCAGCCCGAAACTCAATACAACAAGTTATTGTGCTAGAGATGAAAGAGTAAAGCACTGGATTTGAGGCAGAATTTAAGGATCTATTCAGGAAGGAATTAATTTGTTTGCTATGATATAAGCATAAAATAAAACTGAAAAGGGGTGCCACTCCTTTAATATTAAAGGGAAGAGGAATACAGCTGCGTATTTAAGCACTTTTGAGACAGGAGTTGAGGAAATTGTGCGAGTCAGGAGTGATAGCTCAATAGAGACAATGCAGTGCTCTCCCCCATAGCCATAGATAAAAAGGCCTGTGGGGACAGTCAACTGTGCGTTGCTCTAAGGCAGGCTCTTTTCTTAAATGAGAACTATTTCTCATCAGAGAAAATCGTTGTGAGCTTCTGAAGGCCGCGTAAAGGATGTATTGTTACCAGACACTCCCTCACCCAACTTCATTGACTTTAAACGTAATGTCCATGGAGCCCAATAGTATGGTTTAAACAAAATACTGTGACTAGGGGTACTGTGAATGAATTGGATATATGTGTATGGGTGACTGAGAGCCTGTGTCATATGTATTTGTGGCACAGGACATACCTTTCACCAAATGTGGCACCATTACATGTACAACACAAGCATACAACCATTTTTTTTAGATGAGAGAAATTTAAAGTGCAGAAATTGTTCTGCAAAAATGTTCATAATAAGGAACATTTTTCTGCACTTGATGGAACATTTTTCTGCACTGTCAGTTTCTCCCATTTAAAACAAAATGGATGTATTTTTCAGGTATTAATATGGCAGCGTGTCTACCAGTCACTGGGAGCAAGATGCCTGCTGTGTGTAAATGTGATACTTTGAAATAAGAGAAAATTCAACTGAAGAGTTAACTTTATGTTTATATGCATTACATAAAACTCATAATTTTAATATTCTCCTACGTCAATCTGTCTTAACAAGCAGCAGGCATATTACTCCCAATGGCCTGTAGACATGGTGCCATATTTATAACAGGAAAATACAGTCATTTGTTTAAATGTGAGGAATTTAAAGTGAAGAAACATGCTTCATAAAACATTAGGACTTAAGATGCTTAACTTAAAGTAGAGAAAAATATTTAGACAATGTTTCATAGAATTTTTTTTTTTTTTCAACTTAAATGTTTCCCTTTTAAAAGAAAAATTGTTGTATTTTTCAGTTATAAATTTGGCACTGTGTCTAGCTGCCACTGGGAGCAAGATGCCTGCTGTTTGTAAATGTGACAGTTTGTAAAGGGAGCAAGTTAAAATGAAGAGTTAACTTAATCATCAAGTTAACTCTTAATTTTAATTTTGTCTCATTTAAAAGTATTCCAAAAAATCATTTTGCTCTCCAATATTGAGTTGAGAACGATGATTATTTAAGAGTTAAATACTTCAGTGCTTCAGTTCTGGACCTCTCTGACCTATATGGCTCCCCAGCCTGAGATTAATATAAAATAGACATAGCCTTTCCTTAACTTTAAAAGGATAACACATCACTTATTTATTGCAGTTCTTAGGTAAAAATAAACTCATGGCTGGAAGCTACTCTGAAGGCATTTGCGAGCCACTGGTAGCTCTCAATCGACTAGTGGAGACACTTGCTAAGGTCTTTCAGTAAGGAAGTTGCTATAGATAAATGCCCTCTAGTGAACACTTGATCTTGTCTCTCATTAGGTGATGTTAGATGACCGGTCACAATACTTGAAAAGTCTTTTTAACACAAATGGGTGCCTATAAATGTAGGGCCTTATTTATTAAGGCCTTGCACTGCTGTTGCATCACTTTTAAGTGACGCTGCTGCAGTGTAATCAATGCACCACACTGTGTCCTATTTACAAAGTGACGCATCTAGGCACTTTGTAAAGCCCTGCGCCACATTTTATCTGCATCAGGTATAATGTATGCAGGGTGGGCGTTCCATCATAAAAAAAGGCTTGTAGAAGTGGAGCAGCGAAATCTATCAGATTTCACTGCGCCACTCCTACAGCTTGACTTCGTCACAATTCTTACACCTGCTTCAAGCAGTCTTAAGGAGTGACGCAGAGCCTTTTACATGGGACTCGCCCCATGTGTAAGGACACATTGCTGGAGTTGCGTCAGTTTACCGACACACTCCAACGATGCATCATTACTGCGCCACCAGATACGTCAGGATTCCTCACGTATCTGTGCAATCCTTGCGACATGGAGCATGGTAGTGTAAACACGGCGCATCCATGGTGCCGCAAGGATGGCGCTAAGAAAAGTGTCGGATCACTGTTTTTCCCCAGCGATGTGACACTTTTCCTAAATGAGGCCCTTAATTCCTTTGGTCGATTTCTGCCACCTCAGTGTTTTAATGAGCAATTATGTCAATTTTAGAAGGAAATTCAAGTAGTAAAATGTTATCAAGATCCCTCATTAATCTATGGTAGTATGATGTGAGAACTTGGTAATAAGATTAAGATGGTGGTCTGCAAGTTGATGAAAGGAGGTTTGACATGGATATCTTACCAATGTAAATTCAGGGTGCAAAAAGTAAACTATCTGGGTCATTTGAAAACTATGAAAATAGTGAGCCCAAAAAAGAAGATGGTGGAGTTTATTAAAGGTGTGAGTGAACCTAAAAAAAGGAGCAACTTGTCTCCTTCTTAGGAATTACATGAAGTTCATTAGAAATTATTCGGAAAAGACAGTCAACTTGATGAGGTTGTATTCCTGTGTGGTGAGGAATTCCAGTAAGAATAACACATGAATTGAAGAATGTGTCAGGCTTACAGATATTTATGTCAGAGGATAAACAAGTGATCATCAAGAACACAAGCTTAAAAAGGTATAATGGGCAGTTTTGTTACAGAGAGAGTTTGATAAGAAACTACTCATTTTAGGTACCTCACAAGCTCTTCGCAGTTCTGAACGTACTACTCAGTAATCGAGATGGAGGCACTAGCAGTGTTTTTGGCCATTTCACAATTCATAAATGTTGTGTGGAAAACACACAGTATGTAGAGAACACAAGCCATCACACGGGTTATTTATGAAGAAATGTTTAGTTTCCATATCCTCCACAATTAGGTAAAAAGACATGGAATTGCAGGAATTTTTATTCATTGTTGATTACATTCCTGCTGTAAAAAAATTGCACAGCTGATTGTTTATGCTGGATACCTGAGGAAGTGGAGGAATGTGAGAAGAACAAGGAATTGTTTGATGATGGACTAAATGTGTACACTGTAGCATTGGGAGCAATTTCAGATGTTGAGTAGAAATAAGAGTTAAAGAAAGATCCTTGTTAGAAATTGGGTCTCTAGTTGGCAGGGGTCTGCAACCTATTGAAGAAGGGACCACAATCCTAGTCAGGGTATGTCAGATACACAACCTAAATTAGCCTGTGCTCACCCCCTGGTAGCTTGGCACAGAGCAGTCAGGCTTAGCTTAGGAGGCAATGTTTGAAGTATTTGTGCAGCCCGTAAGTCATAGTAACACAATGAAAACACCACAAAAAGACTCCACATCAGTTTAGAAAAATAGGGAATATTAATTAGAGTAAAGCAAGACCAAAATAACGAAAATCCAATCAGTAGAACTTGAGATAAGAATTAAAAAAAATAAACAGCATTATAGTGTATTAAAGTCAATAGTGCTTAGGGTTACTTAAGGTCGCGCTACACTAGGGTAGATCCAAAGTTTAGGCTTACTGTGATTGAGGGCAGGCCGGCTACAGGACCCACACATAGTCTGCTGAAAAAGTTCCTTGGATGGAGCAAGATTCGGCATCTAACATTCAATGCGTCGGTTCTGATTCACACAATCGGGTCAATGCATCAAAGTTGAGTCTCGCCGTCCGGCCCGCGTCGTCATCGAACCTCTTATGATGCAGGTGCTGTGTCATTATCAAACATAGCAGTCGGGACCTCGGATCAACACTGCCTCATCGTTGAACCAACCAGTCAGGTTCCACATCGAGCTGCCGAGGGATGCCTTCGGATCAGCACTCTGTCAGCGTCGAAGGGCACTGCGTTGGATACGATAGGCGCAGAGGTGACAATGCGTCAATTTTAGAGCAAAACAGCTGCAGTACCCACTTCTGAGGCCTGGGACTGGAAGGGCACCTGAGGCAAGGGAGGACTCATGGATGGCAGAGTCCAGCAGCTGAAGCAGAGTTCAAGGAAGTCTTTGATGGCCTGAGACTTCAAGAATAGGGGGCAAGCCATTAAGCTGTTAGAGAAACTTGGGTTCAAGAATGTGGAGAGCAGGTCCAGTCCTTCTCACTCCCAGGCAAGAACCAGCAGGCAGCAGGCCAACACAGCAAAGCAGTTAGCAGAGTGGCAGTCCCTCATACAACGTAGCAGCTCTTCTTCAAGACAAAACATCATTGGTTCCAGCAAAGCTCTGATTTGGTGGTGTCAGGGGTCCAGACTTATTCCCAAATGTACCTTTGAAGTGGGGGAGATGTCAAGGAGGCCTTGGAAGATCACAAGGTCCTGGCCTTTCTTGCCCTGGCTCCAGACTCACTACATGGGGGTGTGATGCTCTTTGCGTGGGGACAGACATAGCCCTATTCAGATGCAAGTGTCAGCTCTTCCCTCCCAATCTCCCTCATGAAGGCCCATCAGCCGGGTGATCGGCCATCAGAATGTAAATGTCACACCCAGCTCCCTTTGTGTGACTGTCTAGAGGGAATGCACAAAGCCCATCTGTCACCCAACTCAGACGTTTATTCAGAGACAGGCAGAGGCATAGAATGGTTAAATTAAGAAAATGCCACCTTTCTAAAAGTGGCATTTATTGTATTGGTTATTTATTTATTTATTTCTAAAGCACAGAACTTAACCCCTAGGGGATGCCACGGCATTGAGTAATTGTCCCGAACTGACCACTGAGAAATCACACTAAAGAAGAAACATCGGACCGTCCATTAGTCTGGAAAAAAGCCAGGTTTTCTGTTCCTTTCTAAACCTGGTAGGATTGTCAATAAGATGAAACTCCAAAGGGAGGGAATTCCACTGAGCTGGGGCCAAATATGAAAACGATCAGCCCCCTGAATTGACTTTCCTTATCCACTTGGTTTTAGCTAAGGCCAGATTACTAAATCTCAGATCACAAGTGGGTATATAAAATTCCACCATGGCTTTCAGGATCTCTGGACCCTCGTTATGCCAAGCTTTATGAGCATAGCATAGGAGTTTGAAATGAGCTAGCTTATGCATAGACAACCAATGTAGAGAGGCTAAACAGGCTGAAGCAGGTCCAAACCTGTCCATATTACACATTAACTTGGCCTCTGTGTTTTTGGATTACCTGCAGCCTAGTGAAAAGGGAATCAGCCATGCCTACGAATAGTGCATTGCCATAGTCTAGTGTAAGGAGGTCCACCCCGTTCCCCGATATGCACCTGTAATCCAGGAATCGAGTCGGCCTTCCAAGGACCGGAACCCGGATACATCCTGGAAAGGAAGCAAATCACGCATTACTCCTCTATAAGTAATGCCCCCTTGTCATGTGTTACTAAAGGAGGATAGGGACTGGATGAACCAAAATTGGGAAGGAGGGGATGACCCCGGAAGGAATCCAGAAGAGAGAGAAAAGAAGGACAAAAGCGGAGAGAGAGAGAGTCATAGGAGAGACCCGGAGTTGTTGGAGGACGGAGGACATGCCCGCGAGCAGAAGGAATCAACCCTAACCCCGGAGAGGAATTTCGAGAGGACAGCGAGGCTGAAGATGAGTTGGAGAAGTAGAGTGAGGAGTGGTGGAGCCCTCCAGAGTATGTGGAAGCGCGGCCGCACCTCTGGAGAGTTGCGGCGGAGCGGGTAAGTCCAGCCGGGATGGGTGGGTAGAATATAGGGGAGAAAGGGGAGTAAAAGCACATTGGTGGAGAGGAGCATGTATGCCGAGTCCGTCCATATAATTACCTGTCTCTCACCCAGCCACATCCAAATATCACCTTGTCACTAAAAGCAGCACTATTGTTATGCAGAACCGGTGTTTGGGAAACACCTGAATAACGTACAGGCTATTTTTTTTTGTTGTGGTCTCCTTGTGGTGAGGGAACCTACAGGATCGAGGTTTTAACACCTTTGCCTTCCTCCTTGTGTATTTTCTACACCAACACACAAAAAGAGTGTGGTGAAGGGTAGACGTCATCCCTGTGAGTAGGGAAACCACAATACTTACCGCTCCATTCTTGTCTCTTTTTCCGAGACTCCAGGAGGTGCCATAGACGAGAAGATGGCTAGAAGGAGGAAAAGGGAAGAAAAGAAGAAAGGAGGATACCGTGAAAGCCCGAGGCAGCCCTTTTTGTTTACCCAACATACAATAAAATCCACAATCATTAAGAAGAACATACAGCCTCCACGTCTGTTTATCTGGCCTGCCCTCCCACATCTAGTCTGGACTATGGTTTTGCGCCAAGCTTTTGGGATCCATTTAAACATCCTTCTCAGTAGCTTAAGAATGCCAAAGCATTTGCCACATGTAGCCCTGACATACTCTTGAACGGAAAGATGGTCATAAATAATGACCCCTACATTTTTTGCCAATTTCTTTGGCATTGGCATCTCTCCTAATGTCTCAGGCCACCAAGAGGCATCCCAAATCAGATGCACATCTCCGAGCAAAAAGATCTCTGTTTTTTCTTCATTTAGGGGCACATTATGATGGCGGGCGGACAAAGTCCGCCCACCACCGCAACGGAATGCGGGACCATCCGCAAGGGGTGCAGCGGTCCCGCCATGGGTATTAGGATGCCACGGTGGCGGTGGCATCCCGTATTGTTCGCATAGTGGCGGGCGGTGCTGTCACCAGCACCCGCCGCAATGCGAAAAACGCATGTTGTGCATTTGAATGCACAACGTGACAGGCACCGCGCGGTGCCTGCCACCTTGTGCATTCAAATGTAGGGGGGTACCATAGGTACCCCCCATGTGCACCCCCAACCCCCCCAAATCCTGGGGTCCCGCAACGGGCCCCCAGAAGCAAAGACCACATGCCTTTCCATGGCGGCAACACCGCCATGGAAAGGCTGCTTTCCGCCAACATCCTAATATGGATGGTGGTGTCTTGTAGACACCGCCACCATATTAGGGTCCTTTACCGCCCGGCCCCCTGTGAGACCGGTGGAAAATCGGTGGACGGTCTTTACATCCGCCGGGCTCCCCCCCGCCATCGTAATATGGCGGGGGAAATGGCATGCGGGCGGTGGGAAATGGCGGGCGGATCGCCACCGCCATACAGGCAGTGGCGATCCGCCCGTCATTGTAATGACCCCCTAAGTTTTGAGCAATGCTTCGTCATCCATCCTGCAACTGCAGTGAGGCAACTCAATAGGATGCACTGGGTCTCATTGTGATCCTCCCTCAGTGATATCATCAACTGAGTATCATCTGCGATAGACGTGACCTCAAAGACCCAATTCCTGATGATTTTTGCCAGAGATGCTAAATAAATGCAAAAAAGAGTGGGGCTCAACAAAGAACCTTGTGAGACTCCACAATTTGATGTAAAAGAGCTGGATTGCAAGCACCCAACTGCACTGTCTATTTTCTGTTCAGTACAAAGGAGCTCAGCCACCTGAGGGCATAGGAATGTAAGCCTATCTCGCGAAGCCTGCCAATCAGCAGTCTATGTGAGTTGGTGTCAAAAGCTGCAAACAGGTCAAGTAGGATCAGGGCCCTGCTTGCTGTCATCCAACACAGCTAGCATGCAGACTCGATGCTGTTATTAGCTCGGAAACCCATCTGGGAAGAATCCAACAGATTGTTGGTCTCCAAAATATTAGTCAATTGTTTATCCAATAATTTTTCAAGAATTTTAGACATGAAGGGAAGGAGAGATAGCAGTCGGTAATTGAAAAGGATTGACACATCGATGCCAGATTTTTTTGCTAGGGTAATAGTACCGCTTCCTTCCAAATCTATGGATACGTCCCTTCTGCCAAAGGCCAATTAAAAATTTGAGTAAAATAGGGGCCTAAAATCGTAGCTGATTGAGAGTAGATAAAATGAGGGCAGGGGTCAAACGGTGAGCCAGATTTAACTTCCCTTATCAACTGTTCTACCTGTGTGTCTGATAGTGGTTCAAAAGCTCTGAAATGTGCCTTTTGGGTGGGGATCAAAGACGGCTTGTGCCACATCTGCAAGAGAGGGTTGGTTCTCAAAAGACGTATAGATATTTGAGGAATCGACGGAGACAAGCATATAGGCTGGGCGGGTTACTTCACAATTTTAAATAATTCTTTTGAAGGACTGCTATTTTCTTCGATTTGTTGAATAAAATAGTCCTTCTTTGCTCTTTTCAAGGCCTTATATTATCATTTTTGCTCATTTTTGAATTTTGTGTGGTCAGTTTTATCTCTTGAAGACCTCCACTTTTGTTTTAAGTTTTTACACTTTCTTTTAATTTCTCTCATTTTCCTAAATACCATTTTTCTGAAGGGGAGTTCCTAGTAGATTTATCACCTTCAACGGGGCACAAACATCCAAAGAATTCATAAAAGCAAGTGATTCAATCTGATTTAAAAGGGGCAAAATAGTATCTTTCATTGAAAAAGTAAAATGATCAGCAATTTTTTTCTCTGTTAAAGTCCTACATGAACTCTTGAGCCTTAAGGGACTGTCTGCCAGATTCATATTGTTACTAGGGAACGTAGCCGAGAAGGCGATCAAGTAATGATCTGTCCATGTAAGAGGAGTCACATCCATAATTGTAATAGTCTCAATATGAAAGAACAGGACATCTAATGTATGTCCTGCTCTATGAGTAGGCTCTGACATCCATTGTTTGAAATATAGCAATGTCATATCTTTCAATCAATTGACTTCTTAGTACGTCCTCATGATTTTCAAAATGCATATTGAAATCATCAATAATCATATAGTGGTCATATTTAAACTCCATTAAGTGAGTGTGCAGCTTAATCATCCAGGCCAAGTCATAGCCTGGAGGTCCAGTAAGGTGGAAAGCTAAGATCTCACAGTCATTTATTTAGACTCAAGTTCCACTGAAGAATTAAAAGTGTCTTCAATATAATGGCTCTGCCCCCTCCAGGGCGATCAACTCTGTTTCAATTTAACATTTTATAGCCTGCTGGTTTCCAGCACTGTGGATGCCTTAAGCCAGGTCTCTGTGATAGAAACCAGATCTGGCTTAGTCTCCTTAATCAGATCCCAGATCTCTAAACAGTGTTTTGATATTGACCTGGCATTGAGATACAAACAACTCAATATGAGAGCAGTCCCAGATTTTAACAAATCCATAGAGGGTGCACTAACTAACCCGCCGGTTCATTTACAATGCAGCCAGGAAAAGGGCCCTTCTAACTTGCCTGGAAACCCTTTCTCAAGCAGAAGGGCATCATGAGTGAATGCTTTGCCCAGATCCAAAAGGGTGTCATGATTGTCTTTTGTCATTTATCTGCAATGGAACCAGCAGGGCCCCTGGCCCCTGGTCCCATTCAGGTGTGGACGGGCACAGATGGGTTTGCCTTTGGCGCCCCCATCTTTATAGCCTCTGCACATAGAAGGCTAGACCGCCAAGTTCCCAGGATGGCTGTCGGAGCTATCCTTCTGTGTTCTCTACAAAAAAAGGCCCCAGATAGCAGCCACTAACAAAGTGCCCTCAACAGTAAAAATAATTCCCTCAAGGATTAAAAAACTAAAAATATTTTAAAAACCACCAAAAGATACAAAAGTTTGATCACCCCCAACGGAATGGTCAAAAAAGCGGCAAAAAACTGTTGTGTAAACAAAGCAAAAAACAAATGTTCTAAGCGAGCGAAAAGCGTATTTCTAAACAAATCTAAAAAAAAGTATGGCTATCTCAATTATCAAGATCGTATTGGCAGCAATACCATGGAGGCCGTGCAGCGTGCCCATCTTTATAGTCCCTGCACATAGAAGGCTTGACCGTCAACTTCCCTAGAAGTTGGTGGTCAACTTCACATTTTCAGACTTGCAATTTAAAATCTCACTTCACCATAAGTTGTGATTTTAAATTGTGAGTCCAGCGACACCAAACTCCAAATCTCTATCTTTTCCCAATTGGAAATGACATTTCAAAGATGTTGTCAGGCAATCCTGCTGTTAACCTAAGGGAAAGATAAGCCTTGCAGTAGTGAAAAATGAATTTAACAGTTTTTCATTACCAGGACATGTAAAATTCAAAAGTACATTTCCTATCTTCTAAATACACTACACCTTGCCCATAGGGCTGCCAAGGGCCTACCTTAGTGGTGACCTAGATGTAATAAAAGGGAAGGTTTGGGCCTGGCAAGTAGGTTAGCTTGCCAAGTCAAAATAGCATTTTAGAACTGCACACACAAGCTCTACAGTGGCAGGATGGAGACATGTTAAAAGGGCTACTGAAGTTGGTGGTACAATCAGTGCTGCAGGCCCACAAGTAGCATTTAATCTACAGGCCCTGGACACATATAATGCACTTTACTAGGGACTTATAAGTAAAATACATTTGCCTATTATGGATGAGCAACTTTAACACTGGTTAGAAGTGGTATTGTGCCCAGAATCCTAATGCCATCAAAAGTGAAGCCAGCAAAGGAGGAGGTCAGAAGGCAAAAAGTCAGATGAAACCACGCCAAGGATGCCAGGTCTAACAATCCTTATTTTGAAAAGATTATGTACAGTGTAAGTGAAAAGTGAATGTTCAGGAATAAAATGCAGGGCATAGATAAGAGGTGGTGGATAGTTAAAGATGATTTGGATGTGGGGAAAGGAATTTTACTGAGGGGCACAAGATTAGTTCTACCTCTGGGTATAATAATGAGTTTATGACATGAGAGATACATGGTCATTGTCAGAACAAAATAATTCATTAATGTCTGGCCTGGTCTAGATGTGGAAAGATTGGTGAGAGACACTATGGAATGCAATGACTGTGATAAAGGTCTAAATGTGAAACACTTGTTATTGATGTGTAGAACATTATCAGAGTATCCCTAAGATAAAGTGGTAATTGGTTAGGTGGACCCATAAGAAGAGAAGAAAACTTGTGACACCGTTTTTATTGGTTTTGATGGATTTATACTGAAGGTGAGTGGAAGTTTTGTGTGTGTGAGGTATATCTATGGGTGCTGTCATCAGATTCTTAGAAAATATTTTCAGCTATGCTACATGCACATTATCAGATATGGATGTTTTTTTATTTTCACTCTAGTGATTTAATACTCCTGTAAAATCAGAACTGGATTAAGCATTTTGATTCGAAGGTATTTCAAATTGAGGTGTACCATTAGCCTAAATGAAAGATTGATGACCTGTGTATAAACAAACATTTAGATTTAAACTTCTGGAAATGTGTTCCTTTCTGTGATATTGTCTGGGTAAATTAGCAAAGAATGTTTTAGTTTAATAATTTGAATCCATCCACATTTAGCCTAAAAAGGTTAATCTGAAACTGAATGTATTCAAATGCATATAAAAGATCAAATTGAGAAGATTCTTTGCAGTTTAGAATGTATGCCTGTTTTTTGACGAGCCTGAATTTTTCTACATATGGCCAGATTTAGAATTAGGCAGATGGAGTATTCCATAACAAATGTGAAAGAGTACCCTTTCCATCAAAGGCTTGGTCCACCCACCTTGTTGAGAGTCGGGCAGCCTGTCAGCTTTCTGTCAGCAGTGCTCTTATTGGCTCTGTTGACAGAAAGTTTCCTGCGATGGCCCATTGGAGTAGAGATTACACTGCTATTAGAGATGAAGGGTATGATGTCCTTTTTATGTCTGTCATTGCCAGGTTAAAATACTGACAGTGAGGAACAGAAAACAAATAATTACCCTCCAAACCCTAAAAGCTCCCTGGACATGGGGATCATTCGTTATTTGTTTTTTCCATAACACACTTCCATTTTGGGAATTTCTTTTTGAGAAATAAAAACTTGGTAAAGTTTTGTGAACAGGAGTCAAAACAGACTGCAGTCATCAACAAAATGTTTTGTACCTTGACAGAACCACAATGACAGAAGGTTCTATCAAAGTACAGAGGTTACAGTTGGGCCGGCCGAGATCTCCAATATTGGCAGTCAGTAGTCCATCAGAATAGCTGACATAATGTCCTCCACAACCTGACAGGCTGTGCTCAGTCCACCATACTCTAGACAAGTCCCATAGTATGAAATGTTAAAGGAGCCATTCAATGTAGAGAAAGAAAATTCTCTTTGCCCAGTCTAGTATGTTCATTTGTTTGGTGATGTGAGCTAATGTTTTCTGATCTATTGTGACATGAATAATGGATAGATTTCTGGTTGCCAGAGTTATATACCCTGTCCAAGCAAGAACCACAGTCCTAGTCAGGGTAAGTCAAAAAAACACCTTAAATGAATCTGTGCTCACCCCCTGGTAGATTGGCACAGAGCAGTCAGGCTTAACTTAAGAGGCAATGTGTAAAGTATTTGTGTAACACATCAAACAATGAAACAGTGAAAACACCACACAAAAATATTCCACACAAGTTAAACAAATAGCTCATAATTTAATAAATAACACAAGACCAAATTGTCAAAAATATAATAAGTAGAGGTTGAGGTATGAATTTTTAAAGATTAAATGTAAAAATAGCTCTTAGAAGAAATAAGCACCTATTGGGATATTTGGTCACGCTGGATTGGGACAAAGTCAAAAGTTTAAGTGGACCGCGATGGAGCACGGCCCAGATACACGACCCCACAAGGCTAGCTTAACAAAAGTACCAACAGCAAAGATGCTGGGAGTAGCTGAGCACTGCATCAGTGTCAATCCCGTAGTTGAGGTGATTGGACAATTTTCTGCACGCAACGATGGTGAAAGCACCAGTTCCAAGATGAGATTGCTCCCAAGCCGATGCGCCTGGTTTCTCCATGCAGCTGAGTGGATGCGTCGATCGTTTCTTTACATCGCTGGTGATGCAGTGGTTCCGATGTGCTGGTTCCGAGTGTGATGCCCAGGTCCTGTTACTGCAACATCGGCAATGTGTTGGTTCTGCTCTTCCAGCAGAGGATGCATCAGATCCACTGGGGCAATCACTTGGGTCCACTTCCAATGGGCCAGGGATATGAGAATGGTGGAATACGGTTATGTCCCTGAGTCTTCAATGAAGGAGGCTAGTCAGCTAGCCCTTGACATCCTTCTGGGCTCAGGTGATGGGGGTCCAATATTTACCCAGTCAGAGAGAACAGCAGGGTAATATAGCAAGGCAGCAGCCTTCGAGAGCAGCAATCCAGCATAGTGGCAGTCCTTAAGCACAACAGTTCTACTTCTTGGCAGAGTGGTTTCAGGTCCAGAAGTGTACTGAATTGGTGATGTCAGAGGTCCAGTACTTTTTCCCAGTTGTGTCTTTGAAGAGGAGGAGAGTTCAAAGAATGTTCTTTGAAGTGCACAGAGGTCTGACCTTTCTGCAGTGGCTCCATACTCATTACAGGGAGTATGTAGCTCTTTGTGTTTGGAAAGGGCACAGCACATTCAGGTATAAGGGTGAGGCTGTGCCCAGCTTCTCCCTCTCATCACATAGGAAGGCCCATCAGGTCACACCTAAGCTCCCTTTGTGTGTGGCTGTCAAGAGGGAATAAACAAAGCCCAGCTGTCACCCAACCAAGACTGTGATCAGAGACAGGAGACAGAAAGCAGGCACCAAATGGCTAAAGTAAAAAAATGGCATCTTTTAAACGTGGCATTTTCAGAATTTCAATTTAAAATCTGACTTCACCATAACTTGTGATTTTAAATTGTGATTCCAGAGACACCAGACTTGGAGGTCTTATCTCTTCTGAGTTGGAAATTATACTTATAACATGTAATAAGGTAATCCCAAAGTTATCCTATAGGAGAGATAGGCCTTGCAGTAGTGAAAAACTACTTTGGGAGATTTTCACAACTAGGACATGTAGAACTGTAGAAAATGCATGTCCTACTTTTTAAATACACTGCACTCTGCCCTTGGGCTGTCCGGGGCCAAATATATTTTTAAAAGGAAGTTTTAGGCCTGGCTAGATGTTAAATTTACCAGGTAGACATGGTAGTTTAAAACTGCACACAGAGGTTCTGCAGTGGTAAGACCACTGACCTGGTCAGTGTGACTGCTCTCCCCCGCGCAGCTCCACCAGTAAGTGCTTCCCTCTGCCCTCTGAGCCCCTGAGCTCTCCGTTTTGCTGGGTGTTCGAGGTCCTCCTCCACCCGCAGGCTCCTGCCTGCGCCTCCTCCCTGGTGGTCCAGTGGGAGAGCACTCTGCTCTTCTGCTGTTCCGCCTCTCTTGGCTCTTTTCAGTGCCTTCTTTTCTCTTTTTGCTCTCTCTGCTCTCTTTTCTCTCTTTTCTCTCTTTTCTCTCTTGCTCTCTTATTCCTTTTTGCTCTTTTCTTTGTGCCCTCTTCTCTCTCTTTACTCCCTCGTGCTCCCAGCCGCTGCTGCCCCCCAGACCCCCTTCACCCGTGTGTCCTTTCCCACTCCCTGCTGAACGCCCTCCCCCGACCCCTACTTAATAGCGGTTGTTGTGCAGCCGTGCTGCTGGCGCACTGATGGCGTGCCAAAGGCAAGCTCGTCTGTATCCATCCGCGACCCGATTGCGACCAGCGCCAGGGACCCTGGTCCCCCGACCCGCCTCTGCTACGACTTCAGCACCTTCCACGCTCCCAATCCCAGACGGCGCAACAACTGCCAGCTTTCGACACCGAGCAATACCCAAGGCCCTATCTCCTGTCGACACTGCCGCTGCACCTTCACCTACTGCTGGAACCCAACAGTAGCCCCCAGCTTCCCAGACATTATTGCTCACAAACCACTCAACTGCATCCTCCTCAACGTGCACTCGCTACACAGGCATGCCATAGAAATCTGGGACCTCCTCAACACCCACACACTCGACGTAGCATTCCTCACAGAAAGATGGACCAACACCAACTCCGCGCCCGACATCGCCACCGCCCGCCCCGACGGATACAAGATCGTGCGGTAGCACCGCCCTACCCGCCCATGAGGGGGCATCGCCATTATCCACAAAAGCACCCTTCGCATGACAACCACCGGCCCAGACGACTCTACAACCCCCATGGAAAATCTCCACTTCGAGATCCAGACAAACCCTAAAATGTCTCTCCGTGGAACCCTCAACTACAGGCTGCCCAACCCCCACGTCCGTTTCACTGACACCATTACTGACCTCATCGCACCCCATGCTCTCACCTCCACAGAATACATCCTACTCAGAAACCTAAACTTCCACCTGGACAACCACGATGACTTCAACACCGCCGCCCTCCTAGAGAACCTTGCCAACATAGAACTGAAGCAACCTGTCACCGCCCCCACACACACAGCAGGGTACACACTCGACCCCATATTAGCAGAAGGAAACAGCATCTTCTACAGCCACCCGACAGAACTCCTCTGGACAGACCACCACTGCATCTACTTCTCCTTCATAAAACCCACCGTACACAAGCAAGCCCACCGCCTCCCTCGTATAAGCTGGAACAAAGTCACTGAAGACCAGCTCACCTCTGTCCTCATCAGCACCCCATCACAGACGATGCAAGATGCCAATAACGTTGGACGCAACCTCCACCGCTGGATCACAAACTGCGCCGACACACTCGCCCACCTCAAGATATCCACAGGACCACACATCAAGAAAGCAAGCTGGTTCACCCCTGCACTCCAAGAATCCAAGCACTCCTGCCGACGACTCCAAAAGACATGGAGGAACAACAAAACCCAGAAACACGCACCGCCTACAGAGCAGTCACCACAACACACCACCAACTCATCAAATCCACAAAGAAGAGTTTCCTCCAAGACAGAATCCGCACCAACGCCCACTACTCCAAAGAGCTCTTCTACTGGGACCACTGTCTGCCCTTAAAAAATAATATTGCATCCATTTGCAAAGGGGAAGGGGTCCCATTTGCGAATGCATTACCACCTACTTGAAGTAGGTGGTAATTTGCGAGTGTTTTGCGACCGCAATTGCGGTTGCAAAACATTGGTACATTGCTTTGCGGTCACTATTAGGAAGGGAATGCCCCTTCCTAATAGCGAGTTGCAAAACAGTATTTTGCGAGTCGCAATTTATTTGCGAGTCGCAAAATACTGTTTGTACATGGGCCCATGCCTTTTAGCGTGCGCAAATGGGTCTAAGACCCGTTTGCGCACGTTAAAAAGCGTCGTACATGTGGCCCTTAGGCCCTCATTACGATGTCGGTCGGAAAGCCATCCTACTGACTCCTTGTCGGAATCATTTCTGACCGACTCAGTTTCTGGGAGTCCGACCGACTGATTACGATGATTCTGAACACCATTCAGTCGGACTCCCATTGACTTCAATGTGAGCCTGTGTTCCGACCGACAACACAGGCTTCCATTGAAAAATGGGGTGGGTGCGGAAAACCTTGCACTCTGTGGAGGACACCCTATGGTGCCTGCCACACTGTGCATGGTTGGAAAGAGGAGTGCCATGGGAACTTCCACGGGCACCAACTTGAGGCCTATGGGTGAAGAGGGGCCTGCTATGGACCCCCAAAGTTGGTTTCAGACAGCAGATTCATGTCAGACAGACCGATTCGGAAGGGCAGTCGGAATCCAACATCGTAATCGGTCGGTCAGAAATGCGGCCCGTTGAGCTGTATGATTCGGCTCCGACCGACTTGACTCTCCGAATGCCGGTCAGAACCGATTCAGAATGACAGACTGGTTACCTTGCATCACATTTGGTCAGTCGGATATGTTTCCGAGTCGATCGGAAACATGGGTTCCGACACAGGTTCGGACTAAACGAATGCCATTCAGAGCCTTTTCCGACCGCATCGTAATCGGCCCCTAAATGTTTACCTGTTACTAATCAAAAGATAGCACACATTAAATGTAATAAGCAACCCAATGTTATCCTATGGACGAGGTAGGCCTCACAGTGGTGAAAAACACATTTAGGAGTTTTTTACTACCAAGACATTTACAACTTAAAACTATATGCTCAACCTTTAATTACAAGGCACCCCATTCCCTGCCCTGTGGGATACTTAGGGCCTAACTCACAAGTGGCGAGTTTATGGCTCAGCAAGGGGGTTAAATTGCCAAGTTGATCTGGCCATTTAAAACTGCATTTAGACTGCAATGACAAACCTGGGACATGTTTAATGGGCTACTTAAGTAGGTGGCACAATACGTTCTACAGACTTACTAGTAGCATTTCATTCATAGGCCCTGAGTATATGGTATGCCATATTACTAGGGACTTATAAGCAAATTAAATATGCTAATCAGGTGTAAGCCAATGTTACCACTTTTTAGGGAGTGAGCACAAGAGACCCTCCTGATCGCTCTGTTGAAGGCTGGGAAACCACAAGTTTACTTTGACTCATACAGACCTCTTTCAATATTGATAACATAATTCTTGCATGGTCCTTACAAATAGACTGGTACAATTACTACCTGATATTGTACTACCAGATCAATAGTTGCCTCATGGGAACAGTCCAGCCCGAACTGCCAAGCCATGTCTTCCCTGGACCGGAAACAAGCATCCTGGGACCGGTTTCTGGCTTACAGCCGTCATCAGCCAGGCTATCTTGAATCCAGTGGCAAAGTGACTGGGGGTGAGTGTTTGAAAAGTTTCAGCACTCCGTCCATCATCTCCTTGTGTTTGCTTTGTTCGCCCTTAGTTGGCAGGGTATGCCCAGACGTGGGTCCCTTGCTCACTTTGCCACTGGATTCAAGCTAGCCTGGCTGATGAGGGCTGTTAGCCCGAAACCGGTCCCAGGATACTTGTTTCCGGTCCAGGAAGACATGGCTTGGCAGTTCGGGCTGGACTGTTCCCATGAGGCATAGGGTCAAGACTGATTTGCATATAGCTGTGTCTGAACTGGGGTGGCAAAGTGAGCTAAAGAATGATGATGGATTCAACCCAGATCTGTGACTGGGGGTGAGTGTTTGAAAAGTTTCAGCACTCCGTCCATCATCTCCTTGTGTGTTTGCTTTGTTCGCCCTTAGTTGGCAGGGTATGCCCAGACGTGGGTCCCTTGCTCACTTTGCCACTGGATTCAAGCTAGCCTGGCTGATGAGGGCTGTTAGCCCGAAACCGGTCCCAGGATACTTGTTTCCGGTCCAGGGAAGACATGGCTTGGCAGTTCGGGCTGGACTGTTCCCATGAGGCATAGGGTCAAGACTGATTTGCATATAGCTGTGTCTGAACTGGGGTGGCAAAGTGAGCTAAAGAATGATGATGGATTCAACCCAGATCTGTGACTGGGGGTGAGTGTTTGAAAAGTTTCAGCACTCCGTCCATCATCTCCTTGTGTTTGCTTTGTTCGCCCTTAGTTGGCAGGGTATGCCCAGACGTGGGTCCCTTGCTCACTTTGCCACTGGATTCAAGCTAGCCTGGCTGATGAGGGCTGTTAGTCCCGAAACCGGTCCCAGGATACTTGTTTCCGGTCCAGGAAGACATGGCTTGGCAGTTCGGGCTGGACTGTTCCCATGAGGCATAGGGTCAAGACTGATTTGCATATAGCTGTGTCTGAACTGGGGTGGCAAAGTGAGCTAAAGAATGATGATGGATTCAACCCAGATCTGTGACTGGGGGTGAGTGTTTGAAAAGTTTCAGCACTCCGTCCATCATCTCCTTTGTGTTTGCTTTGTTCGCCCTTAGTTGGCAGGGTATGCCCAGACGTGGGTCCCTTGCTCACTTTGCCACTGGATTCAAGCTAGCCTGGCTGATGAGGGCTGTTAGGCCCGAAACCGGTCCCAGGATACTTGTTTCCGGTCCAGGGAAGACATGGCTTGGCAGTTCGGGCTGGACTGTTCCCATGAGGCATAGGGTCAAGACTGATTTGCATATAGCTGTGTCTGAACTGGGGTGGCAAAGTGAGCTAAAGAATGATGATGGATTCAACCCAGATCTGTGACTGGGGGTGAGTGTTTGAAAAGTTTCAGCACTCCGTCCATCATCTCCTTGTGTTTGCTTTGTTCGCCCTTAGTTGGCAGGGTATGCCCAGACGTGGGTCCCTTGCTCACTTTGCCACTGGATTCAAGCTAGCCTGGCTGATGAGGGCTGTTAGCCCGAAACCGGTCCCAGGATACTTGTTTCCGGTCCAGGGAAGACATGGCTTGGCAGTTCGGGCTGGACTGTTCCCATGAGGCATAGGGTCAAGACTGATTTGCATATAGCTGTGTCTGAACTGGGAGTGGCAAAGTGAGCTAAAGAATGATGATGGATTCAACCCAGATCTGTGACTGGGGGTGAGTGTTTGAAAAGTTTCAGCACTCCGTCCATCATCTCCTTGTGTTTGCTTTGTTCGCCCTTAGTTGGCAGGGTATGCCCAGACGTGGGTCCCTTGCTCACTTTGCCACTGGATTCAAGCTAGCCTGGCTGATGAGGGCTGTTAGCCCGAAACCGGTCCCAGGATACTTGTTTCCGGTCCAGGGAAGACATGGCTTGGCAGTTCGGGCTGGACTGTTCCCATGAGGCATAGGGTCAAGACTGATTTGCATATAGCTGTGTCTGAACTGGGGTGGCAAAGTGAGCTAAAGAATGATGATGGATTCAACCCAGATCTGTGACTGGGGGTGAGTGTTTGAAAAGTTTCAGCACTCCGTCCATCATCTCCTTGTGTTTAACTTGGGATAAACTCCATAGGAGAATATGGCAACCAAGCCCTTATGCTTCTGAGCAACTGCTTAATAGCAACCCCCTACTACCATTCAGTAGCAATTGTGACAAACATACACAATTGAAGCACCTAGAATTGAACAGAGCTGGTGACTTGTAGCATCTTTGAGGTTGCTAACATAACCAATAGGGAGGAGCATTAACTGCTAGACATTGTATCTAATGTCAGGCTTCAAGTTCCTGCAGAGTGCTCGTTCCTGTTTTTCCACAGGAACCTCCCCATTGCAGAACATTATCACAGCTATTTTACTTCAAAATGAATAAACATAAAATCACTGAAGTATTAGCTCCTATCATAGTCCCCCCAGCCAGAGACAAATAGAGTGTAGACCTCCAACTAAATGATGGATGAGGATTGGATAGTTTTCTGTGGGCACATATCGCTCCTAGTAGCAGATTACAATATAATCCCCCATGCATATAGTACTGCCCTGATCACAAACTCAGGATGCCATGCTCATTTGCAGGATTTCCTACACCTGGCTTGGGCATGCTCCCTCGTTCAAAATGAAGCTTTTCAAGCAACTCCTCTTCTATGAGTAGTCATCCATATGATATGTCTGGTAATTACCCTTGCTTTATTGTATTCCATCCTCAATCCTTTCCTCTCTACTACTCACCTTAACATAACATGCGTATTTTTAAAGATCACGTTCACCCAAGGATATCTTGGTGCTGAATAACAGGTGTTTGTTGTTATCCAACTCAATGGTACTCATTTTATTGACCTCAGAAGATTGAAAGGCTGACCCACCAGGATTTGAACCTGTGATGATGAGGTCGAACACAGGCCTCTACAGTGGACACATTAATACACTAAGCCACCAGACCCCATTCTTTGTTTTATAGGTTAAATATTATTACCATACCTGTTAGCAATAGGCAAAATAATTGGTATTGTTACAGTAACAATATTTATATGATCTCGTACAGATTTTGAACTTTGTGCCTGTCTGAAATGTGAAAACATTTTGAATACAAGATACTTGGAAATTCACACGATCTAGCATAGATTACCGAGATACAGTAACTAAAGCAGACCATTATTTCAAAATAATATTTAGCTTTTCAGCATCATTAGTCAAGAGAATTTATACCAATTGCACACAACATGAGAAGAAACTTGTATAGAAGGAAAAATTATTAATTGATAGAAGATCTATTGTTAATGGACTAATAGATCACTAGAATGTTGAAAACTCCATTGAAGATAATGATGTGCTACTATTGATTTCCAAGGGCATTCCAGACTTACTGGCAAGAGCAAAGTCAGGAGAGAAAACCAATTCTGACCATGACAGAGGGCAAGACACCTTCTCTAAATACAGGAGAGTCTAAGAGAAAGAACTGAGCCCCACCAGTTAGAGGCTGGCAGCAGCTATCACGAATAAGGACTTGTTGCATAATTTTCAACAGACTTCTTAAGTTTCAGGTAAGTTTTATTGTTGTAGAAGTGGAAAAACAGGATACATGTCATGAGGGCTCACAGGATCAGCACCAACTGACTCTAATGTTCCAGTCCCTTGCCCAACACATTCCAAACACTACAATAGTAAGTAATTTTTTTTATCAATTGATGATCATTCACATAAGAAAGCAAAACAACTCACATCGTAAATACATATATAAAAAAGTGTCAGGGATAATGTAATTAAAAACACATCATACAAACAGTGGAATTTTCGTCTAGGTTAAAAAGATAATACAGGGAGGATGTGCTCAGACTCCAATTCAATCAAGTTAACACTACAATATACATAATACAGGCTCCTAGGAAACCAGAATATTCTATACAAAGTCTGTAGAATAAGCTCCTCACTAAATACTACACAAACACCACATAACTCATGGGGAAGGTTTGCATTAAGGCAAAGATAAACTTCTTCAAAAGAGGTGGAGATTTAGTGACAAAGTAGTTGGGATTGGGAAGAGGACATTTTTCAGTGACTAGCTAGTATATAATACTAACACCTCACCACCTCCCCCCAGAACACTCCTGGGTCTGGGAAAAACATCTTTCAAGAAGAATAATTCTGCCTGACTCTTGGAAGAGGGAGATTTAAGGACTCCTGATTCTTGCTGACATCGAGTAATTGGAACTGCTCCCCAAGGTTCACAAGGTTGACTCCCTATTTGCCTTCTGTTCTACAAAGTTCATGTAGTTGACTCCCTATTTGCCTTCTTCTAGATATAAACAGCAGAAGGGCTCCAAACCATAAGGTCTAGTTCACCACAATGTACTGGACCCTATATAGCCCTAGCTGAATGGATAGTTGGTGCCTAGAAGACTTCCTTGAGGACCTGAGCACTGAGGATGAGACAAGAAGGAACTTTCCCATCAGTTAGACATCTTAGTCATGTTTTTCATCTCCGTAAGACCAAGATAACATGCTGAGGAACACTCGGAAGGTAAGAAAACCGCATTGTCCCACTCTGAAATTTTTGGGGCACTGAAAACTAGATCAGTGGGACTGTGTGGCAAAGGTAAACAGACTTGTAGGTTTCTGCCCATCTAGAGCTTTGTGTGCTACTCCATTGGTGGATTCTTAAAACTAAAAAATTACTTGGGGTCTGATTTAGAGTTTCATTGAGGAACCGCAGTTCCACCACCATGGAAGAATGGAATCGTCTATTAAAGTGGAGGATGACCATTTTTTTTATCTAGGGTTTCATTGTTCATGTACTCTAATCACCGAGGTAGAGTAAGTCAAAATAACAGTCATTCCCTCCTCTGCTAACAATTCAACATCACTCAGTAGGCAGTCATATGACTGTCAACATAAGTGTGGAGCATCATTTTCTGCCATATCTAGTTGTTTGCCGCTATGGTGTAATGGGCGAGCCATTATAAAAGAAGATGGAAATGGAAGAGAGCAAAATGTATGGTGGATGTCCATCAAAATTAAGCAGACGATCCAACAAAACACACCTGATGTACTTCTATGAATTCCAAACTCCTGTGCTTCCCTACAACACAGGACTCAGAAACAAACCAAACAATATACTAATCACAACACAGGTATTAGCTGCTCCAGAGTAGTTGCCACTGCAGTAGTGAACACAAGAGAGCCACTTGCTTTTCTGAGATTGTGCTAGATATATTGGTTGATTGAATTGTGAGGGTTGACCACAGATGCAGAGCACAATCATGAATCAGTGTAGAGAAATGTCTGCCAAAATGGTGGACAAGGTGAATGCTGTGACCGTTATGTGATACTCACAGTATGACATCTGTAAGAAGTAGAACATTTTGGTGATGAAAGCTCTCTATGCCTGGTTCTACCAATATACCACAGGTGTTGTTTCTCTGAGGCCCCTGACAATAGTCCGCACTGAAAGCATCGGGGCACTGAAGCCAAACTGGACGGTGCTATGGTGGTCTACAATTTCCTTTGTGGACCTATTTTTTAATAAATAAAAAGTCAACATTAAAGCTACAAACTCTTGCACATATGTGGTGATATTTGGGTCTCAGTACCGTACCTGTGGGGTTAAGTTCTCTCAGTCCCTACTTCAACTATTCCCACAACATACACACATATATATGGCATTAGGGTGATCATTAACTCTCATCATGGCTAGAGGCCCTTATTTAGGGGCATATTATCAAGAAACGGCGTTAACATTATCGCCGCTTTAGCGGCAGAAAACTGCCGCTAAGCGGTGATAATGGGCTTGATAATATGCCCTTGAGAATTTCCAATAGAAGCCCATGTTCTGGTGTCAACATGGGCTTCTATTGAATTCTCAAGGGCATATTATCAAGCCCATTATTGCCGCTTTAGCGGCAGTTTTCTGCCGCCAAAGCGGCGATAATTTTAACGCCGTTCTTGATAATATGCCCCTTAGATTTTAGAATAGATGGGGTACGCTGCCCCCAACATGGCATGCCACTATATCCAAAAACAAATAATGAAACACCTGTACAATTAAAAGTCTGACAAACTGTCCTGTTTCTGCTCATGACAAAGTCACTGGCTCTGCTATTGAAAACCTGAGACCGATGATGTTTCACATCTTGTGGATATCATGCAGTCCTATATACTGGGTGCCTATCTTTCAAATTAAAGTTGAACATGTGTGGTATATCGGGAAAGACTTTTAAACTCAAACTGGAAAATTTATAAATGACACACACTTGCTGGTGATTTTGTTAAAAATTGTATTGTGAATAACATTTAAAAAAATCTTTTTTTGCTTTGGTTCATAAAATACGTTAATGAATGCCCATACTAAACATATAATCTGATTTGCCTTCTGAGGTCCTGCTGTGGCAGTGCTTCATGCAAAATCACTGGGATTAGAAAAAGATACATAATTCTGGAAGTTTCTCTTTCAAAAGGGTAGCTGAGTAAATACATTCTCTCATCTGGAGGACCAAAGGAGCTGCTAAAAATCTTAAAATAATGCCCAATGCTCTATTTAATTACACAAAACTACAACAATGACAATGTATTAGGTTAGTATTAGGTTCGAACACTAGACTTGAATCATAGTGACACTAATTGGAGCAAGGTGGACTCCTTACTTCATATCTAAAATTAAAATTAAAAAAGCAAATTAACTGTACCTAAGGATTGTTAGCAATAACAGACATCCTAATACAGAACGCTAATTCACTTTTGATAACGCATTATTCCAATGATTATGTTACATACTTCTTATTAATGTAAAAGAAAGTTGTATCATTTGCCACACATTCTATGATTGCCTTATCAACATAAAGAACAATTAGGGCTAAACTAATTTAACATATTTTCAGAAACTATGCAATGCAAATCTATACCCATGCACTGATCTTTTTACAATAAATAGTCTACATATATCTTATAATAACCTACATGCAATTCTTCAACAGGCTGTAAGTACCAGTCATACAAATGATTGTAAATTCCACAACGACCTAGAAAATCCCTCCAGCTAAGACAAGAACAACATCACAACGCCATTAATTTTATAATATTTTAATAAATTGTTCAACTCTGGTTTTTTTATTTTAAATCACTGCATAACAAATGTGACAGATTTGCATGTGAAGACGTTGTTATGGACCAAGGAGCTTCAAATGCAATGTGAACTGGCCCTCTTTTCACTGTAGTAAGTGTTGCCGATATAACACCAAGGGCATGGGGTTGAATGTGGATGGAATAGAGAGAAAAATGAAGCTGCTCCAGCATCTATTTAGGTGATAAAAAATGGAGCTCTCTCTCTTGGTGAATGACATTCATGATATGAATATGATTTTCAGAGACCACCTTCGCTGTTGATGGTGTGCAAGAGGTAAATACATACTGGATATTAACCTGTACCTTTAAACCAAGATGACAATCAAATATACATTCCGTACACAATGAACCCTTCCTGCATGGCTGGACAGTGTGCTGCCCTCCAAGGGTTAAATAATGCCCACAATTATCTATTTGTTTTCATAACACGATAACTCTTATATGTATATTGTAAAACCACCCACGTGAAATGTGACTGTGCTTCATGGCAAACCTAAGTCCCATGAATTTGTGTTTTGGGCCTCAATTAGAGGTTGCTGGATGGGATGTTCATGTCAAAACAGTGGGAGTATCCTGTGAGCCAAACTCTAGGGGGCGATTCACAAGGGCCTCCATACTTGTGAGAGAGGCCGCGCAGTTGTGGCTGGACCTCCTCAATGAGTAACTGCAGTGCGAGCTCCGACCACGACAGGGGAGCCTCCACCACAAGTGTGGAGGCCCTTTGTGAATCTGGCCCTAAATGAGGACCATAGTTACATTATACAAGACAATTTGGAACTGTTATTTTAAAATTGTTAGATCTAATTCATCACAAGCATGGCAGATATCTAATCTGCTGTATTACAAGTGTATTTTAGTCATGGGTATTTGCAATACAGTGGATGGGATATTTGGCTCATTTGTGAGTGAGTCCTTGTCCGCTAAACTTTAAGGAAGGCTCTTATTTATTGTATAAGTGACTGGTTTCATACAAACTAAGTAAAATATTACATTGGTCATAATGTATTTATAATATGTGTTACCTATTGAAGATATTGGTTTTTTTAATATCAATTTTCGATCTTTGAAGAAATGTTATTTTTAGCATGCGGGTATGAGATGGTTACTAAAAGGATATTTGTCTTACATGAGCCAGTCAGTTCTTATGTTATAATAAAAATTGATCCTTTATTGTTGAATTTAGCTTACAGTTCTCCTCACAGTCTCAAAGAGAAACTGGCCCATCATCTGGGGAAGCATTAGAGCAGTCAGCATAATCAGTGGAATCAGAGGGAAGCCAGTGGCACAGAATGACCTAGTGGTACAACCGCATTGCTCCAGCAGTACAGGGTGAGAGCTTTACCCCTCCATAAAACATTGCACTGTCGTCTCCTTCACCCAAGGTATCTCTCCCCATTGTTCCTGTCCCACCACTGATTGTTTTCAAGGAAACACTACAGGTAATGAGGGACATTCTTAATGGGCAGACTGTGGTGTTCAGTGTTCTCCAGGATTTAGTCATGATGGTGTATTAAACCATAAATATCCTGAAGAACATTTGTTCTGAATAGGCTGTCCATCATAGTAGTTCTTGTGGAGATATTTCTTCTGACTGGACTGTCAAGCCCCATCATTCCCAGAACCATGAGTTCCCTCTTACTGCCCTCAAGCCACCACTGTTTATAAGCCCAAAACCCTTAGGCCCCTAAACCACCCACCTCCCCGCCTGCAGTGTCTGGTCCTCCATATTCATTGAATGAAGATTCCAAAATTCAGAAGGAGGACTAACAGTAAAGTATGGCAAGGCAAGGTTTTTTCCAGAAACTTAAATTTTCCCCCATTTATTGACTTTGACATTACGGCTCGAAAATGTGACCTGAATATAAGTTTAGTTTATGTAAAATATACCCCATATGTCTGCGTAATGTTGCAGCTGCACTTTTGATTGATATTTTTGGTGTCTGGAGGAATGTGCTCTATAATGTACTTATTTGATTGTCTACATTACAACTTCCAGTCCTATTGCTTACTAATGCGATGCAGCAGTGCAGTATCGAAACATACCATGAATAGATACAAGAAGTACTTCTGACTTTCATATGTCAGTGTTGAAAATTTGAGTGCAAGTGCCTGATGATTAAAGAGACATGATGTAAGCAGTTATAGTTCTGTAAGTGCATTGCAATTAAGAAGGTTCCTTGAATCAGTAGACTATATTACATGAGTGGATGTGTGTGTACCTAATAATATTTTTAAAGGTGTAAGATTTTGAAGGAACTTTGCATTTTGTACTTTACAAAATTATTTACCAAGGTATTAATTTTGAAATTATTTAGCCTCTCAGCAATATTTTTCAGATATACTATTTATAAGGTCAGTTGTATGATTAATTTTGCTGTGTACTTTGTTGTAAACGTATGTTCGGTGTTGTCCTGCTGCAGCTACTCAGTCAACAATTTTTCCTCATATTTCCCCAGGGCTTTCAGTAATAGGGATTATTTGCACTTTTTTCCTTCATAACAGGTATGAAGTATTTTCCTCCACAGATTTGCAAGCGGATGACAGACTAAATACGGCAGATGGAGTCCCTGCCCTCATTTTTTAACTAAAACATTGGCATCAGAGGTGGTGGTAGGTGGTGGAGGCGGCAGATGACTGGTGAATGTTCAGTCACAATGCCACCAAATGTATAAACCATCAAACTTAAAGTTCTGAGGTAAAGAGTTTGACCTCTGTGACCCACTTGGTTTAGCTGACCTCCGTTCTATTCTGGTCGGCCTGAAATCACACGTAGGTCCTAGCATAAAGCAAACAATACTTTACATAGGTGCATTATATATTTTTGATCTTCTTTGCCTTAAAATCTGAAACAATCATATCTCTGGTTTCCCTTTTTTCATATTTTTTTTCTTTTTACGCATTAAAATGTTTGCTGTGTTTCTAAATTGGTTTGAATACTTTTACCACTGGACGGCTTGAAACTAATATGCATATCTTTTGTTGAATTATCTTTGCATATGTCACAGCTGCCAGGGTTGGGCAGAGTATCATAGATAATTGTGTGTTGTTCTATCCAGGCTGTGTTTATCAAGTGGGTGAGAGCACACACTCTCAAATTATTAATATACATACTGACATTGGAAATCCATCCTAAGCACTCAAAATGCATTCTGAAGAACAACTAGCAACAACGAAAATAAGCAGTTATAACAACAGTGATATACAAATTTAAAAATGGTAAGCAGTTTCTTCACCCTCTCTCCCCCTGAACACATAGATCCCAAGGCATTACAAAAGTTCATAACAATTGTTTTTGTGGAGAACAGAAGGGGAACACTTAAAATAAGGTTTGCATTCTGATTACAACATTTATTACAGATGAAGAGCAAAAAATGAGCCATGGTTTAAATGTTGTCCTGATAATAATACTCCCAGTGGGGGCTCAGTAGGCACAGTTGTGCCAGGGCTAATTTTGCACAGCTGCACCGCCTGTTGGAGGGCAGCTGCAACGAGGGAGCATTTCTTTACTTGCTGAGGAAGGGGTGAGTTGCACACCCCTGCCCCCAGTTCATGACGCACATTGCCCTTGCTGCACGTGGCAGCTTAGCGCCCTGACATTTTGGACAGAGGGTCTTTGGGCCCCAGTGAAAGGCCAGTTGGCCTGGGGTCATTTCTGATGGTGAGGCCTAATATGATTGTGGCATACTGTGTTTTATGCTAATGTTATGCTTAGGATGTTGTCTGCATAATGAGTTTTATGCCTAATGTCATGCTATGATGTTTTAGGATGATGCCTATTGCATAATGTGTTTATGCTGGTGATTTATTGCCTAATGTGGTTAATTCCTAATATGGTTTATGCCTAAGGTGATGCAGACATAATGCGTTTATGTCGCCCATGCTAATGCTGAGTACAGTATTCTGCCCGTAGTTACTGCTTGTGTTTCACAATTGCTACTTGTGCTTCTAAAGGTTCAGACAGTGGCCCGATTGGCCCTGTCATGTGTATATAATCCCCTGTAAATATTGCCTAGGGCCCGTTGGCACAGTGTATATGCGTGATGGTGATTCTAATGTGTTTGGGATAATACAAAGGCTATTTTTTATATAACCTTGTGTGGAGTTTCTTTTGTGGTGTGCCTAGTGTGTTGCTGCTGTGTGTGTGTGTTGCGCAAACGCTTTACACATTGCCTCTGGGATAAGCCTGACTGCTCGTGCCAAGCTACCAAGGGGGTAAGCAGGGGTTATCTTCAGCGTGTAACTCCCTTGCCCTGACTAGAGTGGTGGTTTCTGCCTGGCTTTGACGCCTGCCCTAGCCAACCAGAAATCCCATTTCTAACAGGTTGGATATACTATTCCTCTTTGAATATTGCATTTATCCCCTACTTTTCACACTGAGCAGAAAGAAAAAAAATATAGGAAAACATAAAAATATCAACAACAGAAGTGTAAAAAATTACAATATCTAGTATACATTCAAATGAATGGAACACTACATAAACAACGAAAACAAAATAATAATTAATAATTAGAAAACTTCTGTGTATAAGGACAAAAACTATAACTAATCATTTGTTCAATACAATTAAAAATAGTTAACAAATAAAACAACTCTTAAATTAAAAAATGCAGTAAATAGAGACAGAAAAAGTGAAACAAACTGATTGACAAAATGATATCTGAGCAAAATAATGTCACTCTGCCTGACAGAGCTCAACAAAAAACACCTTCACCAAACTAAACAAAAATGGCCTAACAACTGTAAAGTAAGTAGTTAAAAATATACATTAAAAGTAACCTAGCAAACTCTAAAAAATATAATATATTAAAAACATAAACACAACTAATCATTTATAAATCTATATCTGCAAGATAAAGATGTAAAGACAGAAAGAAGAAAAAACAAAAAAGTTGACTTAAAAGACCAACAATAACATGTACAATATCAAAATGTAAGCATAATAGAAAAAGATAAACTTATAATAAAAATGGTTATAAATAAATAAATGAAATAAAGCAAATGAAAAAAATGATAAACTGGAAAACATTGAATCAAAATTTAACAATATCTTTAAGCAAATTATATATTCCAATTTTCAGAAGCAAAATTGAAAAAAGAAGAAGAAATATTATTAAAGGGAAAAAAGAAACCTTAAAGAAATAAAATTACAAACACAAAAAAATCTACAAAAGCCAAAATGTAAGCATGTAACACAAAATAACTTGAAAAAGGAATGACATTAATTTTGTAAGATAATTATTAGTATAGTTTGTAACATACTTTCAATATTATTATAACTCACAGATACCAAAATGTCTGAAACTGAAACATTTGTTACAACACAGAAAGGAAAGTCTCTGTTCAGCTATTGGAGGCACACTTACAGGAAAGAGAGTAGTAGCAATAAAAAAACAGACAGTGACGGGAGGGTGACATCAAAAGATCACACAGTATAAAGTGTAAGAGAAGAACACAGCCATCCTGCAGGACCTAAGAAAAATGATTCCTCTTTCCTAACCACTGATAGGACCTATACTAAAACACATTATACCCCAGATGAAGCCACGGGATAATTGCCATAATAGCACATATAAAAAGACTGATCAACAGATCCAGGCGAGAAGTAAGGAAAATCCGTAGAGCACCTAGAACCATGCCAGAAATAGAACTATTAGAAGATATTACACTAAAACCTTCTAGCCAAAAATGTATAATGCAAGATAATGAAAACAGTGAAAGGAGAATTATAATGTTTGCAGCAAGTAACAACCTATTAACTCTAAAACAATGCCAAAACTAGATGAGGGAGGAGGCAAAGTTAAATAATACATGAACACTACCACTACATGAACACACCTTTAATCTATACCCTACTGTCCAAAAACAAAGCACAACATAAAATGGAATCATCACAATATTAAGAAAACCAACTACAGCCCCCCACCCCCAAAAGCAACGATCAACACTATTCTAAAATCATATCCAAACACATCCATAGAAGGTTGCTACTTCCATTTTAATCAATCAATATAGGGGCATATTCAAATATCAACTTTAAGTTTAGATTACACCACTATCCCAGAATTAATTTTTTAAATAAAAATATAGCTTGATCCTCTGTGAGTGCGGTTACAGTGAATTGTATTTTTCTAATTGAATTACTCTTTTTCAAAAGAAATGAGCAAAACCTAGCCCAACCACAGGACCACTGGGCTACTTTGAAGACATTTGGGTTAGTTGCCTACACTGATCAGGGCACAGACTCCAACTGAAGTTTCAACATACTATGGTGGAATATACATGACAGCACAACATCACAAGAGTCCAATGCAAACAATGCTGTGGAAGGTTGGTGCAACTACTTTCAACGTACACTTGGAAGAAGCTACCCAACACTGTATGAATTTGTTAAAAAAGAACACAGCTACCAAAAGCGTAGAATAACCCAATCCCTAACCCAAATAAAACTAAAAATATCCAAAAAGACAAGTCAATTCAGACAACTCAAATCCTTGAAATACTAGCTAGCAGAGTGATATTGTTATTCTGAAATATTCAAGGATGACACTACCTTGAAACAACAGCACGAACACTGCTATAAAATAAATGACACCATATAAAAATACACCCCAAAATACCAAGGAACACTTAAATCCAAATTTTTAAAAATAACTTCCCAAAAATATTTTTATAAAGTATAACAATTACAATGTATTTTTATCATTCTGAAAAAAATGAAATAACTTTTTTTTAAAAAGCAGCAATGAATTCAGAACCATAGAAATGACCATAAATTAAAAATGTATATATATATATATATATATATATATATATATATATATATATATATATATATATATATATATATATATATATATATATATATATATATATTAAACAATGTCATTATGTAGAACATTGAAGAAACATAACAGTACTGTGCAACAATATAGAACATACATACTAATATATCCAAACAAAATAAAAAAACTGGAAATCTATCCAATAAGTCTCAAAAGAAATCAATCAAAACCCTGAAAATATAAAAACATCAAATGCACTTTCCAGAAACCTTTTAAAAGCAAGGAGTAAGGAAATCACTTTCCATGAAATTTGTATAAGCAAGGAGTAAAAAAATAAACACCAAGTAAAAAAGAATTTCTGACACGTGATCTGCATCCAAAAATATTGTGTCCATGAAGATGAAAACAATCCTGAAAAACATATAACATACAAACCCACCATGAAACTGCAAACAATTCCCCAAACACAGATATGGAACATACCTAAGAACTCCTAAGGAGATATAAAATTGCTACATGCACAATATATTACACATACCTAATGATAAATAATATAAAATCGCAATGCTTTATAACAACTAACTATAAACATGCAAACATGAAACTGTACTAACCTAAACAAGCTAACCTCAATAACAATATATCCCATGTACCAAAGTATCAATAAAGTTAGATTGAAAATGTTTGCATCTACACTGGAGAACCATAACGATGAACGGACATGCTAGAGACCTGCTGCCAAACTATAAAGAAAATGATAGACTAAGATAGACCACAAAATACATCAACCGAAAAAAAAAAAATGGTGGAAACAATTGTTTTCTTTGCACTATATGTACTTGCTTGCACTTTGCATTATAAATATTTTGATCGTGTCGGAGGCGGCTATCCTACCCCTGACCTCTGTGGTCTGACCGACTGTATTGTAATGCAGCGGTCGGACCGTTGCCCTGGATGGCGGGTGGATAGCCACCGACGGCCTGTCAGTGGCATCCGCCCACCATCGTAATGAGGGCCTTAGTTAGTTTTTTGGATCTCGGATTCCTCCAGCGTATGAAGGATGCTGGCTGTAGCCGAAGTGGGCTCCACGGGGCCGATACCTTCTCTGCGAGATGCTGCTGAATTGATTTGCTGCTGCAAAAGAGCTCTGATTGCGGGAAAACTGAATCTTTAGCTCAGCGGCATGCACCTTGGTCAGATTGGCTTGGCAGTTTTGTCTCCCAGTCCGCAGGAGGTCTTTGGAGCCAAAAAGTTCAGAGTTCCTGGACCTCAGAAACTACACTTGGGGGTCAAGACTCACTCCAGCAGAAGTCACCAATGGTGTAGAGGGCAGTTGGAACTGGTCAGCTGGGCCATAGCAGGAAAGGCCTCTTGTAGATTGTTTTGTACCTGTAGTTTGAAAAGGAGGTCGGTCTTATGACCCTTGGAGTCTACTTGTTTGCCCTGTTGTCGAGAGGATGAGCAGGTTCAGTACTTAAGGGCTCTTCTCAGGTACCAGACAGCAGGTTTACTTCTCTTCTGATCTTCCACGGGTAAAGTAGTGTTCTCCATGGAGGCTACTGGGGATGCCACATTTGTACCTGGCACCAGCCTGTGGGTGACTACTGGCTCCTCTGTAACCAATGAGGTAAAAGTTGCAAGGGATTACCCAACTTACTTTTGTAGCATTTCCTGTGTGCCCTATAGACAACAATCCCACAGTTTACCTCTCTGCATAAATTCAAGATGGTTAAACACCCTTGTGCAAAGCCTTTTTTCTCATCCCAAAGTATTCACCAGGGATATATTATTTTATGTCGTGCAGATATTTTTAGTGCACCTGGGAGGGTACCTTGGTGCAGAGCAGGATGAGCAATCCCTCCTCTGCGGTCACTTCAAACCAGTTATGGGGGCAGCTGCCTCTTTAATGTGGTGTGAGCTTGGCTGATAGGGAAAATAAAGATAGGCCTGTGTAGGTGTCATCTGACATCTGTCTGTGACAGGGGAACTTTGCAGTATTAAGTTCCTGGGCACTGCCCAAATGGTCATCTTGCTAGAGGGCCAGAAATACCTCCTCACACCCAGGCCCTTTGCTCTGGTAGCAGATTTTCACACCTCATTCATGGTTAAGCACTCAGACAGCTGCAGCTGAAGGCTAATGCAAATTAGACTCCAGAGGTTTTAGGAAGGGAAAGGCAACTTTCCAAAAATATCTTTCCTTAATATTTATTCAAAATTCAACTTCAACAGTGAATTGGATTTTTGATAAATAGTGCAAAGAGTTCAAGAACTAAATTTCTATTTGTCTCCTAGCAGAGATAGCAATATTAAATTTAATATTGTATCAAGTGTTTTCTTATTGCTACAGTGAAAATAGCTTTTGGAACCCTTTTACTGTAAGGACCTGTTTAACATGAAATGTCCTACTTTGAAATATCAAACACCCTGCCTTATGGGCAGTAAAGCCTACATAGGGTGACTTTT